>BTRK01000003.1:11448463-12167848 GCA_036245805.1 Pristionchus mayeri | reverse complement strand
TTTTGAGAAAGTGTGCATAGGCTATTCCAAAACTGTAATTTACAATTTAGTTTGTGGGTAAGTAAACATTACATTTGTCAGTCAAAAGAACCTCACCTCTGAGACTCCAAAGCAGGCAATGAGTGCGAGGAGGAAAATAGCCGAAATCTTCATGATTGGATGATGATGCGAATGATGTCAAAGTCAGACTCTTTATACTCATGTTATGTGTGCTTTCAATGAATCACCGGAACTATAGATTCTACGAAAATACTATGATATTGTTTATTGAGACTCATTACTTGCAGATGCACACCAAAATACTCATTGATAAACCGGTTTACTCTCCAGACCGATACAATTGAGTCAGATTCGCGCGCTCGTGCTGAATAATCACTTATTATCGGTACATCATATGATTCATATTAGTATGCATTCTACAATTACATTATGGCTACCTCTGATGACATTCGTTTTCCATCGTCAACCATGAATATCTCGATTGTTTTCCTCATTGCGTCCATTTTCTGCTTCGAAGTTTATTTTTAGCAATGCGGTAGACAAATTTTGTTTCGAAATTATTTCCGAAAATACCTTATTCTGTTTCATTCATTAACGTTAGTATGTTCGATGAGTTGATCGGATTTATTGGTGGTAAGACAGATCGAGAATGTCAACTCGGAAAACTGTGCTTCGGAATCTGTTGGTAACGTTCCAAGAGCGGGCACACATTTTTTGACGCTACTTTATCATCGCACGAAATTCTTTTTTTAGTTGTCTTTTTTGCAATTGCAAAAATAAAAATATCGTGGGTAATATTTTGTTTATCGTTTACACATTCCAACTACAAGTGAACATTCAACTCGAGGACAGTTTACACAGTGGCTGCCTATGCCCAGACAGGGAGAGCCTCAATATTCGCACTCTTCTCCGCTGACACAATCCCCGTTGCTGTTCAGATAGAAGCGGGGCTTGCATACGCACTTGGGAGTAGTTCCACACACTATTTTTGGGTGAAACTGAAATGTAATCATTATGGCTCTCTTATTGGAAAATTGTTGTATATTTTTCAGATATGTTTCACGTGCTCTATATACATAACCTATATAGAGTACATGAAACACATCTGAAAATGATACACAAATTGTCCAATAGAGAACCCTAGTAATCATATTTTAGCTTTTTCTTCACATTCAGGCTAGTCAAAAAGAACACAGAAAGTGGTGATGAATATTCCGACGAAATCTTACTATCGGCAATTTCTCTTTATCTAATCGATTTCAATTCCAGTTCAACCAAAGACAATTGTTTTCATGTTCGACATCAGTACTGTTAAATCTACAAGTTCAAAAATCTCGAACTTAGACAAAGCCATTGAGTATGTCTTTGGGTATAATGAAGTCAGGTACCATCGGGCTACAACGTGTGCACAAAAACTATTGGAGGAACCAAGGAAGGCATCAGTTACAGTGAAAAATGTGATTTTTTGAGTGAAAACTGAGTATTCAAAATTGACCGGAAAAGCACCTAGATATGTTTTTTAGGCTTTCAAGGCATCACATGACTAATGCTACTTGAAAATTGAATCCATATTACAGCGTTTTGAAAATATGGTTTTTCGACCATTTTCAACTTTTAATTGAATTTCTTTCTGTATAATGGCCCTATCAGGTAATAACCGTTGTTTTGAGAAATGTGGGCCTAATGTACTCCTAGCACCCGAGTATGGACCTCCGGATCTTGTTGCTAGAGGAACGTGTCCGCGGGGTGATCGAGTCTTACCGAGCGCTTCTCTTAAAAATAGGGCCTTTGCACGTAGATTCCGAAAATGTAAAGCAAACACGCCCACCGGGGGCATCCAAATTAGTTATGAGCAGATTTCTGCCGATTTCGACCGACAAAATCGGTTTTTTGGGCATAGCTTCTACAGATCGACATCTCGTGAGCTCTAATGTGGAAATTCGTTTTCTACAAGTGAAAACACACCAGAAAATATATTTCTTGTGAAATTATGTAATACTAAAATTTTCGACCCCAAAATTGGTAGGTTACTGTATCTTTTTCAAAACCGACCTAGACCCTTAGCTATTGGTGCCTGTGTTCCTAACTTTGGACCCTTACCTCAGAAAAAAATTACCGGAATATTCTAAATTTTAACATCCGAGCACCCCTCCCAGTTGTTACGTTTTCTCGTGGACGGTCTGTTAAAAATATTAGAGTTCGAGAAATGAAAGCACGGTATAATGAAACTACTGTCCATTACATGTCGAAATATTTTGCAAAAAGAAGATACGGTCACGAGATGTCGATCTGTAGAAGCTATGCCCAAAAAACCGATTTTGTCGGTCGAAATCGGCAGAAATCTTCTCATAACTAATTTGGATGCCCCCGGTGGGCGTGTTTGCTTTACATTTTCGGAATCTACGTGCAAAGGCCCTATTTTTAAGAGAAGCGCTCGGTAAGACTCGATCACCCCGCGGACACGTTCCTCTAGCAACAAGATCCGGAGGTCCATACTCGGGTGCTAGGAGTACATTAGGCCCACATTTCTCAAAACAACGGTTATTACCTGATAGGGCCATTATACAGAAAGAAATTCAATTAAAAGTTGAAAATGGTCGAAAAACCATATTTTCAAAACGCTGTAATATGGATTCAATTTTCAAGTAGCATTAGTCATGTGATGCCTTGAAAGCCTAAAAAACATATCTAGGTGCTTTTCCGGTCAATTTTGAATACTCAGTTTTCACTCAAAAAATCACATTTTTCACTGTAACTGATGCCTTCCTTGGTTCCTCCAATAGTTTTTGTGCACACGTTGTAGCCCGATGGTACCTGACTTCATTATACCCAAAGACATACTCAATGGCTTTGTCTAAGTTCGAGATTTTTGAACTTGTAGATTTAACAGTACTGATGTCGAACATGAAAACAATTGTCTTTGGTTGAACTGGAATTGAAATCGATTAGATAAAGAGAAATTGCCGATAGTAAGATTTCGTCGGAATATTCATCACCACTTTCTGTGTTCTTTTTGACTAGCCTGAATGTGAAGAAAAAGCTAAAATATGATTACTAGGGTTCTCTATTGGACAATTTGTGTATCATTTTCAGATGTGTTTCATGTACTCTATATAGGTTATGTATATAGAGCACGTGAAACATATCTGAAAAATATACAACAATTTTCCAATAAGAGAGCCATAATGATTACATTTCAGTTTCACCCAAAAATAGTGTGTGGAACTACTCCCAAGTGCGTATGCAAGCCCCGCTTCTATCTGAACAGCAACGGGGATTGTGTCAGCGGAGAAGAGTGCGAATATTGAGGCTCTCCCTGTCTGGGCATAGGCAGCCACTGTGTAAACTGTCCTCGAGTTGAATGTTCACTTGTAGTTGGAATGTGTAAACGATAAACAAAATATTACCCACGATATTTTTATTTTTGCAATTGCAAAAAAGACAACTAAAAAAAGAATTTCGTGCGATGATAAAGTAGCGTCAAAAAATGTGTGCCCGCTCTTGGAACGTTACCAACAGATTCCGAAGCACAGTTTTCCGAGTTGACATTCTCGATCTGTCTTACCACCAATAAATCCGATCAACTCATCGAACATACTAACGTTAATGAATGAAACAGAATAAGGTATTTTCGGAAATAATTTCGAAACAAAATTTGTCTACCGCATTGCTAAAAATAAACTTCGAAGCAGAAAATGGACGCAATGAGGAAAACAATCGAGATATTCATGGTTGACGATGGAAAACGAATGTCATCAGAGGTAGCCATAATGTAATTGTAGAATGCATACTAATATGAATCATATGATGTACCGATAATAAGTGATTATTCAGCACGAGCGCGCGAATCTGACTCAATTGTATCGGTCTGGAGAGTAAACCGGTTTATCAATGAGTATTTTGGTGTGCATCTGCAAGTAATGAGTCTCAATAAACAATATCATAGTATTTTCGTAGAATCTATAGTTCCGGTGATTCATTGAAAGCACACATAACATGAGTATAAAGAGTCTGACTTTGACATCATTCGCATCATCATCCAATCATGAAGATTTCGGCTATTTTCCTCCTCGCACTCATTGCCTGCTTTGGAGTCTCAGAGGTGAGGTTCTTTTGACTGACAAATGTAATGTTTACTTACCCACAAACTAAATTGTAAATTACAGTTTTGGAATAGCCTATGCACACTTTCTCAAAAAAAAAAGTTCCAGGCCCTTGTGATTGGCGGACCTCGGTTCACCAAAAGACCCTCTACGACTGCGTCAACCAAGTTTGTCAACGAGGCGCAATGCAATACGATGTATGGTACAAAGTTTTTCGATGTCATTTGAATCAAAACCTATTCGACTCATAGATTTAACAAGTATTAGGATATAATTACAGCAAATTTATGATAATCATTTGAGGTGCACTGGACTACAGAAGCCAGAGGCTCGCAAGCTGTGCTCGCAACTTTGCAAATCAGAATTCAAACAGGAGATTAAGTTCCCGACGACCCGACGTCCTCTCTAAATATTTCTGATAAATTATTTGTGTTTTACTGTATCCGTATGTATTTCGACATATCATATCACAAGTTAAAGCCGCGCCAATAAAAACTTATTTTACAGATGTAGATAAACAGACTTACATCGCATACGTGTCTTTGTGATTTTCAAAAAAAGATATCGATTACACCCAGGGGGTGGACGCTCGTCACTTTAGTACTCAATAAACTATACATAAAGGCATTCAATTCACTCTCTTCCTGGTTGTGTGACCTATTTTCTCCACTTCGAGCTATTCGACTAATTAGCCATCTGCAATGTGTTGTAACGAAGAGGTTAGCATTCGAGTAGTTATTATTTTTTAAATGTAATTTGGCAATTGCTATTCATAACTCACAGGGGAATAAAACCACAACTTCAGAAGTCTACCTTCCAGTACGTAGTCCAATTTTTAGTTTTCTCCCTTATAATACAGACTAAAACATTTGTTATACCGGGGACTAGCAATAAGACTTTTCTGGAAAGTCTTTTTCTGATAAGTAGATTTATGCAGTTGTAGTCTTATTTCTATGTGAGTACAGTGTAACTATGTTTCAGAACTCCGAGGCCGCGGCAATCCACTCGATCATTTTGGCCAATAATCTAACTGTTCAACTGGAGTTCTTCTATGATAAGGATCAGTTGTTAGCGTTCCCTACCACATGCTCAAACAACTAATAATCTCTTCCAGTATTCTCCAAAGCGTCTCGTCTATGAATGATTTGAACGATCTCTGCGTGTTGTTTGTCCGAATCTCATCTCGCGACGACGACTCTCATCCTACAGTATTCCACACTAAGTTTGACGATCAAGAACTCTGCGTGAGCTTGCAAGTTGTATCAACATGAATCAAATGGTGTGGAAACGTTAGAATGATACTTTTGCTTTTTTAGTACTATGATTGTAATAAAGATACGGCTCGACTTCGAATTGGTCCACTTCTTGCACAGCATCTAAAAGAACAAGGAAATGTTCAATTTCATCAGGCGCCTGGATCAACAATCAATATCAGCGTATCGAATTCGAAAACGTGAAAAGCATATGTTCTTATGTAAGCATTGTTTGATTTTCAGCGATGAACACGATGCAATAAGCGATGATATTTACACGTTCGCAAAACACTGTGGTTCTCGCGGTATTCGATGGACTGCTGGCATCGAATCTCCACCTAAGAATACGCCCATTCCATATGAGGTCAATTTCATTCATAAAACTAACTATCCTTTGATAAGCTAAACTTATTCAAATGTAGGTTGCCTCACTGTTCTCTGAGTACTTCCACGCTCTATTTTACGGAAGTTTCAAGGAGAGCGGAACGAAATGGGTCACTATGAGAAAAGTGGATGTGGATATTATCATAAGCATAGTAATGTTATGCGTGCGATACGGTCCGAGCACAGATAGACCAGTTTTTGAAGTTACTGTAAAAAGGACTGTCGCACAAATAACCAAAGAATACGATAATGGCTTCAATGAATGCATAATGCAACATATCGTAAATTGAATAGCACATATTTTGATTTTCAGTGAACTTTGATTGGTTATCTATGAGAGCAGATCTCCTAGATCACTGTGACAGATTCAATTTTGTCGATTTTTTTCATAAAAATTTCAAGCGCTTGAAATATATTGTGCAGAAAACAAGAAATTCCGATCAAGGGGTTGTTCCAGGTATTCAAGATATTTCAGCAACTGTTCGTAACACTGAATTGATGGTGAGCGCTGGCTTTAAAGTGTTTCACACAATCTCTTAATATTCAGGACGAATTTGTAGCGAAGTTTCCTTTATCGGGCTGTCTCGAGAAATTGGAGGTTACGCATTCCGATAGTTTGTCTTCGGAATTTCTGGGCGTCATTTCACAGGTGATGATTTATATTTCCAATACATTTTATGTCGTGAAATGGGCCATCCAAGAGAAACAGATTTCATTGGTTACGATTGCAGAGAAAACTACAATTGCAGAATTATATCAAGAAGCGTCCAATTATGAGTATATTTTGAAATTATAATAATTGATAATTGCGTGTTAGATGGAGAAACAAGTCGAATTGTTCCTATTTTATTGAGATTCTATAACATTAAAATATGGAATGAAAATATGGAATGGGCGTTTAAAAAATAATAAAATTCATCACGCATTTATTCAGCTGCGAATTCGCTACGAAGAAGGAGAAATTGTATGCTCCATATTCAACAACTTCAACCCATGTCTCGCGGGTGGGCTATTGACCTACAAGTTCAGATATTGTGAATCGACGACTCGTGAAGACAACAACAACAACAACCATTTCCCACCAATTCGCTTATGAGCCCGATTCTCTAAGAGTCGAACAATATCCCACAGGGTCTGGCACAGCGTTTTTACGAGAACATGTGAGAAGGGGTCCTCGAGGGTGCTGATCACAATGGTCAAGTTCATTTTGCGTCATATCGATCGGTTAAGCCAGGCTGCATGTAGGCTTCATCTATAGTTCAGCTCATAACTCGAGAACCGAATTATGAATCATCTCCACACTTTCACAGAGGTTGTATTAGTTGACTATGAGTCCATCGATACCGAATTTGCATATTTTGAAAAATGGTAAATATGCGCAAACTTAGTTCTCGAATATAAGGAAAAAATCAAAGCAACGAATTATATGAGCAGATGCACCTTGCTCTGCCGATCATTTTTCGTATGCATAGTATAGGGCTAAAGTTCTGCTCCCTTAAGTTGCATTTATTTTTCTGATTAATTGTTGCTATCTTGCCGCGCAGATTGCGCCAGAGAAAGAGAAATGAGATTAATTTCCTTTGTTTGCACGATTTTGAAAGTGAAACTCATTCCATTTCAGACTATATGGCGCAATCCGCGCGGCAAGATAACCTAAATAAGTCAGACAAATAATTGTAACTTAAGGGAGCAGAACTTTAGCGCTATACTATGCATACGAAAAATGATCGGCAGAGCAAGGCGCATCTGCTCATCTAATTCGTTGCTTCGATTTTTTCCTTACATTCGGGAACTATGTTTGCGCATATTTACCATTTTTCAAATATGCAAATTCGGTATCGATGGATTCATAGTCAACTAATACACCTCTGTGAAAGTTTGGAGATGATTCATAATTCGGTTCCCGAGTTATGAGCTGAACTATAGATGAGGCCTACATGCAGCCTGGCTTAACCGATCGAGATGACGCAAAATGAACTTGACCATCGTGATCAGCACCCTCGAGAACCCCTTCTCACATGTTCTCGTAAAAACGCTGTTCCGCATTTTGTTCGACTCTTAGAGAATAGGGCTCTTATATCGTAAGATCAAATTCAATAGTCCTAGTCGTGTAGTACTGTTCGAGCAGCATCCGAGATACTATGTCATGTACGTTGGCTCGCCCAATCCGTATATCGTAATCTGTGGATATCAATGGACGACTGGTACACTCATTGGAATTGTTCGTGGAAATCGAGGAAGATTAGGCAATTTGAGCAATCATCTGACTCTCTTCAGTTTGCACGCTCTCTCGTCTCTCTAACCGGCGAGAGAGCGTGCAAACTGAAGAGAGTCAGACCATTGCTCGTCAATTTTGTGTTCGAAAATACAAATCTCGCATAAAATAAGTAAAGTGACGACATAAGTTATTAATTTTCCGTTTTACTGAGATTTAGATTTGTCTTTTACAAACGTTCAGTTCTCGGTCTCCTCCCCTCCCATTACTATCTGTATTATTTATGGTATTGTGCGTAAATACAATGGGATTAAGAAACATCTACACATGGTTCATAACATGCAAACTTACAAGAAAATAAGGTAACTTAGCCTGAAAATTGGGATTTCTGTGTTAGGGCCATGGTTTGAAGATAAATGCGGTCAGAATACAAAGCAAATGTGTAAGCAGATTTATTTAGAAAGGGCGTCTGGTCGTCGTTAGTTTAACCTCCTTTTTGAACTCGACTGCGCACACTTGAGAGCAGAGCTTGCGAGCCTCTGGTTTCTGCAGACCAGAGCACCTGAAATATGCAATTTGTTGATTATTTTCTTGTTTTTTTTGTCTAAAAATGCATTTACATGCATTATTTGAATTGAAACATACATCTTATTGCATTCTGCTGCACTTGCGAATTTAATCGGAGCAACCGTGGAAGACTGGGGTTTGCGGGTGTGTGGGCGGACGAGAAGAGCCTGGGATATTACATCTGGCATTCAGATAAATGAGGCTTCAAATTTCTATATAAGAACGATTATACTTTCACATAGTTATACTGCATAACAGGAAGCGATAATCAGCCTGACCTCTGAGACGACCAAAACGAGTGCGAGTAGGAGAACGAGCGAAATCTTCATGATTCGACGAGGATGGGACAATGATTTGAGGGATCCATTTTATACTAGCATAATGTATACTGATATGAATCATTTGATGTACCGATGATAAGAGATTATTGACTACGGGCGCGCGAAATTGACTCAATTGAATCAAACTGGAGAGTAAACCGGTCTATCAATGAGTAATTTGTTGTGTATCTGCAAGCAATGAGTCTCAGTCAACAATATCATATTGTTTTCGTGTAATCTATAGTTCCGGTGATTCATTGAAAGCACACAAAACAGGAGTATAAAGAGGCTGACTTGATTTCTTTTCTCATCATCCCGCCATGAAGATTTCGGCTCTTTTCCTCCTCGCACTCATTGTCTGCTTTGGAGTCTCAGATGTGAGTTTTTTTTCTCAATACAGTTCTTGTTTCCTCAAAAATGTGCCGTAGTGGTCTACTAGATTCAGAAATCTTTGATCGACAAACATTGATATTATATTTACATCATTCAGGCCCTGGATATTGGCAGACCTCGCTTCACAAGAAGGCCCACTACAACTGGCCCTGCCAAGTTTGCGAACGAGGCGCAGTGCAATAAGATGTATGATTCAGTATATTTTCTTTTTTGTCTGTAGTATACTTAAATGTGATATTTGAGTAAATTTGGAAAAAGTGAATGCGAATTATGGTATCTTTATTTGAGGTGCACTGGACTACAGAAGCCAGAGGCTCGCAAGCTCTGCTCGCAACTTTGCAAGTCAGAGTTCAAACAGGAGATCAAATTCCCGACCACCAGACGTCCTCTCTAAATATTTCTGATAAATTATTTGTGTTTTACTGTATTTCTAAATATTTCTACTAAATGATTTGTATATTCATGTCTCCGTATTTATTGAGAAGTGCCCAATCACAAGTTAATACCGCTTAAACAACATTTGATTTACAGATTTTGTCAAAATGAACTTTTCAAAATATACCTAAAAATCAGGACACGAGATCAACCCATTGCGTGGGGTATACACATATGCCAATTGCTGTCGTAAGGCTCAGTCCAGTGGAAGCATACCCAGAGAGTGGACGCTCATTTCGAGAGGATTTCGTTCGTGATCTGCGTTTCCTTCTTGCGCGTAAATTCTACTAGTTAATCAATAATTCCGGTTTTAAGACGTCTTGAGAAGATCAACTCCTAGTTGAAGACTTGAAGGATCGCTTCTCGATTACTTTGAGTTACTTCTGACGCAGACTACAAATCATCTGACGCTGCGATTCTTTATATTAATTTTGATGAAAAGAAAATAGGAAAAATTCAAAGGTGAAATTTTTGTCGGAGTAGATGAGTGAAATCTCCTAGAGAGCGATGCCTTTTAAAGCCATACGAACGCCTGTTTAAACAAACGCGATTTTATTGGTCTCTTCGAAAATGGGCGTCTGTCTCCTCCCTCGCATCCATCGAAACAACGTTCTATTCATGATCAAGATCAACAGAACAACCGATCAACTTTTTTCTCTTTTTTACTTTCCTTTATTATAAGCCCGAACAAGCGGATTATGGGAACCAAAATTAGAGGACGAAAGTGGAATCTCAACAATCCCGAGCGAAATTATTATACACAGCCTGTCGTGTTAGACAACTCGCGGCGGAGAGCAATTTTGGCACTCTCGTTTGTACGATATCGAATTTAATTAACTGAATAAATAAATTCAGTGAAGCACATTCCACTTTGAGGGTTTCAGAGCAAAATGTAGTGGGATAATTAAAACGTCTAGTGAAGCTCATTTTAAAACAGCTATTTCGAAACTCAATACATGACGATTTTCAAACTGGAACTAGTCTATGCACAATAGGCAGACCCCACTTCTGGGGTATTTTCTGAATCCGCATGAGCAGCTCTACATTTTTTATAGAGAGATTTTTGATATTGTTCCTAGTATTCGAAAAATGTGAGAAAATCCGCCATTTTAGCACCCTTTCAGCTGTTTCTTGAATACTAGGAAGAATATCAACAATCTGTCTATACAAATTGTAGAGTTGCTCATGAGGATTCAGAAAATACCCCAGAAGTGGGGTCTGCCGATATTGTGCGCAGACTAGTTCCAATTTGAATCGGAAAATGGTTAAA
Organism: Pristionchus mayeri; assembly: GCA_036245805.1. Taxonomy (NCBI): domain Eukaryota; kingdom Metazoa; phylum Nematoda; class Chromadorea; order Rhabditida; family Neodiplogasteridae; genus Pristionchus; species Pristionchus mayeri. The sequence goes on along the minus strand of BTRK01000003.1, from coordinate 12,156,908 downwards.
TATCCGAAATTGTGTCAAACGGGAGCCGGCAAGTAAGATAAAAATCCCAAAATTTAAACGTAGGCTCATGCCTTACTGTTTGAATCCCTTGCTAATTAGGATTATTAAATTTTAATTTCTTATTTAAATTATGGCTTATGTTTCAACAACTTTCTCCCTCACTTCACCGCTCAGCCGGCGTGAATGGATGGGAATGGTCCGCCGCGAAAACAAAGGAAATTGTCTGATCTGACAGGCTGTGTTATACACCTTCCGTGGGAGGGTTGCGTAATGTTGGTGTGGTGCAACCAGTGTAGAATACAGAAGGATCTTCATCGGATCAAATGTACGTCTGTTTCATGTTTCTTGTAATGTAATTGATCCATTGATTAGCCACGCTAAAGCCAGGATACGCCACCTTCCCACGGAAGGTGAATAATAATTGTGTCTTGTTCAGTTGATATTCCACTTTCGTCCCCTAATTTTGGTTCCCATAATCCGCTTGTTCCGGCAAAGGAAAGTGAAAAAGGGCAAAAAGTTGATTGTTCTGTTGATCTTCCTCATGAGTCGAACGTTGTTCAGGTGAATGCGAGGGAGGAGACAGACGCCCATTTCCGAAGAGCCTAATAAAATCGCGTATGTTTAAACAGGCGTGCGTCTGGCTTTAAAAGGCATCGCTCTCTAGGAGATTTCACTCATCCTCCATCTTCTGTATCAATAAATGATTCCGCTCGTTTTTGTGGTGGGTATTTTTCAATACTTCCCTATAGGTTTGTTCATATATGTACTGAAACTCCTCTGCAGCATACATATTATGAGTAGTTTAATAAATTTCAGACGCTTGCCGTAACTGCAGCACTGGACTTGCAGCCCTTCACTGGATTACCCATAAAGACCGAGTGCAAGAAGAATGAAGTCTTCAGTCTTTGCAAAAATGAATGTCCCGTCAAGTGCGGAGAGGAGGAGAAACCGACCGTGAGAATGCTTTCATCACATTGCAATATGTTTAGAGTCAATTATTTCTACGAGACATTTCACTGAAATATAGTTATATAATATTTCAGAACATCTGCATCAGGCCTTTTTGCGATGCGGGGTGCGAATGCAAGAACGGCTTCTATCGGAGTACCACAGGGGATTGTATCACCAAAGAAGAGTGCAACACGGTGAGTTTCCATATATCTGAAGCAATGTCATTGATCGAACACTTTTCCGGAATTCATTTGAGATGCGATATGTAATGTACATAATAGTTCTAGTTGGTGGCTCTGAATCTGGAAGGTGCTTTCAGCAAGAGTGCAAGAAGAATCAGATCCTTACGCAATGCTATCCGGACTGGACCGCGACGTGTGAAGAGAAATTGCCGATCGTAAGATTTCATCGGAATATTCAACACCACTTTCTGGCTTCTTTTCACTAGCCTGAATGTGAAGGGAAAGCAAAAATATGATTACCAGGGTTATCTTATTGGAAAATTGTTCATTTTCAGATATGTTTCATATACTCTATATAGGTTGCGTACATAGAGCACGTGAAACACATCTGAAAAATATACAACAATTTTCCAATAAGAGAGCCATAATGATTACATTTCAGTTTCACCCAAAAATGGTGTGTGGAACTACTCCCAAGTGCGTATGCAAGCCCCGCTTCTATCTGAACAGCAACGGGGATTGTGTCAGCGGAGAAGAGTGCGATGCGGTAAGATTGAAGATATTAGAGTTCGAGAAATGAAACCACGGTCTAATGAAACCACGGTCTAATGAAACCACGGTCTAATGAAACCACGGTCCATTCCATGTCGAGAGAGTGTGTAAAAAGAAGAGACGGTGACCCGAATTACGAACTCTAGAAAATATCTGATACTTTTGATGAAATCATTTCCGAAGTATACATAATGTTGAGACACGGAGGTAATGCACATCAAAGCTATTCTTTGGTATTCGGCTCTATTAAGTGGTTGCAGCCTCCTGAGATTTATGTGGATTATACACGATTATTATCGGACATTTATCAAGTGGAGAGTCTAAAGCCTGGATATGATAGGACGGCGAAATATGATTACATTTCAGCGTCGCGGCTATTTGTTGTGCGGCGCTCCCAAGTGCGTCTGCAAGCCCCGATTCTATCTCAACAGCAACGGGGATTGCGTCACCGGAGAAGAGTGTGATAAGGAGAATATTGAGGCTCTCCCTGTCTGGGCATAGACCGCCACAGTGCAAACTGTCCTCGATTTGACTGTTCACTTGTAGTTGGAATGTGTAAACGATAAACAAAGTATTGCCCACAATGTTTTCATTTTCTCATTTTAGCAATGCGACAGACACATTTTGTTTCGCACGCTCTCTCACCGGTCAGACAGAGCGAGAGAGCGTGTAAAACTACTGTTTTGGCAACACGACTTGGTACCCCCGGTACAGTATTAGGGGTAAGCAAATGTCCGAAAATGCATACAGTAGGTTTTGAATCAGGTATTTTGTTAAAGAAAGTGAGCTCACCACCAATACTCTGAAGCAAAACACGAGTGCGAGACGGAAAATGATTAGGAAAATAAATCTTCATGACTGAACACAGCGTGTCAAATTTTGTTTTGCGCGGCGCTCGGTCGACCATGAAACAAAACATTTTAACGAAATTTGCGATGAAAAGTAAAACCAAAATATGTGAAAAACATGCCATAACTTAGCTGGAAAAATTAACTATGCACATCTCAAACAATGGAGGTCTTACACAGTTGTTCGATGCCATTTAAATCAAATCATACACATCATTCAACTCATATTTTTTACAAGTATAAGGACATAATTACAGGAAATTTATGATAATCATTTCAGGTGCACTGGACTACAGAAGCCAGAGGCTCGCAAGCTCTGCTCGGAACTTTGCAAATCAGAGTTCTAACAGGAAATTAAGTTCCCGACGACCAGACGTACTCTCTAAATATGTATCTTACTGTGTTCGTATTTATTTTGAGATCCCACGTCACATGATAAAGCCACAAATAATAAGCTTAATAGTTATACTCGTTGTCGAAATTCTGACAAAATGTTTTCTTAAATTTTAACCAGTATTATTTGATAATAGTAGAGCTAAATTCACACGAGACATCGATTACTGTAACAAAGCACGCATTGATGGTAGCATGCCCAGAGGGTGGACGCTCGTCACTTAAGCGTTCTCTAGACTGCAGGAAGGAAATAAATCCACTAATAAAACTCCTACTTTCTTTTACTTATCGAGCCACTTTGCTGTATAGATGTCTTCAATGGGTGTTAGCCAAGAGGTATTATTTTCGAGTATCATTGAGCACTATTAGTCAATTCTTATTTGAATATACAAATGTTTCAGAATTCGAAAGGTGAGGCTGCGGATGTGCATTCGATCATTCTAGCGAATAAGGAGACCGTACAGCTTGAATTTTACTACAATCAAAATAAAATGTGCGTAAATTCTAGCAGTTATTCAATAATTACGGTGTTAAGAATTCTCGAGAGGGATTAACACCTAGTTGAAGACCTGAATGATCTGCGCTTCACGTTTAGCCGAGTTACTTCCGACCCAGACTACAAATCATCTGACCCAACGATTTGTTATATTACTTTTGATGATAATAACATTGTTGTGAGTATACTTGTTTATCATCATTTTCATTTCAAACAATGGAGGTCTTACACAGTTGTTCGATGTCATTTAAATCAAATCATACACATCATTCGACTCATATTTTTTACAAGTATAAGGTCATAATTTCAGGAAATTTATGATAATCATTTCAGGTGCACTGGACTACAGAAGCCAGAGGCTCGCAAGCTCTGCTCGGAACCTATATGTCAATTGCTGTCGTAAGGCTCAGTCCAGTGGAAGCATACCCAGAGAGTGGACGCTCATTTCGAGAGGATTTCGTTCGTGATCTGCGTTTCCTTCTTTTCCTTTTATCTTTTGCTTGGACATTTCCAATGAGCGGTAGAAACGAGAAAGTTACGAAATATTCGTGTATTTCATTGTTAAATGATTTTTTTTCAGAATGGGGAAATCGACGCAGCGGCTGTTCATTCGATAATTCTTACAAACAAAGACACACAAAGACAAATACATCTTGAATTTACTACAATCTAAAAAAAAGCGCGTAAATTCTACTAGTTAATCAATAATTCCGGTTTTAAGACGTCTTGAGAAGATCAACTCCTAGTTGAAGACTTGAAGGATCGCTTCTCGATTACTTTGAGTTACTTCTGACGCAGACTACAAATCATCTGACGCTGCGATTCTTTATATTAATTTTGATGAAAAGAAAATAGGAAAAATTCAAAGGTGAAATTTTTGTCGGAGTAGATGAGTGAAATCTCCTAGAGAGCGATGCCTTTTAAAGCCATACGAACGCCTGTTTAAACAAACGCGATTTTATTGGTCTCTTCGAAAATGGGCCCAGAACAACCGATCAACTTTTTTCTCTTTTTTACTTTCCTTTATTATAAGCCCGAACAAGCGGATTATGGGAACCAAAATAAGAGGACGAAAGTGGAATCTCAACAATCCCTAGCGAAATTATTATACACAGCCTGTCGTGTTAGACAACTCGCGGCGGAGAGCAATTTTGGCACTCTCGTTTGTACGATATCGAATTTAATTAACTGAATAAATAAATTCAGTGAAGCACATTCCACTTTGAGGGTTTCAGAGCAAAATGTAGTGGGATAATTAAAACGTCTAGTGAAGCTCATTTTAAAACAGCTATTTCGAAACTCAATACATGACGATTTTCAAACTGGAACTAGTCTATGCACAATAGGCAGACCCCACTTCTGGGGTATTTTCTGAATCCGCATGAGCAGCTCTACATTTTTTATAGAGAGATTTTTGATATTGTTCCTAGTATTCGAAAAATGTGAGAAAATCCGCCATTTTAGCACCCTTTCAGCTGTTTCTTGAATACTAGGAAGAATATCAACAATCTGTCTATATAAATTGTAGAATTGCTCATGAGGATTCAGAAAATACCCCAGAAGTGGGGTCTTCCGATATTGTGCGCAGACTAGTTCCAATTTGAATCGGAAAATGGTTAAATATCCGAAATTGTGTCAAACGGGAGCCGGCAAGTAAGATAAAAATCCCAAAATTTAAACGTAGGCTCATGACTTACTGTTTGAATACCTTGCTAATTAGGATTATTAAATTTTAATTTCTTAAAGCGATTTCTGCTCGAAAAGACCAATCCGGGAAGTGGGCTCGAATTCTATGGTATCTTTTAGTCGAAGCGTAAGTAATTTGTAGTCATTGTTATTGTTGTTGGCATTGTCATAATTTGGCCTCGAATCTCTTATTCTACCAGCGTAATTCATTAGCGCGCCGACTAGAGATGGATTGAAGTCACGGAAGAGCGAGCATACGATATCTCCATGTTGGAATACAATTCGCAGCTGAAAATGTGCGTGAATTGTGATTACGACAGCTCTCATCGTCCCACGAAGGGAGGTCGCAGAGTGTCCATGGACCATAATAACGAGATTTGAAGTTATTTTTCAACTGAACACTTGATTAGGATTATTAAATTTTAATTTCTTAAAGCGATTTCTGCTCGAAAAGACCAATCCGGGAAGTGGGCTCGAATTCTATGGTATCTTTTAGTCGAAGCGTAAGTAATTTGTAGTCATTGTTATTGTTGTTGGCATTGTCATAATTTGGCCTCGAATCTCTTATTCTACCAGCGTAATTCATTAGCGCGCCGACTAGAGATGGATTGAAGTCACGGAAGAGCGAGCATACGATATCTCCATGTTGGAATACAATTCGCAGCTGAAAATGTGCGTGAATTGTGATTACGACAGCTCTCATCGTCCCACGAAGGGAGGTCGCAGAGTGTCCATGGACCATAATAACGAGATTTGAAGTTATTTTTCAACTGAACACTTGAACGAATTGCGATCATTCTTGGCGACGAGGGCAATGAGAACGGTCTGCGCGCATTGTCTGATGAAGTAAAATAACTTCAAATGATTTGGAAAAGTTTAAAGACCTTAATTCTCACTAAACTAGTGATATTTTCGGTGCATACTACTCATTCGATAACCCTTGGAAAACTATACAATGTTTGTAAAAATCAGCTGCATCTTTACCTACACTTTTGAGAAATTTGAGCTACTATGTCCATGCCCGGTGTAGTGAAGTCCAAAATGAAAAGTGCACATTGAGACTTTGGGGGAGTGTCAGGCATGCCTTAAGACGACAAAAACCGGTTCGAACTCAATTCACGATTTCCTCTCCACTCCCTGTCTCAGCTCGATTCTCTCATGAGAAGCGTGATATGACCAAATAGTAATTTCGATAAAAATATTATTATTTTCAGAGAACGCTAGAACTTCAATCAATAATAAGCAAGCGACCAAAGGTAATTATTACGATTCTAATTAGATTGAATGATGTTAAACATTTGGTTCAAAGATAGGCTGACAACGATACGTCGCATAGTGTTCATGGAGTTTCATAACGAGACCTAGCGCATTCGAAAGATGATACAATTCTAAGAACATCTGTTGTTTTCATATTTTATATACGCTTATGTGGAGGTCTGGCCCAAAGTGGGGTCAGTGAGCGTTTAGCAAATTTGAAAATAACAGAAGTTCTTAGAATTGTATCCTCTCTCGAATGCGCTAGGTCTCGTTATGCTCCATGGACACTCTGCGACCTCCCTTCGTGGGACGATGAGAGCTGTCGTAATCACAATTCACGCACATTTTCAGCTGCGAATTGTATTCCAACATGGAGATATCGTATGCTCGCTCTTCCGTGACTTCAATCCATCTCTAGTCGGCGCGCTAATGAATTACGCTGGTAGAATAAGAGATTCGAGGCCAAATTATGACAATGCCAACAACAATAACAATGACTACAAATTACTTACGCTTCGACTAAAAGATACCATATAATTCGAGCCCACTTCCCGGATTGGTCTTTTCGAGCAGAAATCGCTTTATTATGTCATGTATGTTCACTCTCGTTTCATTGCAATCTGTAGTCAATTGTGGAGCGCCGCCCAACTCATAGGTGTTGTTACGTCAGGGGAAGAACTAGTCGATGGAAATCGTGGACGATATGTTGGCCATGTCATCGAATGTAAGCCTAGATAAGTAATTTTCAAGTATTTTTGCTCATTATTCAAATACATGTATTGGTTATTTATAAATTGGTGTGCATTGATGTTTTAATTGTTTAAGGCCAATTTATTATATTTCTAAAATGAGATTCCGGATATATCTTCCGATTATAAATGTTTTTAAATGTTTATTGGCTAATTATATGTTGCTACAATGAAAAGCATGGCCATTTCATGATTAATCACTGCAAATGCGTCATCCAACTCATCTAACGCACATTTATTTGCTTCAAATGACAACCGCTTGTCGCACACGTATCGCATTGTAGTAGCACTTGCTGGAACGCTTCCCCCATGGGGGGACGCCTGTCACTTCCCCGACATGTCTCGTTTCATTGTAATCTGCAGTCAATTATGGAGCGCCGCACAACTCATAGGCGTTGCATCGTCGGGAGAAGCATTGGTCGATGGGAATCGCGGAATGTGTTTTGGTCATATCATCGAGAATAAGCCCGAGAATTAATCTTTAAAACAAGAACTTGTTTCATTGCTTATAAAATACGAGTATGGTTATTTCGTTTTTATACATATTATCTGAATTATAATTATAATGTTTAACTCCAAGACAGTTATATTTTAAAAATATTAATTATGATTTGTACAATATAAACTCTATTGTTGTATCAGCGAACTAATATGTTTGCTTAAAATATTAAATTTTTGAGTAATCACTGTATTCTCGATAAATATGTCGTCCAACTATTCTGAGGCACATTTCTTCGCTTTATATGCCAACTGCTTTCAATTATTGCAGTGTCAGTAGTAATTGCTGGAACGCCCCCACGGGGTGGACGCCTGTCACTTACCCGATCTGGTGACGAGAGGCCAATTAAACAAATTTCAGTGATGAATGCTCTCGGGTCACGACGTCATTTGTTTCTCCTTGTTGATCAATAATGTGTAAATGGATTGCATTGTTATGTGTTATTTTCCGTAGTAAATTGCACTCTGTAAATGCATAATTTCAGGAGGAGATGAGTGAGCCAACATCTGTCCATACGATCACGCTTAGTAATCATCAGACTGTGCACATCGACTTGTTCTATGATGAGGAGAAGTTGTCAGTTTGCAGTTCGAATTTATGCACGATAAATACAAATTTCAGCGTTATTGAACAATCTCGGCTTGTCAATTGCTTAGATGACCTCTGCTTTATATTTGCTCGAAATACGTCTCACAAAGACTACAAAAAATCGCATCCAACTGTTTTCAATGTAACTTTCAATGATCGAAAACTCTCTGTAAATTAGAACAATTACGATGAAAGTATTTTATCATCTCACCTTAATTAGCATAGTAATACATATACTTGCAGTTCTGTGATTAGAATAGAAAAACGGCAAGGCTTAGAATCGGCTCATTCTTGGGGCATTTTATTGAACGAAACATTATTATAAGTCAAGGAAATTGCAAACATGATCACACGCCACAATACACTGTAAAAATCACTGTCTCGTCTTCGAATGAGTAAGCGCTGTAATCATAATTTATTTTCTCCCGTGATTGCACGTCTTACATTTTCTCATTTTCAGTGATGTCTTCCACACTGACTATTATGATATTCATGAATTCGCGAAAAACTGCGGTTCGCGAGGAATTTTATCGGCTGAAATTTCACCTCGTAATTATTCAATTCCTACTGAAGTAGTGATCGTTTTTGTGATATTATACATTCAACTATAGCTAAGGTTGCCGCTCTACTCTCCGAGTACTTTCTTGCGCTTTTCTACGGAAGCTTCAAGGAGAGCGGAGAGAGATGGGTGGAGATGCGGGATGTGAAACCAGTAATGATCGTACACATAGTGAGAAGTGGAGTGTTTCGGGTAGATCCTAACGAACGTTTGAGGCGTATGACAGGTGCGTTATAATACAGAGTTAGAACATCCCTTCTAACGTAAATGTCCATATTTTCTTTTAAACAATAGTAAATTAATCGACATTTTGAATCGCGACTACTGGATCCAAATATTCTAGAAATTTGTAACATTAATTTTTTATATTTTTAAAATGCCCTTTTCATTATTGATGGAGATTTGTGTACTAATGTACATATATTTTCATTTAATTGTCAGCCAAAGCAAAGCGATTTTCAGTTACACTTACGTGGTTGTCAACTCTAGCTGAGATTCTTGGGCATTGTGTTCGATTCAACTTCGTTCAACGTTTACATTATCATTATCTACGAACGAAAACTATCGTCCAGAAAACAGTAAACCATGACTCAGAAGTTGTTCAAGGCCTTCAACAACTTTCTGCAACCATGAAAAATGACGATTTTTGGTATGTTCAAATGAATATTGTGTTTGTATTTTTCTAAATTTTAGCGTGAATTTGTTGCGAAATTCTGCTTGTCGGCTTGCATCGAAGATTGGCAAACAAATAATTCTAACGAATTTACTCCGGAATTCGCCTCCGTTGTAGAAGAGGTAATTCACTCAAAAATCAACAGAGATATTGACATAACAAAATATTAAACAATGCATTGGAATTAAATTGAACGTAAAGGCTTGCTTAGTTGTGTTTGCACGTATCAATGGTTTCATGAATTCCCACATATATGGATTAATTACAGCGAAGACTGGCGCTCCAATCGTTAATGAAGCTGCGACCCACTGTGAGTATTGGTATTATACACCAATTATGTGGATGACTCATTTAAAAAACCAAGTTTAATTGTGTTATATTGTTTTCAGTTCCGAATTCGCTATGAGCGCGGCGACATCGTGTGTTCTGTCTTCAACGACTTCAATACTCTTCTAATCGAAGATCTCCTGGGCAAATTCCAACAAGCGACATCAACTGAAACCGAAAACAACGTCAAGCTTCCAGCGCTTAGGCTGTCTCGTGAACTCAAGTTTGATGATTCCCTCCGAGGCGCTATATTCATAGCGCCTCCTCGTTACTACATCTTGTATTGCGAATGGTTGAATGGACCATTCATGAAGATTAGCAGTTTTCAGTGCTCAATAACAGATGAGAAACTGATTGGCGTTGTGGTCGCTGGAGAAGCTCTAGTTGCTGGATATCGTGGCCAACTAATCAATTGTAAATTCCAAAGCCCTGAAAAGAAGAACAAGTTGTCAATTTTCCGTTTTAATTACGTATCTTCACTTTTTTGAAAGATGTGCAGTTAAACTTGTTTCGCATCAATTCCGAATTGTATTTGTCCCACTAAAAAAATTGTCCCACTATTCTAAGATTGACTGATATTCGCTCAAAATACCTCCCATGTCCCTTTCTGCAAAGTTCAGATTTTGCAAAATTCATATGCGAATTAAATTCGAGGAAGGCGAGATCACTTGCTCTCTCTTCATTGACTTCAATCCTTCTCTGATTGGAGCACTTCTGGCTTACATCGGTGGATACAAGGGTACAACAACGACTGAGAATGTCAATAACAATCAAAACAAATTTCCTGCCATTCGTCTAACTGAACGTATCGAATACGGCGACTACCGTTGCTTCGGAATATTCGAGAACAAGCCCCGGTACTACGTTATGTATCTGGACAATGACACCGGTTCGTACATTATCATCGGTGGAAATATGTGGTCCAACGCGATACTCATATGAGTTGTAACCGCTGGAGAAGCCCTAGTCAATGTAGGACATGGGAGGCTAATTGACTATGTCATCGAATCCGAAACGAACCCCATCATTGAAACAATAACATTTCGAACAAGAGTCTATATTTTTTTTTCAACTCACTGTTCAACATTGCATTTTTCGCCTCTTATTGCTTGGCCCATGTCAACTGGAATAACATGATAATGGTTTGACTTGAACTAATATTGTCTCGGGCCGCGGGCCGTTTTTTATACTCCGATGAGAAGTCTATATCGGGCCGCGGACCGTCATTTTCACTTCGAGCAGAAATCTCTATCAGGCAGCGGGCCGTTTTTTATACTTCGATGAGAAGTCTATATCGGGCCGCGGGCCGTTTTTTATACTTCGATGAGAAGTATATATCGGGCCGCGGGCCGTCAATTCCACTCCAATTAGAAATATGTATCGAGCCGCGGGCCGTCATTTTCACTTCGAGCAGAAATCTCTATCAGGCCGCGGCCGTTTTTTATACTTCGATGAGAAGTCTATATCGGGCCGCGGGCCGTCATTTTCACTACAAGCAGAAATCTCTATCAGGCCGCGGGCCGTTTTTTATACTTCGATGAGAAGTCTATATCGGGCCGCGGGCCGTCATTTTCACTTCAAGCAGAAATCTCTATCAGGCCGCGGGCCGTTTTTTATACTTCGATGAGAAGTCTATATCGGGCCGCGGGCGGTCATTTCCACTCCAATCAGAAATATGTATCGGGCCGCGGGCCGTCATTTTCACTTCGAGCAGAAATCTCTATCGGGCCGCGGGCCGTTTTTTATACTTCGATGAGAAGTCTATATCGGGCCGCGGGCCGTCATTTCCACTCCAATCAGAAATATGTATCGGGCCGCGGGCCGTCATTTTCACTTCGAGCAGAAATCTCTATCGGGCCGCGGGCCGTTTTTTATACTTCGATGAGAAATCTCTATCGGACCGCGGGCCGTTTTTTATACTTCGATGAGAAGTCTATATCGGGCCGCGGGCCGTTTTTTATACTTCGATGAGAAGTCTATATCGGGCCGCGGGCCGTTTTTTATACTTCGATGAGAAGTCTATATCGGGCCGCGGGCGGTCATTTCCACTCCAATCAGAAATATGTATCGGGCCGCGGGCCGTCATTTTCACTTCGAGCAGAAATCTCTATCGGGCCGCGGGCCGTTTTTTATACTTCGATGAGAAGTCTATATCGGGCCGCGGGCCGTCATTTCCACTCCAATCAGAAATATGTATCGGGCCGCGGGCCGTCATTTTCACTTCGAGCAGAAATCTCTATCGGGCCGCGGGCCGTTTTTTATACTTCGATGAGAAATCTCTATCGGACCGCGGGCCGTTTTTTATACTTCGATGAGAAGTCTATATCGGGCCGCGGGCCGTCATTTCCACTCCAATCAGAAATATGTATCGGGCCGCGGGCCGTCATTTCCACTCCAATCAGAAATATCTATCGGGCCGTGGGACTTTTTTTATACTTCGATGAGAAATCTCTATCGGACCGCGGGCGGTCATTTCCACTCCAATCAGAAATATGTATCGGGCCGCGGGCCGTCATTTTCACTTCGAGCAGAAATCTCTATCGGGCCGCGGGCCGTTTTTTATACTTCGATGAGAAGTCTATATCGGGCCGCGGGCCGTCATTTCCACTCCAATCAGAAATATGTATCGGGCCGCGGGCCGTCATTTTCACTTCGAGCAGAAATCTCTATCGGGCCGCGGGCCGTTTTTTATACTTCGATGAGAAATCTCTATCGGACCGCGGGCCGTTTTTTATACTTCGATGAGAAGTCTATATCGGGCCGCGGGCGGTCATTTCCACTCCAATCAGAAATATGTATCGGGCCGCGGGCCGTCATTTTCACTTCGAGCAGAAATCTCTATCGGGCCGCGGGCCGTTTTTTATACTTCGATGAGAAGTCTATATCGGGCCGCGGGCCGTCATTTCCACTCCAATCAGAAATATGTATCGGGCCGCGGGCCGTCATTTTCACTTCGAGCAGAAATCTCTATCGGGCCGCGGGCCGTTTTTTATACTTCGATGAGAAATCTCTATCGGACCGCGGGCCGTTTTTTATACTTCGATGAGAAGTCTATATCGGGCCGCGGGCCGTCATTTCCACTCCAATCAGAAATATCTATCGGGCCGTGGGACTTTTTTTATACTTAGATGAGAAGTCTATATCGGGCCGCGGGCCGTTTTTTATACTTCGATGAGAAGTATATATCGGGCCGCGGGCCGTCAATTCCACTCCAATTAGAAATATGTATCGAGCCGCGGGCCGTCATTTTCACTTCGAGCAGAAATCTCTATCAGGCCGCGGCCGTTTTTTATACTTCGATGAGAAGTCTATATCGGGCCGCGGGCCGTCATTTTCACTACAAGCAGAAATCTCTATCAGGCCGCGGGCCGTTTTTTATACTTCGATGAGAAGTCTATATCGGGCCGCGGGCCGTCATTTTCACTTCAAGCAGAAATCTCTATCAGGCCGCGGGCCGTTTTTTATACTTCGATGAGAAGTCTATATCGGGCCGCGGGCGGTCATTTCCACTCCAATCAGAAATATGTATCGGGCCGCGGGCCGTCATTTTCACTTCGAGCAGAAATCTCTATCGGGCCGCGGGCCGTTTTTTATACTTCGATGAGAAGTCTATATCGGGCCGCGGGCCGTCATTTCCACTCCAATCAGAAATATGTATCGGGCCGCGGGCCGTCATTTTCACTTCGAGCAGAAATCTCTATCGGGCCGCGGGCCGTTTTTTATACTTCGATGAGAAATCTCTATCGGACCGCGGGCCGTTTTTTATACTTCGATGAGAAGTCTATATCGGGCCGCGGGCCGTTTTTTATACTTCGATGAGAAGTCTATATCGGGCCGCGGGCCGTTTTTTATACTTCGATGAGAAGTCTATATCGGGCCGCGGGCGGTCATTTCCACTCCAATCAGAAATATGTATCGGGCCGCGGGCCGTCATTTTCACTTCGAGCAGAAATCTCTATCGGGCCGCGGGCCGTTTTTTATACTTCGATGAGAAGTCTATATCGGGCCGCGGGCCGTCATTTCCACTCCAATCAGAAATATGTATCGGGCCGCGGGCCGTCATTTTCACTTCGAGCAGAAATCTCTATCGGGCCGCGGGCCGTTTTTTATACTTCGATGAGAAATCTCTATCGGACCGCGGGCCGTTTTTTATACTTCGATGAGAAGTCTATATCGGGCCGCGGGCCGTCATTTCCACTCCAATCAGAAATATGTATCGGGCCGCGGGCCGTCATTTCCACTCCAATCAGAAATATCTATCGGGCCGTGGGACTTTTTTTATACTTCGATGAGAAATCTCTATCGGACCGCGGGCGGTCATTTCCACTCCAATCAGAAATATGTATCGGGCCGCGGGCCGTCATTTTCACTTCGAGCAGAAATCTCTATCGGGCCGCGGGCCGTTTTTTATACTTCGATGAGAAGTCTATATCGGGCCGCGGGCCGTCATTTCCACTCCAATCAGAAATATGTATCGGGCCGCGGGCCGTCATTTTCACTTCGAGCAGAAATCTCTATCGGGCCGCGGGCCGTTTTTTATACTTCGATGAGAAATCTCTATCGGACCGCGGGCCGTTTTTTATACTTCGATGAGAAGTCTATATCGGGCCGCGGGCGGTCATTTCCACTCCAATCAGAAATATGTATCGGGCCGCGGGCCGTCATTTTCACTTCGAGCAGAAATCTCTATCGGGCCGCGGGCCGTTTTTTATACTTCGATGAGAAGTCTATATCGGGCCGCGGGCCGTCATTTCCACTCCAATCAGAAATATGTATCGGGCCGCGGGCCGTCATTTTCACTTCGAGCAGAAATCTCTATCGGGCCGCGGGCCGTTTTTTATACTTCGATGAGAAATCTCTATCGGACCGCGGGCCGTTTTTTATACTTCGATGAGAAGTCTATATCGGGCCGCGGGCCGTCATTTCCACTCCAATCAGAAATATGTATCGGGCCGCGGGCCGTCATTTTCACTTCGAGCAGAAATCTCTATCGGGCCGCGGGCCGTTTTTTATACTTCGATGAGAAATCTCTATCGGACCGCGGGCCGTTTTTTATACTTCGATGAGAAGTCTATATCGGGCCGCGGGCCGTCATTTTCACTTCAAGCAGAAATCTCTATCAGGCCGCGGGCCGTTTTTTATACTTCGATGAGAAGTCTATATCGGGCCGCGGGCGGTCATTTCCACTCCAATCAGAAATATGTATCGGGCCGCGGGCCGTCATTTTCACTTCGAGCAGAAATCTCTATCGGGCCGCGGGCCGTTTTTTATACTTCGATGAGAAGTCTATATCGGGCCGCGGGCCGTCATTTCCACTCCAATCAGAAATATGTATCGGGCCGCGGGCCGTCATTTTCACTTCGAGCAGAAATCTCTATCGGGCCGCGGGCCGTTTTTTATACTTCGATGAGAAATCTCTATCGGACCGCGGGCCGTTTTTTATACTTCGATGAGAAGTCTATATCGGGCCGCGGGCCGTTTTTTATACTTCGATGAGAAGTCTATATCGGGCCGCGGGCCGTTTTTTATACTTCGATGAGAAGTCTATATCGGGCCGCGGGCGGTCATTTCCACTCCAATCAGAAATATGTATCGGGCCGCGGGCCGTCATTTTCACTTCGAGCAGAAATCTCTATCGGGCCGCGGGCCGTTTTTTATACTTCGATGAGAAGTCTATATCGGGCCGCGGGCCGTCATTTCCACTCCAATCAGAAATATGTATCGGGCCGCGGGCCGTCATTTTCACTTCGAGCAGAAATCTCTATCGGGCCGCGGGCCGTTTTTTATACTTCGATGAGAAATCTCTATCGGACCGCGGGCCGTTTTTTATACTTCGATGAGAAGTCTATATCGGGCCGCGGGCCGTCATTTCCACTCCAATCAGAAATATGTATCGGGCCGCGGGCCGTCATTTCCACTCCAATCAGAAATATCTATCGGGCCGTGGGACTTTTTTTATACTTCGATGAGAAATCTCTATCGGACCGCGGGCGGTCATTTCCACTCCAATCAGAAATATGTATCGGGCCGCGGGCCGTCATTTTCACTTCGAGCAGAAATCTCTATCGGGCCGCGGGCCGTTTTTTATACTTCGATGAGAAGTCTATATCGGGCCGCGGGCCGTCATTTCCACTCCAATCAGAAATATGTATCGGGCCGCGGGCCGTCATTTTCACTTCGAGCAGAAATCTCTATCGGGCCGCGGGCCGTTTTTTATACTTCGATGAGAAATCTCTATCGGACCGCGGGCCGTTTTTTATACTTCGATGAGAAGTCTATATCGGGCCGCGGGCGGTCATTTCCACTCCAATCAGAAATATGTATCGGGCCGCGGGCCGTCATTTTCACTTCGAGCAGAAATCTCTATCGGGCCGCGGGCCGTTTTTTATACTTCGATGAGAAGTCTATATCGGGCCGCGGGCCGTCATTTCCACTCCAATCAGAAATATGTATCGGGCCGCGGGCCGTCATTTTCACTTCGAGCAGAAATCTCTATCGGGCCGCGGGCCGTTTTTTATACTTCGATGAGAAATCTCTATCGGACCGCGGGCCGTTTTTTATACTTCGATGAGAAGTCTATATCGGGCCGCGGGCCGTCATTTCCACTCCAATCAGAAATATCTATCGGGCCGTGGGACTTTTTTTATACTTAGATGAGAAGTCTATATCGGGCCGCGGGCCGTCATTTCCACTCCAATCAGAAATATCTATCAGGCCGCGGCCGTTTTTTATACTTCGATGAGAAGTCTATATCGGGCCGCGGGCCGTCATTTTCACTTCAAGCAGAAATCTCTATCAGGCCGCGGGCCGTTTTTTTATATTTCGATGAGAAGTCTATATCGGGCCGCGGGCCGTCATTTCCACTCCAATCAGAAATCTCTATCAGGCTGCGGGCCGTTATTTATACTTCGATGAGAAGTCTATATCGGGCCGCGGGCCGTCATTTTCACTTCAAGCAGAAATCTCTATCAGGCCGCGGCCGTTTTTTATACTTCGATGAGAAGTCTATATCGGGCCGCGGGCCGTCATTTTCACTTCAAGCAGAAATCTCTATCAGGCCGCGGGCCGTTGTTTCTACTTCGATGAGAAGTCTATATCGGGCCGCGGGCGGTCATTTCCACTCCAATCAGAAATATGTATCGAGCCGCGGGCCGTCATTTTCACTTCGAGCAGAAATCTCTATCGGGCCGCGGGCCGTTTTTTATACTTCGATGAGAAGTCTATATCGGGCCGCGGGCCGTCATTTCCACTCCAATTAGAAATATGTATCGGGCCGCGGGCCGTCATTTTCACTTCGAGCAGAAATCTCTATCGGGCCGCGGGCCGTTTTTTATACTTCGACGAGAAGTCTATATCGGGCCGCGGGCCGTCATTTCCACTCCAATCAGAAATATCTATCGGGCCGTGGGACTTTTTTTATACTTCGATGAGAAGTCTATATCGGGCCGCGGGCCGTCATTTCCACTCCAATCAGAAATATCTATCAGGCCGCGGCCGTTTTTTATACTTCGATGAGAAGTCTATATCGGGCCGCGGGCCGTCATTTTCACTTCAAGCAGAAATCTCTATCAGGCAGCGGGCCTTTTTTTATATTTCGATGAGAAGTCTATATCGGGCCGCGGGCCGTCATTTCCACTCCAATCAGAAATCTCTATCAGGCTGCGGACCGTTTTTTATACTTCGATGAGAAGTCTATATCGGGCCGCGGGCCGTCATTTTCACTTCAAGCAGAAATCTCTATCAGGCCGCGGGCCGTTTTTTATACTTCGATGAGAAGTCTATATCGGGCCGCGGGCCGTCATTTTCACTTCAAGCAGAAATCTCTATCAGGCCGCGGGCCGTTTTTTATACTTCGATGAGAAGTCTATATCGGGCCGCGGGCCGTCATTTCCACTCCAATCAGAAATATCTATCAGGCCGCGGCCGTTTTTTATACTTCGATGAGAAGTCTATATCGGGCCGCGGGCCGTCATTTTCACTTCGAGCAGAAATCTCTATCGGGCCGCGGGCCGTTTTTTATACTTCGACGAGAAGTCTATATCGGGCCGCGGGCCGTCATTTCCACTCCAATCAGAAATATCTATCGGGCCGTGGGACTTTTTTTATACTTCGATGAGAAGTCTATATCGGGCCGCGGGCCGTCATTTCCACTCCAATCAGAAATATCTATCAGGCCGCGGCCGTTTTTTATACTTCGATGAGAAGTCTATATCGGGCCGCGGGCCGTCATTTTCACTTCAAGCAGAAATCTCTATCAGGCAGCGGGCCTTTTTTTATATTTCGATGAGAAGTCTATATCGGGCCGCGGGCCGTCATTTCCACTCCAATCAGAAATCTCTATCAGGCTGCGGACCGTTTTTTATACTTCGATGAGAAGTCTATATCGGGCCGCGGGCCGTCATTTTCACTTCAAGCAGAAATCTCTATCAGGCCGCGGGCCGTTTTTTATACTTCGATGAGAAGTCTATATCGGGCCGCGGGCCGTCATTTTCACTTCAAGCAGAAATCTCTATCAGGCCGCGGGCCGTTTTTTATACTTCGATGAGAAGTCTATATCGGGCCGCGGGCCGTTTTTTATACTTCGATGAGAAGTCTATATCGGGCCGCGGGCCGTCATTTCCACTCCAATTAGAAATATGTATCGGGCCGCGGGCCGTCATTTTCACTTCGAGCAGAAATCTCTATCGGGCCGCGGGCCGTTTTTTATACTTCGATGAGAAGTCTATATCGGGCCGCGGGCCGTCATTTCCACTCCAATCAGAAATATCTATCGGGCCGTGGGACTTTTTTATACTTCGATGAGAAGTCTATATCGGGCCGCGGGCCGTCATTTTCACTTCAAGCAGAAATCTCTATCAGGCCGCGGCCGTTTTTTATACTTCGATGAGAAGTCTATATCGGGCCGCGGGCCGTCATTTTCACTTCAAGCAGAAATCTCTATCAGGCCGCGGGCCGTTTTTTATATTTCGATTAGAAGTCTATATCGGGCCGCGGGCCGTCATTTCCACTCCAATCAGAATAGTGAGATTTATAATTCATTTGAACGCATTTTTCTGGGAAATGTCGAGCTTTGTATCACTCTATTGCTTGAAATGAAGGAACATCATTTTAGTTTTTCTCGATGTCCTCTGTCGATCCCATATGCGGAGTTGTGCAGAAATCGGTAGAAACTCTTATTTTGAGACTATCACTGCACTTTTCCATCACTCGGGAAGGATTTGTTGAGGTATCATATTCATTCGAATTGCAATGCTTGAAACTGTATTTCAGGATGTCGAATTCGCTGCAAATTCGTTCAAGGCACGGCGCATTCGAACAATGAATTCAGACAGTCAAAGGTTTCCAAATTTATGGGCACGATATTGGATCTGAAGTCATTCCTTTCCAGAAGTGTACCATTGAGGGAAGTAATCTACGGAATGTGTGAATGCTTCGAAATATCTCTCTCATGCATCGCTGGGAGAATGAAGGTAATAAGTATTGTGAAGATGTTTCCATTATTTTAGGCTGATCGAATTTCTAATTCGTCGGATAACGAAGTGGGAATCATGGAGAAATGGAAACTGAAGGTTAGACTTGTTTAAAATACATTTGCATATCGTTCCTCAGGCATTCCATCTGTCGACCACTGATCCGATAGCTAGCCTCATCATGGAGATTATCAACGGCTTATTCATCTTGATAGATGTTCCAGTAGACGCAGAGGTATGGCTAATAAAAAAAAAAGAATTTTATATCTTGATATTTGTAGAAAGTTGGAGCTGTAATCGATTCATTTGCGGCCAGAGATTGAAATCATATTTACGAAAATGACAGCGACAGGTGAGAATCCTTAAAAAATCTGTAGCACTTCGAAGTCGAATTTGAGAAACGTTCCATTGCGAATTTCTGTGTATGGTCACATTGAATCGATCGAAGCTTCGCTCCGTTGCATCCAAACAGCCAATCAGCAGTCGACAGAGCATCTCGAAGGTTCTGCCGCACGTGTGAACACGTCGTACGAGCTCGAGGTATGACTACTTTAAATCTGACTAAACAGTGAAAGTATATGATTTTTATGCTGACGCTATTGATCTTTAATTTTTCAGGAATGGTTTATAATTTTAGCAAAAAATAAAATATTCAGAATTCACAAAATTTTTCTCCATATGACTACTCAGTTAATGAAAGTGATGTCAGAATTTTCAATTCAGCCTGTGCAAGGACAACTTCAGAATCACTGGTGTGAACACTATTCAAAATTCTGTCAACCTAACTTTCAGATCTTCATCAATCAAATAAATAATGGTGATGTATTTCGAAAAGCGATGAATATTGACGAGAGTGATCCTCGCCCGGTTTATGAAGTAGTATATTGCCCACAATACTCAATATTAAAGAATATCTTTTCAGGTACTCAAGTCTCTATCACCTTCTCAATACCAATTGATCACATTATACCATGACCAGGTTGAGTATATTTTTCTTCGGTTCTTCTCGAGAGCATTGTACACAAGTTTCATTAATCAATTCATATAATGATTTATGTACAAAATATGCAAATATAGTCGAGTTGTATTGAATCAATGGTTTCCAGGGATCGTCCACAAAGAAGCCAGATCTCACCTATGCTCAATTGATCTCACTCCCGTTAATAAGAAATTCGATGAGTACACTGAGTGTTCCTGAAATCTGCAGCTACATACGGTATATCTTACTCCATCAGTAATATCTCACTCTCACATCAACTTCTAGCTTAAGGATCCTCCTATAAAAATAGATTAACATTTTCTCAATTTAATATCGCAATACCTTTTTCTGACACATCTTATTTATACATCTTAATATTGAAAATGATTGTTTTAACGAACACTTTCCACATTATCGTAATGTGTCGTTGTCGTCATTGAAGCAGGCGATCAGGAAATCGCTATCCACCAGTTCGTGGTTTGAGAAGACAGAAGTTGATGGGGAAAAGCACTGGTTCATTGTCCCAGACAAAATGTCTATTGTAAGCGTTTATTTATGATGTTTCCTTCAGTTTGAAAATGTGTATATTGAAAGGAATAATGCAACTGGTTTCAGGTCATCTCAAATCTAAATAAAATAGTCACAAATAGAATGAATGAAGAGGCGCTTCATAATGCCGAAACCGATAAACTTATAAATGAAGGCTCTTTCCAATCTATTAATCCGTCTTCATAAATCTTCCACTTCTATTAATACGCATATTTTACTGTTCATTGAATTTTTCAATTTAAATCAACGTCAACACTTTAAATTGTGGTATAAAAAATCCAAATCCATTCCGTGTGATGGTTTCCCTGTCGCACCCAACTGTAGGCTGTTGAATGTTCCATCATAAAGCGTGTTAAATACGTCAATATCATGGTGCATCCTCTCCTTTTTTGTAGATGCCAACAAAATTATTATTATATGCACATAATGTATCAAAATAACAAAGAAAACATAATACTTTACTCTTATTCCTAAGCACTGCCCGTACGGGCTTCCCTCTGCAAGTATCGTTGCTCCCGTGGATTCACCACGAACGGTCTGCAGGCCCACTGAGACTGAATGGAGATGAAGTGACTCTGAATTAATAATTTTAAATAATGATAACAAAATTATAAATCAATAGTCACCTCTGCAGTTGCTTCTGGAGTGATCTTCGATAAGCTTCTCAACTCCTTCCTCTTGTTCCTCTCTTCTATCATCATCAGCAGAAGAAGAATTGCAGGACAGAGAAAGCAGTAGTAGGGCATCATCTGTGTGGGCTTAGCTTATTCTGAGACTAGTTTGCAACTTGTCCTCGATGTTCAGAACACGCATGAAGATTGCATGCAAAATTATTTTTACTCACATAAATAAATCCGTTGATAGCGACATACTCCACCTCTGGAAGTGGCAAGGACAAAGCGATCTGGTAGCCCACTTAACTTATACTTATTAGCTTTTCAACGCACAGGCTGTCTGAATAGACTGGAACCATAATTAACCGGCAATTAATTTATGTTTACGAATATGTATAATTAAATAAATATCTCACCATACTGAACGGTAAAACAGACTAGATGAAAGAAGGCCACATGTAGCAATTGTTGAATAGAATGAAGTGTATGAAGTGTAGAATGAAGTGCAAATAGTTATATGATATGAAAATATCTTCTTCTAATCTTAGAACAAAAAACGCAGACACAGACAATTATCAAATTTAATGCTTCCGATGATTCCATCAGCGATGATAAAATACACCAGTTGTTTTTTTGTAAAGTAAAGTTTTATCGCCCTCTTCAGACCACAGACATCGTTTCGGCTCAATTTTTTTCGGAGTAATAGTCTGCCTTTCTCCTCACGATCTCAGATTGTCTGATAGCTCTCATGATCAGCTAGGGCGAGAGAGTATTAATACTGAAGATACGCATTACAAAGTCTACTTTTTTTTGACTCGCACCGAGGATAGATTATTGCTAGGATTGTAGTGCGTTAATTTTTTCTCTCGAAGGTACCTTCTACAAAAGGACTTGTTCTGCCCAACATGCACCGACAAATTCTCATCAACCTTCCCATTTGAATAATGGGATGGCACAATGGGAGAATTTCTACATTTTTGAATCATTCGTTCACCCAAATGTGTTTCTTAAGCTATGCAGAATTTGTTTGATCAATTTCGAATTAGATTGTGCAATACCAGAATGATGATTGCTTTTCTGGTTCGACACTTCTTGGATAATTCCCTCGCCCCTTTCCCTCTAAACATACATTTTTAGGTATGCCTCCATGATTCTCTTCACACAACAATAGGGGAGGGGATGTGAAATGATATGGGATGATTATGTGTGCGCCAACTATCCAAGAAGTGCCGATCTTATTATTTTCATCGGTACAATCGTATCGAAAACGCTCGATGATCACATCACCATCGATGATAACATCGGTTAAGACAAGATACACTCACTAAGTGAAAGTCTACGGCCTTTTTTTTGGAACACCCACGTCGTATCGTCACGCTTTTTCATTTAAATTGACATCGTTTTAGCAATGTCTTTGCAGGTGTAGGTACTATAAAAGGGGGTATCCATCTCGATTTGCACTGTTAGCATCAACGTTTTCGATGGAATCATCAGCTCAAACCCGGGAAGAATCATTGAAGAAGTCCAAGCTGAATGAAGTATGTGTTTGTTAGCAGAATTCGAAAATTCAAGTAATTGTTTTTTCGAGAATTATCTACTTTTGTGTTTTTCTAAACAATTTAGCGGAACGTAATTCTTTACGAGTGCTGCTTATGGTAGGTGTTTCTTGGGTAATGATATCTTGTTGCACACTCTCTCGTAGATACGTGGGATGGTGAACTGAAAAAAAAACTGAATAAAGAGACAAACTCGAACTTCAGGTACCGCTCACATCGCCTTTCCCTCCACTCGAGCTGCAACACATCACAGTGCACGGCCTTGTAGTGGATGCGCTTCGCCGTCATTCCGAGAACAGCGAGGACTCGATAGCAATAGTAAGAGTAGTATTTTTAAAAAAAGTTTTTTTCCAAAACCCGTAAAACGGAGGGAAAATACGAAAACATTTTCAAATTCTAATACGATTATACGAGTTATCACGATGATGCATGGCTTTTTCACCGCACTGCACCTCCTAGCGTAGTCGTTCACGACTGTACAATGGCGTGACGTGGCTGCACATTTACCTTTACCTTTCATGGCTTTTACAGATAGAAGCTCACACAGGAAGGTCGATCACTCAACTTCGCTACAAGGTTGGATACTCTTCTACTTCATTTGATTAAGAGACGTTATCATACTATTTTGGCATTATCATTGTATTTTGACATGCGTTGTCCGGTTTCCAAACTATGATTTTAGGCGCTGCGCATGACGGCATTCCTTCGCAAACTGGGATTATCATCCGGAGAGACAATCACCATTGCACTGCCCAACTCGATCGAGTGAGACGCTTTACGTAGTTAATTCTATTACACATACCCAAAGCATGGATAGTTTTGCAAGAAATGATTCTTTATGTTCTGCATCCTTATCGGCATTAGGCCGGATGAGAACTATTACGTCAAACCGCATGTGAGATATCAACGGCGGCATGACGTCATGGTTGTCATCCGACCTAGTGCATCCTTGTCTGTGTGACTGGTGAAAGGGCGCGGACTATGATGAGGGCAATTCATGCCAAGCCGTTCATTCACACAAAACAAAACAACAAAAACAAAAACAGAAAAGCAACTTACAGGCACACACTATCCGTGATAGGATCAATGACGGCGGGAGGATGCATTGACGCTCTGATGCCAACCCTCGGAGATTGTTAGTTTTTGCAATTCTAGAATGTTTATTAACCTTTTCCGTGGTTACAAAAAGTGGAGAAATTTGAAAAAAAATATTTTCCAGTCGAGATGCGAAGCCAGTTCACTAGCTCCACTCCCAACATCGTTATCACTCTTGAGAGCTTGCTGGCGAAAGTGATGGAGGCTTCAGCACATATCGAGATCAAGATGAGCACTCTTAGATTTTCAAACTGTGTACTTGAATAAGTTTTGCAACACGGCAACATGCTGAGAGAGGCCGTAGAACTGAAATCCTTTAATGCTAAATTTCACAAGCACATGCTGAGTATCGGCTATTCATATAGCACAGAAGCACTCTAGTGATCTCGCCAAGTTCTTGAATATGAATACAACGATCAGAAGAGTTCGCTGGATTCACGGGAACACATTCATTAGTCACCCACAGGTCTCGATTCTTCCTTCGGTTGTATCGGATGAGGACGAATGCTAATAACACATTGAGAAGGTCGACGAACATCATGACGAACGAAGAGAAAAGGAGCAACTGTAGGAAATAAGTTTTGGAAAAGAAATTAGAAGTAGCATTATTAAGTGTGTATCTATATTTGCTACACTTCTAATATCCTTTATGAGAAGCGTGTCCCTTATCTCGTGTGATATTTCAAAATTCATTTGCAAAACGTCTTTTAGCGCACATTCGTTCTCGTTTTGGTGTAGCCTGGGCAGTAGGATGCCATTCCATCAAGCGGGTAGTCTTGAAATCCAAACACTGCATAGCAAACGCCGAAAATTTATTAAAATGTGACACATAATAAGAAATATATTGCATATATGCAAATTATATTTTCAAGTGATGGATTCTATTGGGGTGTCCGGAAAGTTCGTATAATGCTTCGGAAAAAAAGTCAGTTCGCGATCAAATGCAGTGATTGCGCAATCTGTTTGTCAACAATGTATTGCATCATTCTGACGTTGAGTAGTGAGAGGATTTAATCAGTCTCCTAGTTGCTACATTGATTCTTGTGATGGACTCCCATCTCTACCTCCGAGCAGTTTTACTTCATTACTACCGTCTTGGCCGATCCGTGAAGGAGGCCCACTCTGCCCTGGCCCAGTCGGAAGGAGCTGACGCCCCCTCCATACCCTTCTGCTATAAGTGGTTCTCCCGCTTCAAGAAAGGGGAGTTTGGTCTCGATGATCAACCCCGCTCTGGACGCCCTCCCTCCCTCGATCAGCCTCTCGTTTTCCGCACACTGAAGCGCAAGCCCATGGCCAGTGTGCGTGAGTTGAAGAAGGATACTGGTACTCCCAGATCAACGGTGTCCGATATCCTCCATCGATCTGGGAAGAAGCCGAAACTCCCACAAGTGATTCCCCATGACCTCTCCCCCGAACAGCTGAAAAATCGTGTTCAAGTCTGTCGGGAATTACTCCATCGTAGATCCAATCTTCGATGGGTCAATTCCATCATCGCTACAGATGAGAAGTGGATCACGTACGATAACCCTGTGAGGAGACTGCAATGGGTGGATGCAGATGAGAAGCCCACGCCCGTCCCGAAGAAGGAAGAGCACGGAAAGAGGGAACTCCTCTGCTTCTTCTTCTCAGTGCTCGGTCCCATCTACTGGGAGATCCTCGCCCCTGGCACCAGCATCAATGCCGACCTCTTCTCTGAACAACTGCAAGATGTCGCGGTCAGAGTCCCTCCCAGACTCCTGAACCAGGGCAAAATTCTTCTTCTGATGGACAATGCTCGCCCACATCGAGCGAAGATGACCTAGAAGAAAATGGACGAGCTGAAGATCGAGAGGATTCCCCATCCACCGTATTCCCCGGATCTCTCCCCATGCGACTACCACTGCTTCCGCTCTCTCTCTGACTTCTGCAAAGGAAAGACGTTCAAGAATCGAGATGAAGTTGTGAGGGCTTTCGTGAACTGGGCGGTCTCGAAGAAACCCGCATTCTGGAAGAGAGGAATCGAGACCCTGCCCAATCACTGGAGGGAGGTAGTGAGAAAGAAGGGGGCATACATTGGTCACTGAGAATTGTAAAGCATTGAATAAAAAATAAAAACAAAAAAAATATACGAACTTTCCGGACACCCCAATAGTTGGAGTACAAAGTATATCATAGTGTAATTCTCACCGTTAGCACTAGACAACACCGTGCGACGAAATGGTGAAGCTTGCTATTTCCTGAAGATTCAAATAATCAATAATTACTCGTGATCTTGCAAATCGAACCTGAAAAGGATGTGACGATCCTTTGAACCGTAATTGACGCATGTAGACAGACGAATGAGGGAAAGGCAAAGGATGTTAGAATACGAATGAAGCAGAATTTCTAAATTTATAATTATATTCGAATAAATTGGATTCACCTAAAATAAATTACCCTATCAAACTGCATCTCACATGGATTCTTCGCAGTGAGTCTGATCGATAATTGAATTATCTGAAAGCACTTTGAGAATCGTATTGAAAGTAGAAGTTTACCAATAAAACAACGAGCAAAATAGAATGCCAAAGGATGAAGAAATACAGTGCGTAGAGCGTTTCCTGCAACGTTAGCAAATGTTCAGTGGAATCACTTAATGGAGTTCTATGCCGAATGGTCACCGTAGGATGAAAAAATTCCTGAAGATAACCATAACTAGTACTCATTTGAAGGTTTTACACAAAATATCCCCACAATATCAAGAGGTTTTCTCCTAAAATACTACAAAAATGAACAGAATTTTTGGTTATCATTGATTTTTGATTACCTAGTTCCCTGAATGAACTCACCTGGAACACTCCTTCGAACCATGATTTGTGCAATTGGAACATAATTGTATAGGCGACAACGAAAATTGCACCAAGAGATAGGACAAGCTGGTTAACATCTTTCATATTTCATTTTTCAAGTGATATCAAACCTGAGTCCACAACAACGCATGAATTGCAGTAGATTCATCATAATCAACGACAAGTTGGGAACATGAATCGGCCATCGTTTCTTCTGTTCGATCACTTATATTTGATAATATCTAAAGTTATTACATGATATACTATTGAAAATTGTTGCGGATGAATGTTTGGTCAAGCGCGATCCAAAGCAAGGGAAAGGAAGTGAGAGAGTCCAATCAACGTGAAATTCATCTGCTAAGTGTGTAGCGAATCAGCGGCTTCTTTCACGAGTTCTCGCAAACTTCGCAAGAGTGCGATGGTCGGATAAAGTGTAGGGTTTCTGATGACTGATGCTCTGCCAAATCCAACAACTTCAAGTGGAAACCCATGAAAAAATGAGCAGCACACACAACAGCCTCAGCGTTGCGTGGGCTACCTAATCAATCAATCAATCAATCAATCAATTTATCTTATCAGGCGGAAACGCTCAGAAGATGATAGGTCGGTAGTCTTCATAAGTTGCACTCCACCAATGGCTGCCAATAGCTCGGGATAGGTCGTCTCTCCATCGCGCGCGAGGCTTTCCGGGGGGACGAGTCCTATTGAATGGAGTCCAGACAGTTGTCGCACGGCTCCACTGTTCCACTCCCATTCTTCTGATCTTGAGGGCCCAGCGCGCTTTTCGTTTCAATCCTTCCTCATTCCAGTCTCTCAGCTTGGTAATCCCTCTCACGCGGTCATTCCTCCATCTGTCCCTCAGCGTGACTCCAAGCATCTTTCTTTCCATCTTCCTCTGGGTGACTCTCAGCCTCTCCTTCTCGCTAGATCTCAGAGCCCATACTTCACACCCATAGAGAACTGTAGCCGTGATGCAGCTCTCGAAGACTCTCCTCCTGATCTTGATGGACAGAATTCGAGAAGATAGGAGGTGCGAGAGCTTACTCCAGGCCAGCCACCCTAATCGAATCCGGTGTTCTATTTCGTCGGAATGATCCAAGGGAAGAGCTATTCTTCCTCCGAGATAGGTGGCGCTATCGACGAATTCGAATCGCAGATTGCCGATGATTATTGGATTGCGGGTAGAGGTGCAGGAGGTGAGGAGGTTGGTCTTGCTTGCATTCACTTCGAGACCAACTCGGCTGCACGCGTCCATCAGCTTCTTCAGCATTTGTTCCAGCTCGGGTCGAGATTTGGCAACGAGAGCCACGTCATCGGCATACTCCAAGTGGCAAAGGTTCCTTCCGTCGATTCTAATTCCATCTGACTCCCAGTCAATGTTGTCCATGGCTGATCGTAGCACTGCGTTGAAGAGACGAGGGGAGAGGGTATCCCCTTGGCGGACTCCTCGACGCACAGTCACAGGAACGAGCTCCTCATTAACTCGAATGAGTGTAGAGGAGGACTCGTAGAGACGGCGCAACATGTGGACGAGGGAGGGATGGGCTCCGAACGAGAAGAGGGCTTGCCAGCAGGCATTCCACTCCACACAGTCGAACGCCTTCTTGAAGTCGACGAACGCCAAGTAGATTGGGATACCGTACTCGGAGGTTCTTTCAGCGACCTGCTTGATGGCATGCAGGTTGTCGAGAGTACTGTAGCCGCGCCGGAAGCCGGTTTGGGTCGAGGACTCTGTTTCTTCAAGCACAGTTTCGAGTCTCTGAAGAATGACTTTGGTCATTGTCTTCAGGGAAACGGTGAGGAGGGAGATGGGACGGAAGTTCCCAATGTTGGTAGGGTCTCCTTTCTTGTGCAGAAGAGTGACAATTGCTTCGGTCAGGTCGCTTGGAACAGCCTCTCCATCTACCAGATAGTTGAGTAGATCAGCGATAACGGGAGCAAGGTGGTTTCGAGAGTGGTATAGCATATCAGGGAGAATGCCATCCGAACCGGGTGAGTGACCACACTTGAGTTGGGACATCGCTTTGCTGACCTCATCGGGTAGGAAGGGAGGAAGGGGATCCAGAGGCTGAGGAGGGACTGGGAGTGGACACGGAACTGCAGGGGTGTAGAGACCGTCAAAGAAGCTCTGGACCACTGTCTTGGTAGCTGCTTGAGATAGAGCACCAGTTACAGGGTCGGGAACTAGAAGGCGCTTCTTTGAGGTTTGCAGACTCAGCATGCTCTTCACGATGCTCCTTCCCATGGTTGCTGCTTGCCGTGCTTGCACCTCCTTTCGTTTCCTGATGTCATCGACGAAACTCGTCCGGGCAGCTTTGCAGGCAGCTGAGTAGGCGACAGCTTGTTGGGAGTTGGATTGCAATTCATGGCGCATCGCTAGGAGCTTCCGCGTTCCACTCGAGATCCAAGAAGGGGATTGGCGCTTCCTCCAGCAGTTCGTTGCCGCGGTCTCCGTGAAAGCCTTTACCGTAGTATAGGCGTCGGCGGCAGAACTGGGGCGGGCAAGGGGCAGTGACGCGAGAAGGTTTGCGTTGACAGTAAAAGCGGTTCGATCGAAATCTAGCCGCTCCCTGCATCTTTTCTGCCTCGCCTTGCCAGGGAGGGAGAGGCACATCCGAACAAGGCGATGGTCGGAGTCAAACTCAAACCGACCAACGACTCCACAGTTGACTACTCTCGCTGTGGCGGGCGCTGCAACGTAGTCAATTTGGTGGAATGCGGAGCCGTTTGGGGATCGCCAGGTCCAGATTCGACCGTGCCGTCTCTTGGGGAACGTGTTCAGGATGCGCAGTCTGTTCCTCACGCAGAGCTCAGTGAAGCAGCGTCCGCGTGAGTTCGGTGTGGGAGAGGCAAAGTTACCGACAAATCTTTCATTGCCAGGTTCCCTCGCCACTCGACAGTTGAAGTCACCAACCAGAACTGGCATATGGCCTTTTGGGGCACTCCGCAGGGCGGTCTCAACCTGGTCTAGAAAGTCTTCATACGCGTCGTCATCGTAGGAAGACGTAGGGGCGTAAGCGCAGACCAGGAAGAGCCGTAGGTCGGGAAGGAGCAGAGTGGCCAAACGAGGGGAGAGGCCATTGAACACAGCTCCGCGCGCGAGTTGCGGTCGAAGCAAAAATGCCACGCCATGGGAAGCAGTGGGCCCGCCCGAGTGGTAGACTACAGTGCCTGAGGATGTAAGATTGAACGAGGCACAACCCACAATCCTGGCTTCCTGCACTGCAACCACGTCCCACTTGATCTTGTCGAGGGCGAGTTCCATCTCCGACTGCTTCTCCCTTGGGCCGAGCGTCCTGGCGTTGATGGTGCCGATGTAGAAGTGGCGACCCATCGTGGCGGCGTACAACTCCCGCGTGCCAAGAGATCATATATCATATATTGGCCATTTTACGGCACTTGATGGGGCAAAGTTGCATTACATTGCGCATGAATTTACGCATGAATTGCAGTAGATTCATAATAATCAACGACAAGTTGGGAACATGAATCGGCCATCGTTTCTTCAGTTCGATCACTTATATTTGATAATATCTAAAGTTATTACATGATATACTATTGAAAATTGTTGCGGATGAATGTTTGGTCAAGCGCGATCCAAAGCAAGGGAAAGGAAGTGAGAGAGTCCAATCAACGTGAAATTCATCTGCTAAGTGTGTAGCGAATCAGCGGCTTCTTTCACGAGTTCTCGCAAACTTCGCAAGAGTGCGATGGTCGGATAAAGTGTAGGATTTCTGATGACTGATGCTCTGCCAAATCCAACAACTTCAAGTGGAAACCCATGAAAAAATGAGCAGCACACACAACAGCCTCAGCGTTGCGTGGGCTACCTACAAAAGCTAACAAACGTGAAGGTTTCCCGGTCGAATTCAGCTGCCGCGATAATTGGTTGTCTCGCGCGTGTTAGTGCCCGAAAGCCAACCCTCGAAACTCGAAAGCTCATACATTCAATCGCGAAGTAGTCTGAGATCATATATCATATATTGGCCATTTTACGGCACTTGATGGGGCAAAGTTGCATTACATTGCGGGGTAAGAGTGAGGGACACTCAATAAATGTTTAATAGTTTCGAATAGATGAGTATGGCAATAATTGTGAACGAGAAAAATATAAATATTGATAAACAATATTTCTCGTGATTCTTAGAAACGCTAATAGTTCATGAAGACGGCCAACATTATTATTTTGTATAATATATTTTCCCAGATCTAGTATGTCATGGAAGCCCGAGAGATTTGAACCGTTGATTGTTTCACTTTCTTGAAGTTGATCCACGTCTTAATTGCATCCTGAACGATAGTGTTATATTACTAAAGTGCCTTCTGAGCATTGACACTACCGATATCTTGAGAATTGAATAGTTAGTTGGAAGTAACCTTGTAAGATTGAGAAGTGTAAATAATCGAGCCTGAGTGTGCCATTGAGTGCAATAGTTCAACGCAGAAGAGGAGCCAATTTATATCTGGAATATAATCAGTGTTTTGTATTCGATAATTTTTTGAATTCGAGAAATAATATTTCTCATTGAAACGCACGATATGGAATCGTAGATGTTAATAGTGATACGAGGAAAGCCACGTTTGGTACGCCAAGGAATGTACATAGAATAGAGTACTGAAATCTGATTATCAATCTATTTGGTTTCATAAATTCACCTGTAATATCAGGCTGACTGTTAGATGTCTCTGCAGTTCCTTCGTGCGATCGCTCATATGCTGGCTCTGGAAATTTATTATTTCCTTGATCCACGAAAGTGCGATTTTGTGCCAAGTCACAATATCGCAGATCAAGATAGGCTTAGCTGTAGTTTTGTTGTCTCTTGTCTGACCTGCTTGGACAAAATTGAGAAAATGTGGGCGATTTGTAGGAAACAAATCGTTGTGTAAGAAGAGCAAATCTTAATAGAAAAGTGGCATTTTTTTGGATAAACTCGAGAAGATGCTCACACAGGAGTAACATTTATAAACATATTTCGTTAACACGTAATCCGACTGGGTATTGTAGACAATCCAGCTCATCTTATCCATTATCCAAGCCATTCCAGGGTGAAACTGCATATTACAAAGTATCTAAGCGTTTTAAAAAAAGTTCTCTTGGTATGATATGCCAAGATATCAGCCAAGATAAAACTGGCCTGTGTATCGCTCACCTCTCTCAAATACTGCTCCCCGTTCAGAGTCTCCGCGTACGCGCATGCCAATATGATTGGGGGAATTTGCAGAATCAGATAATTGAAGAGACAGAGAAAGTTGAAGTTGCGCTAAATGTTTAAATAAGCTAAAGATAACGTGTGTATTCCGATTTAGCCCCATTAAAAGAGTTCGGCAGTGTTCCATTGTCAAACATGAATCGTTCTGTAGAAGTCCAAAGACAATGAGGGGATGAAAGTAGATTATAATTCAGATACATTGCTTAGTTTTAGAGATGATTGGCTCGGCAGCACGGCTTGATGGCGGAAGAAGAAGCAGTTGTTCATGCCTGCCAATATCAGCGAGACGATGGCGGTTAGTGCTACCTGGAATGAAGTTGATGTGAACGATTTCCAGTACGGAAAAACCAATAATGTTTCTGTTATTAACTGCACATAATTATCCCTGTATGTGCATCAAACTAGCACGATCTATCAGACAAGTAATTGTGAATCCATTTAGTGAAATCTTCTTACTGAACCTCATTATCCCTTCATTTGAATAAGAATTATAAAGCGTCAAACTCGAAATTCTCACCATTCCAAAGTGCATCGGCAGGTCAAAGTAGCAGAGCAGTCCTGAAATCGGCCGAATCGAGAAGGAAACGCTATTTGCCAACCAATGCAGTATCCTCCTGGGAATGGAATCAATGGCAGAGGAATGAAGAGAACTCCCAAGTGGATGTCCATTAGTGTAGTGCACATCTGCAGATGTTCCGTGAATTCACTTGATTACTGATACCTAATTCCACACGCCCATAACAGAGTAAAATAGTCTTATCATCGCACTTATTTAAAAGTAAATTATCAGCAACGAGCTTAATAGAAAAATGATATTCCACTGGTGTGTCAAATAAAAGTCTAGATAATATTGTACTCACAACGACATTCATGAGCAATATCTTGTATCGCTGACTGTTGCGATTGGTCTTGAAGTAGATGAGATAAAGCGTCGAGACGGCCACCACGAGGCTAATCTGCAGTCTTTCTGTGAGAATGAAAGGTATTGGGGTGTCCAGAAATTTTTCAGAAATTTTTTTCGGAGGAACGTATCCTCCACATTAACGATTGTCCATCACAAATGAAAACACTATTGAATAGAGCAAAAATTGCCCAATCACACATACCATGGAATTTTCATCAGCTGTTCTCCCCTGTTTTTAATAAATGTTTATGTAATGGATACTGGAGTCACTCAAAATCACGTTTTCGTATATTTTTATTTTTTTGTGAAAGGCTTATTCTTAACGAAACCATCCTAGTTTCTTCACATTTTTATAATGCATGAATTACTAAAGATATATACAAAATTTGGAAGGAATCGGTTAACTATTCTATCTGCAATAATAAAATATTTCAAAAATTCTGAATCATATTTCCCACATTTTCGATGAAATATCATGATCAAACAAATAATTGATATTATATTTCTTTTCAAGCTCGCCAAATGTTCAATGTACAATGTAATATGGAGTACCACGAAATATCTCCAATTAAATATCTCCGCATATTCAAATTAGGGTTCGATTCGATCGCACAAAGAATGAACCTCTACTTTTGTTTTTAAGTATGATCAATAATTTTTGCTAGTGATCAATAACTGCAACTGAATGGCACAAGTGAAACACACTTAACGAATTGTATGATCTTGCATTTTAAAATTAGCAAATTAGAGGTATCAAATCCATGCGGTCCTGTGCAGCAAAAATATTATAGACGAAAACGTGATTTTGGGTGACTCCAGTATCAATTACATGAACATTTGTTAAAAACAGGGGAGAACAGCTGATGAAAACTCCATGGCCTGTCTGATTGGGCAATGGTTGTTCTATTCAATAATGTTGTCATTTGTGATGGACGATCGTTACTGTGGAGGATACGCTCAAATTCTGAAAAATTACTGGACACCCCAATATAATAAAAAAGAGGTAAAGGTGCAGCAATATCAAGTGATTTTGCAGTGGCCAAAAGACGACAACGCTAGATACTTTCTGAGAATATAGTAAAAAAATACAGCCAAGAACAGAACTCTAAACCGGTAAACGTCCATTAAAGTACTGAATACAAACTACGGCAATAGCTCGGTTGATCACCGTCGGATGATCACCTTACTGATGATAACCATTAAAGGGGCTTTCTGTAGAACTTTCACAGATGTATTGTTGACACTTTGGGAATCTTCTGTGAACATGACGTGGAAGGGTACTATTTTTGACTATCATCCGACCTAGCGCCCAAACTACCAGTCAGAGGAAATAATTGGAAAAGGACTCACAGCTGAGATAAAATGCGAGTACGCATACATCGCACTCTCGTATGTAGGGTTGATTGTGAAGTTGATATTCATCTAAACGGTGGGGAATAAATGTTATTTACCACACCAAACGATATACGATCTAGCCAGTCTATGTATAGAAGTAATCACGTGTGCAAGGACTATTGGATAGCACTAGATAGTGCAGTCCCATAACATCTGTCCAAAGTGCTTATGAGATACTCTGCATACTTACTTGGTTACGGTATGCAAAAATAGATCGGGAGATTGTCAATAACCCGCTTTATTTTGGATTCGTGAATCGCAATCATATGCGA
Organism: Pristionchus mayeri; assembly: GCA_036245805.1. Lineage (NCBI taxonomy): Eukaryota > Metazoa > Nematoda > Chromadorea > Rhabditida > Neodiplogasteridae > Pristionchus > Pristionchus mayeri. The sequence continues at coordinate 12,122,297 of BTRK01000003.1, read as the reverse complement.
ATATGGGAAAGCTGAAAATTCAGAAATGACATAAAAGCGTGAAATTTAAATGACGACTGTGATTGGAAACCTATTACCACTATTCCTGCTTGATTGTTTATTTCATTCCATGTAATCCTACATACATATTTCGCAATTTGTCTGAATCGACAGAGTTGCAACTACGCCTCAGCACACAATAGAAGTTTAGCGAACCACTTTGAAGTTGAACTAAAGAAAACGAGACGAAATGGAGTTGAGTGGCGTGTTTGTTGAGGAGAAGGCGGTATTTTTGCATCTGCGGTTGAAACGCGAGTATTACGACAGATGTTTCAGATGGAATCGTTGAATTGTTTTTTCTTCATTCCACAATTAATCACGATTACTCATGTTGCCAATTTCACATTAATATGAGTCAAATTACACAATGAGCCTCACAATTATCAATATTATTTATCAAAGAGTTTTTCTAAATTGTCATCGAGCCCCGTGTGACAGAAACCATGGACACCTTCGGATTCCTTCGAAAGATCCAAGCCGATAACGCATCCTAAAAATGGCAATTTATCCGCGAATTGAGTTAAAATTAACCTTGTAGGATTGAGAAGTGAGTATGAGAGTGACCGAATGAGCCAATCTGTGGAGCAATTCCATGCAGTAGAACAGTCAGCAAATCTCTGAAATACATTCTGCGTTACGGTTCGAATTATGCCTGTATCCTGATCTTCAAGACTCCTAAGAGGTCGGATAATCACCGTCTGATGATATCCTTCCGGATGATAACCAACTAATAGAACCTTGTATAACTTTCACGGACGCATTTTGCACCCTACATGCTGGGGAATGGTACTATTTTTGGTTATCATCGACGGTGATCCTCTAGACTTTCACGAACCATAGGATATCGCATAAGTGTGCACAGAGAGGACACAAACAAGGAGTGGAATGCCCAAAAACATTGTGAGAACCGAGTACTGTAAAATGTTGTGTTCAATTGTGTTATTAACTCTTCAAACCTGCAATATCAAACTAATTGTTAATGATTTGTGCAGTTCCTTCGTACGGTCGCTCATATGCTGACTCTGAATGACAATTTTGTCCTTGAACACAACATTTTACAGTACTCGGTTCTCACAATGTTTTTGGGCATTCCACTCCTTGTTTGTGTCCTCTCTGTGCACACTTATGCGATATCCTATGGTTCGTGAAAGTCTAGAGGATCACCGTCGATGATAACCAAAAATAGTACCATTCCCCAGCATGTAGGGTGCAAAATGCGTCCGTGAAAGTTATACAATTATTAGTTGGTTATCATCCGGAAGGATATCATCAGACGGTGATTATCCGACCTCTTAGGAGTCTTGAAGATCAGGATACAGGCATAATTCGAACCGTAACGCAGAATGTATTTCAGAGATTTGCTGACTGTTCTACTGCATGGAATTGCTCCACAGATTGGCTCATTCGGTCACTCTCATACTCACTTCTCAATCCTACAAGGTTAATTTTAACTCAATTCGCGGATAAATTGCCATTTTTAGGATGCGTTATCGGCTTGGATCTTTCGAAGGAATCCGAAGGTGTCCATGGTTTCTGTCACACGGGGCTCGATGACAATTTAGAAAAACTCTTTGATAAATAATATTGATAATTGTGAGGCTCATTGTGTAATTTGACTCATATTAATGTGAAATTGGCAACATGAGTAATCGTGATTAATTGTGGAATGAAGAAAAAACAATTCAACGATTCCATCTGAAACATCTGTCGTAATACTCGCGTTTCAACCGCAGATGCAAAAATACCGCCTTCTCCTCAACAAACACGCCACTCAACTCCATTTCGTCTCGTTTTCTTTAGTTCAACTTCAAAGTGGTTCGCTAAACTTCTATTGTGTGCTGAGGCGTAGTTGCAACTCTGTCGATTCAGACAAATTGCGAAATATGTATGTAGGATTACATGGAATGAAATAAACAATCAAGCAGGAATAGTGGTAATAGGTTTCCAATCACAGTCGTCATTTAAATTTCACGCTTTTATGTCATTTCTGAATTTTCAGCTTTCCCATATTCGCATATGATTGCGATTCACGAATCCAAAATAAAGCGGGTTATTGACAATCTCCCGATCTATTTTTGCATACCGTAACCAAGTAAGTATGCAGAGTATCTCATAAGCACTTTGGACAGATGTTATGGGACTGCACTATCTAGTGCTATCCAATAGTCCTTGCACACGTGATTACTTCTATACATAGACTGGCTAGATCGTATATCGTTTGGTGTGGTAAATAACATTTATTCCCCACCGTTTAGATGAATATCAACTTCACAATCAACCCTACATACGAGAGTGCGATGTATGCGTACTCGCATTTTATCTCAGCTGTGAGTCCTTTTCCAATTATTTCCTCTGACTGGTAGTTTGGGCGCTAGGTCGGATGATAGTCAAAAATAGTACCCTTCCACGTCATGTTCACAGAAGATTCCCAAAGTGTCAACAATACATCTGTGAAAGTTCTACAGAAAGCCCCTTTAATGGTTATCATCAGTAAGGTGATCATCCGACGGTGATCAACCGAGCTATTGCCGTAGTTTGTATTCAGTACTTTAATGGACGTTTACCGGTTTAGAGTTCTGTTCTTGGCTGTATTTTTTTACTATATTCTCAGAAAGTATCTAGCGTTGTCGTCTTTTGGCCACTGCAAAATCACTTGATATTGCTGCACCTTTACCTCTTTTTTATTATATTGGGGTGTCCAGTAATTTTTCAGAATTTGAGCGTATCCTCCACAGTAACGATCGTCCATCACAAATGACAACATTATTGAATAGAACAACCATTGCCCAATCAGACAGGCCATGGAGTTTTCATCAGCTGTTCTCCCCTGTTTTTAACAAATGTTCATGTAATTGATACTGGAGTCACCCAAAATCACGTTTTCGTCTATAATATTTTTGCTGCACAGGACCGCATGGATTTGATACCTCTAATTTGCTAATTTTAAAATGCAAGATCATACAATTCGTTAAGTGTGTTTCACTTGTGCCATTCAGTTGCAGTTATTGATCACTAGCAAAAATTATTGATCATACTTAAAAACAAAAGTAGAGGTTCATTCTTTGTGCGATCGAATCGAACCCTAATTTGAATATGCGGAGATATTTAATTGGAGATATTTCGTGGTACTCCATATTACATTGTACATTGAACATTTGGCGAGCTTGAAAAGAAATATAATATCAATTATTTGTTTGATCATGATATTTCATCGAAAATGTGGGAAATATGATTCAGAATTTTTGAAATATTTTATTATTGCAGATAGAATAGTTAACCGATTCCTTCCAAATTTTGTATATATCTTTAGTAATTCATGCATTATAAAAATGTGAAGAAACTAGGATGGTTTCGTTAAGAATAAGCCTTTCACAAAAAAATAAAAATATACGAAAACGTGATTTTGAGTGACTCCAGTATCCATTACATAAACATTTATTAAAAACAGGGGAGAACAGCTGATGAAAATTCCATGGTATGTGTGATTGGGCAATTTTTGCTCTATTCAATAGTGTTTTCATTTGTGATGGACAATCGTTAATGTGGAGGATACGTTCCTCCGAAAAAAATTTCTGAAAAATTTCTGGACACCCCAATACCTTTCATTCTCACAGAAAGACTGCAGATTAGCCTCGTGGTGGCCGTCTCGACGCTTTATCTCATCTACTTCAAGACCAATCGCAACAGTCAGCGATACAAGATATTGCTCATGAATGTCGTTGTGAGTACAATATTATCTAGACTTTTATTTGACACACCAGTGGAATATCATTTTTCTATTAAGCTCGTTGCTGATAATTTACTTTTAAATAAGTGCGATGATAAGACTATTTTACTCTGTTATGGGCGTGTGGAATTAGGTATCAGTAATCAAGTGAATTCACGGAACATCTGCAGATGTGCACTACACTAATGGACATCCACTTGGGAGTTCTCTTCATTCCTCTGCCATTGATTCCATTCCCAGGAGGATACTGCATTGGTTGGCAAATAGCGTTTCCTTCTCGATTCGGCCGATTTCAGGACTGCTCTGCTACTTTGACCTGCCCATGCACTTTGGAATGGTGAGAATTTCGAGTTTGACGCTTTATAATTCTTATTCAAATGAAGGGATAATGAGGTTCAGTAAGAAGATTTCACTAAATGGATTCACAATTACTTGTCTGATAGATCGTGCTAGTTTGATGCACATACAGGGATAATTATGTGCAGTTAATAACAGAAACATTATTGGTTTTTCCGTACTGGAAATCGTTCACATCAACTTCATTCCAGGTAGCACTAACCGCCATCGTCTCGCTGATATTGGCAGGCATGAACAACTGCTTCTTCTTCCGCCATCAAGCCGTGCTGCCGAGCCAATCATCTCTAAAACTAAGCAATGTATCTGAATTATAATCTACTTTCATCCCCTCATTGTCTTTGGACTTCTACAGAACGATTCATGTTTGACAATGGAACACTGCCGAACTCTTTTAATGGGGCTAAATCGGAATACACACGTTATCTTTAGCTTATTTAAACATTTAGCGCAACTTCAACTTTCTCTGTCTCTTCAATTATCTGATTCTGCAAATTCCCCCAATCATATTGGCATGCGCGTACGCGGAGACTCTGAACGGGGAGCAGTATTTGAGAGAGGTGAGCGATACACAGGCCAGTTTTATCTTGGCTGATATCTTGGCATATCATACCAAGAGAACTTTTTTTAAAACGCTTAGATACTTTGTAATATGCAGTTTCACCCTGAAATGGCTTGGATAATGGATAAGATGAGCTGGATTGTCTACAATACCCAGTCGGATTACGTGTTAACGAAATATGTTTATAAATGTTACTCCTGTGTGAGCATCTTCTCGAGTTTATCCAAAAAAATGCCACTTTTCTATTAAGATTTGCTCTTCTTACACAACGATTTGTTTCCTACAAATCGCCCACATTTTCTCAATTTTGTCCAAGCAGGTCAGACAAGAGACAACAAAACTACAGCTAAGCCTATCTTGATCTGCGATATTGTGACTTGGCACAAAATCGCACTTTCGTGGATCAAGGAAATAATAAATTTCCAGAGCCAGCATATGAGCGATCGCACGAAGGAACTGCAGAGACATCTAACAGTCAGCCTGATATTACAGGTGAATTTATGAAACCAAATAGATTGATAATCAGATTTCAGTACTCTATTCTATGTACATTCCTTGGCGTACCAAACGTGGCTTTCCTCGTATCACTATTAACATCTACGATTCCATATCGTGCGTTTCAATGAGAAATATTATTTCTCGAATTCAAAAAATTATCGAATACAAAACACTGATTATATTCCAGATATAAATTGGCTCCTCTTCTGCGTTGAACTATTGCACTCAATGGCACACTCAGGCTCGATTATTTACACTTCTCAATCTTACAAGGTTACTTCCAACTAACTATTCAATTCTCAAGATATCGGTAGTGTCAATGCTCAGAAGGCACTTTAGTAATATAACACTATCGTTCAGGATGCAATTAAGACGTGGATCAACTTCAAGAAAGTGAAACAATCAACGGTTCAAATCTCTCGGGCTTCCATGACATACTAGATCTGGGAAAATATATTATACAAAATAATAATGTTGGCCGTCTTCATGAACTATTAGCGTTTCTAAGAATCACGAGAAATATTGTTTATCAATATTTATATTTTTCTCGTTCACAATTATTGCCATACTCATCTATTCGAAACTATTAAACATTTATTGAGTGTCCCTCACTCTTACCCCGCAATGTAATGCAACTTTGCCCCATCAAGTGCCGTAAAATGGCCAATATATGATATATGATCTCAGACTACTTCGCGATTGAATGTATGAGCTTTCGAGTTTCGAGGGTTGGCTTTCGGGCACTAACACGCGCGAGACAACCAATTATCGCGGCAGCTGAATTCGACCGGGAAACCTTCACGTTTGTTAGCTTTTGTAGGTAGCCCACGCAACGCTGAGGCTGTTGTGTGTGCTGCTCATTTTTTCATGGGTTTCCACTTGAAGTTGTTGGATTTGGCAGAGCATCAGTCATCAGAAATCCTACACTTTATCCGACCATCGCACTCTTGCGAAGTTTGCGAGAACTCGTGAAAGAAGCCGCTGATTCGCTACACACTTAGCAGATGAATTTCACGTTGATTGGACTCTCTCACTTCCTTTCCCTTGCTTTGGATCGCGCTTGACCAAACATTCATCCGCAACAATTTTCAATAGTATATCATGTAATAACTTTAGATATTATCAAATATAAGTGATCGAACTGAAGAAACGATGGCCGATTCATGTTCCCAACTTGTCGTTGATTATTATGAATCTACTGCAATTCATGCGTTGTTGTGGACTCAGGTTTGATATCACTTGAAAAATGAAATATGAAAGATGTTAACCAGCTTGTCCTATCTCTTGGTGCAATTTTCGTTGTCGCCTATACAATTATGTTCCAATTGCACAAATCATGGTTCGAAGGAGTGTTCCAGGTGAGTTCATTCAGGGAACTAGGTAATCAAAAATCAATGATAACCAAAAATTCTGTTCATTTTTGTAGTATTTTAGGAGAAAACCTCTTGATATTGTGGGGATATTTTGTGTAAAACCTTCAAATGAGTACTAGTTATGGTTATCTTCAGGAATTTTTTCATCCTACGGTGACCATTCGGCATAGAACTCCATTAAGTGATTCCACTGAACATTTGCTAACGTTGCAGGAAACGCTCTACGCACTGTATTTCTTCATCCTTTGGCATTCTATTTTGCTCGTTGTTTTATTGGTAAACTTCTACTTTCAATACGATTCTCAAAGTGCTTTCAGATAATTCAATTATCGATCAGACTCACTGCGAAGAATCCATGTGAGATGCAGTTTGATAGGGTAATTTATTTTAGGTGAATCCAATTTATTCGAATATAATTATAAATTTAGAAATTCTGCTTCATTCGTATTCTAACATCCTTTGCCTTTCCCTCATTCGTCTGTCTACATGCGTCAATTACGGTTCAAAGGATCGTCACATCCTTTTCAGGTTCGATTTGCAAGATCACGAGTAATTATTGATTATTTGAATCTTCAGGAAATAGCAAGCTTCACCATTTCGTCGCACGGTGTTGTCTAGTGCTAACGGTGAGAATTACACTATGATATACTTTGTACTCCAACTAGAATCCATCACTTGAAAATATAATTTGCATATATGCAATATATTTCTTATTATGTGTCACATTTTAATAAATTTTCGGCGTTTGCTATGCAGTGTTTGGATTTCAAGACTACCCGCTTGATGGAATGGCATCCTACTGCCCAGGCTACACCAAAACGAGAACGAATGTGCGCTAAAAGACGTTTTGCAAATGAATTTTGAAATATCACACGAGATAAGGGACACGCTTCTCATAAAGGATATTAGAAGTGTAGCAAATATAGATACACACTTAATAATGCTACTTCTAATTTCTTTTCCAAAACTTATTTCCTACAGTTGCTCCTTTTCTCTTCGTTCGTCATGATGTTCGTCGACCTTCTCAATGTGTTATTAGCATTCGTCCTCATCCGATACAACCGAAGGAAGAATCGAGACCTGTGGGTGACTAATGAATGTGTTCCCGTGAATCCAGCGAACTCTTCTGATCGTTGTATTCATATTCAAGAACTTGGCGAGATCACTAGAGTGCTTCTGTGCTATATGAATAGCCGATACTCAGCATGTGCTTGTGAAATTTAGCATTAAAGGATTTCAGTTCTACGGCCTCTCTCAGCATGTTGCCGTGTTGCAAAACTTATTCAAGTACACAGTTTGAAAATCTAAGAGTGCTCATCTTGATCTCGATATGTGCTGAAGCCTCCATCACTTTCGCCAGCAAGCTCTCAAGAGTGATAACGATGTTGGGAGTGGAGCTAGTGAACTGGCTTCGCATCTCGACTGGAAAATATTTTTTTTCAAATTTCTCCACTTTTTGTAACCACGGAAAAGGTTAATAAACATTCTAGAATTGCAAAAACTAACAATCTCCGAGGGTTGGCATCAGAGCGTCAATGCATCCTCCCGCCGTCATTGATCCTATCACGGATAGTGTGTGCCTGTAAGTTGCTTTTCTGTTTTTGTTTTTGTTGTTTTGTTTTGTGTGAATGAACGGCTTGGCATGAATTGCCCTCATCATAGTCCGCGCCCTTTCACCAGTCACACAGACAAGGATGCACTAGGTCGGATGACAACCATGACGTCATGCCGCCGTTGATATCTCACATGCGGTTTGACGTAATAGTTCTCATCCGGCCTAATGCCGATAAGGATGCAGAACATAAAGAATCATTTCTTGCAAAACTATCCATGCTTTGGGTATGTGTAATAGAATTAACTACGTAAAGCGTCTCACTCGATCGAGTTGGGCAGTGCAATGGTGATTGTCTCTCCGGATGATAATCCCAGTTTGCGAAGGAATGCCGTCATGCGCAGCGCCTAAAATCATAGTTTGGAAACCGGACAACGCATGTCAAAATACAATGATAATGCCAAAATAGTATGATAACGTCTCTTAATCAAATGAAGTAGAAGAGTATCCAACCTTGTAGCGAAGTTGAGTGATCGACCTTCCTGTGTGAGCTTCTATCTGTAAAAGCCATGAAAGGTAAAGGTAAATGTGCAGCCACGTCACGCCATTGTACAGTCGTGAACGACTACGCTAGGAGGTGCAGTGCGGTGAAAAAGCCATGCATCATCGTGATAACTCGTATAATCGTATTAGAATTTGAAAATGTTTTCGTATTTTCCCTCCGTTTTACGGGTTTTGGAAAAAAACTTTTTTTAAAAATACTACTCTTACTATTGCTATCGAGTCCTCGCTGTTCTCGGAATGACGGCGAAGCGCATCCACTACAAGGCCGTGCACTGTGATGTGTTGCAGCTCGAGTGGAGGGAAAGGCGATGTGAGCGGTACCTGAAGTTCGAGTTTGTCTCTTTATTCAGTTTTTTTTTCAGTTCACCATCCCACGTATCTACGAGAGAGTGTGCAACAAGATATCATTACCCAAGAAACACCTACCATAAGCAGCACTCGTAAAGAATTACGTTCCGCTAAATTGTTTAGAAAAACACAAAAGTAGATAATTCTCGAAAAAACAATTACTTGAATTTTCGAATTCTGCTAACAAACACATACTTCATTCAGCTTGGACTTCTTCAATGATTCTTCCCGGGTTTGAGCTGATGATTCCATCGAAAACGTTGATGCTAACAGTGCAAATCGAGATGGATACCCCCTTTTATAGTACCTACACCTGCAAAGGCATTGCTAAAACGATGTCAATTTAAATGAAAAAGCGTGACGATACGACGTGGGTGTTCCAAAAAAAAGGCCGTAGACTTTCACTTAGTGAGTGTATCTTGTCTTAACCGATGTTATCATCGATGGTGATGTGATCATCGAGCGTTTTCGATACGATTGTACCGATGAAAATAATAAGATCGGCACTTCTTGGATAGTTGGCGCACACATAATCATCCCATATCATTTCACATCCCCTCCCCTATTGTTGTGTGAAGAGAATCATGGAGGCATACCTAAAAATGTATGTTTAGAGGGAAAGGGGCGAGGGAATTATCCAAGAAGTGTCGAACCAGAAAAGCAATCATCATTCTGGTATTGCACAATCTAATTCGAAATTGATCAAACAAATTCTGCATAGCTTAAGAAACACATTTGGGTGAACGAATGATTCAAAAATGTAGAAATTCTCCCATTGTGCCATCCCATTATTCAAATGGGAAGGTTGATGAGAATTTGTCGGTGCATGTTGGGCAGAACAAGTCCTTTTGTAGAAGGTACCTTCGAGAGAAAAAAATTAAAGCACTACAATCCTAGCAATAATCTATCCTCGGTGCGAGTCAAAAGAGTAGACTTTGTAATGCGTATCTTCAGTATTAATACTCTCTCGCCCTATCTGATCATGAGAGCTATCAGACAATCTGAGATCGTGAGGAGAAAGGCAGACTATTACTCCGAAAACAATTGAGCCGAAACGATGTCTGTGGTCTGAAGAGGGCAATAAAACTTTACTTTACAAAAAAAAACAACTGGTGTATTTTATCATCGCTGATGGAATCATCGAAAGCATTAAATTTGATAGTTGTCTGTGTCTGCGTTTTTTGTTCTAAGATTAGAAGAAGATATTTTCATATCATATAACTATTTGGTTTGTAATCTTAAAGGATGAGTAACTGCAACCGCGCTCGGTTAGAGAAACGATAGGGTCACTCTCTCTCACTCGCGCGCTCTCTCGCTCCTTCCCTGAGCTATTTCCCCTGATGTCCAATGCTGGCAATCAGCCAAGTTAACTCAGTTCAGCGCATAGTTGATAACTCAGTTCAGCGCATAGATGAAAACTTGAAATTTTCAGAATCTCTTATCGTTGAGGAAAGCTAGGCGATGGAAATGAAAGATTCGAATGTATGCATTGTCTTTGCTCCTCCTTTAACATGAGATCGTCAAGCGATCTTCCTTCGCGGAGATGGCAAGTTTAGTGACGATGGCAGTTTCAGTTACAAGAATGTAGACTGGACGCTCCAAGTTTTGACTTTTCCGATTCTCTGTTCAACTTTATTCATTCATTTAGTACGAATCTCATCACATAAGTTTGATTATACATTCGACTCTATTTTTTGCATTTCTCTCCATGGCGGAAAATTCACTAAACAATCCTTGTAAACATACAACAAAAATTTGGACGAAAACGATATTACTATTAATTTTTTTTTTAAATATCAGGTTGTCAGGAAAGTAATTGTAGATTTTTTAATTTTCGATTCTGAGAAACCCCGCCCTTTGTTTCCTGCTGATTATCATATTGATGTTTATACTCGTTGAGTCCTTGGATACTCTTTCCATCGCACATTGGTTCAAGCCTTTCCATTTGGTATTGAGGATACAGGTTGAAATCAAAAATGTATCAATGCAGAGTGGCACTGATATCATTTTGGCCCAGTAATCCATGGAGAACTAAGATATGACAAATTTTATGTCATGCGCGAAAAGTATGACATACGCACATCACAATACAACATTTCACTCTGATCCGTAACGAAAGGCCTATCTGAAATTCAGTCATTTGTGACATTGCCCCTTACGGAACGTCATCATAAATGCTTGAACTGAGCGTGTATCCGTAACAATAAACTTATGAAAACCATATGCAGTAAATCTAAAATCATCTTTCGTGCTCAGCTTAAAATTTTATTTATATGTGTTTGAAATCCTTCTGTCACAACATGCAGCTTTCACCACCCTGAAGATGAAATTTGAACATCGAAATTCGACTGTATGACAACTTCATCATTTCAGCGTTGGTGAAAAGCCATAACTTTTCTGGTTACATGTTAGAGCTACTCTTTATCTACCAGTATTCGGCTGGGCGAAGTCAGTGATAGCTCAATTTCGAGGAAATGTATTCATTCACCGTGCACCAAAAGTCGAAATTTTGGCTTTGTTGACCTTTATTCAACAATCCTGAAAATCCATGTTTTCGAAAAGTAGAAAAGGCGAGAGTTCAAAAGTTTCTCAGTAATAGGTAGCTCCATAGTGTATCCTGGAAGCGCACTTATGCAGAAGACAGTCTGAATAATCATCGATGCAGGAAACATTTTCGCTTGAGCAGTGCTAACTCGGCAGGAGTTGAATTAAATGGTGTGTAAATCGTGCTATGTTGAGGCAAGAACGGCCTTAGGCCTAATTTTCGAAAGAACTGCGAATGGGCTTCTCACAACACTATATGAACAGTTAAAGCCCTTATTCCCCTCAAAATACGAGAGGAGAAAGATATTTTCAGAAAATATAGAAAATTCTACATATGGTAAAACTTGAAATTTTCGGAAACCCAAAAAGCATACAGCGACTTAAGCGCACGCATATATTGACCAAGTCAACCCCTAATATGCACTAAAGAGCCATCTTGAGATCGTTAACGAAAATGATTTTAGGATGGTTCAAACATCAAGGTCCAAATCTACAATTACTTTCCTGACAGCCTAATAAATGTTTAATTAGGGATCCCGTTGCACATAATTTTATTCATTATGTGTGTCTCTCTCAACCCTAGTAAAATGGCACATACCGTCTTCGAGGGGAGAACGCTGGCGGATTCCAACTAGAGAGTTCGCAAGACCTACCTGTGTAATCTACTATATATAAGTTCCCCGTTACCGAGAAGGAGCCATGGTGAGTCGGGGGCTGTGTCATAATCGGAAATTGAACACGGGTGGGAATCATAGTTGCCCACGCCGGCGACAACCCCCCTAAACCCTATTCATGCTGGGGCGCTTCCCCCCTCATATCGAGGGGGAAGCGCCCCTGCATGAATAGAGGTTCATGGTCTGAAAATTCCTCGCCGCCAGTTTTGGACAACTATGGTGGGAATTCATCGCATAATTTAATGCCTAAGTTTGAACAACGAAGTGCGTTGTGCAAAGCTCAAGGTTGAAAATCAATGCAATGTAATGTTGAAAACAGGCAATATTGTTGTCCGAATGTCGACATTTCACAAATAGAGTTTATCATCAGTGTAAACTTCGCACTAAAATTCAGAGAATAATGTTACCCGATGAGGTAACCAAAGTGATAACAACGATTATTATTATTTGCCAAATTGTATCGATAACATTAGCTTAGAAGTCATCCTCCTCCACTGAGTCGGACCAGTCTGCGGTCTCTGAGAGCTGAGTGATGCCGTCAACCTGAAGAAGAGAATATTTTGGCATTTTGAAACACAGAAACTTTTCATTATTTTTTAGTTGCAACAAAGAGTAACTTGAATGAGTGTAAAATTTAAAAATAAACAAGTCACAAACCTCAATCTTGGCCTCCCAGACGAGATCAACATAGGAGAAGTTCCAGACTTGCGGCTGTCCGTAGTGATTGGCAACTACGCGGGTGTTGGCCCAGCTGGAAATATTGATTTATCGATTCAATCGTACCGTACTCAACCAAGGATCAACTTATTGTACTGTAATCCTCATGAGTCCGTGTAAAACTACCCAAATCTACCGTAAACTTACTCGAAAGGCGGGAGGGGGTCGTAGGGAGGTCCGCCCCAGGCGCGGAAGCGCAGTTGCGAGAACATCTCGTAGTTGGTGCCCTGTGAAGGTCGACGTTTACCAAATTCCCCAACGCTGTCGATTTTCCGACAGGCGACGTTTGCCAGAAAATACCACCTTGTAGTCGAGTCCGGCGTGGTTGCGGAAGCCCATCGATTCCACCTCCCAGGTGCCGTTCGAGGGGTTGAGGTCACCGCGAGCGGAGATTCCGGCCTGCAAAGGAGACGTTTACTAATTTCGGAACTCATTGTGACAAGCGACGATTCCCACTCGGTACACCACGCGCTCACCTCGGCGGTGTACGGTGGGTTGCACTTGCAGAGCGCGAACGGATCGTGGGTGTAGTCGTTGTATCTACAAAGATCAAAGATCAACGATCAAACTACGAAGATAAACGATCAAACCTCCAACCTCATAAGCTTGGTGAGCGAATCGATGTCGGTGACCTTGACATGATCTCTGTCGAAGATCTTGGCTCTCGGCGTGTGTCCCCACTTGTACCAGCCGAACGACTTGGCCTGCAGGGCGACGTTTACTAATATTAACGCTGTCGAAATTTTGACTAGCGACGTTGCCCACACACCACGCACCTTCTCGGCGAATCCGGACATAAGGGTGATGGAGGAGAGGTAGGGCACGTTGTAGGAGGGGAAGTACGAGTAGGCGTTGATGAACCAGGTCATGTCACGCGTCTCCGTGTAGCCCCTACACAAAATGACCAGATTTTCGAATGTTGTAGATTTTCGGGCGCTAAATTCAAATTTGAATTTCACTTACGGGACTTGCTCAAGGATCCAGACAAGGTCCTCCTCGGGCAGCTTGGGCATGCCCGGCTTGAACTTCTTGTAGTCGACGACCACCCACTGTGAGATTACGGTTTTATTGATTACGGTAGATAATATTGCACCTGGTTGTTGTAGGTACCGGAATTGTACTTGGCGAAGATGTCAACCCAGTCCTTGGCGGTTCTGGAAAATATAAGATGTCAGACTAAAATCCAATATCAAACCACAAGGATCAAAAATCAAACAAAAATAGCTCACTTAGCAAGGGCGTTCGAGATGAAACTGCGCACCCAGCAGTGGACCTGAAATAGTATTGAGATAAAACTATATACTAGAAAGATCAGAGATCAAATACCGCACCTGCTCGGTGGGCTTGATGAAGTTCTGGTAGAGGGATTCGTTGAAGACGGCGTTGGTGGTCTCGATCGAAGCCTGTAATTGGATAAGATTTAATTTAATTTAATTATTATTTTAAATTTGTAACTAGAAGGTTAGTAAGTTTCCGTACTTTTTTTTGTTTTTAATTGTGGCGCGAACCGAGTGCGAACTAATCGAAGCAGCCAAGCTGAACTCTAATGTAAACAGTGAAACTCAAGTTCACTTTCAACTGATCAATTGAAAGTTGAAATATGATAGGTTGAGGGTGACCTTAAGTTTCACGTTGTGTTTAAGGGAAGCGTGAGTATTTTGAATCGCTAGGATCAGAATTGTCGTGTAAAATATTTTTCAAAATATCATATGTCCGATTTATCCGAAAAGGGGCGGGGCTTACCAGTCCTCCCGAGGTCAGCGTGTAGTCATCGGCAGAGGAGAGCGCGCCGGCGTATCCAGAGAAGGAAACGATGCGGCCGGGCACTTTAGACTTATCTGGAGATATTAAAGATCGTCGATCAGATAAGCACAATTATCCGCCATTTTATTTTTTTTCACAGAACAGTAACATTTTATTGTTAAAATTTTATAAATACTAGTTTCAGCCATCGAAAGTTTATTTCATCGAATAGCTGCAATATTTTGACTCTTCGCAATCACTTGAAACGTATCACATTGATGTTGAAAACAATAAAGATCAAATATCAAACTACGAACCGTAGGCGAACTTGTACAGCTTGAGCACGCGGTTCATCGTGTTCAGTCCGGACATGGCGACGTGCGAGAAGAACATGTCCTGCAGTGGTGTTGAGTGGTGTGGTGTGGTTGGGAAACGTCGCCTTGTCAAAATTTCAACTGCGTGCGATACATAGTATCCGTCGACCAGGTCTTACCTTGTTGCCGGGCGACACCTTGACCAGACCGGAGCACTTGCCAGCCTCGGGGTACTCCTGGAATTTGTAGGTTATGCATTGATCTCTGATTACTGATCTCTCCTACCTGAGGGTCGAGCGTCTTGTTGAGCCACTTGTTGATGTCGAACAGCTCTCCGGACAGCTGGATCATGCTGCAATCGGTGTGTTTAGGCGTGGTGAGATTGGAAAACGTCGCCTGTCGAAAATTCGACAGCGTGCACGAATTGGTAAACGTCGTCCTCACTAGATGGGGTGGAGGTCGAAGCCGATGGAGGGCTTGACCTGGTCGTCGCCCTCCTTGCGCTTGTACGACTCGTACAGACCGGTCATCTGGGCGAAGACCAGCTTGACCTGCAGAGATCAAAGTTCAAACTACGAATATCAGAGTTCAAACTGCAATCCGACGAGAGCAAACTACAAACTACAAAAATCAAATATCACTCTACGCACATGATTCCAGTACGTGTCAGTGGCAGCATTCTTCTCGACGGTTACACGCAGCCAGTCAAGGTGCTTGGTGAGGTACTGTAAGGGGATTTTGATTATATTGTTTGATTGTATAGGTTTCACTATTTACTGAATACACCACAGTTTCTATGATTGTGAATGTTGCTTGTCCCAAGATCAATAAAAAAGTACAGCTATTGCTTCCCCATGCCTCGTATCTGCCTTCGCTTCACATCTTGATTGCGCATCTAATTCTCGAAACACTATTGTCCATTCAGTGTGTATTTTTAAAGAGGAATGGCGAGGTCTTAGATTGTATCTCTGGCAAAATTCACACTGTAGAGGTCCTTGCAGTACTTCTTGTAGCCCTTGCACAGATCCTCGATCGTGTTACGGTAGTGGTAGTAGATCTGCAGCTTGGTGAGCTCTCCTGAAAGGATACGGTAAGAGTACGGTAAGGGATCTGCCGCAATTTATCGCGGTTACTGTAGCCACCTATAGGGGTACTGTAGCTCTATGTGTGTTTGGTGTAAATTGTTGACATTTTATGTGTTTGATGATAATTTCTTTCCTCACAACTATTTGAATCCCTCACTTTCGGCGAAACCTTCGCGATATCACGGCCCCACGAGTTATCACCACTATTCGTTGTACCCTCTGCACTCTCTCTTTTCCCCACACTCTCTTGCCGACTGTCCGAAACAAATTCATGCCCAACCGAGAGGGGAGATACGCTCTTATCATCGTTTCTGATAGCACGCGTTGATAAGAGTTTGGGGCCCTTAATAGCAATGATCGTGAACAATCGATTTGGAGAGTCCGATTATTGATTGGTTCCCACTTCTAAACTATTGATCTTCACAATAAAGCAAAAAAACTGTGAAGGTCCATTAAGGAAATATTTTGATCTACTCTAATAGATAATTAACCGCTACCGTTATCCTCAAGCTACCGTACCCTCGGCCATTCCGGCGGCAAACGCTTGCACATCATCGGGGAACTGGCCGAAGGTCTCGACCTCGAGGATGCCCCATCTGTAAATCGATAATTGAGTACCGTATTCTTGATCTACCGTAATCTATAGAATTGATTACAGAAACGGCAGAACTCACCCGGTGGTGTTGACCTTGTTGGCGTATCTGCCGACGGCGACCTGGTCGTGGTATTCGTCGCACGCCTTAGCGCCTGTAAAACCGGGTTTTTTACGGTTCTGCTAATTCCTGGATTCGCCTATCCTTTCGTTTTTCGACAGGCGACGTTTCCCAGTCGACTAAAAGCCGGATCTCACCCTTGCGAGGGATCAGGCCGTTCTCAGCTGTGCCGTTCACGCAGATGGAGATGTACTCGTAGGCGACGTGCTCGCCGGGAGGAGGCACACGCTGGAATTTGGCGGATTTGATAATCATCGGTTCCGGTTCTGGCCGTCAGTTGGCGATCGCAAAAACTACAGTAACTCACGTTGTCCTTGATCCACTGCTTGGACTCTGCGGCTACGGCGGCGCACAGAGCGGCGGCTACCAACCACCGGAGCGCCATGTTGGTTACGGTACCTAGAAAGATGCGGTAGATGTAGGGCTTAGGACTTAGGATTAGGGCATGATAAAGTGGAAAAAGTAATGGAAAGGAGGCAAGCAAAGTCGCAGATTGGAGAGGGAATGGGAATTGAAGAATGTGCTCTCGCCGATTTGAGATACACCAACAAATGATGACTATGAATCATTGCCACAACTCAAGAATGAGCGTCGAAATCTATAATGTGCGAAAACTATGCATTTCCGGCTTATCCGGAAAATATTCTGTGAAATTATGAACCAAAGCTGTCCAACTGTCAAGTTTCGGGGCATAAGGAGGTTCGGGTTAGGCGATATTATGCGTGGAGAGAGTCATCAGTTTTTTGAGTAGCTACCAGCAAAACGCGAGGGGAGCCCAGGGGCAGGGATGGGTTCGCGCGACATGCATCGATTAATCTCCCGTTATATCCATGAGAGGACAGCACTACCAGAGGGTTACAGTATTTTGTAGGAAGTAGGGTGGCTGAAATAGATCAACTGGTTGCTATTTAGAGGGCCTCTGCAGATCAGAGACGGATGAGACGGTTAACCGTCCCCTCTGGCAGTCCTACCCTCTCTATTGACTGCGGAGATTCCCTCCCCTCACGGATGACCCGTATCAAGACGTAACAAGACGGTTAACCGTGATCCATTTCAGCCACCCTAGTATGAAGCATTCGTATTCCGAGTCAGGGTATCGCCCTTTCACGACCGGTAGAACGCCAAGGAGAAATGAAGAAACTGCTACCCTGATTTCGCTTTCTATTTCAGAGAATTTGGCGTGCATGAAATACTAGAAAACGAAAGAGTTGCTATCAACAAAACGCGCGCGATGAGAGGGGAACTGAGGGGCATGAGGGACAGGGGGAGCCTCTTCATTTTGAATGCACTCTCGCCGTTCAGGTTAGCGGTGAATGAAGAGAACAGTCTCTCCAATCCTACATCTATTTCTGATAATTTTCATAGGGGCTACGTATTGGGTAGGGTGGATGAAATATCTAAAATACCACCTTCTAGAGTGCCTATCAGAAAAACGCGGTGCGCACCGAGGGGCAGCCTGATAACCAAATCTAAAAGAGAGGGGGGGGCAGAGAGAGAAAGGGAGAGGGAAAGAGACCGCAGAAATAAGAGAGTCATTTCTCCTCCTCTTGTAAAGAGTGGGGGCAACCTGATAATGGGGAAACTGAGAGCAAATGCGGAGGGAAACTGATAAGGAAGAAGAGGGGAAGGCAAAGAGGGTGAAGATACGTGCTAATCGATAAATTGAAAATGGTGATCTACATATGTTTACAGACTTTGAACAAAGTTTGACGATAAACTATAAGGGCAACGAAGAACTAATCAATGGAGGATTTGCGGATGTTATGATGGAACAGGGGTAGAATGAAGGGTAGCGTTATAGGGATATGGGCGCGAGAATTTTCGAAAACTCCCACTGGAACGCGGGGTCTCTCGCGCGTATTTAGGAGACATTTCGAATTTTTGAATATTCGAATTTTAGAATTTAAAAAGGACGCTACGAACAAATAGGGGTCGTGTGTCATATTTTCCGTTCAATGCGCTCAACAACCTAGCGCAATCATAAACAATAGTTTTAAAATTGAAGGAACGTTTCCAACTGGAAAAAAACAGACACAACTAAGAGAGAACAGATCGGTTCGCAAGGGCGATCGAGGAATTCTCCTCTGACTCTCTCCAAATCGCATGCTCTCTCGCTTTCTCTAACCGCCGAGAGTGTGTGATATGAGGAGAGTGAGACCATTTCTCCGATCGAGATTAGATGTGCACCTCAAGGTCGCTGGCAGTAACACGCGAGTGGAGATACACAGTGTTCCCACAATTTAGCGCTTTTGCATCATTGTCGATGTCATGAAACTTTTTGCGCATACACAATTGTGATAATTTCAGTCGATTTATTGAGATTGAATATCTTTAATGGACGTAATTTTCTCATTCCAAGATATCCCAAGCCTTCTTTGGAAGTGCGATGGTGGACTCCAAGTACAATAGTCATTTCACGAGCAATTTGAAATGGGTCCGTTTCAACAGCTTTCTTCAAAGTCTCAAAATGCAACTCACGCTGTCACCCACATGATCTCATTAATTGAAAGAAAAGCCTTCTTCTTCGAAACGATAAAAATTCTTCAGTGGGGTTTCCGAATCCTTCATTACGGTGTAGGATCGAGAGAGGTAAAGCTAGACTCTGCAAGCTCCGCCCACTCAGCTCTGACACTTTTCCCCGCAAAAGCGAGACAAGCGAAGCACATTCTTCATTCGCAACCAAATCACTCGTTCAAAAAAGAATTCGAAAGCTTTTTTCATGCAGATTCCAAAAACGCATGGCGAGCACGAAAAAGTTAACCCTGAGTAGGTCAGAAAACGATTTCTATTATGCGCCATCGCTTAGAAAACTACAAAACTCGTATGTTGACCTACTCAGAGTTAACTGTTTCGTGCTCGCCATGCCTCGTTGGATTCTGCATGAGTAGTATGTGGGGCTACTCAGATACATGATAAGGTATCAGTGATATCACTGATATCATTTACAGGGTGGCTGATAAATATTGCGCCACTTTTCTTGTTTCTCAATCTCCATTCTCTGTAGGCACCATTGCATCAAATTTGGTAACTATGTTGGTAAGGGACAAAAGTTATTAGCCTATAAATATTATCTGGATTGTTCAAGTATTTCAAGAGTTATCACTTCTGAAATATTTTGTTTTGGAATTGGGACTTTTCTGGGCACATAAACGTATCTGATAGTTTATGCCGCATTACAGCAAGGAATTAGATACAGGACTCATCCATTTATTCCTAATAAGAACAACCATTTACACGTATAAATATGTGATCAATTATATTATGAGCCTCGGAACTTTCTCAGAAATGCTTTAAAGAAATGCCCGAACCTCCTTAGCATCCCCTCCTCTGTTGTAGTGAATGACGAAGCCTAGCGCAAATGTATCTGGAATCGTTGATGTCATTTGTTAACGGAAGAAGTATACTTAATGTATTAAGTGTGCAAGTTGCTCACCGTTGCTGTAGAAGTTAGTGATACGTCGAGTTGGTGCCAGTTCAAGTAAGTAGGGTTAGAGTGAGGAGTAGGTGCTCTACTCTCCTCCTAGACTCAAGGTCGAATTTTGAATCAACAGTCGGTAGCGTCCCTCTTCTTGCCATACTTTTTGAGTAGGGGAGAGCTAAAGGTCGTTTTTTGCAGCTCGTTGCGGGGGTATTTAAGCGAGACACTTCTCCGTTACTTCCACTTTCAGTCGAGTATGATAGAGCAATAATAACTTGAGTTAATTTGTTGATGAGAACAATATTTATTTGATTTTTTCCAGGCCCTCTTCTCTCCCTGTGGATCTTTTTGGTTTGTATTTTCGTGTTATGCTCTTTGCGATAAAATGATTTAGTTACAAATCAACTTCTCGTTTATCAACAAAACAGGGGTGAAACAATTAGAAAAAAAAGAAATTAGAAAAATCTAGTCATCGTATAGTCGGGGTAGTCATAGGGGTATTGATCCTCATAGAGGTAATCATTCCCATTGGAACGATTGTCGAAGAGATAGTTGCTAGTGGGGGAATTCATGTAAACAATGGGATTATCGACCTGATTATTATGATACTGTGAGGCCGATGAGAACACTGACGAAGATGAATAAGGTCTCCTAACGGAAGAGGGAACTTGGAGAACGGA
This sequence comes from Pristionchus mayeri, assembly GCA_036245805.1. Lineage (NCBI taxonomy): Eukaryota > Metazoa > Nematoda > Chromadorea > Rhabditida > Neodiplogasteridae > Pristionchus > Pristionchus mayeri. The sequence continues at coordinate 12,101,392 of BTRK01000003.1, read as the reverse complement.
GGGAGAGTGGGAGGGTCGAGCAACAGTGGACGTGCGACGGACTGAACTAGGTCTAGAGAGGGCAGATGAAGCACGGGGAGTGGACTGGAACTGGGTAGTTCTCATGAGAGAGGACGAGGTGCTGGGAGTGGTAGGGAGTTGACTATCCGTGCGGGAGGGTCTGGACGAGGAGAGACAAACAGGGGGGGAGTAGGTCGATGATCCTCCTGACTGGGTCAGTAGACGTCGCTCTCGTTGCTTCCCTAACTCGTAGTTGGCATTGTGGTTGATTCGACCAAGGATGAGTCCCCTCCACTTATTCTTCTCAGTCTTTACTCGAATGCGACGACGGTGGAGGACAACGACGGTGAACATATATTCGTTATATTCCTATTTCATAATATACGAATGAAATATGTAATGGAAGTACCTTGATCAGCCACTTCAGCATATCTTGATCGCGATCTGCGTGGAGAAGGGTGGACTTGTGGAAGAGAAGGACATCGAGTTTTCCCGCGAACGTCTCGATGCTCTCATTCCCGTCGTCAATGTCATCGACCATCTCCTCAGTGACTCGTAGAGAGGTGCTGCAGAGGTAACGCTGAACCATTGTTTAGAAACAGGAGTGGATGTAGGACTGGCTGACCTTTCTCCGGGGATCAGCTACTCTGTCCTTTAGATCAGCTACTGTACCCACTAGCTGCTCCACTTTCTCCAATCCGTCCTTCGTCCACTGTGTTAGACGACGACTCTGAGAGATGAAGCTAAGCATGTTAGGTAGTAGAAATAGTGGACAAAACTAATTAACCTCGTGCCGTACTCCCACTGTGTCATTGTAGATCTCACGACAAGTCTCTTCCAGTCTCTCCTGCCTATCGGACAACTTCTCAAAGTCTCTCTTCAGTCCTACCAGCAAGTCGTAGATCATACCCATGGAAGGCTGCCCTGATAAGAGTTTTCTGGGATGAATGAGAATGACAAATAAAGTGCATACCAGCTGAGGAAGCAGGGCTGACCGCCGATTGACGTTTGGGAGCAGACAAAGAAGCCGTGGCTGCGGCACCTTTCTTCTTCCCCAGGAGAGGGATTACGGTAGGAGGGACGGCAGGAGTGTCTGCTGCCACCGGGGGGAGGGAGTTTCCTCTCACTCTCTCAGTCTTCACTTTCTTCAAAGGAGGAAGATGAGAGAGATCGAAACGGGGCACTCTGGCAGCATTTCGAATGGGGCGAGAGAATCGCTCCTCCTCTTCTCTATCATCGCTGTGCGGATTAACAACCTCGAACTGCAAATATCTCAGGTGGTTGCAGATTACGGAAGCGAGTGATACAACTCTGACCAATGGCTTTCTCTTGCGTGGAGGCTTGAGTCCACCCTCGAGAGCCGTCTGCAGCAGATCATTCATCTCCTCCTTCCTCCCTCCATTGATGTACACGGCCTTGACTAGATTCCTTCCCCTCTTCACTTGAACGTCCTCCCATTCCAAAGCCGGACCATTGATCTGGGTGCGATCGGTGATCTCATAGTTGTCGTCAATCTTCACTAGACAATACGACATCCCTGATAAAGTGAATGAACAGTTATGAAATGGTAGCACGAGAGTATAACAGAGAGAAACAATGAAGAGAGCAGTCCGAGAAAGCATAATGATCTCCTTTCTCTGAATTACATCACTCTCGAGACTGCACTACCCCTGAAATTCTGATGAAATTATTGCACACGATCTTTATTCACCCCGATTTTATTCAATCTTCATTTATTCTGTTTTCAATTGTCATTCTGTGTTCACTTTATCACATTTTGTTGTTTCAGATGTCGAAGCGAACCTGGAAGGACAACGTGATTTGTTGGAAAGATTCAGGAATGTCCTACGGGAGAATCGTAGAGAAGTGTCACGAGATCGGAAAGACAAAGGTCACTTTATTCAACACGAATGTTCATAATCAGAAGATCAGGTATCCAAATCGACGATCTTCCGCATCGTTAACAAGACGTACGATACCCGAAGACCCTACTCCCCATCCTCTATCGTCAATAAGGAGATGACCATGCCGATCTTCAACTACATCTTCAATGCCTATATGGAAGACAGCCAGAAGCAAGTATCCGAACTCGTGCAGGAGATTCAGATCAACTTCAATGAGACGGTTAGTGATCATCCTTACCTACCGTAGTATGGAATGACCTTAATAATCACTACCGTACCCATATGATTTTCAGCTGTCCCACTCCGCTGTGAAGAGGATCAGGAAGGAGCAGTCCATCGATAAGGGTACGATACGCTACGGTCACTCGGTGCGCCTGGCGAATCGTGCCCCTCGCCTCTCCTTCTGCACTCACCACCGCACACTCGGAACAATGTTTATTAATCATTGTTTCACCGACGAGTCCATGGTGCAGTCGGGGGTGAGAAGGAGATTTGTATACATTCTCAAGGGAGACAACTCCCGGCGTGTTAAGCCAGCTCATGGTATGGGGCGGTATCAGTTGGCAAGGGGCCACTCCACTCATGATACTCCGTCGAGGGGCGACGGTAGACGGAGGAGTCTACCAGAAGATGTTCCATACTGCCTATCTGAAGTGGTCTAAGTTAGTGATGTAATGTTTCAATCTAATAAGTAATTCATTTCAGGGAGACCTACGGTGGAAAGGTCATCCTCGTTCAGGATAATGCGAGGTGCCATACCTCCCAATCCACCCGTGCCTACTTCGAGCAAGAAGGAATCGAGGTATTCTTTATAATATAAATTTTATAATATAAATGACAAACCTTCATGTCAGACCCTCGACTGGCCTGCCGAGTCGCCTGACTTGAATCCGGTGGAGATGGCCTGGGCAATCATGAAGCAATGGCTCCAGTCCCAGAATAAGGCCAACACACTCGAGAGTCTCCGTGAGGGAATCAAGGAGTGGTGGGAGACAAGGCTGATCAAAGAACTCTGCCGGAAACTGATCCTTAGGATGCAGGACCAAATGAAAAAGGTGGTTAAAGCTAAGGGAGGACCAATCTACGATTAGACCCCTTCTCCTTCTCCCATTTCCCCGTTTTCTGATTGTTTCACCCCTGTTTTGTTGATAAACGAGAAGTTGATTTGTAACTAAAACATTTTATCGCAAAGAGCATAACACGAAAATACAAACCAAAAAGATCCACAGGAAGAGAGGAGGGCCTGGAAAAAATCAAATAAATATTGTTCTCATCAACAAATTAACTCAAGTTATTATTGCTCTATCATACTCGACTGAAAGTAAACGACTGAGGGCATTGCCAATTTTCTATCTCTGCTGTTGCAAAAAAACTGCTCACTGACCTAGAAAAACATCCCTTCTGCCTCCGAAGGAGCCGACGAGAGAGACGAATTTCTGTAAAATTTCTTCACAAGCTTTTTCTGTTCTTTTCAAACAAAAGAAAAAAATGTAGAAAATGACTCATCTGACTGGCAGAGAAGGGAGGCGTCCGGTAAGGTTGGCAACAATCTTGCCAGCTCGGTGGTCGTCGACGATCTCGAACTCTCCGATGTATCCGTGCTTCATCATGACGGTCAGGAAACGGACGATGACCTGGAGATGTAATTACTGAACCACTTGGAAGTTCCAGAAATTTTCTACACCATCTCTAGACAAAAATAGGTGGAACATGCGTGTTTGATCGGATTTATTTGGAATGAATTTAAAGAAAAAGCGAAATGAGTGAGTCGAACTAAAAATCCACCATAGCTTCGCCTCCAAGAGACAGATTTGCACGATTTAATTCTAATAAACCAGTTCTCACACGAGTTCACAAGGAAAGCAAAATAAAATAGAGCATAAAGTAAAGAAAGCGAACCTTGGAGCAAGGGCGGACGAGGACCTGGCGCTTTCCGCGCTTCTCGGAATTGTTGATGGTCTTAAGAGCATCGGCGAGTACGCTCATGCGAGTCGTGGGGCCCGACGCGACTGCAATCGAAAAGTTTAACCAAAAGTAAAGTGAGTGACGAAGCAGTAACAAGAATGTTACGAACACGCGCGTTTCCTAGACGTAAAATTTTAAAAACAGCGAGATGCGGGCGTCAAAGTAAAAATCCGGCATAGATTAGCCTTCCAGGATCACATTTGCTCGTTTTTAATTAATATAAACCAACTCTTGAGTAATTAGACAAGAAATTTTGCAGCAAAAAGAGGAAGAAACACACGAACCTTAATTTTCCACTAATCTCCGTGGCGTAGTCCCGCGTAGGGGCCACTTCGGGCTGCCCCCACGCCAGCTCGACGCAAATTACCTGAAATATCCAAAGAGAAGAACCGAATTTAAAAGAAAAAATAAGAAAAGTCAACTTATCGTCCAAAATCGTCCCTGCTGCTGCTCCGGGCGGAGCAGCAGCATCCCTCCACCTTCTCCGTTGGCCGCGAGTTGGCTGAAGCAGAAAAATCAACAATTTGTGCAACAAAACATGACAAACGACCAAAATTAACGAAAAATGATGGGAAAAATTGAATGCTGACGTAAGCCTCTTTCGCAAATTGTAATTTGCACAGTCGGTTACGGTATTTTTATTTTTGCAGCCAAATTCTCCTAAAATTATTGATTTTTATTTTTTTTCAAAAAATCAAATCGCAAAAGGGAAGCGATAAGGTATGCAACGAGTGCAAATACGATCAATGAAGCTGAATTTTGAATGCTTTTCCGTTCGCTAAAGACAGATACCATACGATACCGAACCGTACCGAATTCGTTCCGCAATATTTGTTCGGTACGATAATTCTTTTGGAGCCTTTAGTCATTAAGAGGAGCTAGATCACGGTTATGAATGGGTCCAAAGTTGAACTTTGCCTTCACTCCTCCTTTAAGAGCGCACTCAAGAGATTTATTGCGAAGACATCCTTTTAATTAAAATTGCTACGCTCATACATTTCTCTTCATTGCCTCCACTAGTTCATTCAATCGTCGAAGATCCTCATCTTTGCCGCGCACCTCTCGCTTGAGATCATTAATCTCCTGTATTTTTATGAAAATTTATTTTCTTAGTTCATACTGACTTGATTTCTTGCTACCGCCTGCTCATGTACGTGTCCTTTGAGAATTGCGCTCAAACTCAGAACGAGTTCATCAAGAGCTGCCGAAGGAACGTCGGTGATCCCGGAAGAAGACAGTGCTGATGCCACCTGAAACATACTTTCTCAATGAACTACTAGTCAATTTACCCTTTACATTGCTTCACATTTCCACAATGAAAGTTAAAAAAATGCAAAATTGGATCAAACGTTCTATAACAAATACCTGGCTCCTCAGCCTCTCCACAGTTTCATCATCATCCGTATGAGATGAGATCGAATCGTCAATCATTACAGTCTGAATGATGATTTCAAATAAAAATCTGTTTTTACAAAACAAATGAAAATATAACGATTCGCTTGTTTTGTTTTACAAATATAAACTAATAAATAAATTCAACATCTGAGGTGGGGTTGCAGATCGTTTATTATTCGACCGTGTTTACGGCAAAACAAGGACATAAAAAAATCACATTGAACTGCTTTCTCATATTAGCTGTTAGACTCGACCTGAGGGCATGCTCATTTCACCCCACTCATGAAAAAGCATTGTCGACGACAATATCTCACGGTGTCGCGTTCTCTCAATATGTGAGGAACTACTCAACACCTCATCATTATTTGGGAAAATGATTGACACATCTCTGCCATAGAGATATAATCTTCTCTGTCTCTCACTTTTTGTAGATGTTTTTTTCATAAATACACGAAAGACACTGTACCTCAGCATTAATACATGTATCCTGTAAACAGTGAATCTCCGCCAGAGAGGCAGCTTGTCACTTTGAATCTTTTCCAATTCTCACTAACTTGCCGATCAACACTTCGCACATTTTACTTTGTGATCAAATAATCTCTGCCATAGGGTCTCTTCATACCCTGATTCTCTCTATCTCATAACCCTCTCATATCAGCACGATATATCTTCTCAAGATCTTTCCTCTGACGACGAAGAGTTCTACGAACTAATTGATCAACATGGTAAGCATCATTTTCATAATCTTATTTGATGTTTCAATTGCAAGAGTAAAGAGTCTCCCCACATGATAGGTTGTTTGTCACACCTAGGCTCATTCAAATTTATATATTCGAAATAACTATGAACTAGGGACTACTTCGCAAGAAGTAAATGCATTTCCTCATTATGTGATCCGATTTGAGAGAGCTCGCATCTTATTTATTTTTTATTTTTATTTTTATTTATTTATCACATCAGGCAGTAGTGCTCAGGTGAGGATGGGGCCATATTCTTCATAGGTTGCGCTCCACCAATGGGGTCCTATGGCTCTTCTGAGGTCATCACGCCATCGAGTCTTGGGATGGCCTTGAGGGCGCGCACAATTGTAGGGCGTCCATACGGTAGTCGCACGCGTCCAGTGGTTGACACGCATCTCCCGTAACTTCAGCGCCCATTTTGCTTTGCATTTGAGGGCCTCCATATTCCAGTCGCGTACTCCAGTGATCTCCCGCAGTCTCTCGTTCCTCATTCGGTCCTTGAGAGTCACCCCGACCATTCTCCGTTCCATCTTCCTTAGTGTGACGTCAAGACGCTTTTTGTCACTTGATCGCAGAGCCCACGTCTCACTCCCGTAGAGTACGGTAGATTTGACGCAGCTATCGAAGAGGCGTCGCTTTGTCTTCATGGGGAGAATTCGGCTGGCGAGTAGATAAGAAAGCTTGCTCCATGCTGCCCAACCCAGTCGAATTCGGTGTTCCAGTTCGGCAGAGGGATCAAGGGGGAGAGAGATCTTCCCGCCAAGATGGGTGGCTGAATCAGCGAAGCAGAACACTTGATTGTTGATTACGATGGGTGTTCGAGTGGTGGTGCAGGATGTGAGGAGGACTGTCTTGGAAGCGTTGACTTCCAGTCCGACTCGAGAGCAGGCCTCTACAGGGTGTCCAAAAAGTATTGTTACACTTTTGAAACGCGAATTTTTTTAACATGTAGGTCGAGTTGTCAAAACCTGTAATAACACGTTTGAGCCCACCCTTCGGTGCGTTGAGGGAACCTACTAATTAGTTTCCCATAGTCATGGTTCGTCCAAATCGCTATCGTCAAACTATTATCAACCTTTGGACCCTCGGCGACCCCCCAGATTCCATCAGGAGGAAGCTTCGTATTTCCCGAATGACAGTCTATCGCACCATCTCCCGTTTCAAGCAGTTGGGCACTGCGAAGGACCGTCCAAGACCCAAGACCGCTCTCACTCAGAAGAACAGGAGAATCGTGGAGAAGAGAGTGAATCGCAATGCCAAACGATCCATCAGGAAGATGGCTAAGGATCTCAAGATCTCCAAAGGATCCGTGTGTGCCATCGTTCATTCTCTTCTCAAGTCCTACCCCTACAAGATGAGAAAGGGCCATGGCCTCACTGATGTCCACAAGCAGAAGCGCCTGGAGAGATGCAAGCTGCTCCTTCAGCGGGCCGATCGTGGGGAGCACTTGACTACCGTTTACTCTGACGAGAAGCTGTTCTCAGTCGAGGAGGTCTACAACAGTCAGAACACCAGGATCATCGCCAAGTCTCCTCAGCAAGCTGACGCCAGAGGTAGAACCATCTCTCGCATTGCCCACCCCCAGGCACTGATGGTTTGGGCTGGTGTGTGCTCGACGGGCAAGACTCCTCTCGTGTTCGTGGATCCCGGGGTCAAGATCAACAAGGAGTACTACACCAGGGCAATTCTCCAGAAGGCCCTTCTCCCCTGGTCCCGCTCCCACTTCAAAGGGGCTCGCTGGACCTTCCAACAGGATTCAGCGCCTGCTCACTCGGCAAAAGTGACGCAGGCATGGTGTCGCGCCCATCTGCCCGACTTCATCTCGAGTGAGGAATGGCCCTCGAACTCCCCCGATCTCAACCCTCTGGACTTCAGCATTTGGTCAGTGTTGGAGAAGGAGGCCTGCTCTACTCGCCACAAGAACCGCGATTCCCTCAAGGCAGCCCTTCTCAAGGCATGGGAGAAGATCGACGTCCCTTACCTGCGGGCCGTCATCGACTTGGTCCCTCGTCGTCTCAGAGAGGTCATCGCGGCCAATGGAGGCCAGATCGAGTGATCGTGCATTGTTATGTTCATATGGTCACTGATAAATACTGTGCCCCGTTTGAGTTGTCTATGTTGCTTTTAAAGAAAGATACATGGTTTTATCCGTGTAACAATACTTTTTGGACACCCTGTACCAGCTTCCTTAGCATCTTCTCCATTTCGGGACGGTTCTTGGCAATGAGAGCGATATCATCGGCGTACTCCAGATGACAGAGAGGTCTTCCATCAATCCGAAGTCCGCAGTCCTCCCAGTCGATGTCGTCCATTGCGAGGCGGAGGACAGAGTTGAAGAGACGTGGGGACAGAGTGTCGCCCTGCCGTACTCCTCTCTTCACTTGCACGGGGACCACATCTTCGTTCACTCTGATGAGGGTCGAAGACGACTCATAGAGGCGCCGAAGAAGGTGAACGAGAGTAGGGTGCACTCCTGCCTTCCAGAGAGCCTGCCAGACGGCATTCCACTCAACTGTATCGAAGGCCTTGGTGAAATCGACAAAACCAAGATACAGGGGGATACTGTATTCATGCGTCCTTTCTGCGAGCTGCTTAATGGCGTGTAAGTTGTCGAGAGTCGAGTGCCCCTTGCGGAATCCAGATTGGGTGAGGGACTCGGACTCATCGAGTGACACTTCGATTCTTTTCATGATCACCCGAGTGATACTCTTCAGGGTGACTGTCAGGAGGGAAATGGGCCTGTAGTTGCTGATGTTGGTAGTGTCTCCTTTCTTGTGCAGTAAGGAGACGACAGCTTCAACGAGGCCTTCTGGAACAGTATCACCTGCCGCAAGGTGGTTCAGGAGATCGGCCAATGGCTGTGCAAGGAATTCACGTGATAGGCTGAGCATATCAGGAAGTACCTTGTCAGAACCAGGGGAATGTCCACTCTTGAGGTAAGAAAGAGCGTCACGACACTCATCAGCCAGGAAGGGTGGAAGGGGCTCGGCAGAGGGAGGAACGGCGAGAGGGAGGACGACAACGGACGTGTAGAGAGTATTGTAGAAGCGCTGGACTTCGCTCGTGGTCGCTTGCTGGGAGAGCGCGCCAGAGACGGGGTCGGGGACGAGAAGACGCTTCCGGGTTGAGTGTAGATCTCTCTGTGCACGAACGATGCTTCTTCCCATGATGGCTGCATTCTTGGCTTGCGTTTCTTTCCTCCGACGAATGTCATCGCAGAGAGCAGCACGGGCAGTCTTGCAGGCAATCGAGAAGGAGAGCGCATCGCGAGGGTTTCCTCTGAGAAGGTGGCGACTTGCTATGAGACGGCGAGTAGAGGGGGGAGATCCAGGGTGGGACGTGGTGTTTCCTCCAGCTGTTGGTAGCCGCGGTCTGGGCGAAAGCGACCATTGCATGGTAGGCTTCCGTAGCAGAGAAGGGGGGCAAGGGGCAGAGATCCGAGTAGATTGGAGTCAGCAGTATAAGCGCGCCGATCGAAATCGTAACGCTCCCTGCGACGTTTCTGCTTTGCCTTGCGGGGAAGGGAAAGACACATCCGGACAAGGCGGTGGGCGGAGTTAAACTTGAAGTTTCCGACTACTCCACAGTTGACAACCCGCGCGGAAAGAGGGGCAGCGATGAAATCAATCTGGGAGAGCGTCGAGCCATTGGGGGACCGCCAAGTCCAGAGTCGTACGTGTCTTTTCTTCTGGAACGTGTTCCATACGCGCAGGTTGTTACGCACGCAGGCCTCGGTGAAAGTGCGGCCGCGTGAGTTCGGGGACTGAGAGGCGAAGGTACCGATATGAGATTCATTACCAGGCTCTTGCGACACTCTACAGTTGAAGTCACCCGTCAACACTGGCGTGTAGCCTCTGGGCGCACTCTGCAGGGCGGCATCAACTTGGTCTAGGAAGGAATCATACTCCCGATCATCATAGGAGGATGTCGGAGCATAGGCGCAGACCAGGAAAATGCGTTCTTTAGGCAACTGCAGAGTGGCTAAACGGGGGGAGAGGCCAAGAAACACGGCTCCTTGCGCCAAATGTGCGCGGAGAAGGAAAGCGACATCATGAGCCAGTTCCATCTCGATCTGCTTGTCTCTCGAGGCGAGGGTCCGCGCATTGATGGAGCCGATGTAGAGGTGGCGATCCATCGTAGAGGCTTGCAACTGCCGCGGGCTAAATGCTTCTGGCAGAGGGAGACTGGGCGACTGGGTGGAGGGAGGGACGGGAGGGAAAGAGCAACCCGCCGCTCACAGCTCGCTTGTCGACCCAGAATGGATCGACAAGCGAGCTCGCATCATGAGCTCGCATCATGAAGAGTCATTTTTATCGATCATAAATATCAGTGCGTTCATGTAAGAATCGCATACCCACAGGTACAGCAAAAAAGGCACTTTTGGATTTTAATAGTTTCTGATACCTGTTGATCCCCTCTTTCGATTTGTATACTTGTCAAGGGTTCAAGTCTAGAATTTGCATAATTAATCATGGTCAAAGTTATGTCCCCAAAATTCCTATAAATTCCCCACTTGGCGCATAATTTGTGTAAAATTCTGAAAGCTTGGTACTGGGCCTTTTTTGATGCGCTCTATCCGCCTATGTTCTTTGTTCATGCAAAATCGGAAGTTTAAATTTTCATCAATTTTTCGAAGATTTTTTTCTCGAAAACAAAGCCGAACACATAGCTGGATTTTACATATGTTTTCAACCTTGATGAGATCTAACTGGTAAATATTTTGAACGCGATTTAATGGTTGTAATGATAGTTTTTCATGTGGCTGAAAAATTTCATCCCTGCCGTAGCCTTCGCCGAATTCGAATGTGTTTCAGGATTATTTGATAATCTCGCTCCATCATTGAAGGAGATCCTCAGCCGTCCATATTATGTGGCATTGAAACACATTCGAATCTGATCAACGAGTAGGCCGGGGTGAAAGTTTTCAGTCACATGAAAAACAATCATTACAACCATTAAATCGCTTCAAAAAATTTTTAGCAGGTAGATCTCATCAAGGAGGAAAACATATGTAAAATCCAGCTATGTGTTCGGCTTTGTTTTCGAGAAAAAAATCTTCGAAAAATTGATGAAAATTTAAACTTCCGATTTTGCTTGAATAAACAACATATTCGGATAGATCGCTTCAAAATATTGGGGTGTCCGGAAAGTTCGTATAATTGTTTATTTTTATTTTTTATTCAATGCTTTACAATTCTCAGTGACCAATGTATGCCCCCTTCTTTCTCACTACCTCCCTCCAGCGATTGGGCAGGGTCTCGATTCCTCTCTTCCAGAATGCGGGTTTCTTCGAGACCGCCCAGTTCACGAAAGCCCTCACAACTTCATCTCGATTCTTGAACTTCTTTCCTTTGCAGAAGTCAGAGAGAGCGGAAGCAGTGGTAGTCGCATGGGGAGAGATCCGGGGAATACGGTGGATGGGGAATCCTCTCGATCTTCAGCTCGTCCATTTTCTTCTGGGTCATCTTCGCTCGATGTGGGCGAGCATTGTCCATCAGAAGAAGAATTTTGCCCTGGTTCAGGAGTCTGGGAGGGACTCTGATCGCGACATCTTCCAGTTGTTCAGAGAAGAGGTCGGCATTGATGCTGGTGCCAGGGGCGAGGATCTCCCAGTAGATGGGACCGAGCACTGAGAAGAAGAAGCAGAGGAGTTCCTTCTTTCCGTGCTCTTCCTTCTTCAGGACGGGCGTGGGCTTCTCATCTGCATCCACCCATTGCAGTCTCCTCACAGGGTTATCGTACGTGATCCACTTCTCGTCTGTAGCGATGATGGAATTGACCCATCGAAGATTGGATCTACGATGGAGTAATTCCCGACAGACTTGAACACGATTTTTCAGCTGTTCGGGGGAGAGGTCATGGGGAATCACTTGTGGGAGTTTCGGCTTCTTCCCAGATCGATGGAGGATATCGGACACCGTTGATCTGGGAGTACCAGCATCCTTCTTCAACTCACGCACACTGGCCATGGGCTTGCGCTTCAGTGTGCGGAGAACGAGAGGCTGATCGAGGGAGGGAGGGCGTCCAGAGCGGGGTTGATCATCGAGACCAAACTCCCCTTTCTTGAAACGGGAGAACCACTTATAGCAGAAGGGTATGGAGGGGGCGTCAGCTCCTTCCGACTGGGCCAGGGCAGAGTGGGCCTCCTTCACGGATCGGCCAAGATGGTAGTAATGAAGTAAAACTGCTCGAAGGTAGAGATGGGAGTCCATCACAAGAATCAATGTAGCAACTAGGAGACTGATTAAATCCTTTTTTTCCGAAGCATTATACGAACTTTCCGGACACCCCAATAGGTCTATGTCTAAGTTTTAAGAATTTTAGGAAATTGTTAAGCTTAGTTGCGAATCAAAGAAGTTAAAAAGTGTATAACTTCAAGCGTAATTAATTATGCAAATTAGTCCTTCTGAAACATGACAAGTACAGAAATCGAAAGAGGGTGTCTGTGGCTATCAGAAACTCAAAAAAATTCAAAGTGCCTCTTTTTGATGTGATTTGTCGAATATTGTGCGATTCTTAGGCGAACGCACTGATATGCCTTCAGACAACAACTCGAAGTCGTCTCACGATCAGATGCAGTGTCCATCTTCATCGGCCAAACTGCGTATCTGCGAAGATACATTCCACAAGCTGATTAGAATGAATGCTCGGCTCAAGAAGGAGAAGAAGGTTAGATATTTGAATCCGAAATTGGAACCGGGTCTGATGAGCACTGTCGGATGAGAACCAACGTATTTTTCCCCTGCGAATTTATATAATTCGCAAGAGGATCCCAATGTGCCGAAAGTGCTTATGTAAAAGCTCTGCATGAGGGGAGGGGGTTCATTTCTTGGTTATCATCCGACAGAGAGACCCTGGGGAAACGATACCACGGTTACATACCATGACTAGCTAGGCCATGATTATGACAGCGTCAAAAGTTCAACTTTGCTGACACTCCTTCTTTAAGAGTGCAATAACCGTATTTATAACTCTGCTCTCTATTATATAACTTCATTGCAGGCCCTTTCGGATGCGTTGGAATTTACGTGGGACACTCCTGCTGACATCACAGATGAGAAGATGATGAGGCATTATCAAGCAAGATTAACCATTTAGCATATCTACGCATAGTCATTGAATAAGTTTGCAGACGAACAATGGGTACGCTAAACGCGGGGAAGATCGTCAACGCTCCGATTAAGAGACGTCAACGACGATACAGAATAACGATATGAGTGACTATTGGGTTCGTATTTACCGAATTAGTTGTAAATACTGTATCGTATGCTTTTATCCACGTATGTTCCCTTTCAGGGTGTTGCCGCTTTTCTTCTAGGCTGCTTCATAGGCTTCACAGGACTATTTCTTGCTTCGATTAATGCGTCTGGTCCTACTGCACCTAGTGCAACTGCACTAGGGCGACACACCTTCGAGCTCACCAGAGACTCGAAGGGTCTAGGATTCGAATATAATTTATGCGATGAGGACATCATTATCGAAAGCGTGCATGCAAGCGGTGAAATGCATCGAAAAGGACTCAGAAAGGGAGACGAGATCGTGAAGGTCAATGGAGTCTCACTGAATGGAATCTCACTCGACCTGATTTCTATGCTGATCAGGAACACTATCCACACCCGCATCAAATAACGATTATCATTATAATTGCTCTATTGTAGGTGGAAGTGGATCGCCCTGTAGTTGAGGAAGCGCTCCATATCGAGCTGATTAGGAACAACAAATTGCTTGGATTCAACGGAGATATGTTCAAGTCTTTCTTTGAAATCAACGCAATCACTCCCAACAGCGAAGCGGCGCTGAGAGGATTGAAAATTTGGGACAAGATTGTGAGGATTAACGGAGTGAAAATCGAAGGGATTTCACACCTATTTTTATCTGAACTTATCAAAAGCATTAATGGAAAGATTTCGCTTGAGGTGAAGCGCGCTATTGCTTAGTAACACATTCCTTCATTAAATTAAATTAAATCTTTCCATTATCATATCACCTTGATCATGTTTTACACCGAATTGTTTACGTACATTGAATTTGTTCTCGTCTTCGACTTAAAGCCGCATTAATAAATGTCATTAAACGATAAAAAATGCTGCTTTCTTGGCATTTCATACTTGTTTGTGGCCGGATTTGATCACGATAAACAATTATTGATATGAGGGATCTTTTGGCACTCACTCAATTTCTCTGAAAATTCACCAACAAAATTGATAAAAAATGCGATAATCATTAATTCCGCGTTGTAAGACAATGATTCATACTATTTGAGTTTACTGATCAACTTTTGCACCGGTAAATGACTCATCGGTTTATAAATTGTAGTTGATAAATAATCAAAGCAACTGTGAACGGTTGTGGTGAATGCATTTATTCATCACTATGCCACGGAAAGTTACATTACTCAATATGGTATGGGTTATGCAAAGGAGGTTCGTAGGCTGGTCGATTCGGTTGGTATCGCATCAAGAGTAGCGTGTTGAATTGGCGGGAAAAGGAAATGATTGGATGGAGGGGGAGGGAGAGGAAGAAGAGGAAGGAAGGAATAATTCAGTCTTCGAGATAATACTCTTTCCTTAGTTGAGCCGCAACTTCTTCACTCGTCGGGTGTTGATCAGATGAAAAATTTCTTGAATATTTTTTAATCGCCTCCATCGCATTTAGAAAACTTCTGACTTTCGATTCATAATTGATCACCCAATAGCAACATTTGCTCTGAAAATATAAATTGAAAAGTGTCCTTCGGAAGTATCGTGAAGTCGATGTATCAATACCATCCACGTACACTAAAATCGTTTGTAAAAGGAGCGAATTGAGGCATGAAGTGCAGTCGTATGAAGGGCGCTGCATAACCAGAAGCAAGCTTTCTGAAATCCTTTCAAGTTAACAATTGAAAGGAAATTTGCAAATTAGAATACACTGAGTACACTGAAGAAATAATATAAATAATATTTTTTTATAAATCTGGAGAACTCGGGAGAATATTGAATAACTCGGCTCAAACTAAATATTGTGGCTCCTTACGATGTACACTTGTTCCTGAATAAAAAACCTCCCCTGTGCCCAAATTTCAAGTCGCTAGCTCATCTAGAACAGAAATGGCAGCAAGGAGAACTTTTTTCTCCGTCGAGTTCTCCTTTGAAAATTTCCACGCCATAAGTTTTAACATAGCTGCGTGGTCAAAATAAATCGGCAAGCCATAGTCACTGGCATTCATGAAAGCTGACGCGATCTGAAATTAGAGCAGGCATTAGCCGTAGGTGTTAATTGATTGGACTCATTGAAGCGCACGAGAAAGAATACCACAAATAACATTTGTGTTGGTGTTAATCATCATTGTTTTCCGTTATTGCGCGATTATCGATTCGTTCACATTACAAAAACATAAAAGGGCTTACTTTTATCTCCTGATCCGTTGCATTATCCATTGTGATGAGGGCTCTTTCGTCCAGCTCCTATTGGTAGAAGGCTCTTAGTGCTCCAATAAATTTATTTGTGTGAATGATATTTTCACTGAAGCGACGTGCTAAGTGAGAACCATTACAGTCTCGCATTGCTTTGAATATATCATCACGGAGTTGCTTGAGCGACTTCTTTGGCATCTGGAAAAAATATAAATTATTGTTCTTCAATTACAATTATTAAAAAGTGAAATGAGAATTAAAAAAGTATACATATGGAATACAAGCAAGACTTTGAATCATCTTCAATTCCAGCACACTTACCACGGATCTCCCGTAAAAATGTAGGAAAATGAGATCCTTTTGCGACAGAAAAAAATTGTTGTCTCAATTTATGCTTGAACTAGGTGGGGTAGGGTATAATGAGGGCGGAGAAAATATGCATATTGAAGGCTTGTATTGACCTACCACTTAAATTGACTGAATCTCGGTCAATTTTTGACGTACAGCGAGCAAATTTTTTGCAGTCAATGACAAATTGGATGATCCACAAATAACTCAATAAGGATACGGTCTAAAATCACATCTTCCATGCATTATTTTCGAAAAACATTTTCATTTCAAATATCTCGAGATTTTTCTTCAAAGGAGACGAATTGTATTGCAGAATTGGATTCTCCACGGTCGAATTGAGGTACTCAGATAGTTCATTGTTCATAACTCTGTCCCCCCCAATACTGATCCTCAGTAGGCAGAACCCGGACATTGCCAATTTTTTGACAAAACACTCTTCGGGTCGTGTCTCGATTGCAACATATGCAAATCAACCAAATTGTACCACTTTTCGATAGCTCTTGAGAAGATCTCCAATAATGACTTACGGGTCGAAAGCGTCAAAGTTTTTACTCGTTTTTGAGAAAACGAGTAAAAACTAAAACTATTGACCATAGTGAGAGAACCAGGGGGGAAAATGGTCTAATCACGCTATGCTTGCATTACCGAGGATTTTTACTCGTTTTCTCAAAAACAGTTAACTTTGACGCTTTCGACGCGTAAGTCATTATTGGAGATCTTCTCAAGAGCTATCGAAAAATGGTCTAATTTGGTTGATTTGCATATATTGAAATCGGGACACGACCCGAAGAGTGTTTTGTCAAAAAATTGGCAATGTCCGGGTTCTGCCTACTGAGGATCAGTATTGGGGGGACAGAGTTATGAACAATGAACTATTTGAGTACCTCAATTCGACCATGGAGAATCAGATTCTGGAATAAAATTCGTATCCTTTGAAGAAAAATCTCGAGATATTTTCAATTGAAAATGTTTTTCGAAAATAATGCAAGGAAGATGTGATTTTAGACCGTATCCTTAATTGAGTTATTTGTGGATCATCCAATTTCCCATCGACTGCAAAAAATATGCTCGCTGTACGTCAAAAATTGACCGTGATTCAGTCAATTTAAGTGGTAGGTCAATACAAGCCTTCAATATGCAAATTGCGCAAAAGCAAGTGAATAAACATTCGCTTCGCCCTCTTTATACCCTACCCCACCTAGTTCAAGCATAAATTGAGACAACAATTTTTTTTCTGTCGTATGTGTTCCTGCAATGTTACAGGAGATCCGTGTTATAGATACGATAAAAAGCAAAAACATATGATTTGAAAATACCGTGCATATGTGTATATTCCAAACGCGTCGCTTCTTACAGTATTTCCCCTGATTAGCGGGCAAATAATGAAATTGTATTCAATATTAGTCATCTTTGGCAACAATAATCAAAAAAAATATTTCTTTGTATTTTCATTTTTATTGAGAAATTCTTTTTCAAGTGTTACACGTACAATATTGAACATAAATGACTAGCTTTCACAAGTTCCTAATAAATATGATGTCATATCTTCGCCCTACAGAACTTTGTCCTGATGAGCGATTTCGCGCTCTCATCCAGATAATGTTTCTTCATTAGCCTCGCTTCGCCATTGGAATCAGACAGAATCCCCTTCCGTAGCAGATAGACTCGATGAACTTCCCGTGAGGCAAGGGCCTTCTGGAATGATTTTTGTTCGAATACATGCTACAATTAGTCAAATGGAGTAAACAAGGGTTCATTATAAGGCCCATCATTGCGTACAAAACAGAAGGTTCAGTAGCTTACCACTAGCGCAGCTGATTCTTCTTTGAATACTGCTCGAGGGAACACGTGACAGACCATTCCTGGAAATAAAATAAAAAATATAATTTCAACATTTCAATTCTAAACCTCGTTTCAGGGCCTCAAACGCAGAAATGTGCTCTCCAAACAGGATGGTTTCACAAGCCTGCCATATTGTCATTTTTCTCAACAATAATACAATTTTCCGAACCTTTGACGATCCCATTTCTCCCTCGAACGCCACAAAAGGCGCTTCCATATGGTTAAATGAGATGTAGGGGGAAGGAGTTTCGAAGTAGGCCTGAAATGGCATTTCGATGGTTATTTGATTCAAAACAAGTCGATATTTGATGAATATACTAGGGAAATCAGTAAAATCTTGAAATGATGTAGATACAACGCTTGAAATTTCGGGAAAGCCAGGGAGAAGCAGAATATAGCAGATTAAAATTGATTCAAAAAATATCAACTCACAGAATCCGAGCAAAGAACGTAGTCCATCAGCGATAAGGCAGAGGCTGCCGCGCCGAAGGCAGGCCCGTTGACGAGACCAATCAGAATCTGCAGTCATTGTGTTCACAGTTCAAGTATTAGATTGGCAGTAAGTGCGTACGATGAAATTTGTCAATTTATATTTGTTTTGAAAAGAATCCCCTAATGAAGAACAAATCAAAACTTCTCTATTCGAACTATGAAATCCTGAAACATATTGCATAAAAGAAAACCGGAAGCAGTGTTTGGTTGATTCAACACACCTTGCGATGATCGATAATCTTGTTTAGAAACTGGCTGCACGGAGAGAGTTCAGAAGAGTTTCTAAATTTACATGAATTTATTTACAGATCATGCTTCCCCATCCACCAATTGAATCCTCAGGCTTATAAACCCCACATGAAACGTTAAAGTTCGAAATAGAACAAAGTAGGCGTATAATTTCGCTCCAAATCAATTTCAACAAAATAAGGTAAATGAGCAGGATGAAGGACAGATTCCGTGATATTTTTAACGCCCTCACATCGTTGCCGTATCAGACGAGGTGAAAATGTCGCTGCTCGAGTAGTAGTCGCCATAGCCTACAATGAGCTTCGGTTTTGATCAAATAAATAATGAGATTTAAATTATCTTTGCGTCATTTCCATAAGCATGATCGATCATGTCAATCTGTGTCGTTTCGTTCAGGGTTTTTCGTTCTGACGGATTGGTGATCAGAAGAAAGAGAGATAAGAGCTCAGTGAACGAGAGACAAGTCTCACGTATGCACGACACTCGGAGCCATCGTGACTGGCAGTACACGGAAAAGGTACATCCCGACATACTGGGTTCACGGAAGAACACGGATAGGCCAGTGTCAATTTGGGAGGATTCAGTCTGGAGTGCCTTTCGTCCGACCTATTTGCCTGCGTGATCTACTTACGACAGGCAGTATCACCCAATAAAATGTCAAACCTGTGATCACAGTAAACAGCGAAAGTTTATCCGCGTCAGCTTCATCGAGAGCGCAGCAGAGTTGGGAATACATCTGAGTTGTTGTTTCTTACTCAATGCAATATCTCAAAAAAAATGTTTTGAGGCTCAGAGCGCACGGGTGTATCACTATAGAATTGGTCATTTTAGATTTTTTGGAATTCATTGATGAATTTGGCACACTTTATTTTTCATCCTCTGTATACTGCTAAAATGGCCAGTTCTAAAACGATACACCTATGTAAAGGGTACACTAAAAGCACGAGGCATTACATCTTTAGTTATCGCATTTCTCCTTGAGGGATTACTAATTGTGATCCAGTAGACAGATCCTCTTTTTTCAGCGAGAACTGGCATTGTGAGGAATCTGGAATTATAAGAAAATTGCACAATTATGAAATGAAAATAGAATGAATTTGTCAAGAATCGATCGAAGAAAACGAATCGCTATACACGAAGCAGAACAGTAAAGTCAGCCACCCTCTCAATCAGTCTGTCAATAATAAAAAAAAACATTCCATGTGTTATCACTTCAGACCGGCGATAGGTTTTTGTCTCCTGCTTTCTGATCTCTTCCTTCGAACAAACATGTTAATCATGTCAAAGCATACTCTGACCATCGATAGAGTACACATAATGAATAAAGACAGTTATTGCAATGCCATCCTTCAACTAAGCCAGCTACTCATCTCTCTAACATCTCTTCCGAAAATAGCTACTAGTTGAATGGTTCGACTGAGCGACAAGTCAGTCGATAAAGGCACTGTTCTCATTTTGTTTTATCACCTTAGCGTCATAAGCGATCGAACACAGCGCACTCATTCTTCATGCAAGGGCATACATCAAAGTCTCTCTGGGCACTAGGTCGTATGAATAACTTTTGCGTAATGCCGCTTATATCAAAGGCGGTGTGACGTCATAGTTCTCATCCGACCTAGTGCCTGCTCTGTGACTATCAACAGTTAAAAAAGTCCAGACCGGCTCTCTGATCATTCCCTTCCCGTCAATCGCCCCTCCGTGCGACCCAACACAGAGTGTTCATTGTGTGCGATATCGCCACTACTCGACAAAAAGTAAAACTCATGTCAGTCAACAATGAAAAAAGTTGCAATTCCATACCGAACAAAACATTATGTACACAAAGGTAAACTAGTAAACTCAGTCCCAAACTCTCTGCCTGTCAACAACGAAACCCATGTACCATCACCATTGAACAGACTCCCCTTCTCTCCCCTGATGTCTAATATCTCCCTGCACCTCAATCGCCACTCCGTGCCACCCAACATAGAGCGAACCGATGCCCTGTCTAGTCGTATCTGCATCATTCGCACAGATAGTCTCGACAGTGAAACCAGCATTGAGCGACCGATAACGCTAAACTAGAAACGGTCTAGATTATTAGACACTGAACTATTCGGAACTATTGCTTTGCACGTCAATAGTGATGGTATGCACAAAATCCATCTCTTCATGTTGTATGCTATCTCACCTCCTTGATAGGCGGCGAGATAACTCACACAATGAAGAGCGCAAATTATCTTGAAATTATTTCAGAAAAAGTTAGTCACACTTCTTATTCGTATCTAAAATGCAAATAGTATATGATTTATACAACTGAGCGACAGACATGTTTATAGGTATAGCGACTTACTCGACTGTGAATGTGTTTTTCTCATTCTATGTGCTATCGCCATCTACTAGCGGGTCCATACCAAAACGTCCCCCCTCTCTAAAGGGGTACTACCAAAACGTCCCCTCCGCGCGCTACCAAAACGTCCTCTTACCAAAACGTCCCCTCCGCGCGCTACCAAAACGTCCTCTTACCAAAACGTCCCCCCTCTACCAAAACGTCCCCTCTACCAAAACGTCCCCCACCAAAACGTCCCCTCGCCCTCCCTTGCCTGTGGGCATGAACTCATGATCACTCATGATCTCTTGTCAGTTGATCAGTCGGCTCCAGCCACATCCGACGACAAAGGAAGGTTCCTGCCCCCCCCCCGTCCCCACAACGGAAGGTTCCTGCCCTCCCCCTCCCCACAACGGAAGGTTCCTGCCCTCCCCCTCCGCACAAAGGAAGGTTCCTGCCCTCCCCCTCCCCTCTCCCCTATATAAGGGAGCCCTCAGAGCAGTGCACCAAGGGGACGGTAAGGGGACGTTTTGGTAAGGGGACGTTTTGGTAGCGCGCGGAGGGGACGTTTTGGTAATACCCCTTTAGAGAGGGGGGACGTTTTGGTATGGACCCCTACTAGCGTCATAAGCAATCGAACAAAACGCATTCATTGTCTACATAAAGGGAAACGGAAAAGCCGCACGCTCTCTGATTATCAAAAATGGAAAAAGCTAAAGGCCGGCTCTCCAATCACTCGTTACTAGAGTTGGAAATTTGGGTCACCGTTTTGATCTTTCACATTCTATTGCGGCTCGACCGAGAATACGAACAATGAAGTGCATTTCGAACTCTACTCTCTGCACGTCATTAGGCACTCCGCACCACCCAAAAACGCGCGACAGTGCAAAAAATGTCAGGAGGAAGGCCGTCTGGCTCGCATAATCTTGCAATGTCTGCACTTTTGCACTGTCTAGTCGTCTCTTACACATGATTCACTCAGGTCACCTTTTTGCGCTCACACTAAGGGGTCATTCCCCTTACAGTTTGAAACAATACGAAACGGAGCTTTCGATGAAACTTTCGATGAAAGTCAGCATTAGATCGACAGGTAAACAAAACTGATAATGGTTTCCCTCCGATGTGTTATCACCGCTGACTGGCACCTCGTCCACGCGCTATATTTTCATCGTACTCTGATCAATCGCGAGCGATGGTTTCAAGGGGAAATGATTCTTTACTATACGATCCATATGTCAGACATGCGAGAGAGCGCACAGCTTTTCTTCACATGTCAATATTCGCAACGTGCTATCCTGAAATACGCGCGAAAGAAGACATAGATTGTTGTGGTGTTTCGATGAGGCATTTGTTAGGAATAAACACAAGAACGTGTGTTCCAATGGATTCTGCGCGCTCTTCCACCTGTCGAAAATAGCAATGCTCTTCGTTCCTCATTCAATTCTTACATCGAACACGTCAGTACCCGCCAAGCCACCCCGTGCCACCCTAAAAAAGACAAGGTGGTGCAAAAAATGACGGCATGAAAGTCGTCTGCTGAAATGTCTGCACACTCTCGCTGTCTAGCAGTCTCAGAGAAGTGACACACGCAGATTCACAGTTCACTGTTCACTGTCGGCAAAACGATTAGTCACTCTTTTCATTTCTCTTTGCATTCTCTCAGTTAATTTTGAATTGAAAGAGAGTGAGAAACACACTGATCGATCTCTAAAGGAAGCCAACATTAGAATGATAAAACACAAATGACAATGCTTCCTTTCATGTGTTATCACCACTGACTGACACGTCGTCCACACGCTATATTTTCACCGTACTCTGAGCAATCACATGTGATCGTTTCGCCGGGAATTGTATCTTCACTATACACGCCCTATCTCTCCACAAGAGCGACAGGTTATGCAAAAAACGGCTAAACTATGTTAGTTGTGTTATAACTGCGACTCCCCCATGTTCCTTGCTCTCACTCCTTACACTATGGATGACCTTGTAACTTCTCATTCTGCATTCTACCTTCCCTGTCTCGTCATTCCATCCCACTCACGTCTACACCCGCCAGCCACTCCGAGCCACCCAATAAAGCAAGGCGGTGCAACGAAATTATACGATGAAAGCCGTATGGTATGCTGAAATCTGCACAATCCTTGTCTAGTCCTCACTTGCAAACGATTCACGCAGATAACGGACAGGGATTGAAGACAGATTCAACGAACGGATGACCAACGAATCAGGGGGTAAAGTTCATTTGATTCGCATTTTTAAAGGATCAGTTATCCACTCCCTATTCTAATCAACCATTTCTTAGTATCGCAAACCAGAAATATTGATAAATCGCTAGTCTCTCATCACCGTCTCCAGGGTCGACCGACCGGCTGAGTTATAGAGAAAGTGCAACACGCTGCGCACCAGGTCGGATGACACGAACAAATTGTGGAGGGAGAGGGGCAATTGCTGCAAATAAAAATGATGGTATAATTAGTCATCTTACAGGAAAACCATATGTTACAAATGTATAGTTCCGTTACGATTATTATGACGATTGAGTACTTCTTCCGTCGATTCAAATTCTCGATCTTCGAGGTCGTAGTTGAACGAAAAATACATTCCCTAGAAATATAAAATGTTTTCCTAAATCCCTATTTAGTGGAGAATCAATGACGAAAACAAATAGATTTTATTCGGTCATGAAAACATGAAAATCCAAACATACTGTCTGCGACCAAGAAATTAGGACATACTAAGCTTGAATCCACAGCAGATGCGACAGAGATGCGCGCTGTCGATAATGATCGAAAGATCGATCGATTCATCGAAATCAATTTCCATTCAATTTCAATTATGTAAATTGTCCAATCAACTTCGTCAATAACACCATTCATTATCCATCTCTCGCTCTCTCCGAGGCGGTCTCTTCCTCCATTTCCTCTTCAGGCGCGTGAGTTTTCATCATTTTCTACCCACCATATTGTACTTTTATTCTACCGTATGCTCTACCGTATCCCTCCTTATAACACGTCCACCTATATTTTGTATACCGTAATATACCGTATGTTCTACCGTATCCCTCCATACAGACATCACTTCACCGAGATGGAAATTCTTTCCTCGCCTCTCTATCTTTTCTACGAGGAATCGATGGGATACGAGGAAATGGCGAACCCTCGATTCTGGATCGATCATGCGGTCTTCATGCTCATCATCGTAAATATTCACTTTATAATATTAAAACTTTTTTTTAGAATTCTTAGGAGTATTCTTAATTTTAAAAGGGTAATGAGTGGTACATTGTTACTTGTCCTTTCAATCAAATTAGTTTTCCGTATCTCGTGGTCTGGCCTCCCAATCTGCTCGTGAAATACGTTATCGTGCTGGATTAGATTCCTAGACCGTTCGTTTCTGTTTTGGATCTTGCTTCTGCCATGTAAGGAGGTCAATGAAAATGTATTAATTTCAGGCGAGAATATCACCACGTGCTGATACAAATGATATATAAGGTATCACACGTCACATGCCTTTGAATAGATGTGTTCAATACAGATTCATCTCAATCAATTCTACGTTGAGTCGATCTCGCTACTGTTCACTGTCTACAGTCTGGAAGCATACAAGTGATACGATTCCTGCACGTGGACCATTTTTTGATTATGGACCATTTATTGTCGCAAAAGCGGGGTCACTCTCTTAAGTTCCCGAACTCTCTCACCGTTCGACCGGTTGATAGAGTTCGGGAAATTGAGACAGTGACCCAATGATCAGCTGTTTGCGAAAATAAATTGCCTATAAACTCATCTCTAGATTTCCCTCATTGGTTTTTTTTGCCACACAACTCCTCAGTTGAGGGGAAGGAAAGATGGGAAAAGGGAGAAGATGATGAGGGTGGTAACTACATGAAGAAGAAAAATATAAATTTTTCCCTTGGATAGTAATCGTTTTTACAGTGAAACACTTCCTGTGTCGATCCTATTTATCTGTGCTTTTGGATATTTCATTTGTCAGTTCATAATTTTCAAAAAAATAAATTTATGCCATTTTAAGGGCAATGTGTTGACCAAATCATGGAGAAAAATCGAATTTGCAATGGATTCAGGTTCGATTCACTACATCGTTGAATCCGTGTAAACTTTCAAACTAAACCAAACCAACAGCTTCTTGCTATAACACGGATCTCCTGTAAAAATGAAGGAACCAATGCGACAAAAAAAAATGCTGGATTAGATTGTGCTGGATTAGATTCCTAGACCGTTCGTTTCTGTTTTGGATCTTGCTTCTGCCATGTAAGGAGGTCAATGAAAATGTATTAATTTCAGGCGAGAATATCACCACGTGCTGATACAAATGATATATAAGGTATCACACGTCACATGCCTTTGAATAGATGTGTTCAATACAGATTCATCTCAATCAATTCTACGTTGAGTCGATCTCGCTACTGTTCACTGTCTACAGTCTGGAAGCATACAAGTGATACGATTCCTGCACGTGGACCATTTTTTGATTATGGACCATTTATTGTCGCAAAAGCGGGGTCACTCTCTTAAGTTCCCGAACTCTCTCACCGTTCGACCGGTTGATAGAGTTCGGGAAATTGAGACAGTGACCCAATGATCAGCTGTTTGCGAAAATAAATTGCCTATAAACTCATCTCTAGATTTCCCTCATTGGTTTTTTTTGCCACACAACTCCTCAGTTGAGGGGAAGGAAAGATGGGAAAAGGGAGAAGATGATGAGGGTGGTAACTACATGAAGAAGAAAAATATAAATTTTTCCCTTGGATAGTAATCGTTTTTACAGTGAAACACTTCCTGTGTCGATCCTATTTATCTGTGCTTTTGGATACTTCATTTGTCAGTTCATAATTTTCAAAAAAATAAATTTATGCCATTTTAAGGGCAATGTGTTGACCAAATCATGGAGAAAAATCGAATTTGCAATGGATTCAGGTTCGATTCACTACATCGTTGAATCCGTGTAAACTTTCAAACTAAACCAAACCAACAGCTTCTTGCTATAACACGGATCTCCTGTAAAAATGAAGGAACCAATGCGACAAAAAAAAAATTTTGTGTCAAGGATTTTGCTGTAAATGTTAGGACTGACCAATATGAGGGCGAGGAGAACGCCTATACACTTAATTTTTCGAAATTTGCATTTTGAACGGAGTTATGACCTACCGCGTTGGAAGGCTGTATTTCGGTCAGTTTTTGAACTACAGCGAACGGATTTTTTCAAACGGTTCGTAATGCAGAGATCTACAAACGCCTTGGGTTATGCGACGCACGGAAATGACTTCTTCCCTTTGTTTCATGCGAAAAACTATTTTTTAGCATAATATACTAATTTTCGACCTTTTATGAGGCGAACTGTACGATTTTTATTGTTGATTCGGATTCCCCATCCCAAAATTGACCTACCTAACCCGAGTATCACGAGTCAGTGGAGGAAAACTGACCTCTTCAGGAACAATTTGCAAAAAGTTTGCATGATTTTATCCTTATATACGGTAATTGAATACTCTAGAGAAAAGATTTCGAAAGGTCTAGGTTATTGGTCCCAGATCCGGCTTTTAGGAAATTTCCGGTTTTGCATATGGCTATGCAGTATATTAGCTCTCAGATGAGTTACAGAGATGGCATTGGGCTCAAAATGAGCGGAAAATTATTTTGAAACTTTTGTGTTGAAAATGTTTTAAAATATTCATAAATTAAAATTTTATGATTGAAAGTATTGATTTTTTATCAGAAAAAAAATGCTACCGTTTTAACGAGGATACTTGTTACGGAATTTTATTTCAGAATATTGAAATTTGAGACATTACCTGTTCATAAACAAAATATAATCAAAATCGATAAAGGTAACAGTTTTATATTTTGCCTTGAAGTTCGCAATTCGCATTTTTGACGAAAAATGCGTTTCAACGGTTGTTCGTGAGGCTGTATCTGCTTATCGAGGGTACTTACTACGGAATTTTATTTCAGAACATTGAAGTATGGGACAATACCTATCCGTTAGAAAAATATTATCGAAATTGATTTAGGTAACTTTTATATTTTTAGATCTGAAAATCGAAAATTTTCGTTTTTGGAGAAAAATATTTTTTAACAATATTTCTTTCAGCTATAAAATTTCAGGAATATACTATTGAAAATTTCGAAAAGACTAATTTTAACATACTTTCATACACTTGGACCCTTGAGAATGGAACTTTTCCATATTTTTGCATTGTCTTGTCATATCTCGCCTCTCATGAGAGAATCGAGCTGGGCGTGGGAATGGTGAAATTGGTTCTAACCGGTTTTGGTCATCCTAAGGCATGCCTGAGTGACCCCCGAAGTCTTATTGTGCAGACTTCATTTTGGATCTTTTTACACCGGGCCGCAATTCGGCATCACTTACTTCAAGGGCCGATTTCTCGAAAACGGTGATAGATTGAGCAAAATTGACCTCTGAGTGACCCCGACTCATTTTTCGAGGTATATCGATTTATCTAAACCAGTTTTTCTGAATCCGATTTTGAACAGTGGTACACTTCAGGGCATTTTTCTCAAAAATGTAGGTGCACATGCAGCTCAAATTTTCTAAGTGAATGCAGCTCAGTGAGAGCTTTCAAATGAGTGGTTTGCTAACAAGATAGGAGACGGTGGTGAGAGTTTCGCCCCTTTAACGTTTTTCGATAATTTGAAGGCTCCCATTGCTCGCCACACCGCGCGTTTTTGAGAGTGCAGAGTGAAATTATCCCATTGTCCCTCACTCCCCCCATTGTTCTCATTCCTCCTTCATTCCAAAATTACGTGCGGTGTGGCGAGGAATGGGAGCCTTCAAATTATCGGGGAGATGAAACATATGTCAACTGATTGCATTTTGGTAAAACTAAAAAAAATGCTACTAGTCGGTAGCTGTATGAGATAGCGAGGTGGCTTGTGTTTAATCATGGGCAGAAACCCTTTTTGAAGAGTGATGTCAAGCAGATTTCGCAATTTCGATTTCTATCGTTTCGTTTGTATGCAAATGTGCTAAAAACCTTAGATTTTAGGCAAAAATCATTCATTTAAAATACGTTTCACATATTGAGCGCTCCGCAATTTCCCCCGCGTTTGACACGCGTCTGGCTATAGCGTCTAGTTATAACGTATATAATCGAATCCAATCAACGCAACATATACATTTTACAGAAAGAGTCCTGAACATTTGACAGATACAGTTATTCGATTCGATTATCTGAATTATTGAATTTTCAAGTACATTAAAAAACAGCGAGCAGCATTGCTTTCTCGAATCTCTCACATTACTGCAGAGTTTTGCTGAATTTGCTCGAGTGGTGCAGAATTCGATCAGTGTGAGAACTTTTTTGTACCATTCTTGTATGGATGAGCAGTAAATAGTCTCTTCTCCCAGCGTTGTCTCTTGCATTGTCTGCCTTTAATAGATCAATAAGAGTGGAGAGATCAATCTCTTGCGCATCAATCTCTTCTGTTTTGCAGTTTGTGTATAAATTGTGGTCGGCTTATCAGAGAAGAGCCAGTCTAAACAATAGCAAAAACCACTGATTCTCGTTCTATTCTCCCTCCTCTCCCCTTCGAATCGATTTTGCCGTTCTTCTCACAGTACTTCTTGATTTAAGAATTTCTTTCGCTAACTACAAATGTTGTTATGATCGTAGGCAAACTATTTTCTAGAGCTAGGTAAAAACTACTCTTCTTGTTAAATTCTGCCTGCCGGATAATTGAGAACATACAATGTTCTTCCAGGATGCGACTCGTCCTCTTGCTTCTTCTCGCCTTCGTGCACATGGCTGCCGGCCTTCAATGTTACTCGGGTACGGTTCTGATTCGCATTTCGGGCACTAGGTCGGATGAGAACCCACCGGATGAGATCCAAAAACAATTACCCCTCTCCAGCATGTTCACAGTAGGTTCCCAAAGTGTCAAAAATGTTTCTGTGAAAGTCCTACAAAAGGGTACATTTTGTGGTTCTCATCCAGTGGGTTATCGTCCGACGGTGTAGTGTCGCATTTCACTTCCAATCAGGAGCCAATTATG
Source organism: Pristionchus mayeri (assembly GCA_036245805.1). Lineage (NCBI taxonomy): Eukaryota > Metazoa > Nematoda > Chromadorea > Rhabditida > Neodiplogasteridae > Pristionchus > Pristionchus mayeri. The sequence continues at coordinate 12,072,718 of BTRK01000003.1, read as the reverse complement.
AGAATCTTTATCAGAATCGAAGTAGCCTCTTTCTCATCACTCAAAAACATGCTCATAAACATAATCAATTAGTTTAATTGTCGTCAATTCACTGGTACCCTGGAGTGGCGATTGCGAAAAATATAGGCCATATGTCCCAGAGCAGGCCTTTAGCAATTCTACGGTTTTGTAACTGGTTCTACGGCATTTCATATATCAGACTCATATTCAATTCTCAGGGTTCTTCCCGTACGTAACACCAGGCGTGTTCACTCCCGGCAAGATTCCTCTGCCTTATTTTAAGGAGTGCTCCATTTTCGAGCCTTGCTGCAAATTTGTTAAGTATGACACCTTAATTGTTAACTACTTAAATAACTATTTTTTTAAACAGTGACTATGATATGAATGGCACGCACGGAAGGACGTGGAGCTGCGGCAAGAGTAATGAATGTCCAGACTTCAAGGGAAGGAAGGAGGTGTCAAAGGTAAGAAGTTGGTAAACGATTACGGTTCTCTTATTGGAGAATTTTTCTTTCATTTTCAGATATGCTTCACGTGCACTATATATGTACATGAAACATATCAGAATATGATTCAAAGATTTTCCATGAAGAGAACCCTAGAAAAGATACCACGTTCTCCATTCACGTGGTAGAGTGTTTGGAATGAAAAAAAAATGTTACCGTTTCTGGAACCCTAGTACATAGTGGCTGATTTGCCGAAACTGATTTGCAAATATCAGATTCGCCTTTTCTCTAAGATTTCCTAATCCATTTACAAATAAAATGCATTATTTTCAGAGGAATGGCGAGAAGGGATACGTCAATTACTGCACGAAGCCGAAGCAAGGCTGCCACTACCCCAACCCTCAACCGCCGAAGGATTGAAAATTAATCGATAAAGTGTGTTCAAGATAATTAAGATAATTAAACAAAATAACAAAAACGTTTTATTCCTTTTTACGGCAGTAAAAAATATAAGATTTTCACAGAAATGATCGTGATCTAATTAAAATTGAAGTGACTTTCATGTTTGAGACTAAAGTGGATTGCACTCAAGTGGACAGTTTTCACTTCATTGCATATTCGTACACATAAAAAGTTGTGACTAGAGTTCCGGAAACAATACCACGCCCTCTTCATTCTATACACTCTATCCTCGATCGAACAGAGCATGGTATCCTTTTTCGAACTCTAGTTGTGACTATCACCGCATGCGTGTTTCCTATGTTTTTATTTTCCACTGCATGGCAAGGTGACGATGCGAATCTACATTTACAAGCTGAACATCAATGGCGGTTTCAAACCACTAGAGTTTGTAATTCGGGTCGCCGTCTCGTCATTTCTCACACTATCTACCAATTCAACCGATGGAGAGAGTGTGGAAAATTAAGAGACGATTATTCGAATTGCGAATTCTAGTGACTTGAATGACATGAAACGAGCGTGATCAGTGGCGCTCTGCAAAGTGACGCTGTGTAGTCTATTCGCGTGTGTCTGCGAGTCTTTATCATCTCATCATTTAATGCGCCCTCTCTGCTAACCATGCCTGCGTCTCTCGTTATCTAGTCCAGTATTTGACGCTAAATATTTGCTAGTCCTCAGTGTCTCGATGTAAATATATTTCCAAGTTGTATGCAGTACTAACCGTCATTCCTACACTGCCACTATTTTCTTCACAGTTGATGCTAATTATGTTTAGGGGTAAGCAAACCAACAATGCGGATTCCGCTGTTGCTTCCAGTGATAGTGGCTTTCGTCTATGGGACTCCAAGTAACCAAAAATAGTGATTTGAGTGATTCGCTGATCGAAACATTTCCCTTTTAGATTGCGTCCCGCGCACGTTCGCCGACGGGATTGTGTATGTTGTATTTACCGCAACATTGCTTGTATTATATTTGCTGAAAACGAGCAACTTCATGAATAATATGAGCAATATCAATGTTCAGATGCGTTTGTAACTCGACCCATTGTGATGACATCGCGCCACTCGGAAGCATTCCGCTGGGAAATGTGGGATACTTACACGTTTGCAACTGTTGGCATACTTGCCATCTAGAAGCTTTGCGTAATGTTACAATCCAGGCCGTAGTGTATCGCTCGGATATCCAGGGAGCCCGAATGGACCGGATGATAGTGAAACAGAAGCCACAACCGGGTATGAAATCCACCGATCCATTGTGTATTCGAAGATGCGAATAAGCCACAATAGTACGTTCAATCTCTTGACTTTTCGGGTTGTGAAAGAATCAGACAATATGTCGAATCATGAATCAGCCGGGTACAAAAGGTAACGTCAAATTGTTGATCGCTCGCTTATCGATACGCACATTCTCAGAGTGAACCCCACGATCTGAGATCAGGCTGAATCGATGAGGAATCGCCTGACTCTCTCCAAATCACACGCACTCTCGTGGATCAGAATGAGCGAGAGAGTGTGTGATCTGGAGAGAGCGAGACCATTGTTCGAATCGTTGGAATCGCTCTCTTCATATATTATATTTTATCTACGCTCGGCGGCGCAACGGAAGACGAATAATTACTTAAGCGTTGTGATACAAGAGTGTTGACTCTCCTCACACTGAGGAAGAAATACGAAGGAAGGAATACGATAAGAAGGGAGGAATGTGGGGGATGGGGGGATGGAGGTGCAATCGTAAAATGAGAAGATCCAATCGGCTGGTCTCATCTGTCTTCGTCTGGTCTGATGGGGAGTTTTATCGGGGAGGGGGCACTCAATGTAGACCAGGTAGACTCTGCTCCGAGATCCAGCGTCAGAAGATCTCTAAATAGGGGGAGGGGGCGAGGATGAAGGGTGGAGGTAAGGGGACTATGGGAATGGGAATGGGAAGTAGTGGAGGGAAGTACTATTGGAAAATATATTTACTAAAATCAAATTGAAGGGCTCTTAATCTCTTATTGTAAACAGGGATGCTGGGAGATGACAATACATGGGTAGGAAGAGCGTTTAAAATCCTAGAAACTCTACGAGAATTTTTTTTTTCATTTTGATTCTTTTTTTTCATGGTAAGATTGATTCTAGCGCGCTCTCGAAAAAAATGCTTTACTTTCACCCTTAGATATTATGATAATTTATGTGGAATGAATACGAAAAGAACAAGTCCGAAAATGATGAATGTATGGACAATTCTGAGGTCCCTGACTGACCAGAACAAAACATATTATAAAAAAACAATTGGAGAATGCTCAAATGTTTATATGCATATGCACCTCGACATCAGGTCGATCTAATTCCCAATTTTTGTTGTTTCGAATCATCGTCCTAAGTCAGATCCATAGCGAATGTGATTGCCCTAAATATTGCTCACTCGAATTATTTGGAAATGTTTCTACCTGATGAGCCACCAGCTAACCAATCGCTGTGAAACTCAGCCATTTCAGAAGGCATTGTCGTCGAGATCGATCCGTCTACGCTATATCAGGTAAATATATCGAATCCAATCGTCGTCTATTGCCAAGGTGCTATCAAAGAGTGGCAGCAATGTGTACATCCCTATTTGTTTTGACGGAGTAGTAAATAGTTATTTGTGTTGCGAATGCGGAATAGTTGCTTGAATAATTGCAAAATAATGTTTAGGAGATCATTGGCTTCGGGGCGGCCTTCACCGACAGCAGTGGATTCAACATTCGATCGCTGCCGAAGGACGCCCAGGATCTGCTGATGAAGCAGTACTTCGGGCCGACTGGTAACACTTTTAAATAGTATAAATTAATACAATTTTCGTAAAATATTATCATGTATGTTTCGGAAAATGTGGAGAAATATATGTTTCAAGTTTTCTTTTTGAGTTAATGGTGCAAGTTGATAACGATATTGATTGATAATAATATTCAATGATTTACAAAATAATACAAATGCATTTAATCATCTGCAGGCACCGAATACAATCTCGGCCGCGTGCCCATCGCCAGCACGGACTTCTCCTTCTCACAGTGAGCCATTTATTTTTTTTTCAGCTCTCATCAAGTCTTCAAGTCACATGCTTTATTGTATATCATAATGTGCTTGGTTCGATTAGGTTATATTTCCCTGCGCCTGTTCTCTCGTTATTTAGATAGGAGAGCGATAACGTAGTATGATCATCGACACCATTTGCCAGACTCTTTTGAATTGTACTGTCTGCAATTCATACGTTTTGTCGACAGATAAAGTGGGAGAGCAATCAAAAATAAGCGAATAATGAAATACAATGAAGAAGTTCCAGATACAGCTACGATGATGTCGAAGGAGATCTCGAGCTGGTGCACTGGGCACTGAGGGAGGAGGACTATGAGTACAAGGTCGATTACTTTAATGTTTCTTCTGCCAGTCTGTCAAGAAGCAATTAGTACTAATTAGTACAAAATTAGTACTTTACTACTAATTGCTTCTGCTCGAGATAGCAAAGAATGGAGATTTATTTGGATGCCATCCCTAGCAACCATATCGTGTGGAGCATTTGCACAAAATGACAAACAAGCATCACGTTATGAATGCACATTTTCGCGGATTAACATCATGTCATTTCATTTCATTTTACCATTTCAGATCCCGTTCATCAAACAAGCGATGGAGTTGACGAAATCAACGGGCGCCATAAAATTTTTCGCCGCTCCCTGGGCCCCTCCAGGATGGATGAAGACCAATGGAGAGATGAAGGTAACATGGTATTGTCATGCACAATTGAGAGCCAACGATTTCCGAATCACTGTTCTGAACCACTGTACATTTATTTGTTTTTTTTTCGGAAAGAAGCACTCGAAAACATAAAAAAAATCAGTTGTGAGCTGAGTGTGCAAAACATGAAATTACAACATGTAAATGGCAATGAAATTTGTATACAGAACAACATAATCTGGTGAAGACGTGGTTTTTTTTCCAGGGAGGCGGGACGCTCCTGGGCGATCCTAGCGGTCCCTACCACGTCACTTGGGCAAACTATTTTGTCAAGTCAGTTTACGATTGTGATTTTGCAGGGTTTTGTTTGTAATTAAAATTATCACCACTTAATTATTATATTAAAGTTATGGAAATTAAATTCATGAGAATTTACAGATAAAAATGAGGGTTGCATTAATCACTTCCCATTCGCAAGTTGTTTTTTATTTATTTCTCGACGGAAAACAATTGCTTCGATAGCGTTTCATGTTCCTTTACAAATCAACGGAAACATAATGCACATAACTTAGTACTTTTCTTATCAGGTAATGAAACTGATACGAATTGCCGCCACGTTTTTGCTGTTAAAGCATTGTCCTGTACACATTCCCATTGTTGAGGTTCTTCGAGGCGTACCTCTCCCAGGGCATCTCCTTCTGGGCTGTCAGTCTTTGATCTTTGAATTTTGTTATTTCATTTTTGATTTTTGTTTTTAAAAAGTTTTTAAAATACTGCAAATGATTCAAGTGCCTAAAATCGAATACATGTGTTAGTTCACATGTTAGAAATATATATAGATATACATATAATACAATTATCAGAGATCAAACATTACAATTTAAACCTCCAGGTCAGCCCTCAAAACGAGCCCAACACGGGACTGTACGCGAACTACTCGTGGCAGACTCTCGGATTCACCGCGCAAACCGAAAGGTAAACTGCTATGCTGACTAATTTACTCTTCAAATCGTCCATCATCGGCATGTATCTTGCAAATAACGTCATAATATGATCCCGTTCAGTGATTTCGTTCGCGACCACCTCGGACCCGCACTGAAGGCCTCGAATGCCTCGAAGGACATCGTCATCTTCGGAATGGACGACAATCGACATCTGCTGCCGGATTGGGCGGATGTGGTTAGATATAGTAACTGTAGGCACGATGTATGTCCAATCCACAGTTCATTGACAATAGGAGGAATCATCTGACTCTAAAAAAACCACGCACTCTCTCGTCGATCAGAGTGTGCGAGAGAGTGTGAGGTATGGAGAGAGCGAGACCATTGCTCGACAATAGTGTGCCTCTCAATAGTCTTTGGGTAATCGAGATGGATTTAGCTCTCTGTAGATCGCACAATGCAAATAGTTACGCTAAAATGCCCGTTAAGCCTGTTATTATTTGTAAAACATAATAATACTTGTACACAAGTCGAAATCTTCATATGTTCGCCGACCCCATCGCTTCCTCTTATGTCGCCGGAATCGGAGTTCATTGGTAAGCATTGATAAATATTTTATAATCTTGCTAGAAATTTGAATACGTTTTTCTTCATAACTGTTTGTGTTAAACAGTTATTATCTAATTAATAGCTGGAGATTGAAAACAGTTTATCTGGGATAGAAAGAAAATATTATTTTTGTTATAATTTGTTGCCAAGTGGATGAAATAAGTGTTTTCTCAATAAAGAATAGGAAATGCTAATCGCATGCATTTTTAGGTATGAGGACGAGCTGGTCAACCCGTCCATCCTGTCCACCACTCACGACAGACACCCGGAAAAGTTCATATTGGCCACGGAGGTGCAGTGTAGATGACGAGTTAGAAACACTGATCTGTGTATTCCAACTTTACACATAGTTAATGTGTCCATAAGCAATGAAAACACGTACAACTAATTTCAATGGTTCATTTGATCATGTCGAATGTTTTCGAAACTGTTCGGAAGGAGCGCTGCTCAGGCGTGCAATGGCTGGCTGAAGGTGCAAGGCAAGGGCGTCCGACTTGGCTTCTTCTTCAGAGCTGAGCGATACGCGCACTCTATCATAGAGGTATTCAACTACATGTTACATCCAATGAACGTGCTTTGAGAAGTTCATCATTATACATTATCTCTCATCTAACATAAGTTTATTTCGTTTGCCAATCAGGACCTCAACAACTGGGTGGCAGGCTGGACTGACTGGAACATGGCACTGGATATGCAGGCATTACAATATTGTTTTACAAATTTTTTTTATCTGAGAGCGACGATCGAAACACTGTCATTTTCACGAATTTCGATCTCAAATGTTATAGTTGAAACTCAACTGGGAAGCTCAAATCTCGTCGAAACTTTGATTTGCCTGAGAAACTTAACTGCACAGCTATCCACCAGTGATACGATTTAAACAAGAACAGTCAGGAAGTTTCTGAGTACAGGGGAAACGACTGTTGAAGAACGCCACAGCGCCTAATTTCAAATTTTCTGCGAATTGGACGTTTTTGAAGCGTTAAAAATAGATATGTGTTGCTTTATTTCACAGGGTGGCTACACGTGGGCGGGCAACGCTGTCGACGCACCGATTGTCGTCGATGGGCAAGAGTTCTACAAGCAGCCCATGTACTATTCGATGGCGCACTTCAGGTGAGCTGACCCATTTTGCTTCTTGAAGAATAATTGGTTAGTTACATTTTTCAAATTCATTTTTTTACGTTTCACGAAAATTATAAAGAAATAAAAAATGCGTTACAATCAGTGTGAGAGCTTTATGGATTCCATAAACAAGATCAAATAATTCAGTAAGTTCCTGAAGCCTGGTGCTCGTCGAGCGAAAGTGGGGCATCCCAAACTGCCTCAAGTACTCTTTCAACAGTAATATTTGTAGAAAACTTTAGCAAATATTTTCTAAAATCTTTGTATAACCTCAGGGAGTTTTCGTCCTTGGCGCCGTTATGGTCGATGGGAAGAGATATGTGACTATCGTGAACAAGAACAACACCGAGGCAAGTTTTTTTTTCATTTCTTGTTCGGATTTGAATAACTGAATATTATCGCAATGACTGTGGGATGTAAGGCGACATATCGATACGAATACGTTTATGATAATTTACACAAATATGCGTCTTCAGGACATCACAATCTCCATTCTGGAAACGGGAATCGATGGTGTGTGCACTACAGTATTTCTGCCAGCGCACTCGCTCGTTACCGTGGTCTGGAATAAATATTGATGCCGAGGATAACATGATAAATGATAAAATATATGCAACTTATTCATATGGATATCTCACAAACCCTATTATCTTATCTTTCGCTTTCATTGAAATTGAGCTGATATGACCTCTTTATTTTATCCATTATACAATTAACGTGCCACTTATATTACCTCTGGAGAAAGCGCCCAGAGGTGCATCTTTCACCACGTAAACTCCACCCATAATTCACACCTCAGTAACGGTTTGCAATAGTATACCAGGTGTATAGGTATGCATTCCTTACATTTTGTCCGTTGTTTGCGAATTACTTCTATGAAGCTAGTAAGTAAAAAAATGAAAGTGATTATATTTAGAGTCTGTGTTTAGCGCATATCAGAAGGATGGCCGGCACGCAGCCAAATGATGCAACGTGAGCGATATACTCCGATTAGTAGCAAAGTAACATGAATGTTATCATGAAAATCCACCTCTCTCAGATCTATATAGTGTTACTTTTCGAACTTTGCTATGAATATTTCAACAACGTATATTCATTTTCTATTAATGTATCCGAATAAGAAGAACAAAAGGTCAATATCCAATAAAGAAACTAACATGTGTCTTTGTGATAAACAATACTAGTGAAGTTTATTCACATCCATCACATGTTCATAGTAAGAAAATCGAATTTTCAGGAGGAGCAAAACAAGTTTATCGAAGACGCAATCAAATACAATCTAAGCAAGACGAGTAGTGTATTTAGAAATTGGGTCAAATTTATGAAGTCGCCCAGTAATCTCATCCCAGCCACGCTTAAGGCACTTCAAGCTGTGCGTTTGTTTTTGTTTATATTGGAGTTCGGGAATCGTTGCCACTTTATATATCTCTCTTCATTATATATACACTCAGAGAGAGAAAGAGAAAGTGAGAGAGAGGGAGTATGGGAAGTTTATATTATTCATTTGCAGAATGACAGCCAACTAATCACTCTTTCGGTTACTCTAAAAGACCCGGACCACTTACACTTGTGGGAGATATTTTCTAAAGACGTGCTTGTAGATGAATCAGGTTCATCGATTGAAACATTCCACAGGGTGAGTGCTGCACGATTGTGTCGTTCAGAAAACGATTTCAGAGCGTATCGATAACATCAGAGGCTTCCGAGCTGGACAACGTTATTCGCATTCTGAATCCACTCACGCAATGCACCAACTTTCAAGGTAGTTCTTAAAAGGGAATGGCCAATCCAAATTATTCTGTTCATTCCTAAGAAGGAGTACTCGGTGATTCATGTCATGGCGTAGAAGTACTGCTTGTTTTCTTCGTAAAGCCGAAAGGGAGGGGGGGCAGGAGGGGTAGCGCATCAGCTTTTATCGGCGAGACGTTTCCGGACACAGCCCATCATTAATCAGCAAAACCACCTCAAACTAGGGTAATTAAAATCTCTTCATTCCATTCCTCAATCTCCTCAATCAAACTGCCGAGCAAGAGATGAGACAAGCTAGTTTGCGTGGCAGAGCTAATACCATTCAGATTATCGAGACAAGGGACTGGTCGGAATGACTAGGTTTTGCCAACAATTGAACTATTTTCCACTCTTTGACAGGATGTGCTCGCGAAATGAGAAGAGATCACTAGGTCGGATGATAACTATGACACCATACCGCCATGCATGACATTTCAAAGACGGAGTTGACGTCTCAGTTCGTATCATACCTAGTGCCCTCTTCCACAGTAGTGGCATTAGGGTGATCACCCTCGAATGATAATGTTCCGGATGATAATCAAAAATAGAACTCCTCTCAAGCATGTTCACAGTAGGTCTCCTAAGTGTCAAAAATACTTCTGCGAAAATTCCGCAGAAAGGTCCATTTTTTGCTATCATCTCATCCTACCTAGTGCTGATAAGATTCATCTCTTGCCAATTCATCCATATTTCAAGGTATGGATCTTACTGATGTGGATGCCGTCACTACACAAAAGTGTTTGGAACTTCAACAAGGCAGTAGTGACAATTCGGAAGCAAGTACACTTGATTTGCCTCAAATCCACTGAAAATAAGAATCCACCAATGCTTTTGCAGAGTAATCGTGAGATGGGCGAATGGATTTCCAAGTATTATTAAAATATTGATAATATTTTAACCGTAGAATTTAATGTATTAAATGATGATGTTTCAGCGCATAAGTATGCTAAATCACTGGAATTTTATGAGGTTTGTTTATTAGCATTGAGTAATATAGTTCCAAACACTTTTAAGGTCGCATCTGGGCGAATTGGAATGATCCTACGATTTTTCGATCGCATAGATTACATATGGACTGTGTGCTTGAAAAGAGCATTTGCCCAGTCTGGAATCACCAATTTCAAATTCATAGCAGCGTCCAATGTATGTATTAGGTTGAACAGAAAGTCTTTATCCACTGTTTTGCTCGATCACTGCTCAGTGCAGGATACCTTTGGTGTTCCCTCGCCTCTAGTCAATAACACATGACAAAGGGACTATGTGGTCAACAACTCCCCATTCCACGCCTTTCATTCTGCCACTAGTAAGACCACGATGTTTGTTCCCACGGCCTTGCACATCCGCAACGTTCTGTTATTCGTATTTCTCTCTCACACTACAATGAAGGAATAGGAACGTCAGTTGGCTGAAGTGTACGATTCATATGCCACTCACTACCAGACCATGCGCAATTGGTACCAACTCTTCGAGAAGGGGGACTTTTCCATGGATGATCATGACCGGTCTGGGAGGCCACCCGAGCTGGATTTGGATGCGCTACGGATCGTAGTGGAATTGGATCCTTCCCAAATACCCGCGACATGGCAGCCACACTTGGGGTATCGCAAAGCACCATCGTAAAATGATTGGTCTCCATTGGCAAGAAGAAGAAGCTAGGCCGTTTCATACCCCACAAATTGACCCAAGACCAGTTTGACCACCGTGTCGACGATTCCCTTTCTCTACTCACTCTTCACGCTGGAGATCGATGGTTGGACCGTCTCATAACAGGGGTCGAGAAGTGGGTCTGCTATGAGAATCACCATAGGAGGGCACAGTGGGTGGATGTCAATGAGACCCCACAGGACGTCGCAAAGCCTGGCCTTCACCCTATGAAAATCTTGCTCTCTGCCTGGTGGGGGGTGGATGGCCCGATTTACTGGGAGCTCCTACCCGAGAAGCGGATAATTACTGAATATGTCTACACTAAACAACTACGGAATCTCAAGAAGAAATTCGCACAATCTGCCCTGAACGGCAAGAAAGTGTACTATCAACACGATAACGCCCGACCCCATGTTGCACGGCAGGTCAAGCAGGAGCTGTCCAAATAAGGCTGGATGGTTCTCCCTCATACACCGTATTCTCCTGACTTGGCCCCTTCGGATTATTGGTTGTTCTCGGATCTGACCCGTCATCTCGATCAGAGATCCTTCATTTCCCGTGGGGCGATCGAGGCCGCACTCAAGCAATATTTTAATTCGCGCCGAGATGGGTTCTATAAGGAGGGAATCCATAAGTTGCCTGAACGTTGGAGATTTGTCGTAGATAACAATGGTGCATATGTTTGATTTTGCTCTTGTGCTTTATTGTCAGAAGAAGGGAAATAAAAAGTGGATAAAGACTTTCTATTCAACCTAATATAATACATCAGTTACCGAATTGTTCAATTCTAGGTGATCAAAATTGAAATAAACGAGAAAAATCTTATGATATTTTGGACGCGTATTGAACCACTGGTTAAAAGAACTCGAGTTGGAAATTGTGTTCTGAGAAGTGATCAATCGCACAACGCTTATCGAAAGATCTCTCAAATTCTCGAGAAAAATTCGATTCATGCAGTAGAAATCGGAACAAAGGATTTAGAAAATGCGGATATGTAAGTTGAGAGCCCGTTTGCGTAAGAATCGGACAATTCTGAGGAGGTTTGGCAAAAAATCAAAAAAATGTAATTTGGGCTATATATAACATATATTTTATATCAGTAATAGCCATTTGAAAATCATTGAAATAATACATTCATAAAAATTGCAGTGAATCCTTGCTCGAGTTTATAAGAGAAGTTCAGCCTTTGAAGGTTACCTATAATCGGAATTGCCCTCACACAGGTACTCGGAGATAAGTCTTGCGCATTTTCGAAATGAATCCCTCAAAATATTGCAATCTCTCGATAAAAATTCGTTTTTTTTCAGAAGCAACTAAATTTCTTGCATCTGTGTCAAACCTTGTTGAAACCATTACTATACACGAGGAATATCCCTCACAAAACTCATTGAAATTCACTGAAATTGGTTCCATTACGGGCGGAAAATGCAAACACATCACGATCAAATGCGGTGAAACATCATTAATTTCACTGAACAATGCAACAAAGTTTATTGAGGCGAGTATAATTGTAAAACGTAATATGTAGTCGGTCTCACCGCACTACACCACCTAGCGTAGCCTTTCACGACTGTAAAATCGATTGACGTGGCTGCACCTTTACCTTTCGCCTTTTTACCTTTATTACGTATTATATGTAAAATAATGGCATATTATGGTATATGTAGTGCGTGATCGGTGGAATAATGTATAAAAGCTTAAATAAAATTACAGACTATGCATCACTTCGGGAATAAAGCAACACTGACAGGTTACACCGACGAAGAAGCAATCGTCAATCAGATTGGAAACTACAGACTGCAGATAACGGACAACAGTCAATGGGACACGTGTAACGACCTCGTGATCAGCCATGTGGATGATTCTGCTTAAAGAAGGACTGTCAGCAATGTTGACATTCTGACGTTGTCATAACCATGACCAACCTTTGTACAACCATTTTTCGAACCCGCAAACTTCCGATTACGCGGCGACTACTTTACCACTGAGCTATGCGATTGACCTTTGCCAATCCTCTTAGCTCGCGCAATGTTCGTTGGATGATTGTCTAGGTCATGGTTGTGACAGCGTCAAAAATTTAACTTTGCTGACACTCCTTCTGTAAACCTTTTTTTAAAAATTAAATATGCATACCTCGTTTATTTGTATTAAATTTAATGATTTTTTTAAAAAATGTAACTTAATGATTAATAAATGATAATTATGATTTTGAAGGCAGGCATAGTGGATGAACACTCTCCGAGACTATCACTCATTGATTGTAGCTAATATACTAAGTACTCCACTAATTAGCCATACCATTCAAATATGCATACATGCACTTTTGTTATGGAAATAGCAATGGAAGCCCAACTCTCATTCCTTCCGTACGATTCCTCGCACACGCATTACTTTCTCCTTTGCAACTACCCTCGGAAAGGAATAACGTTGCAAAAACGAGAAATCGGAATAGACATTTTTATGAAAGATTGGCGTACATTGAGACCCTTCTCTGCATAGAGGTGATGATCTCTACAGGCACTAGGTCGGATGATCACCATCGGATGGTAACCTGCTGGATGATAACCAACAAATGGACCCTTCACTTTCACTGTAGTTTCCAATAGCCTCAAAAATGATTCTATGAAAGTTCTACAGAATGGTCCATTTTTTGGTTATCATCCAGTAGGTTACCATCCGACAGTGACCATCCGACATAGTACCGCTTCACATGAATTTAATGGTTCAATAACACAAATTTAAGAGGGCAAATGTCGTCTGGACGGTACTTGTTCCCATTCTGATGAAATTGATTTCTCAATTTGCATTAACATTTTTAATCAATAACACTCGAACAAAGCCCATTCTCTCCAATCTCGTTCAGATCTCTCACTCCTCTCCTCCTCCATTCATTTCCCTCCCTTTCGCTCGTCTCGAGTGGTTCACTCCCCTTCTCTCCCATCGGACCCGAGGTATTTTTAGTTATTTTATCTTCATTAATATTACTGCAGCTGTAATGTAGTGGACATGCCTCAAGTAAGACCATCTGTAGTTATTTACGCAAATTATAAGGTTCCTAAGATCACTTAAAAGCATTCAGGACACCTGGATTTATGCATCGTAAGCATATCTTTCAGAGCAGCCCCTCTCAAGATGCGGCTTCACTCGATGCTCGTGCTGATGTGTGCATTTGCATATTCCCGTATGTGTACTTCTTGGATTGCTGACGACCCCCTCATCATTCTATGCACTAGGAGTGTCGTTCCCTGACTTTCAATAACACGACCCTTCGTAGGACGAAATTCCGGGGGAGGCGGATGGCATATATTGAGAAAAGGAAACAGCGTTTTTTTGTTGATATGATTGATAACTCGCATTGCAGAAGCGTTTGCGGATGATGTCGATGATGATCCAAAGTCCAAGGAAACTCTCATCGCACCCGATTCGAAGTGCAAAACTCCGATCATTTCGGGCACAGATGGGCTATTTCCTGGGAATCTAACATATGAGAGGAATCGCGAGAGAATCGACCACGCCGCGGCGGTAGAAAAAAAATGTGACCTATCTAACAACAAATTCAAGTATAAGTATTTCAAATGATGCTCTTTCAAACTGCGTCGTCAGAATTTTGATATCGGTCGTCATCTTCGAGATTCAGATAGCCAAACTTGGTACTATAACTTTTCGACATTCAAATCGGGACCACTTAAATGATTATAACTTCGTTTAAAATGAACATAGAAGCTCGTTCTTTGTTTAGAATGAAAGCTACCATCATGCGCTACAACATTATCTAGACGCCATCATTCCTGGTCTTCTTCATGATGAAGGGCGGTCGGGCGGACCAAAAATGACGTATCTTTTGAAATCGGAAAAACTATCTGGGTTTTCATGTTTAAGTTTAAGTTCATACATGGAACTAACTTAACGCCAAAAATGAGGGCAATCTGGGTATAGAAAAAAATAAAGGGCTCACTTTTGTGCGGCGACCCCAAAATGAGTTCTGGAAAAAAATACTTCCGTTTCTTCAATTGGCATGATTTGGGCTCAAAATCGTTCAAAAACATCCAAAACAACATTCTAAGTATCTACCCCCATGTTGTAGCTTTTCCATTGGTCATAAATGGCCACCTGACCGAAAATTTGAAATTCCGTATTTTGACCAATTTCAACATGCGGGATGGGCCCAAATGCACTAAATGGGTTTAAAATAATGTAAACACATCCCTCGAAACAGTTCAAAGAAAAAGGGCTACTGAAAAGAGGAAATTTCACCTGAAGAATCCAAGGAAACACGCAAAACTATGACCGCGGTTAAAATAGGCATAGAGACTAGGCTAATGGATAGAAATGTAGATCACGATGAGCCGAACGTTTCGTCTGAAGAAAGTGAGTCTCTATCTTATCGTTGAAACATGCTACAGAGCCTGGAAGATCGCCAGAAACGACGGAAAACGGGCCCAGGGGAGCGCTAAATAGAGGGGAGGGAGAGGGAGGTCAGGCTGCGAGAGCGCCAGACGGTTAGAGCACGCGCTCTCGGGGGATTCTATCCTATTTCTGGCCATCTTCCAGGCTCTGTAGCATGTTTCAACGATAAGATAGAGACTCACTTTCTTCAGACGAAATGTTCAGCTCACCGTGATCTACATTTCTATCCATTAGCCTAGTCTCTATGCCTATTTTAACCACGGTCATAGTTTTGCGTGTTTCCTTGGATTCTTCAGGTGAAATTTCCTCTTTTCAGTAGCCCTTTTTCTTTGAACTGTTCCGAGGGATGTATGTACATTATTTGAAACCCATTTAGTGCATTTGGGCCCATGTTGAAATTGGTCAAAATTCGGAATTTCAAATTTTCGGTCAGGTGGCCATTTATGACCAATGGAAGAGCTACAACATGGGGGGTAGATACTTAGAATGTTGTTTTGGATGTTTTTGAACGATTTTGAGCCCAAATCATGCCAATTGAAGATACGGAAGTACTTTTTTCCAGAACTCATTTTGGGGTCGCCGCACAAAAGTGAGCCCTTTATTTTTTTCCTATACCCAGATTACCCTCATTTTTGGCGATAAGTTAGTTCCATGTATGAACTTAAACTTAAACATGAAAACCCAGAAAGTTTTTCCGATTTCAAAAGATACGTCATTTTTGGTCCGCCCGACCGCCCTCCATCATGAAGAAGACCAGGAATGATGGCGTCTCGATAATGTTGTAGAGCATGATGGTAGCTTTCTGAATCTCGAAGATGACGACCGATATCAAAATTCTGACGACGCAGTTTGAGAGAGCATCATTTGGAATACTTATACTTGAATTTGTTGTTAGATAGGTCACATTTTTTCCTACCGCCGCA
Organism: Pristionchus mayeri; assembly: GCA_036245805.1. Classification (NCBI taxonomy): domain Eukaryota; kingdom Metazoa; phylum Nematoda; class Chromadorea; order Rhabditida; family Neodiplogasteridae; genus Pristionchus; species Pristionchus mayeri. Next base: position 12,056,684 of record BTRK01000003.1, on the reverse strand, counting down.
GACCCCCCTCAAATGGTCGATTCTCTCGCGATTCGCCTCATATGTGGGTGCTTACTATGTAGGATTTGTATTTTCCTTCTTTCATTGTTCGTTCTATAAATATTAATTCGAATAAAAAATGGAGAAATACCTACAGAGGAAATTTGGTGTTATTGATACATTACTTTCAGGATATAATTAACCATTCTGATTTTGGAATTGTACATCGATATTAATGTGCAGGGCCGATTCCTGAAATATACTTGGGTTTGTTAAGAGATAGATTATATTTCATAATTAAAACAATTCATAATATAAAGGGTGCGTCAAAAGTCCTCGTGGGGGGGAACCTATATGGTACTATACGCGTGCATCAAATGTAGCGTCGACTATGGATGGACAGGTGATAAAAGACAATGATACAATATGAATGAGCAAAGATCAGAGATCATTCATCAAATAAACCTCAGGTCTCCTCGCAGACGATGAGAGCGGTCCACTCAAATGTACAAATATGAGCAAAGATCATTGGGTAGAAAAGCTAGGAAGCGATTCGGATCAACTAACAGTCTCCATTAATACCTGTAATTTGTTTGCATATTTATTCGCTCAGCTCGTTTGCGAAATAATTTCAATGAAAATAGTGGGCAACATTCAGAAACGGTGTTTACGAAAAAAACATTCAGAACATTCAGAAAACATTCAGAAACGGTGTTAACATTCCGAAACGGGGTTTACGAAAAAAAACCAAAAACACGAATACAGCTAGAAATTAATAAATAATAAAAAAATGAGATATTAAATGCATAACAAATATTTTGCAGACTGTCAAGTGGAGGGTGATGGCATTGACACTGATGTTCGAGCTGGAATGTATGTAAAATGCACGGACTCTTCACACGATATGTTGAAGTTGATATTAAATGAACATTTTATTAGCACATAATGTCTGTCTAATGGTACTGTCACTGGAGTGAATTGATTAGAAAATATTGCCTGATCATGGCTCCCTATTAGATGGAGTAACTCAAATAATTATACTTTTCGCTTTGATTTTTGAACAATTGAGCTCATCTGGCGTGCACTTGCCTTACAACGAGGCTTCCTGCACAGATAGAGGGTGGAAAACGAGAAGAATGGATGGATGGGAATGGGCGCAGGATGGACATGGACCGCCGTTTGAGTGCAAGCCAAGTGCGTTATTTTTGTTGTTAATGTGTTGTCACACTTTCCCAGGGATGTCATATGTTTACAAAATATTGCCTAATTATCGATTATCTATAACAATTTGTAGTACCCATGCCAGAATAGTGAAGGAAGACAATAAAGCATTTAAAATATACGCAATGTATTACAATTAATATAATACTTCAATAAATAGTGTTTTTGTCTAGCGCAACTGATACATACACTTTCAGGCTCTCGATGCTCGTTTTACTCTTCAAACGGCGTGAGCGAACACTTTTATAATTCAATTGCAAACCAGAATAATTTCAGCAACTTCAATTTGACCAAACATCCAAGACGCTAACCTGTGACTACGTAGACAATGCGCTCACAAAAATAAAGTGCGTCATCGAGCGAGAATGAGTAGACGATTTTTATTTTTGATAAAACTTTTGTTGTAGCTAATTTTGCAATTTTTTTATTCTATATACCAAATCCATCGAGGAATACGATGCGTGCATTGCGTCATCAATTGCATCATCGCTGATTGCGTAGTGATGATGCAATCGAACAACACTTTTTCAAACATACATTATTCTTACATATATTTTTCATACTCACCAAACTTTCTGAGCTTGGAGATATGTACGAGGCCTACCAAGAAGTTGCTGCGGGTTCGCACCTTTGATGCATAATTGTTGCAAAAACAGGGTCGCAAATTCATAACTCAGCTTCTAGTGAAGCTAGAGACCTGTTCAAACTGTCAAAATGATCGACATCGTGAGTAAAGTTCACCCTGAAAATATAAAAACAGAATTTCTTAATTTGCCCTCACAAGGCTTGCCAGGGCTTGAAAATATCACTTTTTTGCGTGACCATTATTTGGACATTCATAACTTTTCGGAGAATGTATTTAAAAATCTGCTTTTGCTTAGGAATGTTCAGGATGTATTAAAGATATGATTCCCAACTTTTAGAGCGATTGGATGCCTTTCGTGCCCGCGGCGAACGCTTTTCGGAGGTGTACTATGACCGGGAAACGCATTCCCAAAAAATGGTCATCCAAAAAAAGTGATTTTTTTCATGCCCTGAGGGCAAATTAAGATATTTTGTTGTCACATTTTCAGGATGAACTTTACTCACTATGCCGATCATTTTGACTGTTTGAACAGGTCTCTAGCTTCGCTAGAAGCTGAGTTATGAATTTGCGACCCTGTTTTTGCAGCAAGTCTGCAGCAAAGGTACGAACCCGCAGCAACTTCTAAATTTTTTTCTGGGTAGGCCTCGAGCATATCTCCAATCTCAGAAAGTTTGGCGAGTATGAAATAATCTATGTAAGAATAATGTATGTTTGAAAAAGTGTTGTTCGACTGCGTTATCACTACGCAATCAGCGATGGTGCAATTTATGGCGCAATGCACGCATTGTATTCATCGATGGATTTGGTCTCTGGTGTGCGCGCCCAAGTTGGGATCAAGTACAAAAGTGGTTTCCAAGTGGCGCCCAAGTTTGTATGCCACTTGGGAAACGGGTCTCTCTATTTTCCATACTCTCTCGCATTGTCTCTTCTTGATCCCAAGTTGGAAATCTGCTTCATTCCAACTTGGAATCCGAGGCGAGAGAGCGAGAGAAAAAGAGAGAAAATAGAGAGTATGAGAAATGGAGAGATCAGAGCGATTTCCAAGTGGCGCCCAAGCTTGGTCACCGCTTGGAGCTTGATTTTAGCACTTGATCCCAACTTGGGCGCGCACACCAGAGGTATATAGTGCCACAATATCCAACTTGCAAAGCTACAACAAAAGTTATATCAAAAATTAAAATCATCTACTCACTTTCCGGCGCGACTGTATGTACACGTATTTTATGAAATCCGAACAACATTCATATAATGCAATCTTTGGAAATATTATTGCTGTTTGCAGTTTGTGAGGCTAGTGGTGATGGTATCAAAACAGTCAAGAATACGTTGGAAGTTACTTGTGCAGATTCAGATCACAATTTGTTGTGAGTTGTTTTGCACAAAACAATCAGTCCCCCGCAATACAAAATATAACAAGAAAATCTTCCGATATTCGAATCAACACGTAACGAATGAAACGGCGTTATGCGGATTCAACGGATGGACAGGCAATACTTTGCTTCAGCGTGTAGATGAAAAAACGAAAATGCAATTTGAATGCGTAAAAGGTCAGCACAGAAGTAGTTGAGCAGAAAAAATGTACAGAGTGGCTGATAAATATTGCGCCACTTTTCTTGTTCCTCAATCTCCATTCTCTGTAGGCACCATTGCATCAAATTTGGTAACTATGTTGGTAAAGGACAAAAGTTATTAGCCTATAAATATTATCTGGATTGTTCAAGTATTTCAAGAGTTATCACTTCTGAAATATTTTGTTTTGGAATTGGGACTTTTCTGGGCACATAAACGTATCTGATAGTTTATGCCGCATTACAGCAAGGAATTAGATACAGGACTCATTCATTTATTCCTAATAAGAACAACCATTTACACGTATAAATATGTGATCAATTATATTATGAGCCTCGGAACTTTCTCAGAAATGCTTTACAATTATTTCATTATGAACGGCGCTCTATAAAAAATAATAATATTTCGAAGCCGCATTCTTCGAACACATTAGCTATTGGAATTGTTCTATTTTATGCATGATACTCCATCATTTTTTATTGTGAAAATGCATTCCATTTGCTTGGGCATATTGATTCGGAACCAGAATAAGTTGCGAAATGCTAGCGATATTTTGAGGTGCCTACTTCTACCATTAATTCAACGTTTACATTCAATTTGATGCAACAATATTTCATAACTCGACTCTGTTAATAGCTATGCAACATTATACGGCGGTATCAACATTCAGAATAAGAAATTCCGAAAAGTGAGCTTTTTGCATATGCGTGACTGAAAGTCATCAAATTTATCTCTCTCTGTTTTCAGAGACCCTATATCGCATTTGACAAGATTAACACTTAGTGGAAGGGTTACTCTTCATATTCACCTCGGTTGCAATTTCGATGGACATTGAGATCATTTTATATATCGAAAAATGTGAACGGCGCAGTGAGTAAAAATGTAGACTACTTTTTGCCTCGATGCTAAGAGGCCAGTCGATACCATGAAGCCTGCGTCTAGTAATTGTTTTGCACGGTACTGATATATATTTAAACGCAATATGATAATTATCCTTTTATTTGTTTGCGACATATTATTCAAAAGGTGGACGCAATATTTATCAGCCACCCTGTACATGAAACTGGGACTTTATTTCTTAAATTATATTAAGACAAAAAATGCATGTATCAGGTTGATGCAAAAGTTTCTCCCTTTTTTTCAGAGTTTTACATTTTTGATTCCCCTGGCCTGCAAAGTTGACCAATTCTCATAAGTTCTTTTGCAATAAATAAGTGCTTGAATGAGCTTTATAAAAAGCCGTATCACATTGCTCCCCATTTAGCTACGCCGATACCGCAGTCCGACAAATTTCGCAAAATTGATTATCAAACATAATTTTTATGCATACATAGTTATGAGGAGAAACGAGATACAGATTAAGCAAACATACTAGTGTAAAGCGTGATTACTGGGCATGCTCGTGAATGCAATTCAGTACTTGTACACCGTCACGCCAAGTTCAGATGAGCGCCTGATTAGATATTAGCTCGAGATGCATTTCTGCAAAAATTCATTTCATAGCCCCGAATGGTCAGTTATTGACTCAGTAAGCCATATTGTTGTGCACAATGAAGTGCTCACCAGGCTTAGTATTACCGTTAAACTTGAGATGAATAAATCTACCTATTCGGTAACAGCACCATATTAAACCAAAATTACGAAATTTGAGCAACGAAATCGGCACTTTTTCTAATTATCATCTTCTAAAGCCTCTTGAAGGTCGGATATTTTGTAATATTCTGGAAGAGCAACTCGAGTGGTATCACTGCTCAAATGGTTAGAATCTATTGCTAGCGCGTATTCAAATGGTAGGGTCCAGGACAGTGCACCTAAAAATCGTCATATTTTGAGTTTTATTTATTATGTTTTATTTATTTATTGCCGCAATACGCGTCTCAGAATCGAATCTGTCCTGCGAGTGTAATCTATCTATGCGTCCAATACTTATGTTAAATGGAAATTCCAGTCAGGCAACTTTGGATCGAGATAATTTTAAAAATAAAATAGGGAGAAACTTTTGCATCAACCTAATACATGTAGTTTGCGAAACCAGTCAAGCGCATGACAATTGGCAATGGAATTGTAACTTGCGACGACCCGGACCTCTATCTGTTGTGAGTGTATAATACTAATAATTTAATATACTTGAAGACAACTGCATATAACAAAAGAATATTGGATATGAAATATTTGGTATATGTGTTCATATATATTCAGTTATGCGACCAAACCAGTGAAGAGAAGCAAGGCAATGTGCAATCCCGACAATGGATGGACTGGTTCTGAGTTGATGAAGGAAGACAATTTTAAATCGCCAGCGAAATTCGAATGCAAGAAACGTGAGTTAGATTTACAACTCCTGTAATATAAAATATACAATTAATCATGATCCAAATGTTTTAATTTCAGCTTCCAGTAACTTGTGCAAGTTTGCCATGGCTGCTGGAGTTGTATGATTTCATCCCTCATTTTCCAGATAAAAAAATGCAAAAGTCAGTTTAATTTTGAGAGCGCTAATAGAATGTTGAATTGTATCGAGAAATATGACCAATTGATGACTATAAGGTTGGTTACAGTAGCACAATCAATCGTAAACTGAATGAATTTCAAGTGTAAACTCAAACCGTTACAAGTCGATTCGCTGTGATCCCTACTATGATTGGTTGAGGCTTCCAAGGAATGTGTCTGCAAAATGTGCAAAATGCAAAAGTGCAAAAAAAGTGCAAAAAAATCAAATTTTATATCAAATTTTGGCATGTGCAGATTGCAAGTAGAACGGAATCACTTTTTCAAAGACAAACAGAGACATGATCGAACTACATTCGTTCAGTGGTCAGGAAATGTTATTGTGAGCATCAGATTATTTAGGAAGAAATAAAAAAAAGTATTACAAAATATATGTGTAAAATATATAAAAAAATATATAAAAAATATATATAAAAATACAAAATATATAAAAAAAATAATTACAAAATATAAAGGTGTAACAACATTTATGATTTTGTTCTAGGCACGACGCGAATCGGGTGTACAATGCCACTTGCTCGCTCGAAAAAGGATGGGAGATTGGAACCGATTCTCCTCTTCATATTTCCGATACTGCAACAACTTTGCAATTTCAATGCGAAAATGGTGAGATTGGACACTTTGTAGTACATTTTAGCCAGTTTAAAATATGTATGAAACAATATAAACTTCTCGCTTATTCAGTTGTACTCCTTGTACTCTGCAGAAACCACATCAGGTGCTTGTCGTTTAATTTATTTTCAATGATAACATACTAAAAATGATGCATAAACCATTGTTTTCAAGTCAATGGTTTTGCCCGACAGCTCAGGCGGCAGACTATCTTGCATAGAGGGAAAAGACACGCTAGCTTCCGTTTTGTGAGCTTGTTTGTGTTGTTATGTTAATATGTATTTAGCATGTTTATTGCGAAACTATTTTAGGCTGAATTCGAAGAACTATCCCTTCCTAGAGTGCAAATCCGGAAAATGGCAACATGATCAAGAAGTAGTGGGAAGTGCTTACACTCTATTGGACGCTGAGTGCGTACCAGGTATTTTTTTGTTATTTTTATAAATGGATTTTTTAACATTTTGAATAAAAAATATTTACCTTGAAGACTGTATTGTTGCGGGTAAAGATGTAGCAGTTCGAAAGGAGAAGACAGATGAGAAGGATAAGATAGTGCTGTCATGTAATGAAAGAAATAATTCACTCAACACTATTGTGTGGGGCAATTCCGAAGAATTTTATTGAAATCAATATTTATGTTATAGGTTGAATTTGAAGCACTATAGCTATTGAATGTCATTCCGGAAATTGGATGCATAAATTTAAGAAAGGATGGCGAGATGAAGAAGAAGTTGTTGGAAGTGCTTACACTCCATTGATCGTAGAGTGTATACCAGGTATGTTTGATGTTTTTAAAAGTTAATAATACATGAATATTATTAATTTTGAAGACTGTCTTGTTGCGGGAAAAAATATCGCAGTAAGAAAGGAGGGGATAAGCGATGTTGAGACTATCGTGGCCTCATGCGAACAAAGAAACGAGTCATTCACACGTATTGTGTGAGATAATTCTAAAATATTCAATTGATTGTCACAATCTAGTTTTTTAGGTTGAATTCGACTTGGTATGACTCGCTACTTTGTAATTCTGGAAACTGGCAGCATAAGCAAGACAAATATCCATATGACCATGATACAGTTGCAAGTGCTTACATTCCATTGCCCGCAGAATGTGCACAAGGTATTGATGATGTTATTTCAAACATATTTAAACATCATTCAGAATGTCTGGCGGCTGAGAAAGATATTATAATACGTAAGGAAAAGGATGACAAAGTTGAGAAGATCGTTATCGCTTGCGACATAAGAACGGACGCGCTCATGGCTCTTATGTGAGCTAATTATCAGCTATGTAATGGATTTTTAAAAAGTCAATTCTGAAATTTAGGCTAAACTCTACGCCTTATGGCTCATTGACATGCCATTCCGGAAATTGGTATCATGGGAGAGATATTGTCGGAAGTGCTTACACTCCTCTGCCTGTTCAGTGCACGCGAAGTATTTTAAATATGTTTTTATGAAACAATACACAATAACTAATGTTGAAGAATGTACGGCGAACGTTGAAGGAATAAACATTGACCATAGCTCCTCAAACCGATATGTTCGTGTTAAATGCGAAAACCGTGATCACGATTTGAAGTGAGCTAATTGTTGAATTTGTGCTGAGGTTATACATAACCCATTTAACAGCCTAAAGTCATATTTGCAGGCATGCGCCATGCACAGCAAATCATTCGGTCCATTTTGCAGTTATCCCGAGTACAACTCAAAGCCCGTCAATCCAACTTGCGAAGTGAGAGATGGATGTGATATGGAGTACAATTACCACGATCATAAAAGAGTTCCTGACGCCGACACACCGATCAAGTTCGAGTGCAAGTCAAGTATGCTCATATTGTCTTTTTTGTATTAGAAATTCAGGCAAATTTCGGATAAAACTGCTTAAATATGTTAATAAATGGTTATATTATAGGGCCAAAGTGGACTGCAGGACAGAGTGGCGAGCAGGGTAAGTGACCAGTTTACAAAAGCTGATAAATTTTAAAAAAAATTGCAGGCACAAAGAGAACCGAAAAGTGAATCCCAATAATAACGGCAAAGCGGATAACAATGTGAACCCGCTTTCCACTATACACAATCAAGGAGGGTGAGATGTTCGCATAAGCCTTGTTACTTTCAATGTACAGTTGAAGTTGTTTAAAACTGTTTGAGAATTTACAGTAACAAGCCTATCTCGGATCAAGTCGATGTCGAAATGCCATCTAAAAGAAAAAGTAAATCCTCCGAAAAGAGAAGAAATTAAGACCTAATGATGCACTATCGCAAATTATTAACTATCGCGGTGCATGAATAAAGTACATTTTCATGAAGAATTTATCACACATAAGCAAACAAACGCATACATGAATCATATGCATAAGATTACGAAAACTATTACGAAAAACAGTGGAAATGAGCGAGAAGGAGCAGCGACAAGTTGTTCATCCGCAATAGCCGTAGATTCTAAGAATCCTATAATCGGATGAGTCGACAGAACAGAACTACTCGAATATCTGTGTCGAATATCTTTCCCCCCTTATTTATTAGCACGGGTTAGAGTTATCTTTTTTTCACAATTTTTAGAATTCCGAAAGCTGAAACAAAGGGGTTATCAACCTTGAGTGGGAAGGTAGCGTATCCTGGCTTTGCAAGCAAAGTCAACAGCTGAGTGAATTTTGACAAATATCAATTCAATAAAAGGTGTGAGATCATACTTCAGCAATCAGTTCAATAAAAGTCCCGGGATCAACATCCACAATTCGCGCTTTATTTCTCGAGTGTTGAAGTTTCCAGATCTGGTAAAGTACGGAAGTATTTTCAGACCATGAACCCCTACACATGGTTACGGAGAGCGCCCCTGTTTTGAGGGGCGCTCTCTCGTGAATTCGAGACATCATTTTTCCGAAATAAGGAATCCGATACATTTTTTGCTTTATTTTTGTATTATTAATTATAATATGATATGACTTCACCAAATCAACATGATTTCAACCGATTTCAATCGAAAATGTTGTGTCGGCATGATCATTTGGGCAATGTTCGATGACAAAAATCCGAACCTGAACAGAAGAACTGAACTGAACTGAACAGTGCAAACTGAACTGAACTGAACTGAACTGAACAGTGCACAGAAGCTTATATGTAAATTTTCTTATATAAGTGGAAGAGTTCTTTAATTCATGTGGTATGCGAATCTTTGTGGGTTTGAAAATCCAGACTTTGGCATGCCCAAAATTGAACACAATCGAGATTTCGAAAATCGACATTTTTAGATCGACTCAAAATCAGGGTTTTAGACGTCTTTCCAAATTCTCCCCCTGCTAAACAATTTTTTCATCAATTATGCTTCGACACAGTATAAACGAAGAAAATTATAATGAAAAACCTGAAATCCCAAGCATTTGAGCCTTTGGGAACAAAAAGGTAAAAAGTGAATCATTCTCTCGAGTAGTCATTTCGATATAGTTTTCATCAAGGTACATTTTAAGCATAGTAAGCCGGCCTGGTTTTTCAATATGATAAAAATTTTGAGCGAAATGTGAAATTTATAACCACAAACTCGGTAATACAATTGAATGAGATTCGATCAGGGTAGCTTAATTTTGGTTATTGGACATACCTAGTGAAATGCAACAGAGATGTTGAGTCTACCTTGTCCCGTTTAGAAATTATGAAATTTCGATTTTTTTGACTTTGAGGCCTTGTATTTTACTAGATACAAACGAAATCGATAAATAAATGGTCCTTTGTGCAACATGGGGCCAAGGGGTCTACATGCACAAAGTATGATGGCCTGGTCCCCATTCCGGGGGGCCGAAAACGAAACGACAATCTGAATGCTTAAGAGGTAAGCATTTACTCATTTTCAAATATTTTGAAGATCGTTGCTTAAGTATGTGAATCAATCGGTCCTGTTATCCGCACCTCGAACAGGAATTCAAGTAACTTGTGATGACCCAAACCTATATTAATTGTATGCAATATATTGTAAATTATTAGCTTTGAAAACATTATATGAGAGGAATCGCGAGAGAATCGACCACGCCGCGGCGGTACGAATCAAGTTTGAACTATCTCTAAATAAATTTAGTGACAAGTACTTCAAATTATGCTCTTTCAAACTGCGTCGTCCGAATTTCGATATCTATCGTCACCGTCGAGATTCAGAAGGTCAAAGATGGCACTATCACATTTAGACAGTCAAATCGGGCTCACATAAATGATTATAAAATCGTTTAAAATAACGATTTCTGCTCAACTTCTAGGCTCTCTAACAGATCGAAACTCACTCTCAACATATAAAACGTTTATCTCGTTGAGATCTACATTTCTGGCCATGAGTCAGGCCGATATGTCTATTTTTACCTGTGATTCACTTTTGCGTCTTTCCTTGGATTCCTCTGATGAAATTTCGCATTTCCAGATGCCCGCTTTTGGAAAGCCGTTTCGAGGAACATTTTTGTATGATTTGAAATTACTTTAGTGCAATAGAGCCCATCCCGCAACTTGGAAAAGATCGAAATATCGATGAAAGTACAATAACATGTGGGGAAACAAACTCAAATATTGTTTTGGGTGGTTTTAGATGATTTTGAGCCTAAATGATGTAAATTGAAGTTACGGAAGTACTCTTATCCGGAACTCATTTTGAGGTCGTTTCACCATAGTGAGCCCGCTTTTTTTTTGTCCATCCTCCGATTTCCCTAATTTTTGGCGAGAAATGTGCACATATATGTGCTACAACTTAAGCATGATATCTCAAAAGGTATTTCCGATTTCCAAAGTTACGCCATTTTTGGTTCCCCCGACCGCGCCGCATCAGGATGAGCACGAGGAATGATTATATCAACAACGTGTTGTAGAGCATGTTCTCAGCTTTCTTTCTAAACAAAGAACGAGTTTCTATCGTTATTTTAAACGATTTTATGATCATTTATGTGAGCCCGATTTGACTGTCTAAAAGTGATAGTGTCATCTTTGACCTTCTGAATCTCGACGATGACGATAGATATTGAAATTCGGACGACGCAGTTTGAAAGAGCATCATTTGAAGTACTTGTCACTAAATTTGTTTTGAGATAGTTCAAACTTGATTCCTACCGCCGCTCACCCCCCTCAAATGGTCGATTCTCTCGCGATTCCTCTCATATTGTAAATTATTAGTATATTATTACCATATTCATTATCACTAATAGTATTCTTTTCAGTTACGGAAGCAAACCTGTGAAGAGAAGCAAGGCAACCTGCAGTCCAGATAATGGATGGAGTGGATCTGAATTGATGAAGAAAGAGGATCATAAGACAAGCATGCAGTTTCAGTGCCAGGAGCGTGAGTGATATTCAAATTATAAATTCGGGAACCGTTTGCGTTGTACACATTCAGTCACGGTTCGAAAGCCATTGTTTCAGTTCCCTCTGACTCGTGCAAGTTTACCATCGCAAAGGAAGGAGTAATATTTCATAATCAGTATTTATTGGGCATATTAATTTCAGTACCATTTTGACAGCGCAACACGAACTTTGACATGCATCGAAAAGGATGACCAATTAATGGCTATAAGGTTGTATACTGTAGCTCAGTCAAACAACCACCGACTACATTTTCAGAGTTAGCTCGGTACAAGTCAATTCGCTGCGATCCGTACTACGATTGGCACTCACTCGCTAAGACCGATATCGCTGACAAGGGAACCGCATATGTAGGGGAAAGTCAAACACAAATTTGATGTCACCACTGGATTCTGACCCCTGTGGGAAGTCCAACCACCTCTTGAACTCATCCGGAAACGACCTCCTAAGAACCTAAATTTGAATTTGAAAATTGTGATTAAATTTCCTCTATTCTCCCTCAGCCTAGTTTACTCTTCGAACTGCCCGCGCAACATCTACCCCGGTAGCGCAGTGGTTGTGAGTTGCATCTATTTTGCAGAAGTCTGCAGTTCAAACCCCGATACCAGAGACATGTTTTGCTCTTTTTTACCCATCTTTCACTCACTTTTCATGTGGATTTGTTCAATTACTGTCATGTTTCACTCGAATTTGACTTATGAAAAACTTCATTTTTTTTGGTTTTTTTCAGCAACACAGACAAATACCAGTGAAAAGTGAACAATAATATTAACAAAATTATCAGCAACGATGGAGCAGTATGGAGCAGTAGCGATGGAGATGGAACGATGGAGGTCACTGGTATGTGTCTGTGTTGCTGTAAAACAACCAGAAAAATGAAATTTGCATAAGTCAAAATCGAGTGAAACATGACAGTAATTGAACAAATCCACATGAAAAGTGAGTGAAAGATGGGGAAAAAAGAGCAAAACATGTCTCTGGTATCGGGGTTTGAACTGCAGACTTGCAAAATAGATGCAACTCACAACCACTGCGCTACCTGGGTAGATGTTGCGTTGGCAGTTCTAAGAGTAAACTAGCCTGAGTGAGAATAGAGGAAATTCCATCCCAATTTTCAAAATCAAATTTCGGTTCTTAGGAGGTCGTTTCCGGATGAGTTCAAGAGGTGGTTGGACTTCCCACCGGGTACAGAATCCAGTGGTGACATCAAATTTGTGTTTGACTTTCCCCCTACATATGCGGTTCCCTTGTGAGGCATCCAAGACAATAACAGTGGAGTGTGTTGAATGTGAGATTGTGAAAAGCATGTATTTCCTCAAACTGTCCATTGAATGCAGATTGCAAATCAGCAGGAACCGCCATAGCGAAGAAAAACAAAGAAAAACGATGACAGACTCGAGACTGAATCATGTAGAGGACAGGAAATGCTATTTTAAGTACACTATTATTGGTTGAAGAAATATGTGTTCCTTTCTATCGGTCCAGCATGTATATGCTTTCCAGACAAGATGCGAACCGAGTGTACAAAGCATCGTGTTCGCTCGAGAGAGGATGGGAGATTGGAAGCGATTCACCTCTTCATATTTCCGATACTGAAACACCTATTAAATTCGAATGCAAAAATGGTGAGATTGGACGCTTTATTGAGCGTTTTTGCTAGTCCAAAATTTACCATATGTTTTTTGTTTATTCAGTGGTCCCGTGCGCTGTGCAGAATCCGGATAAGGTGATATTTATTTCATTTTCTGCATTTTCTAAACAATGCTGTAATAAGTATTGTTCAGTCCGTGGTACTGCCTGATAGCTCGGGCGGGAGACTATCGTGCATCGAGGTTAATCACACATTATCTTCCATTATGTGAGTTTATTATGTAGGTGAATTTTATTTCGGTGTTTTTAACCCAAACTTATTAAAGTTCGGAAATAAATTGTAGGTTGAATTCGACCCGCTATAAATTTCTGGAGTGTTCTTCCGGGAAATGGAAATATATTAAAGACACGTGGAGAACGACACCTCATGAACTGGAGGTTGTTGGGAGTGCTTACACTCCATTGGCAGCAGAGTGCGTACCAGGTAGTGTCGTGTTTTTTTAAAAAATTGATACCTACAAAGAGCTAACCGATATCGGATCATTGTGCAATAAGAGTGCGTGGCGATACTAGGCGCCGTACAGTATTAATGAAGGAGTAACACGAAAAATTACGACTATTTCTATGATTATGTATCAATGATTTACCGATCCCGGGTGATAGAAGGCTGGGTCTTCCCGGGTGGGGTATCGAAATTTCGCATGACGAGCTGATCCTCACACCACTGCGCCACCCGCGGTTGGAATACTACGATAAAGAAAAAAAAATGAATCAATTGTAAATATGTTTTTAGACTGTGTGGTAGCTAGCAAAGATATCACGACAATCAAGACGATGGATGGCATCTACAGGATCTATGTTTCATGCAGACCAAAGAATGGTTCACTCGCTCATCTTGTGTGAGATCCTTATAACCAATTTAAAGAAGGAGTGACAGCAATAAATGTATCCATGGGATAACGAGCGTAATTGTAGATTGATAAAACACTCGAAAAATCCAGAAATCTAATGCCGTTTTTGAACTGAGTTATGCGCGCGCACAAAGTTTGATTAAAGGTCATGGAATTCGGTATCGGAGATGTTGTCGGTATCATATTGAAAGGGAGGGACATTCGTATCGGGATCCCAGCGGTTCAATTCTCTCTTTGATGACACTCTCCCTTTGAGGGATTAATGCATTGATTATCATAATGTGAGACGGTTGACTATGAGTACTTAGCATAATTAAATTAGTAAAATATCCTCACTTGCATGCACTGTCAGTGTTTGCCACCACGCTTACAGCGGTTATTAACTTCTTTTTTTTAAATTTACCTTACAACAACTTTTATTTTAGGTTGAATTCGGAGCGTCATGCCTCGCTGATGTGCATTTACGACGGCTGGCGGAAGTACAATAGAGTTATTGCAAGTCCTTACATCACATTGCCTGCTGAATGCGTACCAAGTATCATTATGTTCTAAATTATTTAATTTAATTTTATAATATTAAGCATGTGTGGCGCCAGGAGGAACGGAAACTAGATTTGAAAAGCAAAACGGTGTAGATACGCTCGTCTTATATTGCAAAGATTCGGCGCGTCTATAGTAAGTTAGCAATTTAGTTCTCGATAAATGTCTAGTAAGTCATAATTAGTCGTACGAAATTAGGTCGGATTAGATCCCTGAGCTCATGTCGCCTTTGATAGGCGGCATGACAGCATAGTGCTCTTCCGATAGTGCTAAGTCTTCCATCACACCCATAATGCATTATCATTAACAGCCACGACATCTACGGTAAATTAGAAGGCGGCAAGGCATTCTGTCAAGTCTCGAAGGGGTGGTGGTGGTGGCTGCTAGATTTTTACGGTTCGGAGAGGGACGAACAAGGCGATACAACGCCGAAATTATATTGCAAGCTAGGTAAGTTTTTTTTCAAATAGTTATTTTTAGATCGTGCATTTCCGTTTACAGCCGAACAGAAAACAAAGGACGACGACCGGAGCAAAGGCCTCAGTCGCAGCAAGACGGGTTTGTGATAATGATACACAAAATGTCAAATTTGTGTGATATTTCAGACAACATCGACGATTCTGAAGTTGGTTGTTCGATTTGTTTTCGAAAATCGTAGCTTTTTATGCAAAACATCTGATAAATAATATGGCAATTAAACCACAATTATGTTTAGATGAGTTCAACAACGATTTGGCTGATTGCCGGAGGAGTGATTCTGGTGTGCGCCCTTGTTGGAGTTGGCGTATGTTTGCATGCATGTCATGGTTTTCCAATAAATAATATTTAGATTTGGTGTGTATGTCGAAAGAGACGAGAGAACAATGAGAATCCCAATCGCAGCTCTAACAAATCAATCGATAGTAGGCCCAAACCAAGCAAAGATATGTATCACATGAAGTACGACCCCAAGTCAAACTCCTATGTCTATCCATCCGACCCGATATACTAATAGAATACGAGTATTGTAATAGCTTATACAATGATCACAATAAATTGGCTCAATCTGTACCAGTATTTGTTAGGGTTCTCTTATTGGAAAATGTTCGTTGGTTATTTGGGTAAGTTTCAGGTCCGCTAAATAAACAAACGCTCGTCACCCATATAGGGCCCCTGAAACATATCGGTAAAAATGCAAAATCAGAAAACACTTGTCTTCCGACTAGAGTTGATACGACGCAGGAAAATTTCTGTGAATTGTTTATTCATTGCACACCTCGTTTCCTCGCTGGGCAACAGTACAATTGCGACGACCGACGTGAAGCAGCCCATGTAGACGAGGTAGATAACGATTGCAACACCGACCCAATGTTTCATCTTCCACTTGTCGGTGAACGAATTCACGAGAACACTAAAATTGTGTTGGGGGATTATATTGTTCCGGTTTCGGCACTCCTATCGAATAGTATCTCGCATCAAAGCACATCGATTGAGTGTAAAGTTAAGTGAGTCAGAAGAAACTCTCGCAATATGACACAATGACTAATTATGAATTTCCTTTACAAAAAGATACGGTGCCGTGCCTTTTTAACTCAACTCACCGAGTGACAGTCTTGGTGAACCGATGAAACGTCAGAGAAGCCTGATTTTCGTGAACTTGTTATCAATGATTAGAGTTCTCATTAGATCCCATTTTTGTAATTTTTCCCGCAATTCCGATAGTGAGAACAAAGTCGTTTCTAACATCGTAGACAACAGTCTTCATTCGATCTATTTTTCCAATAACTTAATGGACTTCAAACAATTGTGATCGAATACAGATTAGAAGTAGAAAAATACGCTTAGTGGAACAAAATTGAATCGGTGTGCGTGTTCTCCTCGTTTCGCACACTCTCTCGCTTTCTCTGACTTGCGAAAGAACTCAAGATATGAGGAGGGCGCATGGCGACGCTAGTTGCCGTTCAAGTCACTGATTAAGATGCCCGTAAAGCACTTTTTTCCCATTGTTTTGCAATACGATTTGTCAATTTGCATCTCTAATTTGATTCAATAACACTCGAACAAAGACCATTCTCCCCAATCTCGTCCAATCAATCCACTCTCTCCTCTCCTCCTCCGTTCATTTCCCTCCTTTTCGTTCGTCTCGAGTGGTTCACTCCCCTCCTTTCCCATCGGATCCGAGGTATTATACGTTATTTTTTCATCATTCAAAATAATGCAGCTATGATTTAGTTATATATTTGCTGCTAAATCATATCTAGTTTTGGGGAGCGGGATAGCAGTAAGATCACTTAAGATCATTGAGCACACCTGCACTTATGCATAGTAAATCTCATTTTCAGAGCAGCTTCTCTCAAGATGCGACTTCACTCTATTCTCCTGCTGATGTGTGCATTAGCATATGACCGTAAGGATACTTCTTGGATGACTGTCCACATCCTCCCCTCACGGCTCGTCAAAGCGAAACGAAAGCATAATTTTTTCGTGAATTCGTTCCTCGCTCTAACCCAGTGAAGTTAGAATGCGCTCTCTACTAATGCAATCGCTCTAATTGCGAAATTTCTCCCTCTCTTTAACATTTCGTGGTTTGAAGAAATTGAAAGCCCTGGAAACAGAAAGCAGAAATAGTATGACCCTCAGTGATTTCCTTTCATTGTCCTAGCATGAATTCTCTACCCCACTCACCCCGATTTTTCGATTTTCGATAACATAACCACTCAAAGGAGGGGGGGGGGGGTGGAAGGGCGATGACTGGGGGCGACCTCCAATAACTACAGCCGTTGGGTGATGTTGGGATATAATTCAATCACTTTTACCGACTGATTTAGTTGATCACTCGCATTTCAGGATTGCTTGCGGACGATTTCGAGAAAGATCTAAAGTCCAAGGAAACTCTCATTGCATCCGACTCGAAGTGCATCAAACCGATCATTTCGGGCAAAGATGGGGAATTTCCCGGGAATCTCAAATATGTGGGTGGCTAATATATTCATTTATTTGTACAATCCTTTCTTGATTTTATCTTCATTATTCTACTTGTTTATGTTGTTTTTTTGCATTTGAGAATTGTGCTGAAAGCGTTTCTGGCAATATTGCTAGAATATTTTCAGGATACATTTAACCAACCTGATGTTGGAATTGTACATCGATATTCGTGTGAAGGACCGGTTACTGAAATATGTTCACTTGGGTTTGTCAATATAATTGTAAATTAATCAATATGAAAAAAATTAAAGGGTAGATCGTCACGAAAGATGGAGAACCAAAACGGAACTATACGCGTGCATCAAACGTAGTGTCGGCAATGGATGGACAGGTGATAAACATCAGAGATAAACATGAATTTCCAAAAATCAAAGATCAAATGTATTGTGTCTCAGGCGTACTTGCAAGAGATCGGAGCGATCCTAACAGATGTGAGAGCACGAGCAAACCGTGGGGTGAAGGGGAGGATAGTCTCGGAAGCGATTCGGATCAACTAACTGCCTCCATTATTACATGTAATTTGTTGAAGCATATTTAAGTTTTGGCTAAGAATTTCATTGAAAAGACGCACAAAAAAGGTTCTTAACAACCTAAAGATTCTGGCGAAAAAGTATAATATATAGTATATATTATAAATAATTTACACTGCCAAGTGTCGGGTGCCGGTATCGATATTCAATTTCTAGGTGGAGTATATGTGAAGTGCAAGGATTCTTCACATGATTTGTTGTGAGCTAATTCAAAAGAAAATACAATAGTTCCTTCAAAGGGCCCAATTGCTTGTATTGTTATTCATCCCAGGGAATTGAAATAGTTTATTTCTCCATATATAATCGCTTTATTTATATTTGCATTCGATATGACTCAGCGCCCCTGCCGGGCGATTGGCACACAACGAGGCAGCCTGCACAACGAAAGGATGGCATTCGAAAAAGATGGATGGTGGATGGCAAATTGCGCGGGATGGCCAAGGACCGCCATTTGAGTGCAAGCCAGGTGATATATTCACAGAATATTGCCCAAAATGTTGTTCTTTGAATGAAATGTATATAACAACACTGGAATTTCTAGGCCCTCGGTGCACCTATCATGCTGCCAACGGAGTGAGCGGACACATTTTTTTTTGGGGGGGGGGGGGCAAATACTTTACATGGCCACTTGATATCCCCAATTAGGTGGGAATCCGATTACGTATTCAAGAGCAGGCTTTCTTCAGAATATTTATGCCGAAATCAGAACATCGAAATGGTAACATATTGATATCTCTCGTCTCTCTCGAAGGTTGAAAGCCTGGTTTTTCTTTGTTATCATTTATATCAACTATTCCCTATCATACATTATCGGCTTAATATCGGTAGGCATCTAGTTCTCGGAAAGAAATCACCCAACAAAAACACTGAAATTCTGTTTTTTGGGATGTTTTTGGCACTTGCTAACTTTTCATATTTTTTTTAGCCTGCTATATGACCGAGATGCGATTTGAACATACTGTAGTATTCCACCGCCAAGGCCCTTACATATATCATATACAAAATAATTGAACTCGAATGCCACAAGAATTGGCATGACGAAAATAAAAGAAAGAAACCTCCGAACAACCTAATATATCAAATGGTCCAAAATTGCGAATTTCTGTGGAAAATCATGGTTAGACAATCACCAAATGCCGTAACTAATCGACAGTCTAGTACCCCAGTAAGTAGTCTTACCCAGTAGAATGGGTATCGATTGGTCACGTAATTTCGTGATTATCTAACCATGATTTTCCACTCAAATTCCAATTGTAGACCATGAAGTTTCTAAGTCGATTCCCGACGGAGCGGTGGTTTGTTTCTGTTTTCTCGGTTTCTGTTTTGTCACCCCCCCCCCCCTCCAATTTTATTCGATGTAATTATTGATTAGGCAATGTAAAGCAAATTGAAATTGTGAATTATTGATCGCTTCTCGTTAACGTTTAACTGATAAGGTCACCCCTCCCTATAGCAACGACTGCCCTATGAGCCAGTACCCCAGCCCTACTCACAACTACGCACACATATATTCCCCGACGTGACCGCATCGCTGCCAATCTGTGCCCCTCCAAACCGGACAAAAACCTCCTTTGTCCCCCAAATCTTATATATCAACCTAAACCGGACACAGCCTTTTTTTCAATTTCAAAAATGACTTCTACTTCAGCAGCTTCAATTTGACCAATCAACTAAGACGATAGCCTGTCGCAACGTAGACAATACTCTCATGAAAATTAAGTATGTTTTAGAGCAAAACTAATATTTATTAATTTTTGAATCATTTTCAGATTCAACAAAAAATTGTACGACTCTTTAACATGTGAAAGTGTTAAGTACTCACACTTCTGGAAATCGGGTGAAGAAAGAGTCGTTGAGGCACACGAACCAATTTTCGCATTATGAGTTGAAAGTGAGAAATACAATATTCATTAGCTTAGTGCATTATCTTTGCATTAGCTTTGCATTACATATTTTTTAAATAATTTTTATGTTAATTTTAGGAGGACATTCGTGCAATGTTTGCATTCGTGCATTGCGAGTTTTGTATCAACTTTTCAATAGTCCAGAAATAACAAAGAAGATAAATGTAACAATTGCAGCTACTCGAACCAACACGTAACGAGTGATAAAGCAGTGTGCGGATTTAAGGGGTGGACGGGCTCTGTTTTGCTTTAGAGTGTCGAAGACAGAATGAAAATGAAATTTGCATGCGCAAAAGGTGGTTGAGCTGAATATGGTAAAGTAAGCGGAAATGTTTACACTTTTATTTGTATTTATTCTTTTTTTCGAATATTTCCAAACTTACTATAATATAAAATGTGCAGTGTTTCTAAACGTGGTCTACACAGTGTTTCTTGAGCTGCGACACAAACGGTCCAGTCAGTCGTGTAAAAATTGGCAATGGAATTGAAATAACTTGTGTCGATCCAACCCTATATTTGTTGTAAGTTTACCTTCATGTACAATAATACGATCTAGACGGTTTCAACAATGTACAATAATGTTAAAAGTGACATATTTGACATCAATGTTTAGTCTTCTTTTCAGTTATGGAGACAAACCAGTGAAGTGAAGCAAGGCAATGTGTAATCCTGACAATGGATGGACTGGTTCTGACTTGATTAAGGGGTCGATCATAAAACGAAAATGCAATTTGAATGCAACAAACGTGAGTTTTCGAATTCATATTTTTTTAAAGATGTATAATTGGTTTTTGAAAATCCGCGATTAATCGTTGCTGCGATATTAAAAAGTAATCATTGTATTTTCATGTGTTCTCGAGATATTATGGAATGAATATATCTAGATGATGTTTTCGAATTCGCGGGCGAAAAAATTGTTAATAGTTTACAATCCTTAATTTCAGCTCCCAGTGACTTGTGCAAGTTTGACATGGCGACTGGAGTTGTATGATTTCATCCCTCATTTTCCGGATAAAAAATGCAAATTTCAGTTTAATTTTGAGAGCGCTAATAGAATGTTGACTTGCATCGAGAAAGATAACCAATTGATGGCTATAAGGTTGGTTACAGTAGCCCAATCAATCGCAAACTGAATGAATTTCAAGTGTAAACTCAAACCGGTACAAGTCGATTCTCTGTGATCCCTACTATGATTGGTTCACCGACGATAAAAAAGATATCGCTAAGGCTTCCAAGGAACTAAAAGTGGAATGCTTTGAATGTGAGCTTGTGAACATCAGACTTAACCTAAAACTGTGTTTTTTTAACAGATTTCAAATGAGATGGAATCACTTTTTCGAAGAAAAATGACGAGATAATCGAATTACATTCGTGCAGTGGGGAGAATTTGCTACTGTAAGTGCGACTTTAGTTGGGATTTTTTCCTGGCGTTTCAAAATATATGCCTCCCAGGCAAGAAACGAATCGTGTGTACAATGCCACTTGCTCGTTCGAGAAAGGATGGAAGATTGAGAGCGATTCTCCTCTTCATATTTCCGATACTGCAACAACTTTGCAATTTCAATGCGAAAATGGTGAGATTGGACACTTTGTAGTACATTTTAGCCAGTTGAACATATCACGCCATTCATCTAAGAATTGAGCTGTATTGGCCTTTTTTCGGATTTGGTCAAAACTTGGAATGTGATGTTTTTTTGATGGATAAGTAGATCCATCTCATTCAGAGATACTCTGCTAGTCTCATGTGCATAAACCCACCCTGAGGGTCCTGGCACCGGGTCGTTAGTTCTGGTTCCAACCTTTATCCTTGAATATCTCGGTTCGACGTGACTTTTAGTGAAAATTCCCACCTGACCGACCCCCACTAATTTTATGAACGCTATCCATCCGTGCAAACTAGAATTCATGAAAATGATTTTTAACGGTTATACATTCCATGCTAATTATCTCGAAAATCTGTCGAAAGATGCAGCTGAAAATTTCTCAGCTAGAAGCTCTCGAGAAGAGCTTTCAAATAAGTATCTTGCGGTGTTGTAACTCTTTCCGCAAGTACCATTGTATCCACTTTGAAGTTCCGACTTGATTTGAAGTCATTTAATTCGACGGAGACCGCGCGTTTTCTAACGAGAGGAATGAAATGATATGAGGAATTTGTTCTCAACTGTGTTTCAGATATTAATCAAATATTTTTCATCGCAAAATGAG
The DNA here is from genome assembly GCA_036245805.1 of Pristionchus mayeri. Taxonomy (NCBI): domain Eukaryota; kingdom Metazoa; phylum Nematoda; class Chromadorea; order Rhabditida; family Neodiplogasteridae; genus Pristionchus; species Pristionchus mayeri. The sequence goes on along the minus strand of BTRK01000003.1, from coordinate 12,034,234 downwards.
GCAAATAAATTTGAACAATATCTGAAACACAGTTGAGAACGAATTCCTTCTCTCATTTTACGTCTCTCGTTAGAAAACGCGCGGTCTCCATCGAATTAAATGACTTCAAATCAAGTCGGAACTTACAATGGTACTTGCGGAAAGAGTTACAACACCTCTTCTCGAGAGCTTCTCGCTGAGAAATTTTCAGCTGCATCTTTCGACAGATTTTCAAGATAATTACCATGGAATGTATAACCGTTAAAAATCAATTTCATGAGTTCTAGTTTGCACGGATGGATAGCGTTCATAAAATTAGTGGGGTCGGTCAGGTGGGTATTTTAACTAAAAGTCACGTCGAACCGAGATATTCAAGGATAAAGGTTGGAACCAGAACTAACGACCCGGTGCCAGGACCCTCAGGGTGGGTTTATGCAAATGAAAAGTTGGGAATGTGGTTAGGCATCCTAGAGTAGCGCAAAACATAAGAAATCTATATTTCGACAATTTTGTCAAATCCGGCGTTGAGCTCGATTCTTAGGTGAAAGGCGTGATATGTATTAAACTACTTATTGCGTATTCAGTTGTCCCTTGCGCTCTACAGGAACCGCATCAGGTGTTTGCCGTTTATTTTTCCAATTTACAAACTAAACAATAAAACAAGAAAACGAATTATTTTCGAGTCAATGGTCCTGCCCGACAGGCAAACGCGGAAGAAGCATCGATGGGAAACGGTGCTGGCCGGAAAGCCATTTGAGTGCAAACCAAGTATGATCCTGCTGCTGTTGTTGTTGTTGTTGTTGTTGTTGTTGTTGTTGTTGTTGTTGTTGTTGTGGTATTTATTAGGCTGAATAATAAGTTTTGCCCGAATTCGTACCCCCAATTTGAGCTTATATTGTTTGTTTGTTTCAAATCGTCACATGTTGTCCTCATGTCAATATATTTGCACATGTTCGATCTTTAGAACATTATGGTTGGGATGGGGCAACGTTGCTTACTATGGGAGAAATGAAGGTCAATGCAACTTTGATTTTTTCACAAAAGTTAAAATTTTCTTTAATGTTGCGGTACTTCAAAGATACAATTTTAGGTCTAAGCTCACAAAGTGTTCTAAGAAGCCTGACTTGTTCTACATAGTAGCAAAAAGTGAGAGTTACTGGATTCGTTATTGCCTTCGTACAGGTCACTGAATCCGAGACACCATTGAAAATAAGAATCTGCTCGAAGAAATTCCCTGTTTCGCAGATTGACTGGCACCTACCTAGGGGCGCTGTTATCAATGCATACAGTACTCTCAATTATGCCGATAGTTAAGAGAGTATTTGGCTTTTTCATCTAAAAAAGTGATGTTGGTTCATCAACTATCTTTCGATTGAAATGTTGAAAAATCTGATATTGAGGGTTTTCAGGTAAAGCCTACCCCACAAAAAGTACCGATCTCCAAGAGCTTCCTAATTAGTGACCGATAGGGTAGGGATTGTTCTTTAATTTGAGCACGAAATAACTGCTCTTCAAACCACTGCGCTATCACAATAATGAAAGAAAGTTGAATTTCGATGTTCAAAATTTGACACTTATAATCTGAAGAGCACTGTTCATGGATGAAGTATCACATACCATCCTAAAGAAAAATATGGCGTGTACTAGACATGTAGTTCACATGCATGAATAATTGAAATCACAAGACCCATCGGTATAGATACAGTACGCCATAATCGTATCTTGACAAGGCTCATGACAACTCAAACTCGGATTAAGTACTCATCTTTAATAGGCTTCTCGGGGCTGATCAGTATCAACATCAACAGCGCGATATATAATCATACTTCATTACTGTGGCAAAGATTGGGTGCTATCTCTATTCGCAGTGAAATTATGATCCTTCAAAAAGTCCGGGTGTTGGTCAACCACATTAAGTTTAGGACATGACTGTATCCCTTTCATTGGTCAGACAGATCTATGGTAGTGTGCGCTAAAGAGAGTATAAATGCCCCTATCTATCATTGAAATACATAAGCTGATTGGATTACAACGAGCGATGGGAGAGGTCAGAATGCACATTAGCCGAAATCGGACAAAACTTATTACTCAGCCTGATATATGCATAACAAATTTATTCTTTAATTGCATAATTAAAGGTAATAATACATAATTTTCTAGGCTCTCGGTGCACTTTTCACGCCTCGGACGGGGTGAACGAACATTTGTTTCAGCTTTCTTGACAACTTCACAAGGCGAAAATTATACTTGCAGTAATTTGAATCAGCATGTAGCGAATGATAAGGCATGGTGCGGGATCAATGGTTGGAGTGACTCTAATTTAGATTGGCTCAGCAATGTCGACAATAAAAACAAAATGCCATTTGAATGCGTGAGAGGTATAAATGTTCGAAAACGATACCGCGGTGCCTGAATTCAATGAACTCCCTGTAGTCACTTACGAGAAGAGAAAGTGTACAAGGACGGGACTAAGCATTGATGCTGTTGCAAATGTTGTATGAAATGATACATTAAGTTTGTGAATCAAACGGGCCAGTTACTCGTACAAAGATTGGCAAAGGAATTCAAGTAACTTGTGATGATTCAAAGCTATATTTATTGTAAGTGATTTAAGATAATGTATATTATATAATATTCACTAATAACCATAAACTATTTATTATTCACCAACTATATGTGTGTCCCATAGCTTCATATCTATATCATTTACTTTCCTCACCCGATGTGTTTTCAGCTATATGGACAAACCAGTGAAGAGAAGCAAGGCGATGTGTAATCCTGATAATGGTTGGAGTGGTTCTGAATTGATGAATAAGGACGATTATAAATCGATAATGGAATTTGAGTGCAAGGAACGTGAGTGAAAATTCGATTTTTACTATTTGTGTATATCAAAATGTTTATGAAAATTGGAGAGGATGCTTTGAAAATATAAGATTAACTAAAACATAGTATACAATCTCATTTCAGCTATCGCATACACATGCAAGGTTGACAATTCAGCTGGATTGGTATGATTCTTCCAAATAATTTCCTTGAACATGCTCATTCCAGTTTACATATGAAAACTCTACCCGAACTTTGACTTGTGTCGAAAAAGATGACGCACTGTTGGCAATAAGGTTGGTTCTTGTAACTCTGCAAGAAAAGCTAGAGAATGCATTTAGTGTTGACTATGTGAACCGATAGTCAACACTAAATGCAGACGATGGAGAGATGATTTGACCCGAGCTATTGGCAAACACTGGTGGAATGCAACTTATGAAGAGTACCGCCCCATCCTCATCTGAGCACCTATTGCCTGACATGATAAATTGATTGATGTGAACCGATACACGTCGGTACAGTGTGATCCTTACTTTGATTGGTTCTCGCGAGATAAGAGTGATATCGGCGATGTCTCCAAGGCATTTACTGCGAATTGTGTCGAATGTGAGATTCTGACATTTTTTTTATATTTGTGAAATAATTATAGTTCGTAATTCTGGTCACGGCGCCTTCATTTCCCACATTCTTTCCCACATTCATTTCCCACATCAACCAGTCGAGAAAATGTGTTAAATGAAGAGGGTCACCCGAATTAAGATAATAATCAAATATGCATGTAAAAAATTGCAAAAATAGTAATGCTATTTTTTAGATTGCAAACCATTGGGGATTACTTTTTCGAAGAAAAATAGTGATATCATCGAAACGCAACACTGTAATGGCCAGGAATTGCTATTGTGAGTGTATTGTGAGAAATGATTCGAACAAGTGCTTATTGACAAGCTCTCCTCGATATCTTCAGCAATGACCATATCCAGATTTCAATAATATCTTAGAAGAACTACCTAGCCGCAATGATTTTAAAATATATGATATATTTCTAGCCAAGACACGAATCGGGTGTACAACGCCTCTTGCTCGCTCGAGAAAGGGTGGGAGATTGGGAGCGATTCACCCCTTCATATTCCCGATACTGAAACACATCTTAAATTCAAATGCAGAAATGGTGAGATTGGTATCTCTGATGTGATATTTAGTCTATCACAAGTTTCAAAAGTTTATCTAAATATAATATTTTAGTTGTCCCTTGCGCAGTGCAGAATCCTGATCAGGTGTGTCCACAATACTTGTTTTATTCTTCAAAACATTACTTATGTTATCTTTCCAGTTGATGATACTACCCAACAGTACTGGCGGATGGCTGTCTTGCACCGGAGGAAACGCCACGTTAGGCGTAGTTAAGTGAGCTTGCTTAATTAATTTTCCAATTGCTACTTTCAACCTACGCATCAAATTTCAGAGTGAATTCGGATTATCATGACTATGCCTTCATTGATTGCAAATCGGGGAAATGGCAACACGAGGAAAGGATTGTCGGAAGTGCTTACACTCCATTGGTCACAAAGTGTTTAACAGGTATGTTTGTTCTTTAGATATAAATGTTATTAAAGTAAATTACTATTTAAATGTAAATTAAAGAGTGCAAGGTGGCTGACGGAGTATTAGCAAGAAAGGAAAAAAAAGAAACGGCGTCGACACGATAGTAGCTTCCTGTGCCGAAGTAACCAAGTCCTTCGTGTCACTTATGTGAGAAAATTCTCAACTATAAATCACAAGCAATTCATTCTTCGTCCTTTCTTTTAAGTTACAATTTTCAGGTCGTGGAATAAACAACGCTTCGCCGAGTTAGAGTGCAATTCCGGAACATGGACACATAAAAACGAAGAAATCGGCGCATCGCATGCTATGCACACGCTTTCTGTAAAGTGCACGAAAGGTATGATTTTGTGATTTTTTTTTTATAAATATGACACATCATCGATTTTGAAGAATGTGTGGCGGATGGATAAGGAATCACAGTGAAAATGGTCAAGAAAGACGGCGTCGACACTATTACCGTTTCTTGTCAAAATTCGACACATCTGATTAAGTAAGTTAAAGAAGGAGTTGAACTTTTGACGCTGTCATATCAATGCCCTAGCCAACCCTCCAAAGAGCATAGCGCGAGCTAAGAGGGTAGACAACCATCGTTTTCATAGCTCAGTGGTAGAGCAGCCGTCATGTGATCTGAAGGTTGCGGGTTCGATTCCCACTCAATGTTTTTTGACAAATCTTCGAAATATTTGAATTCCCGCACGTCCCTGCCCTATCAAGGACTATCAGCGCCCATGGTATCTGCCAACTAGTGATAACTCGGTTCATAATAAAGATATAAATTTGAAATTTGCAGAATCGCTCACGGTTATGAAAAGCTAGGCCATGGTTATGTCATCGTTAAAAGTTCAGCTTTGCTAACACTCCTTCTTCAACAATCTTGCTGTTTTGACTATGTGCTTATAATGGTTATTCTAAAAGGAAAAAAAAGATTGTATCATATACACATTAATGTGTATCTCTGTGCAAGATGTCATTTGTTAATTATTTCTTCAGCGACTACGAATTCCACTCCCAAGCATACTGCCAGCTGGACAGGGGGTGGTGGAAGGAAGGGGCGAGAGGAATAGTCCAGGACACCATTACACCAAATAAATTTTCTTGCAAGCCGCCTAAGCCCTTCCGTCCAGGTAACTAGAGTAATCCAGCAAATGAGCGAAACATACACTGGATGCAATTACAGACGAGAAGCAAAACAACTATGACGACAAGCAGGGAAAAGGAAGGAGCGATAAGGGTTAGTGATAAATGATTGAAAAAGTGAATTATGTTGATATTTCAGGCAACAGCGACGATTCTGGAGTTCGTTTCACTTGATTTTCGCAAATGTTTTTACTCAAAATATCGAAGAAATTGCACGAAAATGAATATTTAAGATGAGCTCAACAACGATTTGGCTGATTGTCGGAGGAGTGATTCTTCTGCTTTGCATAATCGTTGGAATTATCGTACGGTTTTAAACATTGCTACTTTTCTCAAAAATAATATTTAGATTTGGTGTGTGTGTCGGAAAAGGCGACAGAACAATGACAATCCCAATCGCAGCTCGATAATATGCCCAGACCAAGCAACGATGTGTATCACATGAAATACGACCCCAAGTCAAATGCCTATGTGTATCCATCCGACCCGATATACTAAGGAAACAAGAGCACGTTATTGTAATAGCGTATACAATGGACACAATAAATTGGCTCAATCAGTAACTTTCTTGCTCTTTCGTACTCACACACGCGACTAATGGGGTCATGAAGGGGGTAGGATGAGAACTATGACGTCATACTTGCTTTGATAAATCAAAGGCGGAATTATGCCAGTTCGCATACTACACAGTGTCTGAAAGAGTGTACGGAAGAGTACAACTACAGGGAGACGCGAGCGTAATCGACTTTTTCTCTGTTTTAGTTTGACTGCCGATAGAGCTCATGAATCGATTCGGACGCCGACTAGGGTTCGGTCGAATTGGCACTTTCTTGAATCAGATATGTTTCAAGTGCGCTCTACACTTAAAGTTCGCTTGAAGCATACCTACAAATCAATCAAAAAATCCCAATACGCTACATTGGGGTAACAATAATGTCGACTGGTCAACACTAGTTGTCATTGAAATTATACGACATTGACTGCGACATTGGACGTTTATTGTAAAGAACTTTTTAAAACTTTTTCAAGTGAAATCGATTTGACAATTTGCATCCTACATTTGAATCAATTACGCTCGAACAAAGGCCATTCTATCCAATCTCGTCCAATCACTATCTTCTCTCCTCCTCCATTCATTCCTCTCCCTTTCGCTCGTCTCGAGTGGTTCACTCCCCCTTTTCTCCCATCGGATACAAGGTATTTTTATTTTCTTTTCAATATAAATCTCATAGTTTACAGGGTTGTCTTATGATGACTAGTATGACGTCATAGTTCTCATCCTACCCCCTTCATGACCCCATTAGTCGCGTGTGTGAGTACGAAAGAGCAAGAAAGTTACTGATTGAGCCAATTTATTGTGTCCATTGTATACGCTATTACAATAACGTGCTCTAGTGTTGACCAGTCGACATTATTGTTACCCCAATGTAGCGTATTGGGATTTTTTGATTGATTTGTAGGTATGCTTCAAGCGAACTTTAAGTGTAGAGCGCACTTGAAACATATCTGATTCAAGAAAGTGCCAATTCGACCGAACCCTAGTCGGCGTCCGAATCGATTCATGAGCTCTATCGGCAGTCAAACTAAAACAGAGAAAAAGTCGATTACGCTCGCGTCTCCCTGTAGTTGTACTCTTCCGTACACTCTTTCAGACACTGTGTAGTATGCGAACTGGCATAATTCCGCCTTTGATTTATCAAAGCAAGTATGACGTCATAGTTCTCATCCTACCCCCTTCATGACCCCATTAGTCGCGTGTGTGAGTACGAAAGAGCAAGAAAGTTACTGATTGAGCCAATTTATTGTGTCCATTGTATACGCTATTACAATAACGTGCTCTTGTTTCCTTAGTATATCGGGTCGGATGGATGCACATAGGCATTTGACTTGGGGTCGTATTTCATGTGATACACATCGTTGCTTGGTCTGGGTATATTATCGAGCTGCGATTGGGATTGTCATTGTTCTGTCGCCTTTTCCGACACACACACCAAATCTAAATATTATTTTTGAGAAAAGTAGCAATGTTTAAAACCGTACGATAATTCCAACGATTATGCAAAGCAGAAGAATCACTCCTCCGACAATCAGCCAAATCGTTGTTGAGCTCATCTTAAATATTCATTTTCGTGCAATTTCTTCGATATTTTGAGTAAAAACATTTGCGAAAATCAAGTGAAACGAACTCCAGAATCGTCGCTGTTGCCTGAAATATCAACATAATTCACTTTTTCAATCATTTATCACTAACCCTTATCGCTCCTTCCTTTTCCCTGCTTGTCGTCATAGTTGTTTTGCTTCTCGTCTGTAATTGCATCCAGTGTATGTTTCGCTCATTTGCTGGATTACTCTAGTTACCTGGACGGAAGGGCTTAGGCGGCTTGCAAGAAAATTTATTTGGTGTAATGGTGTCCTGGACTATTCCTCTCGCCCCTTCCTTCCACCACCCCCTGTCCAGCTGGCAGTATGCTTGGGAGTGGAATTCGTAGTCGCTGAAGAAATAATTAACAAATGACATCTTGCACAGAGATACACATTAATGTGTATATGATACAATCTTTTTTTTCCTTTTAGAATAACCATTATAAGCACATAGTCAAAACAGCAAGATTGTTGAAGAAGGAGTGTTAGCAAAGCTGAACTTTTAACGATGACATAACCATGGCCTAGCTTTTCATAACCGTGAGCGATTCTGCAAATTTCAAATTTATATCATTATTATGAACCGAGTTATCACTAGTTGGCAGATACCATGGGCGCTGATAGTCCTTGATAGGGCAGGGACGTGCGGGAATTCAAATATTTCGAAGATTTGTCAAAAAACATTGAGTGGGAATCGAACCCGCAACCTTCAGATCACATGACGGCTGCTCTACCACTGAGCTATGAAAACGATGGTTGTCTACCCTCTTAGCTCGCGCTATGCTCTTTGGAGGGTTGGCTAGGGCATTGATATGACAGCGTCAAAAGTTCAACTCCTTCTTTAACTTACTTAATCAGATGTGTCGAATTTTGACAAGAAACGGTAATAGTGTCGACGCCGTCTTTCTTGACCATTTTCACTGTGATTCCTTATCCATCCGCCACACATTCTTCAAAATCGATGATGTGTCATATTTATAAAAAAAAAATCACAAAATCATACCTTTCGTGCACTTTACAGAAAGCGTGTGCATAGCATGCGATGCGCCGATTTCTTCGTTTTTATGTGTCCATGTTCCGGAATTGCACTCTAACTCGGCGAAGCGTTGTTTATTCCACGACCTGAAAATTGTAACTTAAAAGAAAGGACGAAGAATGAATTGCTTGTGATTTATAGTTGAGAATTTTCTCACATAAGTGACACGAAGGACTTGGTTACTTCGGCACAGGAAGCTACTATCGTGTCGACGCCGTTTCTTTTTTTTCCTTTCTTGCTAATACTCCGTCAGCCACCTTGCACTCTTTAATTTACATTTAAATAGTAATTTACTTTAATAACATTTATATCTAAAGAACAAACATACCTGTTAAACACTTTGTGACCAATGGAGTGTAAGCACTTCCGACAATCCTTTCCTCGTGTTGCCATTTCCCCGATTTGCAATCAATGAAGGCATAGTCATGATAATCCGAATTCACTCTGAAATTTGATGCGTAGGTTGAAAGTAGCAATTGGAAAATTAATTAAGCAAGCTCACTTAACTACGCCTAACGTGGCGTTTCCTCCGGTGCAAGACAGCCATCCGCCAGTACTGTTGGGTAGTATCATCAACTGGAAAGATAACATAAGTAATGTTTTGAAGAATAAAACAAGTATTGTGGACACACCTGATCAGGATTCTGCACTGCGCAAGGGACAACTAAAATATTATATTTAGATAAACTTTTGAAACTTGTGATAGACTAAATATCACATCAGAGATACCAATCTCACCATTTCTGCATTTGAATTTAAGATGTGTTTCAGTATCGGGAATATGAAGGGGTGAATCGCTCCCAATCTCCCACCCTTTCTCGAGCGAGCAAGAGGCGTTGTACACCCGATTCGTGTCTTGGCTAGAAATATATCATATATTTTAAAATCATTGCGGCTAGGTAGTTCTTCTAAGATATTATTGAAATCTGGATATGGTCATTGCTGAAGATATCGAGGAGAGCTTGTCAATAAGCACTTGTTCGAATCATTTCTCACAATACACTCACAATAGCAATTCCTGGCCATTACAGTGTTGCGTTTCGATGATATCACTATTTTTCTTCGAAAAAGTAATCCCCAATGGTTTGCAATCTAAAAAATAGCATTACTATTTTTGCAATTTTTTACATGCATATTTGATTATTATCTTAATTCGGGTGACCCTCTTCATTTAACACATTTTCTCGACTGGTTGATGTGGGAAATGAATGTGGGAAAGAATGTGGGAAATGAAGGCGCCGTGACCAGAATTACGAACTATAATTATTTCACAAATATAAAAAAAATGTCAGAATCTCACATTCGACACAATTCGCAGTAAATGCCTTGGAGACATCGCCGATATCACTCTTATCTCGCGAGAACCAATCAAAGTAAGGATCACACTGTACCGACGTGTATCGGTTCACATCAATCAATTTATCATGTCAGGCAATAGGTGCTCAGATGAGGATGGGGCGGTACTCTTCATAAGTTGCATTCCACCAGTGTTTGCCAATAGCTCGGGTCAAATCATCTCTCCATCGTCTGCATTTAGTGTTGACTATCGGTTCACATAGTCAACACTAAATGCATTCTCTAGCTTTTCTTGCAGAGTTACAAGAACCAACCTTATTGCCAACAGTGCGTCATCTTTTTCGACACAAGTCAAAGTTCGGGTAGAGTTTTCATATGTAAACTGGAATGAGCATGTTCAAGGAAATTATTTGGAAGAATCATACCAATCCAGCTGAATTGTCAACCTTGCATGTGTATGCGATAGCTGAAATGAGATTGTATACTATGTTTTAGTTAATCTTATATTTTCAAAGCATCCTCTCCAATTTTCATAAACATTTTGATATACACAAATAGTAAAAATCGAATTTTCACTCACGTTCCTTGCACTCAAATTCCATTATCGATTTATAATCGTCCTTATTCATCAATTCAGAACCACTCCAACCATTATCAGGATTACACATCGCCTTGCTTCTCTTCACTGGTTTGTCCATATAGCTGAAAACACATCGGGTGAGGAAAGTAAATGATATAGATATGAAGCTATGGGACACACATATAGTTGGTGAATAATAAATAGTTTATGGTTATTAGTGAATATTATATAATATACATTATCTTAAATCACTTACAATAAATATAGCTTTGAATCATCACAAGTTACTTGAATTCCTTTGCCAATCTTTGTACGAGTAACTGGCCCGTTTGATTCACAAACTTAATGTATCATTTCATACAACATTTGCAACAGCATCAATGCTTAGTCCCGTCCTTGTACACTTTCTCTTCTCGTAAGTGACTACAGGGAGTTCATTGAATTCAGGCACCGCGGTATCGTTTTCGAACATTTATACCTCTCACGCATTCAAATGGCATTTTGTTTTTATTGTCGACATTGCTGAGCCAATCTAAATTAGAGTCACTCCAACCATTGATCCCGCACCATGCCTTATCATTCGCTACATGCTGATTCAAATTACTGCAAGTATAATTTTCGCCTTGTGAAGTTGTCAAGAAAGCTGAAACAAATGTTCGTTCACCCCGTCCGAGGCGTGAAAAGTGCACCGAGAGCCTAGAAAATTATGTATTATTACCTTTAATTATGCAATTAAAGAATAAATTTGTTATGCATATATCAGGCTGAGTAATAAGTTTTGTCCGATTTCGGCTAATGTGCATTCTGACCTCTCCCATCGCTCGTTGTAATCCAATCAGCTTATGTATTTCAATGATAGATAGGGGCATTTATACTCTCTTTAGCGCACACTACCATAGATCTGTCTGACCAATGAAAGGGATACAGTCATGTCCTAAACTTAATGTGGTTGACCAACACCCGGACTTTTTGAAGGATCATAATTTCACTGCGAATAGAGATAGCACCCAATCTTTGCCACAGTAATGAAGTATGATTATATATCGCGCTGTTGATGTTGATACTGATCAGCCCCGAGAAGCCTATTAAAGATGAGTACTTAATCCGAGTTTGAGTTGTCATGAGCCTTGTCAAGATACGATTATGGCGTACTGTATCTATACCGATGGGTCTTGTGATTTCAATTATTCATGCATGTGAACTACATGTCTAGTACACGCCATATTTTTCTTTAGGATGGTATGTGATACTTCATCCATGAACAGTGCTCTTCAGATTATAAGTGTCAAATTTTGAACATCGAAATTCAACTTTCTTTCATTATTGTGATAGCGCAGTGGTTTGAAGAGCAGTTATTTCGTGCTCAAATTAAAGAACAATCCCTACCCTATCGGTCACTAATTAGGAAGCTCTTGGAGATCGGTACTTTTTGTGGGGTAGGCTTTACCTGAAAACCCTCAATATCAGATTTTTCAACATTTCAATCGAAAGATAGTTGATGAACCAACATCACTTTTTTAGATGAAAAAGCCAAATACTCTCTTAACTATCGGCATAATTGAGAGTACTGTATGCATTGATAACAGCGCCCCTAGGTAGGTGCCAGTCAATCTGCGAAACAGGGAATTTCTTCGAGCAGATTCTTATTTTCAATGGTGTCTCGGATTCAGTGACCTGTACGAAGGCAATAACGAATCCAGTAACTCTCACTTTTTGCTACTATGTAGAACAAGTCTTAGGCTTCTTAGAACACTTTGTGAGCTTAGACCTAAAATTGTATCTTTGAAGTACCGCAACATTAAAGAAAATTTTAACTTTTGTGAAAAAATCAAAGTTGCATTGACCTTCATTTCTCCCATAGTAAGCAACGTTGCCCCATCCCAACCATAATGTTCTAAAGATCGAACATGTGCAAATATATTGACATGAGGACAACATGTGACGATTTGAAACAAACAAACAATATAAGCTCAAATTGGGGGTACGAAATCGGGCAAAACTTATTATTCAGCCTAATAAATACCACAACAACAACAACAACAACAACAACAACAACAACAACAACAACAACAACAACAGCAGCAGGATCATACTTGGTTTGCACTCAAATGGCTTTCCGGCCAGCACCGTTTCCCATCGATGCTTCTTCCGCGTTTGCCATACGTTTGATGTACACCCAGCCTCGTTGTAAGCCAAATGCACGCCACGGGAACTGAATCACGTATTGTTTGTGAATTAGATTCACACATCTGAGCTTTACTATCGTTTATTTTTAACTCCGAAAATTCGCTACTATTATGATACATTTTCAATTGTGAGCCACATGTTAGTGGTGGGGAGAATTTAATTAAAAATTAATTAAACTTTTAATAACTAATTAATTAAACTGACAAGAGATTGTGGGACGAATCCGTACACTTGACATGCATTCCTCCGTTAAATTTGCTGACCATTTCATCGCAATTGCGGCGATCTTCAGTATTCGAGGGAAGCTATTAGGGTGTCCCATAAAGAATTACAATTTTTTTGTTTTTTTTGTTTTATTTTTTTTGTTTTGAAATGCTTTATTCTCAGTCAATAACTTATGCCCCCTTCCTTCCCACTACCTTCTTCCATCGATCAGGAAGGGTCTCGAATTCTCTTCTCCAGAAGTCCTGGGTCCTGGAGTCGATCCATTCTTGGAAGGTAGTCTCGAGTTCGTCTCGGTTGGCGAACTTCTTCCCGCGAAGGAATGCGGAGAGAGAGCGGAAACAGTGGTAGTCACAGGGGCTGATGTCTGGGGAGTACGGTGGATGAGGCAACCATTCGATTCCTAGTTCGTCCAGCTTTTTCTGAGTGATCTTGGCATGATGAGGGCGCGCGTTGTCCATGAGGATCAGAATCTTTCCATGGCTCAGGAGTCTGGGAGGGACTCTGATGGCCATCTCAGTCAGCTGAGCAGTGAACACCTCTGCAGTGATGGTGGCACCTTCAGGAAGAATTTCCCAGTAGATGGGACCGAGCTCCGAGAAGAAGAAAGTGAGAAGCTCCTTCTTGCAGTGCACTTCTTTCTTCGCGACAGGCTGGGGCTCTTCATCGGGATCCAACCACTGCAGTCTCCTCGCAGGGTTGTCGAAGGTGATCCACTTCTCATCCATAGCGATGATGGAATTGGTCCAATCAGGACTGGCGCTGCGGCTGAGCAATTGCTGGCAGACATCGACTCGCCTCTTCAGCTGAGCCGCCGTGAGATGGTAGGGAATGAAAGGAGGGAGTTTAGGCACCTTCCCGGCTTGGGTCAGGATTCGATGAGCAGTTGACCTAGGAGTGCTCATCTCCTTCTCCAGATCGCGCACACTCTGCTTGGGGTTCTTCTTCACCGAAGCGAGAACAAGGGAAGGATCATGGATTGGGGGGCGACCCGAGCTGTGGGAAATGTCGAGGGAATAGTCTCCATCCTGAAGCGGTGGTACCAATTATAGCAGGTATTTTGAGAAGGGGCCTCAGCTCCTATGGTACGCACCAGTTCCGAGTGGGCTTCGGTGGCGTTGAGGCCGAGAAGGAACGAGTGAAGTAAAACTACGCGTGCGTCACGAGTACTACTCATCGCTAGAATCGACGTAGAGACTAACTGACTGAGGGAATCGACTAGCTCGCGCGCGCAAAGGGTTGCGCAATACATTGTTTACCAGTTATAACTTGTAAACAAAGCGATCGATCGAAAGGAAACTTTTTGCGCGAATGCAAAATAAAATTGTAATTCTTTATGGGACACCCTATTAAAGTAGTAGAAGTCAATATGTATAGATTAAAATTAGGAAAGAAGCAATCATCCTACCCCCTTTTGATGAAAATTTTGGTCAAATGTGAGATATTGCTGAATCTCAATGTTATTTTCGATTAATTGACTTACACACCGAATCTCAAATAAAGCAATTTGTAATTCCAGACATCATTCATTAATGTAAGTTAGATGGCAGTGAAAGAGTGTGAAATCAGCGTGTTCGAAAAAATCGGTTTTCGAAAACTCGATTTTTCTCAAGTTTGAGCATTATATTCTTTCCAAATATAAGAACACGCCAATCATATCCCTATAGAAATTAAACTATTTACCGGTATGTGTAAGATAATCGAGGAATGGTAGGTTCCTATGCTTTCCAAAGTCAAAATTTCGTGGCTCAGAAACGCAAGATTGATATAATAAAATATTGTCAAATTCGATTTCAACTAAAAGATTTATGAAATGTTGTCGGATTTCAATATGTAAATTCATAGTAAATCACATTTGTTCTAAATGTTAAAATTTCATATGCTGATTTTCTTTGAATTTTAAGTATTTATAAATCTTTGATTTTCAACAAATGGATCCATTCCTCATTAAAAAAATACCAATTTTCATTGAACACACCGTAATATGATTTCCCAGCACCATATCTACCATGTGTGCGCACGAATCTTGATAAAATCGAATTTGACAATATTTTATTATATCAATCTTGCGTTTCTGAGCCACGAAATTTCGACTTTGGAAAGCATAGGAACCTACCATTCCTCGATTATCTTACACATACCGGTAAATAGTTTAATTTCTATAGGGAGATGATTGGCGTTTTCTTATATTTGGAAAGAATATAATGCTCAAACTTGAGAATAATCGAGATTTCGAAAACCGATTTTTTCGAACACGCTGATTTCACACTCTTTCACTGCCATCTAGCTTACATTGATGAATGATGTATGAAATTACAAATTTATCGAAAATAACTTTGAGATTCAGCAATATCTCACATTTGACCAAAATGTTCATCAAAAGGGGGTAGGGTGATTGCTTCTTTCCTAATTTTAATCTATACATATTGACTTCTACTACTATATTCAACAATAAAAATCTGTAGTATCTCATTATTTAAAACATTATTTAATTGATCTAGAATCTGGTTTTTCGCAGATAATATCGTTAATAATGGTCAATCAAGAAAGTTGTCAACATAAAAGTCTCTGGGAATAATTTTCCGCGAATTTTAAGCCCAATGCCATCATTCTAGCTCATCTGGGAGCTGAAATACAGTGTGGCCGGGTGCAAAACCGGAGAATTCCTAATTGACGGCTCTGGGACCAATGACCCAAATTTTTCAAATTCTTATGCCTAGGGTGTTCTACCGCTATAATATGAGTTAAATCTAGCACGACTTTTTTTAAAATGTTCCCGCACACATCCACTGGCTCGTGATACGTGTGTTATAATTATCATATTTTTTTGAATCAGAAATGACGTTGTTAGGTTGCTAAGTTCCCGTTTGCGCAAGATGTGAAAAAAACACCAACTCAGTCCAAAATGCTGTCGTTGAGCAAAATTATTAGATATTACTGTCATTAGCATCATTTAAAACAATCCTACCGATTGATAAAGCAAACGGGTTTAAAATACAATGTAAGTATGTTTAAAAAATTACACTGTATGATGCTGATTGCCGGTCGCCCGCTTAGTCTATGTGAATTTCCTCCCATATAATATCTGATGCATTCGTGACTATTCTTCCAGCCTTGCCACCCCATCACATTTTCATAGCATTTGATGCATGCGTATTGCTCCGAGTTGAATCTGTAGTGTTCATTACTTAGTCAACATTGTAATAATAAATTCCAATTTGTTTCTTGACAAACCCAATGGTGCATCTGCTTTTTGCACTACTCGCGGTCATAGCTTTCAAATCTTCACACATATAGGTATGGACAATTGTATATCCATTGTTGAACACATTTGGCATCTCATATGTCCACTGAAACATTATTTATTACTAGTAATAATTGTATCAATTACAGCCGCCATTTCTCCGCGTTTTTTTAAAGATTAAATTTGCAAAACAAGGGGAAATCATTACATCGTTATTGGGAAATATTATGTTGTATAAAAACGAACGAAGACGAGATAAGATGAAACGAAGTGATGTAGTGGTTTATGACGCGCCATCCCATGACTACCGGTTATGAAACCGTATCCGCCCCTCCTAGGCGCCACCTACGTTTTGGGGACGGGGAAGCGGTAGCCGTGACTAGATCACTCAAGTGGCTTAAGATGGTGACTCTAGATTGACTCTATTCAAATTGACACTGGCCAGTGTGTTCCCCTGAACCCAATCTCGAAAACGAGATGTACAACTTTGCATGTTATTAAACAAATCGAATGAATGCAGACGATTAAAATGACACGCAATAATTAGTACGAGGTAGGATGGAAACAGAAGAATGAGAACCAAAAAAAATTCCTCTTCAGTATTTCACATCATATTTGTGAATATATTTCAGAATACAGGAGAAAAGCTTTGTCTTGCAATCCGGGCGTTTGTTGTCTTCTAATCCGGACGGTACTCACATGTACTAATTGCCCAGGTCCAGAAATTATCGGCTCCGGACATGGCCCTTTAACTTGTAGAGCTTCTTCGAGCCGCCTTTTAAGGTCATCGTCCCAAGCCGATCCCACAATTCAATTTGAAGTGAATCTAGTCGATTAGCAGCATTTTTGATAGTTTTTTTTCACATCCATGATAAGTGACCTGAGACGCGGCTCAATCTGCATCCATAGACACACATCAGCAGGAGAATCGGTTGAATCCGCATCCTTAGATGATCCGCACTAAAAGTGAACAATACGGTATTTGAAGGCCAGATCAGATATCGTTGGCATATCATTTCCTCAATATTTCCCTAATATCATGATTTTTGCTTTGTAATATCTAACGTTAATCTCTAAAAAGATTGAGTGAAAGGACCGCATAGTTTTTAGCGGTAACCGTAGGCAAAGTACACACTACATAATGTCATTGTACAATTGCGAAAAATAGTGGAAAAATACCTCGTATCCGATGGGAGAGAAGGGGAGTGAACCACTCGAGACGAGCGAAAAGGAGGGAAATGAATGGAGGAGGAGAGGAGAGAGAGATATGATTGGAGGAGATTGGAAATAATGGACTTGTTCGAATGATTTTGATTCAAATTGAGGATGTGAATCGAAAAATGGCCTTGACCAGGCGCAAAGAATTTTTTTTTAAACATTGCAATTACGGTAGGGTGTCGTATTCCGTAACTTCTATGGCAACTAGTGTTGCCAAGGCTGCAGGTGCCCTCTCCATTTCGTGTACTTTCTCAATGTGGACAGACAACAAGTAGGTCAGCCACCGATTTACAACCACTAATGGTAACAATCGTAACCTAATCAATGATACGGTAGTTTTCAGTTCGCGGTCACCCTTGCGTGAACTCTAATGAGCATTTTGGAACATTATATGGAATAAAAACCGTTACGGACGTGGTGAGAAACCTATTCGTTCTCGTTATCGGAGTTCCGGAACATTTTAAATTGTAATAAGATCTCTGATAATGACTAGGGTGGTGGACGTCCCGTTTTGAATCATTTCTCACTCACAATAACAATTCCTTGCCATCGCAGGGTTGCATTTCGATGATGTCGCTATTTTTCTTCGAAATACTGATTCCTTCTGACTTGCAATCTGCAAACAATATATAAACATTTTAAAATTTTTAATATTTTTTTAAAATATGACAAAATCTCACATTCTCGACAATTGGCAGTAAATTCCTTCGAAGCCTCTTCGATATCGTTTGTGTCTCCCGCAAACCAATCAAAGTGCGGATCACACTTTATCGACGTATATCGGATTGATTTAACGCTAAAACAATTCAAAATTATGTATACGGTCTAGGTACAAGAGAAAAACCTTATAGCCAAGAGTTTGTCATCTTTTTCGGCGCAAGTTAAAGTTCGGGTAGCACTTTCAAATTTGAACTGAAAATAGTATTTTCATAGGGCACTGCGAAGAAATCGTACCAATCCAGCAACATTGTCAAACTTGCATGATTCTGTGATAGCTGGAATGGATTATTTTGAATAATGTTTGAGAGTTCATGTTAGGTTAGTAAGTTTTCATTTTACTTTAATATACTTGACATCGTCTAAACACCAAATTTCTAACTCTCACTCACGTTCCTTGCACTCAAACCCCCTTCATCGATTCAGAACCACTCCAACCATCGTCTGGATTACACGTTGTCTTGCTTCTCTTCACTGGTTTGTTCGCATAGCTGGAAGTAAGACTACATATTTCATATTTAGTGATCAAAAAGCATTTACTTTTGTACAATGAGCCAGGGGATGAAACATTCTCCCACAAAATACTTTATTTTCGAAAATAAAAATTTCAAATCCGGATCATGTAATACTAGTACAGCATATCTTTATACAGTCCTGTTGTGTCCCACCGTGAACATGCGTCACCCGGAGTAACCCGCGGTGACTCGGGGTGACCCCGGGTGACCCATGGTGACCCATGACCGACTCCTGACTCGGAGAGTGAATTTTATGAATCGAGAGTATGATATTCGGGTTCAGCACTTCCTGACCGTTCGAACCATATATATTTCATAATTTATTTATAAGAATAAAAACACTCGATTTTAATTGCAAACGAGGCTATCAAAGGTCTGACCCACAGAAGCCGCATATTGGACCAGCAGGTAATTAATCTTTTTCCCGGTTTTGCATTCAAACTTTCCCCGGTTTTCAGACAACTGATACATTTCATGGTTTCCCATTATTTGCTTGGTTTAAACTAGTCCACTAAAACATTATAAAGAAAATAAAAATAATATAAACAAAACGAAGCAAGGGAAATCGTAAAATGTATCACTTGGCTGAAAACCTGTGAACATTTGAATGTAAAACCGGGAAGAAGCTTAATTACCTGCTGGTCCAATATGCGGCTTCTGTGGGTCAGACCTTTGATAGCCTCGTTTGCAATTAAAATCGAGTGTTTTTATTCTTATAAATAAATTATGAAATATATATGGTTCGAACGGCCAGGAAGTGCTGAACCCGAATATCATACTCTCGATTCATAAAATTCACTCTCCGAGTCAGGAGTCGGTCATGGGTCACCATGGGTCACCCGGGGTCACCCCGAGTCACCCCGGGTTACTCCGGGTGACGCATGTTCACGGTGGGACACAACAGGACTGTATTATACATTAATTTTTAGTGCACTTACAATAAATAGAGCTTTGAATCATCACAAGTTATTGGGGTGTCCGGAAAGTTCGTATAATTTTGTGTTTTTATTTTTTATTCAATGCTTTACAATTCTCAGTGACCAATGTATGCCCCCTTCTTTCTCACTACCTCCATCCAGCGATTGGGCAGGGTCTCGATTCCTCTCTTCCAGAATGCGGGTTTCTTCGAGACCGCCCAGTTCACGAAAGCCCTCACAACTTCATCTCGATTCTTGAACTTATTTCCTTTGCAGAAGTCAGAGAGAGAGAGAGGAAGCAGTGGTAGTCGCATGGGGAGAGATCCGGGGAATACGGTGGATGGGGAATCCTCTCGATCTTCAGCTCTTCCATTTTCTTCTGGGTCATCTTCGCTCGATGTGGGCGAGCATTGTCCATCAGAAGAAGAATTTTGCCCTGGTTCAGGAGTCTGGGAGGGACTCTGATCGCGACATCTTCCAGTTGTTCAGAGAAGAGGTCGGCATTGATGCTGGTGCCAGGGGCGAGGATCTCCCAGTAGATGGGACCGAGCACTGAGAAGAAGCAGCAGAGGAGTTCCTTCTTTCCGTGCTCTTCCTTCTTCGGGACGGGCGTGGGCTTCTCATCTGCATCCACCCATTGCAGTCTCCTCACAGGGTTTATCTGTAGCGATGATGGAATTGACCCATCGAAGATTGGATCTACGATGGAGTAATTCCCGACAGACTTGAACACGATTTTTCAGCTGTTCGGGGGAGAGGTCATGGGGAATCACTTGTGAGAGTTTCGGCTTCTTCCCAGATCGATGGAGGACATCGGACACCGTTGATCTGGGAGTACCAGTATCCTTCTTCAACTCACGCACACTGGCCATGGGCTTGCGCTTCAATGTGCAGAGAACGAGAGTCTGATCGAGGGAGGGAGGGCGTCCAGAGCGGGGTTGATAATCGAGACCAAACTCCCCTTTCTTGAAGCGGGAGAACCACTTATAGCAGAAGGGTATGGAGGGGGCGTCAGCTCCTTCCGACTGGACTAGGGCAGAGTGGGCCTCCTTCACGGATCGGCCAAGACGGTAGTAATGAAGTAAAACTGCTCGGAGGTAGAGATGGGAGTCACAAGAATCAATGTAGCAACTAGGAGACTGATTAAATCCTCTCACTACTCAACGTCTGAATGATGTAGTACATCGTTGACAAACAGATTGCGCAATCTCTGCATTTGATCGCGAACTGACTTTTTTCCGAAGCATTATACGAACTTTCCGGACACCCCAATACTTGAATTCCATGGCCAACCTTTGAATGAATGACAGAAACTAAAAAAAAAACGATTCACAAACTAAAAAAAACGATTTCATAAAGCCCTGAGAATATCACTAATGCATACCTTTTAAGCATTCAAATGTTAGCCATACCAACTGCAAATCAATGATACTGATTGAAACAAATATCGTTTTTGAAACAAATATGTCTTAAGACATACTAGATACTCACTTTCAACACAAGGCGCGGAAATCGGACCAATAGCATCAACAACGTTGTCTTCGCCCGATTTCCACGTATGCCAATAGTATTCTCTCACGCACTTCAGAGCATCATACAATTTTCCGTTGACTCTTCAATTATTCGAACAATATTGAAAGCATCGTATCGCTCTAAAACGCATTTAATTTTCGTGAGCATGTTGTCGATGTCACAAGTTAGCGTCCTAGATTGCTGGTCAAATTGAAGCTGCAATGTTTTTTTTTCTCGATCGGTTTTATAATTTAAATGGAGTACTCACCCCCAGCGCGTAGTTATGTGTGCAATGTTTTTTTTGTGCAATGTCCGGCGCTGAATGAAGTTATGCGTATGCAAGGAATAAATAACAATGTTTGAATGTTAATAAGCTTCGATGCCCTGATCCCTGAATGTTAGCAATATTCGTTGCTTTTTTATTGCGAGCGCAATATGTTCGTACTTGGAACAATTAGCATTCATTTAAGATGACACGAGAAGGAATGTCAGCAAAACGAGGGTTTTTAATAGGATCAATGGTCACAATCATTTCTTAAAGGATGATAGAAACCAATACATGAACGAAAGTATTAAATACAGAAGAGTGCGAAAGTTCGAGGGAGGAATGATGGACTCCCCGAGGGGACGGATTTCGCGAATCCTAGTGTGCAACACCGGTGTACGGCAGCCTTTGATTTCATTGAGAAGGGACCTGATACGAAGTTTGATCGAGGAACATATGCACACATCAACATGAGAATGGTTTGAATCCGCATCGTTAGAGGGGGCGCTCTGAAAGTGAACAATGTAGTGCTTATAGGCCAGATCATATATAATTTGAATAATTTTTCCTCGTTAGTTTTGTAATGCCATATATCTTCCACAGTAATATATATTTCTCTAATCGCTAACGTTAAAGAAGTATTAATGAAAGGCCCTCATAGGTAAACCTAGTTGCCCAGCACTAGCGGCGGCTTTTCAGGCAGTAGGGGCATAATATTGATTGATGATTTTTGCAAAAAGTTTGGCCAAAAGAACTGATTTTGCTCCACGGAACCTAGGTTACGGTAATCGGGGTACTGTAATTTTGAATAGGTGAGGTGGGGGGGGGGGTTAATCTTGGATATCTTGGATATATTGGATGTACCAACATGTACATTAATTACGCTGTCATTTGTCGGTTACAGTAACCCGATTGCCGCCGGCGTGGGCAACTATGGAGGTGATGCAAGTAACCACAACACATCCCAAGTAAAGATATTGTCTGCTGACGTTCTATTAAAATTGTGAAAAATAACGGGACAATACCTCGGATCCGACGGGAGAGAAGGGGGGTGAACCACTCGAGACGAGCGAAAAGGAGAGAAATGAATGGAGGAGGAGAGGAGAGAGTGAATTGATTGGACGAGATTGGAGAACATGGCCTTTGTTCGAGTGTAATTGATTCAAATGCGGACTCCAAATCAAAAGATCAATTTTACCAGACATAATGAATTTTACAAATAAGCATCACAAAAAAGCTTCAGGTATCAAAATAAGTCAAGTTGAATGACAACTAATGCTCGCCATCCGAACTCCCTCAATTGTATGCGCACTCTCCCTCTCGCTATACCCTCTCTCCTTTCTCGAGAGATTCGAACTGACTGTGGGACAGGGCCATTTTCGGAATTCGGGTTTTCAACGGTTTTGGGCTTCCCTAGGTCCAACTAAGTCCCCCCACAATCGGAAAAGTCTTTGCGACCGTCCCTCTTCGAGCTGCTGCACCGGTCGCAGTCTCACATCGGACTTTGTTGATGGCTTATCACCCTTCAAAATTGAGCTACCTCATTTGTCGTTTTCCCGGCTAACGTTTCATGCTCTATCGGCCTACGTATTTAATTTGGTCATGCACTAGGTTCAACGCGTATTTGCTCGAAAACTGTTCGAATGTGGATTTCAATTTTTCTATGGTACATGCGTCTTCTCGAGAAGTTTCGAATAAGGGGTTTGTGCTCGCATATCTCGGGGGCTAATTTAGTGTCGTATGTAAAAAACGATTTCACTTGATTTGAAATTGATTTTCACTCTATTTTTCCGTCACTTCGCGCAATTTGAAGTGAAACATAGCTCAATAAACGCTTACAAAGACCGAAAAGTGCAGCCAAATGCGTTTATTGAGTTATGTGATATCTCTCTCGGCCAGACCAAGCGAGAGAGTGTATGAAAAGAGGATATCATGTGCAGATTTGCCATCAATGACAACCGTTGCGACAGAACGTTTGATAGGGTCATCATAAATAACCCTTTTTTGAATTACAATGAGTTATTGGAAAATTTTGAATAAAAGCTGTGGGCGAGGTGAGAAACCTCTTTGTTCTCGCTATTGGAGTTCCGAATTATTTTGCAATAGACAAGAATAGATTTGGCAAAATAGTGAGGACTCTAATCGGCGCTCCCTCCCGCTCCTGTCATACCTCTGGGGCATTTGTCCTCTGTTCCTGTCTCATGTTAACCGTATGCATGCGATAAAAAACAAACACGAAATACAGCTACAGATTGAGCCAATTTATTGTATCCATCGTATAAGCTATTACAATAACGTGATCTTTTTCATTAGTATATCGGCTCGGATGGATATAGGTCTTCAATTCAGGGTCGTACTTCATGTGATACATATTTTTGTCTGCTTTGGGTTGCTTATTGATTGCCTTTTTGGAGCTGCGATTGGGATTGTCATTGTTCTGTCGCCTCTTCCGACACACACACTAAATCTAAATATCAATTGTCAGACAAAAGTAATGAATTAAACCGTACGATAATTCCAACAATTATACAAAGCAGGAGAATCCCTCCTCCGACAATCAGCCCAATCGTTGTTGCACTCATCTAAATCCTCATTTTCATACGATATTTGTATAATTTAAATGGAATTTTGAATACAAAATACAATTATTTTAAAAAAATCGAAAAACCAACTCCAGAATCGTCGTTGTTGTCTGAAATTACATAACATATACCACTTATCTATCACGATAGCAAACCAGTCTTGCTACTACTGCCGTACTTGCCGTTGTTCCGGTTGTCTTTCTTGGTATGCCTTTGGGCTGTAATCACAAATGCGTCGGCTGATTGGTACAATAATATAGTTTTTTTTTAAAAATGTAACATGCAAAATCAAAAAAAAATGCATTCGGCTTGTTTAATCTGTCAGAAATGTGCGAGAAAAGTTGCGTAAAAAGTTGCGTAAAAAGTTCGCGAACTTCTGATTCTCTCCTGTTCGTGTACTATCTCTCTTTCTCTAACCAGGTCGTTGAAAAGTTCACGAACTTTTCGACGAACTATGTTCGAAAATCATACTTTTCTTTTGTTTTACTTATTTTTATAAACTATTTTTGCTTTTAACTTATGACTTCTTATAATGACAACCTTCCCTTAGCTGGAATAGCTTCAGAATACAGCGTAGTGAAAGTAAACAGGGTTGGAGTATTTTTTTCGAAAATGGGTCACCACTTTCCCCACCCTGTAATGTCAAGCTATTCCATCAGAGGGAAGGTTGTTCTTATAAGCAGTCATAAGTTGAAAGCAAAAATAATTGATAAAAATAAGTAAAACAAAAGAAAAGTACGAATTTCGAACATAGTTCGTCGAAAAGTTCGTGAACTTTTCAAGGAGCTGCGTGAAAAGTTAGAGAAAGGCGAAAGAGCACGCGTTCTTGAGAGAGGGAAAAGGAAGCAGTGATTGTTTACTTCCTTTTCCCTCTCTCAAAAATGCGTGCTCTCTCGCCTTTCTCTAACTTTTCACGCAGCTCCTTGAAAAGTTCGTTAAAAACCGGCATTAATTCGTTCGAAATTCGTACTTTCCTTTTGTTTTACTTATTTTTATCAATTATTTTTGCTCTTAACTTATGACTGCGTATAAGAACAACCTTCCCTGTGATGGAATAGCTTGACATTACAGGTGGGGAAAGTGGTGACCCATTTTCGAAAAAAAATACTCCAACCCTGTTTACTTTCACTACACTGTATTCTGAAGCTATTCCAGCTAAGGGAAGGTTGTCATTATAAGAAATCATAAGTTAAAAACAAAAATAGTTTATAAAAGTAAGTAAAACAAAAGAAAAGTATGATTTTCGAACACAGTTCGTCGAAAAGTTCGTGAACTTTTCGTCGACCTGGTTAGAGAATGAGAGAGAGCATGCGAAATGGAGAGAATCAGAAGTTCGCGAACTTTTTACGCAACTTTTTCTCGCACATTTCTGACAGATTAAGGCCGATTATCTTATTTTGCTAACATATCACCTGGCTTGCACTTAAATGGATGGCCATGCAATTTCGACGCCGTTTCATATCCATAACTTGATGTCGTTTGCCATCCTGAGACTTTACATGTAGCCTCATTGCCGTCCAAATGCACACCACGGGAACTGAATAACGTTAATGTGCTATGAAGCAACAATAATACTTAAGACTGATGAGTAGAGTCACGTCAAATTCACCACGAACACCATGCATAAATTAAATTATATGGAAACCCTGGTCGACGAATATTTCCTAGTACTTTATTCATTCAAATGATTGCGAATTATGCTCAAACAACTCCGGGCCTTCGTAGACCAACTAGGACTATTATTTTTTTTAAATATTAACTCACAACAAATCATGTGAAGAGTCCGTGCATTTCACATGCATTCCACCTCGAATTTCAACATCAATTCCTTCGCCCGTCACTTGGCAGTCTGTAATATTAAGTGTGCATTTCGAAACACCCTCTTGTAATTTTAAGAGCCCTTTTGCGCACTTTTTTCGGCGGAAATTCCTGAGCAAGCGGGCTCGCCAAACTAACAAAATGCTTCAACAAATCACATGTATTAATAGAGACTGTTAGTTGATCCGAATCGCATCCTAGCTTTTCTTCCCCTTCACCCCACGGTTTTTCCGGATTTGTACATCTGGCCGGACCGCTCGAATCGAATGCACTCACACCTGATATTAATTTGGCGGTTGATGTTTGGTCTTTGTTTTTTTAATTTTTTTTAAAACTTTGTTATTTATCACCTGTCCATCCATAATTAACACTGCATTTGATGCACGCATACCATTCACGATTTAAACTTTACATTTTTTTTAAAAATACATTTGTTTAAGAGACCCGCTCCGTAAGACTCGACCACCCCGCGGACATGTTGAGCTAGCAACCGCGGACCATGACTGGTATGGGCGGAGTCCCTTAAGCCTGCATTATTGAAATTTGAAACTTATTATATGTTGCGGCCAAAGGGTAAGAAAAAATGTCAATATATGGGGAAAACAGACAAAAAATCATATTTTCTTAATGATGCAAAATTGACTAAAACGTCAAATTGCGTTTCACTTGTAGTGCCCCCAAGTCGTTAAAAAGGCATTTAGATCAGAAATCGATCGATTCTTAAAATCATTTTTAGTGCTAAAATTTCACTTTTTGTTGCCTATCTGGCTCATTTCGGGCCAAAGCCCTTAGCTTTTTTCGTTCCAATACACTTTGGAGAATGTTGCATCAAAATCACTTAGCAGCTAATCTTGACAACGATTCCATTTTCTTAAAATAATTTTCTAATCGGTCTCTGTACCGTACCCGAAAATTCAAAAATTCATTATAGCCAATCCATTGTGAACAATGATTCAGTTTTATCACTTTCACATACAACTATCCATGATATAATTTCTAGCACTAAAACAGATCACAATTTCGCTCGTTTCAGAAATCCACTTTTTACTGCTTCGAATTTATCAACATTTGGGCAATATTTTCTCGTAACTCATAAGCTCAATCCCACCAGTTTTGTATTCGGACATTAGAATACCCCGGCGTAATTAAGAAAATCACACGATGGGTGCCACCTGTTATGCCAAAAATTCACTATATTTATTCAAATAATTGGAAAATCGAGATTTGGAATAATTTATTTTTTCGATTTCTCAAAATGTATTGCTTATTTCAGATATAATTAATTGTTAAACAATACATTACCACTGGATAAGTGATCTGAGCGTTAAAGAGCTGCTGTTTTGCATGAGTCCATAAATCGAAAATTTTCACATTTTCCTATTTTTGTGCTGGATTCCCTATCAAATCACGATTCCAATCCCTTAGGTTTAACAATATTGATATGCATTGGGATACCCTACTTCGCAATTACATTACAAAAAATCTCGATAGACTTTCCATTTGCGGGCAATAATTTTCAAACATGCCACTTTAGCGTGTTTTGTTGAAGCTTGCTATAGGTGAATGTTTGAAAATTATTGCCCGCAAATGGAATGCCTATCGAGATTTTTTGTAATGTAATTGCGAAGTAGGGTATCCCAATGTATATCAATATTGTAAAAGCTAAGGGATTGGAATGGTTTGATAGGGAATCCAGCACAAAAATTGGAAAATGTGAAAATTTTCGATTTCTGGACTCATGCAAAACAGCTGTTTTTTAACGCTCAGATTACTTATCCAGTGGTAATGTATTGTTTAACAATTAATTACATATGAAATAAGCAATGCATTTTGAGAAATCTAAAAAATAAATTATTCAAAATCTCGATTTTCCAATTATTTCAATAAACATAGTGAATTTTGGGCATGACAGGTGGCACTCATCGTGTGTGTGATTTTCTTAATTACGTCGGGGTATTCTAATATCTAAATACAAAACTGGTGGGATTGGGCTTATGATTTTCGAGAAAATGTTGTCCAAATATGAATAAATTCGAAGCAGTAAAAAGTGGATTTCTGAAACGAGCGAAATTGTGATCTGCTTTAGTTCTAAAAATTATATCATGGATAGTTGTATATAAAAGTGATAAAACTGAATCATTGTTCACAATGGATTGGCTATAATGAATTTTTGAATTTTCGGGTTCGGTACAGAGACCGATTAGAAAATTATTTTCCGAAAATGGAATCGTTGTCAAGATTACCTGCTAAGTGATTTTGATGCAACATTCTCCAAAGTGTATTGGAACGAAAAAAGCTAAGGGCTTTGGCCCGAAATGAGCCAGATAGGCAACAAAAAGTGAAATTTTAGCACTAAAAATGATTTTAAGAATCGATCGATTTCTGATCTAGATGCCTTTTTAACGAATTCGGGGCACTACAAGTGGAACGCAATGTGACGAAGAAAATATGATTTTTGTCTGTTTTCCACCTATATCGATATTTTTTCTTACCCTTTGGCCGCAACATATATTAAGTGGCAAATTTCAATAATGCAGGCCTAAGGGACTCCGCCCATACCAGTAATGGTCCGCGGTTTCCGCTGCTAGCTCAACATGTCCGCAGGGTGGTCGAAATGGTCGAGTCTTACGGAGCGGGTCTCTTAATTCTTCAAAAATCGCTTAACAATTCTCGTAACAAACCCAAGTGAACATATTTCAGTGACCGGTCCTTCACACGAATACCGATGTGAAAATTCCAAAAGCAGGTTGGTTAAATGCGTCCTGAAGTTTTTAAAGTTAAAAGCTCATTTCTATTAGGTCGGTAAGAAAGTTCTGTCGCGTACTATTTTTCCATTTTTTCTTGACTGAATAAATTGTCGGGAAATTCAATTTAACATAAGTTGAAGTGATGTAAGTAGTATACATCAACATGTTTAAGTCGATTCAATTTCGCATATAAAGCGAGTAAATAAATAAAATCTCAAAAATTCTGAAGATGACGATTTTATGGTGTCATACTTTGAACTCAGGCATTTGAATAACAGCTACCAATTGCTTCTACTGCTTTGAAGGGTGATATAACACTAGAGTTGTACATCCATATTATCACATAAAATCCGGCATTCGATATTTGTGGGAAGCTGCAGATTGCAAAAAAGGCTGATTTCAACGAACACTTTTCGGTTTCATCATTTGAAAAACTGCATCTTACGAACAGGTAGGTGCACCACTGTCCAATTTAAGGTAAACACTAATCATACCGAGTACTTCACTACTCACTATAATTGAGCTTACTGGATTAATCGCTAACTCTTCAGGGATGAGAAATGCTTATCAACATAATTCAATTCAGTGAAATTTTCAGAATTAGCGCTAATCCCAAGTTGGCATATTGGTGCATTCTTATTGTTATGCAATAAAAAACATGCCCAATTGTTGCACTCTACAATAGCATGTTAGTTATGCTCATATCCCATTTCTTCTTTCAACCATGAGCAAATAAAAAATATGGTTGGTCATCAATTTCGCTGAATTTGGCAGTCGACTGTGCCAGAATTAGTGATTGGAGAAAACTGTGATAACGTTTTCTCCAAAGAGTAACCAAGCTCTATTAGATAGCTGAAAATCGTCTAAAGATTGATTAACTTTGAAGGGCAGAATAAACCAAGATGTAAAATACGTGAAACGCGACAGAACTTTCTTACCAACCTAATATTTGTGAAAGGGAAATTCTTAGAAAGTGAAGAAATGAATGAGGAGGTACTGCAAATGATAAATATATTATCAACCCACATATTTAATTGTCCCAGGAAATATTCCGGAAGTTCCCGAAATTATAGGTTTTAAGCACTTCGAGTCAGCGAATTCTTCCGTTGGCGTTCCTACAATGCATTTATTTTTTTTAAATATAATAACACAAATACCTTTTCGCAATCTACGACCAATGGAGTGTACGCACTGCCAACAACATTTTCCTCTTTTCGCATTTGTTTCTTATATTTCTCCACCCAATTTCCGGAATGATATTCTAGCGCGCCATAGTGCTTCGACTTCAATCTAAAACATATAAATTGATGTGTGCTAATGAATAAAATGTTCGGAATTTCCTCACACAATAGAGTTGAGTGCATCATTTCGTTCAATGCATGAAATCACAATCTTTTTTATTTCATCCGCCTTCTCCTTTCGCACTACTATACCTTTACCGGTCACAACACATTCTTCAAATGTAAAATTCATATTTAAAAATTTTGATTTTTAAAACAACGACAATACCCGGTGCACACTCTGCAGGCAATGGAGTGTAAGCACTTCCCACTACCACTTGCTCATACTTTCATTTCCCGGATTTGCACTCTAGGAAGGGATAGCGCTTCGAATTCAGCCTAAATTTATTAGGTTGTTGCAAAAGTCCTGTGGAATTTTGATATTTTGCCTTCCATCTTCCTGTTGGATCGATAGATGAACTTCAGGATATTGATTACTAATGAAGCTTTGCATACTCTTTCATATGCGCACCCTATCAACATTACCCAATCAGAGAGGCGAGAACAGGATCCAGTTAAAATTACGAAAATTCATCCATCGAAAACAACATTTTTCATTATTCTGTTTCTTCTGAAGCATGAACGCTCAATTTATGGTGGTTATATGACGCTCCCATCTTTACCCTACACATATTTTTTATTATGGATCCTGGAAGTTAGATCCTTTCGAGGAATGAGTTGATCTGCAAAATGACTGCATGTTGCATTTCTGTGTTCATTTTGCATATTTCTGAAAAATGAGGAATTCAGATTTTATGAAAGGGAAAACAAGTAGGCGCCAATATTTCTTATGAGGATATAGCCTCTTCGTGGATGCATACAGCGCACACATGACGGAGCCTGTATGTTTGGTGTTCCATTCAGAAATGCAGGTACAAGTCACATGCAGCCTGGGTCTGCTCATATTTTTGCTATCATGTAATTTGGTTCAACCCCACTCACATGACAGGTCTAACCTATTTTTTGAAAGGACATCAATGGTACTTCTTACCCAACATTATGCATTTGTTTCATGAATTTTCCCTTCAAATATCTATAAACTGAGTTTCCCACTCAGTCAGTCGGTATACTGTCCCCACTCTCCAGACAAGTCAAAGTCAACGTCAAGGTAACTTTATCTGAGAGTGTAGACAGGGCAAGTGAAGCGAAGAAACAGTGAAAACGAGGCAGTTATATACCCCCCTCTCTGCGCATTGCGCTGGCGAGAGGGGGGAGGAGAGAGGTTAGAGCCGAGGGGAGAGGGGGCAAGCGGGGGGGGGGGGGGAAGAGATGAGCAGATGATAAGGGGACGGGAATAGTTAGAACTTTGAACTGTCTACAAGAGGTCAACTAAACTCTTGACACTCCCCCCACACGGGAGAAGTGGCGTTACACCAGTAAAAAATCTAACGAATACTAGAGGGGGTCAATGGGATACTGCTCTTCCGCAGGTCTTCATCTTCCAGTTGATGACGATGGAGTAAGGAGAGAAGTCGTACGATGAAGAGTAGGACGAATGTCGGGATAGAGAGAAGAGAGTGCTGGAGAGAAAATGAAGTAGGTGACGTTGGAAGTACGTGCCCTCGAGTAGTCTCTTCTTAGAGATCCTTCTCGCTCACTTTCTTGAGAGAGACTCGACGGTAGAACAAACAGCAGCACTGTACGAGAAAGGGCATCGAAGGGATGCAGATGTAGATCGTGAATAGGACTCCGAGTGCAACGAGGACCACTATCACGATGGTTCGAATCCAGTACTCCATAAACACAGATCCGATGTGCGAAAGGTCAGGGAATCCAGAGAGATCGATGGTGAAGGTAGAATTCGATTCTCCTTTGATGCCTTCTGTCGCAACGGAGTGCTGAGTGAACGAGCTCGAATACTTGAGGATCCCTGCTATCTCCACGGGAAGTCCACAAGATACATTGCAAGATATCAACACACGAGCTTGGTCTGCCGATATTGCTCTGCGTGAGACTTCACCCGTCTTCGTGCAGGGGATAGAGAATTGGTCTCGATCGCAGGCGATGGTCGCTAATCCTGTAGTTGATGTGGACGTGCACCCGTGCCCCTCCAGTGCATGAGTAACATCCGATAGCTCTTGATGACTCTACTATGCACTCGAATGGGTCCACCTTTAGGGTGTCTAGACAAATTCTCTTTGTGTCCGTCGAGATGGCGATGTCCATTGAGAGGCCTTGAGAGATCTCAGCGAAGACTCGTATGTTGTGAGCTTGTAGCTTCAGGGAAGGAGTCAGTATCGGCAGAATGCCTTCGATGTCGGAGTTGTCCTCGAGGGAAGCTTGACTGCATTCGCACTTCGCGTACCTCTCAGCTGGTACACAATTGCACTCCTCGTGAGATGAGCAGTTCAGCTCTGCAGCGTGATTCGGGGATGCACAGTGTACGATCGGATCTCGAGTCAAGAGAGCTACTCTCTTTTTCTTGAGCGCTGTGATGAACTTCTTGCTCAGAAGGGGAAACGGTGGCGTAGCGAAGTTGGTCAGTTCGAGCTTGTGATCGTGCACTATTTTCCGTTGGTTTGGTAGCAGTCGGACAGTGTCGGAAATGGTCTCATTTCCTACAGTGATCGTAAGATTGATCGTCACTACAGGACTCCATTCTGTACATTCAAAGGTCTCGAACACCTCTTCGGAGACTGGCCTCACGAAGGTACGATAAAACAAGCATCCACTCGAAGGAAACAGGCAGTCACATCCCAGACCTCCACAGCTCTCGACGCAGTGCGTATGACCCGGGAAGTCGTTTCCTCGTGCCAGCTCCGGGATCATGCTGTCTGAGGAGACGTTCAAGCACTTGGTGTTCACGCAAGAACCCATCCTGGCACATCTCTTCTCTGAGATGTACTGCACACGAACGTATCGATGCACACCTAGTGTCCTCTTCTGGCAGTACACGTCGGTTGCTAGCAGGGTCATCTTGACTTCGCCGACGAGTACGTTGTTCTTCGATATCCCGATGCAGGCTTCTCGCGATACTGGGTTGATCTTCAGCAGGCTGTGCATGATCGTGTCGCACGTCGTACCAGTGCAGGTCTCCGACTCCGAGTTGAATCTGAGCACTTCGGGACAGCCTCGAACTTGGGGAAGAACGGTGAGAACGACGATCGTGAGCAGTACGCGATAGTTCTGTCTGCCGATAGGCATTCTTCGGCGAGCACGGCGCGAGAAGGGCCAACAGATGAGTCGCCAGAGTCCGCACATTGTCGCTGCGCCCAGCCATTGCATGAAAGTACAGGCAAGTTGGAGGGGTCGGCCGAGTACCACAGGCGAAAAACAGATCTGGTAGATCGTCAAGCAGATCAGATACAGCAGTAGCGCCAGCGTGGCTAGGGCTGCGGCGATGTTGCACTCCGGATTCGTCAGTGCCATCAGACAGAATGTGCAGGAGATATGATCGCAGAAGTCGTAAGATGGGCAATCATGGGAGCGAATCACTGCTGATCCGTTTACGAGGTACTTGACGAGTACCGTGAATCCATGCATGGTACTCGAGGCGCTGAAGTGTGTAGTCTCGAAGGTAGTCTCGTTGCTGGAGGTTACTCTCCTGCATTCTTCTGCATTGCAGAGCTGGTAGTCAGGCACTTCTCCATTGTGATGGAAAGACACGGAATTGCGGTCGCACGAGATCGATTGCGCAGAGGTGGATGCCATGCAGAGCATCAGAATGCCGAGGAAGGCAAAGGTCCCATTGAAGCTCCATGGACCATTACGTCTCTCTGGTTGTCCACGAGGGAATACACCAATGAGCGGGAGGCGTGAAATCATCCGCCCTCCTCGTCGAGCATTGTCTCGGTCGATCTCGACGGGATCATCTTCAGATTCAGAATCAGACCATCTCGGGTTTCGTCGAGCAGCGAGTCTCTTCGACCTTCTCATTGTGGAAGCTGCTGGATGAGGATCTCCCGTATTAGTGGGCGAGTCTCGATCTGAGCTCACTATCTCGAGAGGCACGACTTTGTTGATAGGACGTTAGATCTCGGCCAGCAGTCGACATCAGCCGTACAGTTCGACCGTCGCAGCTCAGTACTCTGGCCAACTTCCAGTCTCCTCTGGAAACGTTGTCATCCACCAGAAGCACGATCTCCTCCGGAAACGGAATAGGCTGAGCACAGTGAGCACCAGTCTGTCGAAGAGGGTGGAGCCGTCCATGTTCTCTCAACTCGGTGAGGTAGAACGAACGAAAGACGTTCCAGAACTTTTCTAGATTGGTTTCAGTTTGGTTCAATCGCTTGAGAAGTTCCTTCCTCGTAACATCGGTAGACGGAGAGGGATCGAAGTCCGGATCGAGCAGCGAATCGCGAGAGATCATCGCGCTTGGTAGAGCAAATTTGACCTTGGGTGATATGAAGTCACACGGCCGAAGAATGGGCAGCTCGAGCGATGACTGTAGGTCAGCGCTGATGTGAGTGAGAGGTCGACTGTTCAAGACTGCTTCTACTCGGCACATCTGGGTGTGAAGATCATCAAGGCTGAGAGTCTTCTTTCCGAAAGCGCTATTGAAAGCGGCTTTTACGCTACCCACGAGGCGTTCATAGAAGCCGCCCATCCAGGGAGAGGGTGCAGTGATCCATTTCCATCGTATTTGCTGACTCGCTACGAATTGAAGCACTCGCTCGTCCGATCGGAAGGCGTCGAATCGTTCTCTCATCAGTCGGTTCGTCATCTTGAAGTTTGGCGCATTGTCCGAGGTGATTGTCTCTGGAGCGCCCCTTCTTGCGACGAATCTCTCCAACGCGTTGATGAATGCGAGAGTGCTGAGACTCTGTGTCACTTCCAGATGAATCAGTCTGGTGGACATGCATGTGCAGAGAAGGACTTATGCCTTGGGAGATTCTCCACTGCTCACGTTACTCGAAGCTACTTTAAATGGTCCCAGGAAATCGATTCTTGTATGCTGGAACGGACGAGAGTCGCATACACGATCAGGTGGGAGGGGAGGTGCGGGTGGGTACTTGTACGGAGCCGTGTACATTCTCTTGCACAGAGTACAGTCCTTGAGTACCGTTCGTACGACCTGCTTTCCCTTGACCAGCCAGTACTTCCAGCGCATTTCTGCGAGTACATGAGCGGCACCTCGGTGGAAGAGCTTCAGGTGCTTGTCCCGAATCATCAATCGTGGCAGGATCGGCTTCTTCGATTCTTCGTCGATAAGAGCGTTGTCTATTCGACCAGAGGTCACTCTCAGAAGACCGTGAGTATCGTACTCGAGACCGAAATCTCTGAGCTTGGAGATCTCCTTCGTGTTCTTTGATTGATGCTGTCGGAGTAACACGATTCGCGCTTCCTCCAGTTCGTCAGCAGAGGGAGGTCCCGAAGCAGTCGGATGAGACGCGAAAGTGAGACGGGCCATAGACGTCGGAGATTTCATCTTGATGAATCGTAGTACAAACGCCGTCACTCGTTGAAGTTTGGCGTACGATGAGTAGTCCTCTACCTTGACCAGCTCGAGAGGTTGGACTTCAGTCTGCACCGAATCAGTCTTCTTCTTCCTTATCTGTCGATTCGCGGGAGGATCGGGAGCAGAAAGTGCCACGATGGGAGTCGCGACAATGGCTTTCTCGAGTAGTGTTCTCTTGATCGGACCAATGGGCGTTCGAGTGTTCCCTCTTCCAATGATCGGGTGGGAGAGCCAACCAGTCAGGTCCTTTCCACCAGATGTGAGTAGGGTCCTGCATCTCTGCCGCGGATAGACCTCTGGTGGCGTGATCGGATGAGTTCTCGGTTCCACTGACGTGATCGAAGCGGATCGTATCTTTCGACCTCATTCGATATCCCAGATCGGCTATGTTCCTCAATTCCTCCTCAATCTCTCGTATCTTCTTCAGGCGATTCATCACGTAGACACCCAGTGATTTGCAGTTCGCCTGATCGACACTGTATGCTCGAATCCAGTGGAGAAGAGTCGTTGCGTCGGTGAAGACTTGGAATCGGAATCGGCGTCGATGCTCTTTCGAGATAGCCTTCGCAACGTAGAGGAGAAGATTCATGCCGATCACGAGAGCCTGTAGTTCGAGCTTGGGCGTGGTCTTCGGACTCTTGCTCGGAGCCAGCTGATTTCGTGCCATGACGAATCGTGGTCCTGCCTCCGTCCACAAGTACACCACAGCACCCATTGCCGCGTGGGATCCATCCGTGAAAAGAACGAGTTGGAACGGTCCCGTTGGTACAGAGATTGCTCAGGGGAGGCCCAGTTCCTTGATCTCGACCATTGAACTCAGTTTGACCCACTCCAGCTGATCTTCTTCACTGAGAGGTTGATCCCATCCATAGGATTGCATGAACACCTTCTGCAGGAACATCTTGAGCGACGTGTGATCACGATCACAAAGAGTGCTGCCACGCGGGACTTTGCCTCGCACTACGAGCGTCGGTCAGGTTCGACCTCGTGAAGCGACGGGCCGTGACGACGGCGTAGTGGAGAGCCGTAACGACGGCGAACGGTAGAGCCGTAACGACGGCGAACGGTAGAGCCGTAACGACGGCGAAGAGGAGAGCCGTAACGACGGCGAACGATAGAGCCGTAACGACGGCGCGGGGAAGATCGGCACGGCCGATGCACCATAAACTGAGTATCCCACTCAGTCAGTCGGTGTACTGTCCCCACTCTCCAGACAAGTCAAAGTCAACGTCAAGGTAACTTTATCTGAGAGTGTAGACAGGGCAAGTGAAGCGAAGAAACAGTGAAAACGAGGCAGTTATATACCCCCCTCTCTGCGCATTGCGCTGGCGAGAGGGGGGAGGAGAGAGGTTAGAGCCGAGGGGAGAGGCGGCAATGAGCGGGGGGGGAAGAGATGAGCAGATGATAAGGGGACGGGAATAGTTAGAACTTTGAACTGTCTACAAGAGTTCAACTAAACTTGATAATCTAGATAAATAAATTTAAATCTAAATTTTAGGCTTTTTTTGCAATTGGGTTAATCATAATTGCTTGCGTTGGTTGCACGATCGGTTTGATTGAAATATACGTGAGCAAAGTTCAAGCATATCCCTAAACAACAACAGGTTTGTTGGCCGTTGAGATTTGAGACTCGCGAGTTATGATCGTTCAAAGTACAGACACAAAAAAACCACAAGACTTTTGCAACAGCCTAATAGATTATTTTTGTATTTTTGAAGTGAAAACAAAAATAGTACAACAATCTAACAAAACGGATGCAAATGTCCCATCCCCTCCGATGCAAGATAGTCTCCCGCCTGAACTTTCGGGCAGTATCATGGACTGCAAGCAGTTTGATTTAATGTTTTTGAAAACGAAATCAATGTCACCTCATCCGGTTTCTGTACAGCGCAAGGGACAACTGCAAAACAATCTTTATGAATAACATTTGAATGTGTGTTTGACAGATTAAACTCTCCAAACACTCTCACCGATTTTGCATTGGAATTTCAAAGGTGTTTCAGTATTGGCAATATGAAGAGGAGAATCGCTCCTAATCTCCCATCCTTTCTCGAGCGAGCAAGATGCGTTGTACACTCGATTCACGTTTTGCCTGGAAAATATGCATTTTCAATCGTTACTAGACATGTAAATATATATTAAACAAATAATCACTAGAGTTGGCAATAATAGCGGATGTTACGAGCTCGTTACACTTCCCCTCCTCGGATTACGAATTAAGAGTAGGGAGGAATAAGGTGTCCGAAACCTCCCCTCGTATTGCAAACCCTAGTAATTGCCGCTCACATTAGCATTTCCTGTCCACTGCACGATTCAGTTTTGATTATGTCACCATTTTTCGAAAAACGAATTTCTTCTGCCTTGCAATCTGTAATAATGCAAATTTTGAGACTTTCGAGACATTTATTTCAAAAAAAAGTCCGTCTGTCCAATATGAAGAGGAGAATCGCTCCTAATCTCCCATCCTTTCTCGAGCGAGCAAGATGCGTTGTACACTCGATTTACGTTTTTCACTATGCACTATGAATAAAATTATTTCGAAATCAACGCTACGGCAAATTTTGAGGCAATAATTTCACAAACTAACATTCAACGCATTCCATGGGCAGCTCCTTCGACGCCTCAGCGATATCACTTTTATCGTCCGCGAACCGATCATAGTACGGATCACAGCGAATCGACATGTACCGATTTGAGTTTACACTGTCAATGCCCCCAGTTGACAATTGACTTAGGTACTGGAACCAACCTTATAGCCGTCAATTGGTCATCTCTTTCGATGCAAGTCAATGTCCTAGTAGCGTTCTCAAATTTGAACTGAAATATTTTCACGCATTTTCAAGGGAAAGCTCCGGGAACAAAACGAACTTTTCCCGTTGCTATGACAAACTTGCACGAGTCGGTAGGAGCTGCAATCAATGCGTTTGCACTAGTGATGCCAATTCGGCGTGCGCTCTCTTCGTTTCACACAGTCTCTCACCGGTCAGACAGAGCGAGAGAGCGTGTGAAACGAAGAGAGTGCGTGCCAATTTGACATAACTAGTTTGCACCATGATTTATTGTATCTGTCACACGATTTGTGCGTGCAATATTATGTTCATTCAATTTTAACCTGCCGAAAATAGATGGGGTAGGCGAATCAGAACTCTTACAGAGTGCCCCAACGACTAATTGCGAATTGCCCACACAAAGCAGCAACGAATACGCGAAATTAGCACTGAAATTTTACACACGTTCTTTGCACTCGAACTGCATGGGTGTCTTGAAATCATCCTCCTTCATCAACTCAGATCCACTCCGTCCATTGTCTGTAGAACACATTGCCTTGCTTCTCTTCACTGGTTTGTCCATATAACTGGATATAACAACATTACATACGTAACTATGAATGTTCAATCACAATAAGTATAGATCTGGATCATCACAAGATACTTCAATTCCATTTCCAGTTGTGGTGCGATTGACTGGACCGATTGATTCACAAACTTTAAGACAAGGTTGCTTCCAAATATTGGAAAAGGCATCAATGCTCACCTCTTAAGCATTCAAAGTGTAGTTTCGTTCTCTTCTCACTCTGCAGCAAAGTAGAGCCGGTCCACCAAGTAGATCCTTCCCATCCCTTAAATCCGCACAACGCGGTATCATTCGTTACGTGTTGATTTGAATAGCTAAATAAATTGTTATTGTATTGTACTTTCGAAGAGTCGAAAAACTCACAACAAATTGAGCTCGTCCTCGGCGCAAGTAACTTCCAGGGTATCTCCATTCTTCACTGTGTTAATCTCATTGCCATCAGCCGCGCATACTGAACTTCGTAATTGCATTGTTAATAATCTATTCTATGAACACAAATATACTAGTTAATTCATATAATTCTATAAAATGAGATGAATATTTATATTACTCACTTTCATCACACCACGAGAATATCTTTGCGTATGCCTCAACGACTCT
Source organism: Pristionchus mayeri (assembly GCA_036245805.1). Lineage (NCBI taxonomy): Eukaryota > Metazoa > Nematoda > Chromadorea > Rhabditida > Neodiplogasteridae > Pristionchus > Pristionchus mayeri. The sequence continues at coordinate 11,995,060 of BTRK01000003.1, read as the reverse complement.
TTCTTCTCCTGATTTCCAAGTATTCGTAAACCCATCATTTTCGCATTTAAATGAGTCGTAATAATTCCGCCGAATCTGTATGATACAAAATTAACATTATTCTTGAACTTAATTTGCAACGGATTTGTTTAAAACGAACTTAATTTTCGTAAGATTTTTGCCGTCACTGGCACATGTTAGCGTCTTGGATCCTTGATCAAATTGTATCTGAAACGGTTCTCACACTTGCAATGAAAAACATGTCCCCTCACTCCGCTCGCTTTGTGATACGTGCACCGAGAGCCTGGAGATATAAGTATTATTAAATATGTACTGATACAAATTAAACAGTAATTTGATGATTTCTTTAGAGTATATACAACCTGCATGCAGTCAAATGGATGTCCATGTATGTCGTGCGCCGTTTCCCATCCATTTATTGTTCTCGTTCTCCATCCTGATGTGGAGCACTCAGCCTCGTTGAATGCCAACCGTGTACCAGATAAGCTTAATCATTAAATTCGAATCGAAAAAACATATAAAATTATTTGGAAATCCCCCTCCACCGGTAAATCACATCCAGGATATTATTGAATACATACTTAAAGTACCCCTGCACACAAATTTTTTTTTTGAATTTCCGCCAATTGTATGATCCGCAAGCCCGAGCGCGGGAATTCAAAATTTATTTTTGATTTATACTGTAAATCGAAAACCTAAATCGATTACAGTAATTTTTAGTACCGCGAATTGATTTTTTTTTGAATTCCCGCGAGAGGGATTGCGGATCATACAATTGGCGGCAATTCAAAAAATCTTTGTGTGCAGGGGTATTTTAAATTAATTCACAATAAGTCGTGTGAAGAGTCCTTACATGTTACATATAATCCACCTCGATATTTAATATCGAGATGATTTAATATCAATTCCATCACCCGCCACTTGACAGTCTGCAAGATCTCTTATTTTTCTGACATAAATTAATACTTATTACGCAAACCAGTTCACTGAGCTAATTTATTAAATTATTATATTTTTTTTATATTTATAAAAATGCTTCAACAAATTACATGTAACAATGGAGACTGTTAGTTGATCCGAATCGCTTCCCAGATTGTCTTCCCCTTCGCCCCACGGTGTGATCACACTATCACATCTGTTGGGATCGCTCGAATCGCTTTCATCCACGCCTGTGATTCATTTGATGATCATTGATCTTTGGTAGTTTATTTTTCTTCCTTGATCATTATCACCTGTCCATCCATAGTCGACACTACATTTGATGCATATGTATCTACTCCATGTGTAGCCACGACTTATCCTTTACATATTGTTTTCAATTAATGATTGCATTAGTTAGCATATTTATTCTAAATATTATCACGTAACAAACCGAAGTGTGCATATTTCACTAATCGGTCCTTCACACGAATATCGATGTACAATTCCAAAATCAGAGTGGTTAACTGCATCCTGAAAGTAATTTGTTTTCAGTAAAATGCACATTTGTTTGCAAGCAGACTTCAAAAATAGAAAAAAAATGAAAAGTTGAAAGTGAAGAACTTAAGGGAGGAGTACGTGCAAACGCGGGAGGAGTACGTGCAAACGCGCGCCCGGTTGAAATGTGTTTCACCTAGGGACGCACTCTCTTCAAGTCGCGTGCTATCTCGCCCCTTCCCTGAGCTTTCCCTGATCTGGCTCCCAGCCAACTAGCTATAACTTTGTTCGGAATGGAGATATAAATGTAAAAATTTCGGAGCTTCTTATCGTTGGATAGATCTAGGCATTGCATATGATAGCTTCATAAATTGAATTTTGAGTTTACTCCTCTTTTAATGGAGGGTCATGCAAATGACAAATATATTATCGACCCACATATTTTATTGTCCCAGGATAGATCCCATCAGTGCCCGAAATGATCGGAGTTGTGCACTTCGAGTCGGATGCAATGACTCTCATAGGGTCATATTCTAATGCACAAATCAGCAGGAGAATCGAGTGCAGTCGCATCGTGAGAGGGGCCGCTCTGAAAGTGAGACCTACGATGCCTGAGTTGAGGTGACCTTAAGTGACCTTATCTTAAGTTTTGATCTCTCTCAAATACCTAGATATAACTTTAGTAGAGAATAGTTTACTACATTCTAGCAGAATTAATTGTAATGGTGATTACATAAGGAAAAAATACCTCGTATCCGATGGAGAGAGAATGGGAGTGAACCACTCGAGACGAGCGAAAAGGAGAGAAATGATTGGAGGAGGAGAGATAGATCTGATTGGACAAAATTGGAGAGAATGGCCTTTGTTCGAGTGCAATTACATTATCAAATTCTATTAGAGATGCGCATCGAAATTAATGTGTGCCTAGACGCAAAAATATGGTAAAAGTGTACAATTGTTTGATATAAACCGGTCTCGAATGATTTTTTTCGAAGATACTGTTACTATAGTATACCGAGTGTATCATTCTCGCTTTCTTGTCGAAACGCACGCCCGGAAGAATCATAATACATGGGGGAATTCAGGGAATGATTCCGATCTGCTCCAGAATTTTCCTGGAACGAAATGAGATGCGGCAATCATGCAGCCTGCAAACTAGTGATGGCAAATCGGCGAGCCCTCTCCTCGTTTCACACGCTCTCTCACCGGTCAGACAGAGCGAGAGAGTGTGTGAAACGAAGAGAGCGCGCGCCGATTTGACATCACTACTGCAAGCATCACGAGAAAACGTGACTGAACTTGATATATTTCTCAACTTCGGACGCAATAAATTTTTCATCAATATTTTTCGAACACTATATTTCTGTATTACTCTTCTCGGTACTTCATGAATTTAGGTTATCCAGCATAGTATGCTTTAGAATTCGGTAAAGAAAAGTACGTTCTGTAAAGTAACGGCTCTTATTTTATTCACCATTCTCGGTTTGCGGACTGGTTTCCATACTCTCAAACATATTACGAGTGTTCTCTGTTTTAGCTACTAATTTTGCCATATCCTGTTTACATTATACTTTGCTAGGAGTTCTACATAAATCGTGATCACAGTTACTTCTTTTTACTTTCCGTTCTTGTGCTATGCATGCCGTCATGGTAGCAATGCCCTCCGGGTGATCTCCAAAACAGGGACTGATTATGATCACCGAAATAATTGCCCAGGGCACATTGTGATAGTGCGCAAGTTTATGAACACATACATTACAAGAATAAGAAAAAAACATAGTAGGGTCTCGGGTGCATTAAAACTCAACCTTTGTTTTCCAGCTCTTGTAGAATAATGAAGAAAAGAAGGAAATGTGCTTCGGAAAGTTTTGAAATTCGAGGTAAATCATCTTCAGCGATAAAGTACAGACCGCATCCATTTCTCACAAATCAATCTTTCAATATTTTCAGTTTTCCAAAAGCACGAAGGAAAGAGTCTTCCCTCAAAAAACAGGAGTTTGTTTTGCCATCCGCTAGCACTAATCACTCCTCTGCTTTGTTAGGCGTTTTAATGTACACAACTTAAACCCATCCAATAACCTCATAAATCCCGTTTCCCGAAAAGTCCTCGTAGACGACGAAGGAATCAGAGGACGTGAAGGGAAATATAAGTAGTCTTCCCGGTCAGAGGCGTCTTTCGGGTAGACACGAATTATAACAAGCACACGTTAATTGCGATGTTTGCCACGCCTTGCCTTTTATTTCTTCATGTTTTCGAGCACTATTTGGAAATTGCTCTTATCGCTAGTCGAATGAATGGAAGTAGCGAGAAGGGCACTTTTTCGAAGTGGCTGCTCATGTGTAATTCTCACTCCTTAAGTTTATGTTCGGTACTCTCACAAATGTTATTCGATGACGATCTTCTGTGTTTTTTCCCCAAATTTAGCCCCGTATCCTTTCCTGTACTTCTTGTGTACTCTACATGCATCTTGATCACATTCTACTGTTTTCTGTCTTCCCTAACTTGCCAGACTAGAGCCCTCAGGGTAGCAATATCCGATAGATCACGAAAACAGTGGCTGATTATGATCACGAGCAAGTTCCTTGGGCAGGCAGCGATTGGGCGCAATTTTATAGATGCATTCAGTGCGTGGAGACAAGATCTAACTACAACAACAGCAACAAAAATACTCAAAAAATATACAACACACCTAGACCCGAAAATAATGTGTTTCAGCACCGAATCAAATTCAACGAGAAGCACTCACGTAGATCGATTGATCGACACAGCGTGTCAGAACGGATCGCTTCCTTTGTTCGATGCGGCGATCGAGAATCGTTCATTTAAATTCATTTTCTGTCGAATGCGCGGTGTCTTCAGTTCGCTGAACGACGCGGAATAATGGCGCATAACTCTGTTGAAACTGATGGATGTGACACTTTACTAACCTTGACGTTTCACGAAAAATCTACCAAAATAGGCATTTTTTCAGACATTCTCGGAGAAAATCCTGATTTTTTCTCAGTAAAATATTTTCTCTGGAAATGACTTAAATCTTCTTAAATTGTGAAAATAGTCTATCCTAAGCAAATTGGTGCCCATTGGAGATCCGATAAAGCCTGAATATGAAAATGGCAAATCATTGAACTTTTTGAATTTTCGAAAAACAGCAGGTTTTCGGTGTTTCCAGCTCTGAAACCTCCCGGGAAAAATTAAAATGATCTGAAATCAATATATCTGGTGTAGAATTGCACTGAGAATCTGATTTTAAAATAAATTGGGTAATCGTGGAAAATTTTTTCAGGGTAACTTTTTGGAATCCACAATTCGCTTTTTACAACTTATCTATATTTTAAATTGAGTTTTCAAAAACGTCCTGAACAGGTGATTTGTAGAACTCGTCAAGGCGGTAATTTTGCTTTTTTGATCGACTTTCTATCTCAACTTTGAAGTATGTTATGATTTTTTGAAGTTTTGAAATGTCTAGAGCCGGATTTTAGGTAATTTCGATTTTACGGCTTCACCACTTCAATATGAAAGTCTACGACCAGGGATACATCAACTGATATTGTGTCGATAAGATTAAATCAGTTTGAATTTGTTGTTCCCATGTGCAGTGGAACTCATACATTCTGTCAGAATATGCGTGTTATAATCATAGTTGCCCACTCCGGCGGCCACTCCCCATGACCCCCTATTCATGGGTGTGGATTGCGCCTCATATTAGAGGGGCGCAATCCACAGGGACGTACAGGGGGTCATGGTCAAAAATCGATTGGTAGGTCAGGACTAGGTACCGTACCCAATCGATATTACAGTACTCCCAGATACCGTATACCACTACCGTAACCCTCGATTATCACGAACTGACTTTATTTTTAAAAAGTCCTGGTACCGTGCCCAATCGATTATACAGTACCCAAGTAACTACCGTAACCCGGTTCCTTGGCTCAGATCCAGTTCCTTGGGTCAAACATTTTTTTAAAAAATTTCAAACAATTTTCTAAAAATCCTAAATCGATCGTATATATATTATACAGTAATGAGTTATATGGTAGTATACATTGAAATATATTTATGCTCCATTTTGGATTTTTATAAAAATGTTTGACCCAAGGAACTGGATCTGACCCACGGAACTGGGTTACGGTAATGACTGGGGTACTGTATAATCGATTGGGCACGGTACCAGGACTTTTTAAAAATAAAGTTAGTTTGCGATAATCGGGGTTGCGGTAGTGGTATACGGTATCAGGGGTACTGTACTATCGATTGGGTACGGTGCCTAGTCCTGACCTACCAATCGATTTTTGACCATGACCCCCTATACGTCCCTGTGGATTGCGCCCCTCTAAAATGGGGCGCAATCCATACCCATGGTCTGAAAACACCTCGCCGCCAGTGGTGGGCAACTATGCTTATAATTTCTCTCATGATATAAATCGTGATCGTAAACACCTTCCCTCAGAAAAAAACATACAAGTCGTCAGGCACTGGCCCATTTTCTTTATTTCAGAGTCTGCCCTACTAGGCGTTGCTTTTAGGCGTACAACTTGCCAAGCCAAAAACAACTACATCATGATTGCCCCTTCATGAGAGGATATAGAAGGAATCTTTCCGATCAGATGCTCATTTTCCATAATGAAATGAGATGTGACACTTCCAAGCCTCAAAGTATCACGAGAAAATCTACCAAAATAGGGGCACGAGTCCACGCCGTGTTGGCTGCATGTGAGCAGTTTTAAGAACATGCTTTGCATTGCTCACTTCTCTAGTCAGAATGGGAGTTTGCCAGGCTGGTGATATCATTTTCTGTATCAGCGACTCATATTTTCTTCGCCTTTCTCGGACTACACGCGGACACTTCGAAACTCAAAAGCGTGATATTCGGCGACGATCGTTCTCTATGCTAGCTTCACATTTAGCCATGTCTGGTTTCCGGCACGCTTTGTTTGAAGATATTTACTAATCTTTTGATACGGTCGCTTGTTTTGCTGTGTTCGCCTGTGTTAATCTATCCCTCAGGGCAGCAATGCCCCCGGGTGATCACGAAAACATAGGCTGATTATTATGTGTCTTGGGCAGACTCTGATTGGGCGCAATTGTATAGATACATACTGTGCGACAATACAAATAGAGTAGACCCGAAAATAATGTGTTTCAGCAATAAATCAAATTCGCGGAGAAACCTTCACGAGCAATATGGCAGCGGCAGTGTTTGGAGTTCGCCCGAAGAAACATTTTCTAAAACGGCGGCTCATATTGTATTCGCCTTTCTCGGATTACACGCTGACACTTCGATACACGCACACATGCCATTAACGATGACGATCGTTCTATGTTTGTCTCTCCAATTATAGCTCATCTTGTCCCCAATACATTATGATATGAGTTCTCTCAGAAACCTTGATTGCATATGCCTGTTTTTATTTTCCGAACTTTTCAGACTAGCCCTCAGGGTAGCAATGCCCGAGAGATCACGAAAACGGAGGCTGATTAGGATCACAAATAACTGCCTTGGACAGACTGTTATTGGGCGCAATTTTATAGATACATGGTGCGACTTGACCCAACAAGAAACAAACATAACTTTACTAGTCCAGAAAATAATGTGTTTCAGCAACAAATGAAATTCGGCAGGAAAAAATACCGACGGTACAACAATTGTCCGCTCTCCTTGATCAAAGCTGTCTAGCGCGAAGGCTGTCAGCATCCGCCAACCTTTGAGCACGGATAGTTTAGCCTGAAATGTGGTTCTTCATTCCCCGTGCTCAGTAGCCATCCCAGACACAACATTAAGAATTTGTTCAGCGCTGCCATCTATAAATGTACAACCCCAGTCGTCCTATAATTTATGCCAGGATAGAAATATAGATCGTAAACTACTTCCCTTCGAAAAGCTTCCTACAAGTATTCAGGCACTAGCCACATTCCTTATCTCAACTTCTGTTCCTTTTAGGCGTACAACTTGCCTGGCAAATAGCAACTACATCATCCTTGCCCCTTATTCTCGTTTCGGAAACGACTAGCAAGGAGTCAGAAAACATGAGCGGATAGAGAAGGAATCTTTCCGGTCAGATGCGCCTCTTTTCCGGAATGAAATGAGATGCACTTCACCAACATAGAAACATCACGAGAAAATTTACCAAAATATGCGCATGAATCCTGGGGGCTGTATTTGCGTAGCTTGCAGAACACGTTATTCATTGCTCACTTCTCTAGTTAGACTGTTGAATGCGAGTTCGCCCGAATGGGAACATTTTCTAAAGCGGCGGCTCATATTATATTCTCCTTTCTCGGATTACACGCAGGCACTTCGATACGCTCAAACATGTCATTAACGATGACGATCGTTCTATGTTTGTCTCTCCAAATTTAGGCCCCATCACACGGAGCAAATGTATGTTTATGCAGTTCCTAATAGTATCTCACAATCTCCCAATCTCTCTCTCTATTCCTATTTCTCTCAACGTCCATCGCCGTCTCTCTCTCTCCCCGTCTCTCTCTTTCTCTCTCCGTATCTCAATTTTGCTCATCTCAGGAAGTTATGACCCCCCTACTCCCGCCCCATTGCTTTAGTGATGATGGACGTGCATAAAAGCTCGTAGTCCAGAATACTCCGCCCCCTGGGAGGTTGAAGAATCTGCTCAGTCTTGAGTCAACACAACCAGATAGAAGAATATAGCTGCGTTATTATTGTGTTCCACCCTATCTTCAACACCGATTGCTCGCAATTGTTGTCTGCACAAACAATCCAAAATGAAAAGTTATCGCAAATTTTGTCCACTTTTATCCATTGCCTTTACTTTAGTGATGATCATAAAAGCTCATAGTCCAGACTACTCCGCCCCCTGGGAGGTTGGAGAACCAGGCCAGTCTTGAGTCAACAAGCAGTTCACTTCACTCGTTTCCGGTTATTGTCCTGTCTCGGTCTGGTTGACTAAGTGTCTTCTTAGCATACTATCCTTTCCGAAATAATTGATGTCTGTATTACCTTGTCCGAATTAAAAGCATAATAACTCTCACCATTTTGATTACGAACTTTAGGTAAGATCAAGCAAAGTTAATGTAGGACTGTGAGACAAGTTCTGTTTAATTATCTTCCATTATGATATCTACTAGCATTTCCCCCTATGCAGTCGTTTCCGTTTCCCAGTGCCTTCAGTGGCCCTCTCTAACGAAGTTTCGAGTGTCGACATGTCCCGCAACCCTTATGGCCCTCAGAATAGAAATGACTTGGCAAAAAGTGACTCTCTTCGCCCAGCTCTCTTTCTCCATTATGTCAAGTGAGATTGTACGACAAATTTAAAGATTTAATCCAATATAATCATTGCCTCAGCAGATGAGAGTAGTAACTTCTTTCGAGAGCAGTGCAATTTCAATAGCGACCAGTGGAGCACACAAGTTTACGACAATCATTCCCTAACATTCCGCGATTCGTAGGATGTAGTGGGATTGAGGTCATATATTGTGGAGCGAGATTAATGTTCTTGTCCGATCATTGCTCAGAAAGCGGCTTTCCTGAATCTCGAGCTGTTTTCGCCTTTCGAATTTCCGAGCAATTCGTCATTCTCGCGCCTTGACAGCTTTTTAACTGTTACAGCCTTGTTCGCGGCAACGTTCTACTTTGTTCGTAGAAAGAGGTAGGCAATATTATCTAGAATTACTCATTGACAACTCATTGACAATATTACTCATTGACAACTTCACATTACCCTGAAAATGTGATAATTTATGTTGAGTTTCACTGTTTGCTCAATACACAGCGGGCAATGGCGGCTTTAGTTATGCTGTCGCAGCCACGGAAAAAAACAATAATTGATTCGCTGCATCCTATTCATACACAAAATACGAACCGTATTCCGTGTCAGAGTTCCTTTGGATCAAAATGAATCACGTTAGAAGTCTAACGAGTATATTCAGCGGCCGCAAGCACGTTAGACGTCATGGCGCTCGTGCAAATCAAATAACCCTGCAGGAACTAACAACGCTTTTCTAGCCTGTCTTTTTCGATGCCGTTATGTGATTTGACTAATGCGATCGCTCGCCACCTTGTAGATGCTTGAAGCGTCGATTGTTGAGGTAGTCGGTCCAGATCTTGTAGCCATTTCCATCCTATTCATATATTTAGCAATGGTGGAAATTATGATGCAGACACATTTCAATGATAGTTATGTTGTTCTGATTTTAGAGTGTCGATACGAAACCAGACGCACGCGAGATTTCTTTTTTCTCTTTTTTTCTGATTTGAGTTTCACCGAGTCTTTAACACAAATAGCGCCCCATGTTTTCAATCGTTTGGTAACTTCTACTTCAAAACATATTAACATTTCCAGGAGGTGGCCTAACCATTTCCATCATACCTAGCACCATAATGGACATTGTGACCGCCTACGTTAGCAATCACTTTAACGATTCCGTGCCCAACGAGATGGAGAATCAGTGAGTGGTGTTGATTGATTGTCATAGTCATTTGTATTCACTCCTCTACCACAACTGGGCGAAAACGTAATGAACCATTTGCTCTTTCAGGTCCGAGAGTGAAAATGACTACAAGATCTGGACCGACTACCTCAACAATCGACGCTTCAAGCATCTACAAGGTGATCTATTTTGTGTAGTCTAGCGAGCCAAACCGCATTACGGATTCGAAAAAAGACGGACTAGGAAAGCGTTGTTAGTTCCTGCAAGGTTATTTGATTTGCTCGAGCGCCGTGTGATGACGTCTAACGTGCCGCTGAATATGCTCGTTAGGCTTCTAACGTGATTCATTTTCACCCACAGGAACTCTGACGCCGAATACGCGTCTACCTTTGTGTTTGATCTATTCGAGCATGCACATGAATTTGTGTAGAATTCGAGTCGAAGTCTTTTCAGGTCTGAAGAACTTCCGGTCAATAGCGATCGAGCCTCAGGACATCACAGAAGTGGCAATGCCGAACAGCATAAACATAGGTAAAATGTTGCTGTATTTTAAATATTTTGTTGTGTATTACTTTAAAAAATATGGAAAGCATGCATTTCCCGTTCTCACAAATCTGCTGAGGAAGCGCAGATTGTGACGCAGCTCAATTTTCTTGCGACAAAATTGCCTCTTCCTGTCTTGCTGTCCTCTTTCGGCTCTAGCCTAGACGATCTATCATAGATCTTACTGCAGTGTAGTCGAGAGGGAAGCATTAATGACCATTGAGTGCAAAATGTGATTAATTTGAGAAATTCCTGTAAATTGGCAAATGCATCCCTTAGCAAATCCGAATCCCATCCCTCGCTCACCTTCTTTCCCATTCCTATTCACTTTCGCCCTAACCTGATTAGGAGGGAAAAGGGAAAAGGAAAAAAAGGAAGAGAGGACGAAGAGGGGGAAAACGTCTGAAGTTGTTGATGGGTTCACCAATGGACCGGAGAAGGTTCCTGAGTGCGTGTTTTTAGGGGCGACCATAACTCATTTCCTGACTTTCTTGTCGAATACAGTTGTGGAAAACTTCCGAAGGAAATATTTAGTGGAAATCATACGCTGAATCCGATCATAGTTAGTTTCCCGAATTATATCTTGTTATATCTTGTTTGAGCAAACGTTGTGACAAATGTATGTAATGTTCACGGTATCTATCAACAATTTACAACAAAAAATATCAGAAAAACCTAAATCTACGTATTTCAGCGGAAATCCTCATAATCTGCGTCTGTGCCATCTTTCTTTTCCTTCTTCTTCGACTGTGCCTCCATTACATCGGAGTTTGCCAGGAAAGGAAGGGATATGAGGAGTTTTGAATGCGATTCTACCTGCATAGAACATACGGATACTGCACCATATCTAGTGTTCATGTAGATGCTCAATGAATAAAGCCTTACCGAATACTGTGCCGTTTCTCACAACGACTAGACCGGGGAGTGTATGAAATGAATATATCGTGTTATAAACTCTTCAATCATCCCTGTTTTATGAATAGTCGGGTTAGAATTTTATGCGGAAGTATTTGCACGTTTTCAACATCCATTTGCGTTGACAGTTGGCGCGGCGGCGCAGTGGTTGTGTGCCAGACCTGCGATCGAAGGGTCATTAGTTCGACTCCCGCCCGCGTCCACAGATCCACCCAGACCAAGGGGGTTAAGAATTGTTGGTAGTGATTCAAAAATCACTATAAGGAAATCCCCAACCACGTGCACACAACACGGGCGGTTTGAAGTCTCGCAACAGGCAACTGGTTTCCAGGATAGGACCTAGTTGCTAATAGACGATGGGGTGGCAGAGACCGCCCTTGCGTGTAAAAATGCCTAACACCTTTACCTTTTTTTACCTTTTTAGTTGACTGCAACACCTCGCGCTGGAAGCGAGAACACATCCATCAATTAATAAGAACTACCATATTTAAATAGTTCAATCTGCTACTTAAGAGACCGGATCGGTCGATCATAATAGCCACCCCCGGCCACGGCCCTCCGGAATGGGAACCAGGCCACCATACTTTGTGTGTGTACACCCCTTGGTCCCTTGTTGCACAAATGACTAGCGATTTATCGATTTCATTTGTATCTAGTAAAATACAAGGCCTCAAATTCAAAAAAAATCGAAATTTCATAATTTCTGAACGGGACAAGATAGACTCAAAATCTCTTTTGCATTACACTAGCTATGCCCAATAACCAAAATTAAGCTACCCTGATCGAATCTCAGTCACTTGTATTATCGAGTTTATGGTCACAAAGGATTTTGCTCAACATTTTTACCATCAGGAAAAACCAGGCCGGCTTGCTATGCTTAAAATGTACCTTGATGAAAACTACATTGAAATGATTACTTGTGAGCGTGATTCATTTTTTACCTTTTCGCTCCCAAAGGCTCAATTATTTGGAATTGTAGCTTTTTCATTCCAATCTTCTTCATTTATAATGCGTCGAAGTACAAATGATGAAAAAATAAACTAAAACATGGTAGAATGTTAAAACACATCGAAAACCCCCATTTGTAATCGTTCTAAAAATGTCGACTTTCGAAATCTCGAGTGAGTTCAAATTTGGGCATAGAAGGGAAATACGCCTGAACTTATGATGATAGATCTATATTTTGAGTAAATTGGATCCGAAATATCGTTGAAAAGGAAAGAGCTTCTGAGCTCATTTTTATTATGCTTACTCATCTACTTCTCTTCTATAATTCAGGGTAATTAGTGATAGGCTTGAAACCGAAAGCACTGAATTTTCAGTTGGCAAACATGGGAATAATCGAGAATTTGAGTCATCGTTTTTTCCGAAATAAGGAATCCGACATTTTTTTCGGTTATTTTGCAGCATTATAAATCACATTACGAAATGACTTCACCAAATCGACTTGATTTCAGTCGATTTCAATCGAAAAATGTTGGTCGACAATATCAGCGGTGCAATGTTCTATGACAAAATTCGGAACCTCAAAGTGTGTACAGAAGCTCATATGCAAATTTTCTTATTTACGTGGAAGTGTTCTTTACTTCATGTGATATACGCATCTTCATGAGTTTGAAAATCCACACTTTGGCATGCCCAAATTTGAACTCACTCGAGATTTCGAAAGTCGACAAATGGGGGTTTTCTATGTGTTTTAATATTCTACCATATTTTAGTTTATTTTTTCATCATTTGTACTTCGACGCATTATAAATGAAGATTGGAATGAAAAACCTAGAATTCCAAATAATTGAGCCTTTGGGAGCGAAAAGGTAAAAATGAATCACGCTAACAAGAAATCATTTCAATGTAGTTTTCATCAAGGTACATTTTGAGCATAGCAAGCCGGCCTGGTTTTTCCTGATGGTAAAAATGTTGAGCAAAATCCGTAATTTGTGACCATAAACTCGATAATACAAGTGACTGAGATTCGATCAGAGTAGCTTAATTTTGGTTATTGGGCATAGCTAGTGTAATGCAAAAGAGATTTTGAGTCTATCTTGTCCCGTACAGAAATTATGAAATTTCGATTTTTTGACTTTGAGGCCTTGTATTTTACTAGATATAAATGAAATCGATAAATCGCTAGTCATTTGTGCAGCACGGGACCAAGGGGTGTACACAAACAAAGTATGGTGGCCAGGTCCCATTCCGGGGGGCCGTGGCCGGGGGGTGGTCGAGTCTTACCGATCCGGTCTCTTAAATGTTCCTGGATGCAAATTGGAGAGATTGGATGCATAATTATGATGTTCTCCACAGCGTGTCAGAGGGAGGAAGAAAGGTCATTTGCGTGGCAGACCGATTCTCGGGTCGAACTCACCCTCTCACTGTGGCACATTATCACCTCTATAGTCGGTCGGTGGAAATTCACCCATGATTTCAAAAATATCAGTCAAAATATATTATTGATTTACCGAAACATATTTCAAGTCTTTATGTCAGCTAAATTTCGACAAAATCAGAAAAGCCAATCGTTATAGACGTCTGAAACGTAGTTAAAACACTGTTCGATCAAACGAGCGACAACATTTGTCTTTATAATTTGGATGAAGCATAATTGAAACTGCATTTCGGCCGTCTAGGGCTATTAACTCAAAAGGGAATGAAGATTTGGACATGGCGATTGTGCAGAAAGTTGCCTAAACCCCTTCCGCACAATCTGATGGAGCCCATTCGTCAATTTCAATCTCAGTCAGCGGTGACAAGAGCAAACGTTCGGAAAACACTGTATTTCACCGCGCTTCCATTGGCTCGTTGCATTGTTCTCCGCTCCCATTGTCCGCGAATGAAAGGGATTAATGCTGCCACGCAAATGATGATTGTTCCCCCCTTTGACACGTTGTGTTCTCTGATCACTTCCACTAGTGATCTGTAGATTGATGCTAATGCTAATCGATGTAATCAGGTTCGTCGTAGATCTGTGAAGAGTTGTGTTTCATCCTGCCTTCAGCACCTATTACTGGCACTTTTTATCAATTCGGGGAACTTTCTTACGCGAAACAAGCTAATTAATCTTTGCTCCTCAGATACGACGGGGAGCAAAGATTACACTCCGCCCAACGAGACCCCCCACTTCGACCGACTAAATGCATTGGACATTGTGAGCGCCATACAGTAGTCGTCATTTGAACAAGTCCATTCACCACGACATAATGTTTGAGTGAGTATGTATTAGTTATTTTATATGTGAACTCAGTCAAAAGTAAGTTGCCAGTAAAGCGATTCCATCGCACGAATTCGTGTGTCGATAGGTGAATTATGTTAATGGAAGCGGCTTTTCCCCATCGGGGGTATAGCTCAGGGGTAGAGCGCTCGCTTTGCATGCGAGAAGTCTGGGGTTCGATTCCCCATACCTCCATTAACTTTTGCGTTTACTAAGTTGTGTTGGAAGTTCACTTGTTCAGCTAGTTCGCAAAACAATGGAATCTTTTCTGCTTCTCTGCTCAATTTCTGCAATTTCAAAACAATACAGGATAATTGTGGCACCTAATATAATCCTTTTTTTATGGAAATCGTGACGCAGGACATCATCACGAGAGTACCAGTGCCTGACAACTAGACTTTGCTAAATGAGAGATTTTTCACGAAACTCCCTCTCACTCTTGGTCGAGATCCCCGATATATTCGAGGGAGAGGCTGGTCAGTCTACTTTTGCCTCTCAGTCAAGATGCGAGACAAAACAGTGACAGTGTCAGTGTGAACAGTAACACAGTAAACAGTGAACAGTATCAGTGACATCAACACAATCAGTGAGTTTCTAATGTGTCTTCCTTCAAGTATTAGGTCGGTAAGAAAGTTCTGTCGCGTACTATTTTTCCATTTTTTCTTGACTGAATAAATTGTCGGGAAATTCAATTTAACATAAGTTGAAGTGATGTAAGTAATATACATCAACATGTTTAAGTCGATTCAATTTCGCATATAAAGCGAGTAAATAAATAAAATCTCAAAAATTCTGAAGATGACGATTTTATGGTGTCATACTTTGAACTCAGGCATTTGAATAACAGCTACCAATTGCTTCTACTGCTTTGAAGGGTGATATAACACTAGAGTTGTACATCCATATTATCACATAAAATCCGGCATTCGATATTTGTGGGAAGCTGCAGATTGCAAAAAAGGCTGATTTCAACGAACACTTTTCGGTTTCATCATTTGAAAAACTGCATCTTACGAACAGGTAGGTGCACCACTGTCCAATTTAAGGTAAACACTAATCATACCGAGTACTTCACTACTCACTATAATTGAGCTTACTGGATTAATCGCTAACTCTTCAGGGATGAGAAATGCTTATCAACATAATTCAATTCAGTGAAATTTTCAGAATTAGCGCTAATCCCAAGTTGGCATATTGGTGCATTCTTATTGTTATGCAATAAAAAACATGCCCAATTGTTGCACTCTACAATAGCATGTTAGTTATGCTCATATCCCATTTCTTCTTTCAACCATGAGCAAATAAAAAATATGGTTGGTCATCAATTTCGCTGAATTTGGCAGTCGACTGTGCCAGAATTAGTGATTGGAGAAAACTGTGATAACGTTTTCTCCAAAGAGTAACCAAGCTCTATTAGATAGCTGAAAATCGTCTAAAGATTGATTAACTTTGAAGGGCAGAATAAACCAAGATGTAAAATACGTGAAACGCGACAGAACTTTCTTACCAACCTAATATTAATAATGGAAATTATTCCGAACTTACAATGAATGTTGGTGACGGATCTGGAAGGTTTGGCACAGCTGTTTTTAGATGAGCTATTCGTGTTGTTTCTTTTCCTGGTCAACATACACCTTTATTTATTTGCAATCCTTGAAGGAAAAATATTTTTTTTTTCCTAAAATGATTTATTTTTTTCCAAACCGTCGCGTCAAAAATAATTTGGAGGCATGGGGAATCGAACACCAGACCTCGCGCATGCGAAGCGCGCGCTCTACCCCTGAGCTATGCCCCCGACGGGAGAAGAAGCACAGAAAAGGCATCTAGAAAGACGTATGGTAGTCGTGTATAATATAAGTGTTGAATCGTATTTATATCAAATTTCACATAAATGCGAGAAGGACAACTATCTTCATCTTCAGTTATTCTTGATCATTGCCTCTCTGAGTGTCTCCGCTCGCTTCTTCGGGTTGCATAGTTCGGTGTAGCAGCAGCACCTGAAGAGCAATCAAATTGCAATTCGTACAACATCGAAGGCGGTCATTTTGAACCAAACCAGATACTTGAGGGCAGTAACTTCAAACGAAATAAATAAAGAGGATTGAAAACTTGCATCATGGTAGTAGTGATTCCACCGTTGAGTTGCTTGGCTGCAAAGAGCGGCATTTGTGTATATAAAATTTCAGAACTCAATGCGAGTTAAAAATGATACATTTCATATCATTCCTATTAGAGTTAAATGAGGGCCACCCTCGATTGATGTCTACTTAATTTGTGTATAATAAACAGTCCGAAGTCTCGTAGCTCGAATTCAAATGCGTATTATCACATCTGTAGGCCACTTTGATCTTAACCAAAAGGAAAAAAAGCGAAACTGGAAGAAATATTGCGCATTCATCCTTTCCATCTCTGCACACGTTAGCGCCGCAAGTTCCCTGGGTTTCCAGAGCCAGGGTTGTCGAGTTCTGAGATGAATACATTAGGGAAATACCATATATATTTGGTCTAAGATCTTACTGTAGAATAGCGTTGGTAATTCGGGTCACGTTTCCTCAAACCCCAACCTCTTTCGACATCTCGAGTTATGGAAGAGTGCGTAGAAAACAATGCGGCCTCGTTTCTCGAACTCTACTCATCCGTCCAAGATTGTTAAAGGGAAGTTCACGCGGAGCGGACAAGAAATGGTCAATTTGTTTTTTTTTCTGTACTCTCTCTAGCAGGCCAGAGTGTTTAAAATAGGAGTAAGTGAATTTTTGAAGCTTTCATATCCACGTTTAAGTTTTTTTTCAACGATTAGGTGCTCCGAAATTCAGACTCATTTTAGAGAGTCATTTATTGCTAAGCTATCTTGCCAAAACCTCTTCCAAATCTCACCGGGTAGTTGAATGCATAGTAACAGCCGTGTTTGGTGACATCATGGGCTAAGAAGAAGTAGTATTTAAACAATAGAAAAAAAAATATTTTTAAAGAATTTCAAAAATAATATACTCACTCCACTCTTTCCTGCACTCACGCACATCTTCGTCCCTTCCATCGCTGAATATCGATAGATTTAAAAAATTAGATATAAATTAAATTGTCCATCCGAACGGGCTAAACTGAGCGGGCAATTTGCAAAGACATGCAGCTGCATTACTGTTTGCAGTAATTATCAATGTTAACCGTAAATTACAAGCCATCGTTTTGCTTTCGATCTCACTCAAGAGTAATCAATAAGCAACCGACTATTCGAATACTTTCCGAAATATAAATCAATCGATAATTCCATAGATCACTTACGCGTAGACGTAACACTGTTTCACAGCAAGTGCAGAAGCTGCGAAGGCGCAGAGAAGAAGAACTGCGCGAGAGAGCATTCTCGTGAAGGAGCAGAAGAGAAGATGAAGAACCAACTGAGTGATGGAGAGAAGGGGCCACTTTTATAGGAAAAGTTGTTCCATTCACATGAATCATATCCCATAATTTGGCAAATCGAGGAGGAACGAGAGGTGGCTTGCATATTTTCGAGCGATTGTATCGCTCTCTCCATATGATACACTCTCTCGCTCACTTTGGTCAACGAGAGAGCGTGTGGTTTGGAGAGAGTCAGACGATACCTCCTCTTTTCATTCTCTCGGAACAGATCGTCGAAAGAACACGCCGAATGAAGAGCGTAGTTTCTTCCAAAGGCATCTCTAGCTGGGCATCGTGGAGGAAAGAAAGATGGCTTGGCTCTCCTCCATCTGTGTGATCACTCAAACCGCCCAAATCGACGAGAGGGCACGTAAAATTATGAGAGTCATGCCTCTTTAGTTGAGAATAGAGGAGGGGAACTGATCGAAAGAGGCAAATAGGAAATGACTCATTCAATTGATAGATGCAAGCTGGTCGGCATTGGACCAATCTGCATGGTTACAATTCCTTCCATATCGATCACTACAATTCCCGACGATCGCACCTCCGAGTACTATCATTGCCTACTAGTTAATGAAAGAAAAATGATGGGGACGAATATAGCTATGCGGAGTTAAGGAGAAAGATAAACTTAAAGATGAACTCTGAATATTTTGTTCGCATGATATCTGAGAGATGCTAAAAGTGGGATTGTTATCACCAATATTGGAACAATTTCGATTATTCTTCCGGATTGCAATATGTATCACTGAGAAAATATACACAAATGATATGTCTGAACAAGAACACATTGATTTTGTACACTATCAAATTTGTTACAACATCTAGAACTCCTCATATCCCTTCCTCTCTTGGAACACTCCCACACAGTGGAGACAGCATCGAAGAAGGATTAAAATGAGGATGGCAGAGACGCATATTATTGGGGTGTCCGGAAAGTTCGTATAATGCTTCGGAAAAAAGTTCGCGATCAAATGCAGTGATTGCGCAATCTGTTTGTCAACAATGTATTGCGTCACTCTGACGTTAAGTGGGATGTGGGTTGGATCAGTCTCGTAGTTTCTACACTTGTTGAAGTGGTGAAGTATAGCCGATATTTTGATACAGTTGTGTTGAATTACTGTCGGAAATCGCTCCATCGTAGATCGGATCTTCGATGGACAGATTCCATAATAGACATGTGCGAGGAGTGAATCATGTATAATAACCCAGCGAAGAGACAACAGTGTTTCGACACTGATGCGAAGCACAAACCCGTTCCCTTGAAGAAAATGAGGAAATTCACTGATTCTTTCTATCATTACTTGTTCCGATCTAATAAGAGATCCTTCCTACTGGAACCGCCATCAATGTCGAACTCTTCTCTGAACAACTGGAAGAAGTCGCGATCAGAGTCCCTCCCAGACTCCTGAACCAGGGCAAAATTCTTCTTCTGATGGACAATGCTCGCCCACATCGAGCGAAGATGACCCAGAAGAAAATGGACGAGCTGAAGATCGAGAGGATTCCCCATCCACCGTATTCCCCGGATCTCTCCCCATGCGACTACCACTGCTTCCGCTCTCTCTCTGACTTCTGCAAAGGAAAGAAGTTCAAGAATCGAGATGAAGTTGTGAGGGCTTTCGTGAACTGGGCGGTCTCGAAGAAACCCGCATTCTGGAAGAGAGGAATCGAGACCCTGCCCAATCGCTGGAGGGAGGTAGTGAGAAAGAAGGGGACATACATTGGTCACTGAGAATTGCAAAGCATTGAATAAAAAATAAAAACAAAAAATTATACGAACTTTCCGGACACCCCAATACGAGGATTTCCACTGGAAATGAGCAACTTCGGTACATTTTTACCAGAACTTTTATGTTGTCGCTTAGAGGAGCTTTGTACATCAAATTTGCAGTTTGTGGAAACGAAAATGACCACATCGATCACGCTATATTCTGCCCTTCTTGAGTTCGGATCCCTCAAGAAGTTGAGATGTTTCCTTCCCTTCCCCCAATCTCATTCATCTTCCCTCTTAATCGTGTTTTGTTAGAACCAAAGCGAAATAGGAAATGGAAAGAAGGTGAGCGCGAGTGATGAGATTTGGATGAGACATCAAATAACAATTTTCCCGACATTTCCAGATTCTACTTTGGATTTGTTAAAGGAAGTTCGTTCTAACTTCGTACTTTATTTTGTTTTCCCAGTTTCATGAATACGTGCGCAAATTATTAGGTTGAATAGAAAGTCTTTATCCACTTTTTATTTCCCCTCTTCTGACAATAAAGCACAAGAGCAAAATCAAACATATGCACCATTGTTATCTACGACAAATCTCCAACGTTCAGGCAACTTATGGATTCCCTCCTTATAGAACCCATCTCGGCGCGAATTAAAATATTGCTTGAGTGCGGCCTCGATCGCCCCACGGGAAGTGAAGGATCTCTGATCGAAATGACGGGTCAGATCTGAGAACAACCAATAATCCGAAGGGGCCAAGTCAGGAGAATACGGTGGATGAGGGAGAATCATCCAGCCATATTTGGACAGCTCCTGCTTGACCTGCCGTGCAACATGGGGTCGGGCGCACTTTCTTGTACACTTTCTTGCCGTTCAGGGGAGATTGTGCGACTTTCTTCTTGAGATTCTGTAGTTGTTTCGTGTAGACGTCTCCAGTAATTGTCCGCCCCTCAGGTAGGAGTTCCCAGTAAATCGGGCCATCCACTCCCCACCAGACAGAGAGCAAGATTTTCTTGGGGTGAAGGTCAGGCTTTGCGACGTCCTGTGGGGTCTCATTGGCATCCACCCACTGTGCCCTCCTATGGTGATTCTCATAGCAGACCCACTTCTCGACCCCTGTTATGAGACGGTCCAACCATCGATCTCCAGCGTGAAGAGTGAGTAGAGAAAGGGAATCGTCGACACGGTGGTCAAACTGGTCTTGGGTCAATTTGTGGGGTATGAAACGGCCTAGCTTCTTCTTCTTGCCAATGGAGACCAATCATTTTACGATGGTGCTTTGCGATACCCCAAGTGTGGCTGCCATGTCGCGGGTATTTGGGAAGGATCCAATTCCACTACGATCCGTAGCACATCCAAATCCAGCTCGGGTGGCCTCCCAGACCGGTCATGATCATCCATGGAAAAGTCCCCCTTCTCGAAGAGTTGGTACCAATTGCGCATGGTCTGGTAGTGAGTGGCATATGAATCGTACACTTCAGCCAACTGACGTTCCTATTCCTTCATTGTAGTGTGAGAGAGGAATACGAATAACAGAACGTTGCGGATGTGCAAGGCCGTGGGAACAAACATCGTGGTCTTACTAGTGGCAGAATGAAAGGCGTGGAATGGGGAGTTGTTGACCACATAGTCCCTTTGTCATGAGTTATTCACTAGAGGCGAGGGAACACCAAAGGTATCCTGCACTGAGCAGTGATCGAGCAAAACAGTGGATAAAGACTTTCTGTTCAACCTAATAGTTCGGAAATAGCGCGGTTGCATTGTCTAGAGCTCGTGAAGCGACAAGAGCATAGGACGAGGATGTTGTAATTGAGCGGAAGGAATAATTGAGATTGCGACTCCGCTCATGCAAAGAAAGAAATTTTTAGTTCCGCGTAAAAAACATAGTACTACCACTAAAACATCTGGTGTCACAGTTGTAAGAGGAAAATAGTCGAAAAAGTACGGGACTTTTTTCTCAATCAGAAGATTTTTGGGATATCTATTCTATCGCTGACCTGGCATGCGAAATAGAACCCTCGCAGGCTCGTCTGCTGAATTGCCCGAACTACCGACTGGATTCAGACCATCTTTGGACACTATTTTCGGTATACTCCGGTAGTGTTTCCTTAATTTTAAGGCCTTTCAGCGGACTTAGATGTAGAGTTGGCTGGAACTAGAGAGCACTCTAATACGAGGATAATTAGTCCCTCTCGAGATTGCTAATTCGATTTCTACACAGAATTGGCACAAGCGATGTGTCGCTAAGAATATTTTTACATATGAAATAGATTACTGAGTGTGTTGCTGTCCGGCATTGGAACTCCAGTCCAGAGGCTCGACATCAATCGATCGGAAATTTTTGAGACCTGAAAATCGATAGTTATGTGTTGTCATACTTTTCATTTCGTGCGGATTTTATATGAATTATTTGTTACACATTCACGGTTCATTATGTGGGTGGGTACCATTGTGCGGTTGAGTCAAGCAAATTGCCTTGCAAGTGCTTGAATCGTCGATTGTTGATGTGGTCGGTCCAGATCTTATAGTTGTCATTCTCGGTCCTGAAAATTGATGATTTCTTGTATAATTTTCATCGTCTTGTCATGAGCGACAGATTTGTTCAGATGATGGCTTGCATACGCGGTCACAATGTCCATAGCGTAGAATCGATCGGAGTGAGCGGGACACTCTTCGGGAGGAGTTATCGGGCCACCATTTCTGGAAATGAGATGAGATGATTATTTCCAGATAGAAAAATGAGATGTTTTTTTAGAAATGATGAAGGCGACCAAGATTAAGACAAAAATAGAGTGATTGGGGTTGAAGTGCGAGTGAAACTCAATTCCTACTAACGCGTTGGTTCAGCAGACGCATTGGTTCACAAGAAAGTTATGCTATTGGGATCAGGGATCGGAGCATGATTGAATGTAATCATCGCACTTCGTGAGGAACCAATGAAACTCATTTGAAATTCTTCGAAACCTAACATAATTATATTTATCGGAAACCGGTATTAGTGACAGTACAAGTACATGCGTTTAGAACATAAATTGCTCAGAAATTCGAAATCTGAAAACATCTCGATATTCGACTACTGGCTAATTTTCTAAAGTCAGAAAAAGTCAACTTTAATCCGCTACCCTATTCGTGAACTCATGTCCTCTCTATACTTTGAACCTCACATTCAGCGCGCACTAAAGAAATTAATATCACGATATCACATGCTGCTGGAAAAGATGAATTAAGTTAATTTTCTTGAAAGATATGCTGGCATAATGCCAAGGAGGGCTTGTAGGGAAGGGACGTTCGGGAATTCAAATATCTTGAGGATCTGTCAAAACATTGGTGGGAATCAAACCCGTAACCTCTCGATCACATGGCAGCTGCTCTACCACTCAGCTATCAACCTATGGTTGTCTACCCTAGCTCGCGCAATGATCTTTGGAGGATTGGCTAGGTCATGGTTGTGACAGCGTCAACAGTTTAACTTTGCTGACACTCCTTGAAACTCATCACAAAGGGTATACACTCTAAAAGTCGTTAAATATGGGTACGGAAACCCGAAATAGGAAACTAAGAACGGGAGACGTGAAAAAAATGAGAACAAGCTCTTTGGTCGAGTCAAGTCTAGACAAATCCAGAACAATAGAAGGAAAAGAGTGAAGTGAGCCGTGCGTCTACTTAGGGCTAGACCTGTTTTTAAACCTCCCGTGGGCGTCACGTCTAGAT
Organism: Pristionchus mayeri; assembly: GCA_036245805.1. NCBI lineage: Eukaryota > Metazoa > Nematoda > Chromadorea > Rhabditida > Neodiplogasteridae > Pristionchus > Pristionchus mayeri. The sequence goes on along the minus strand of BTRK01000003.1, from coordinate 11,971,757 downwards.
TAGGTTTTCTCATCCCGACTAAACAAATTGGGCGGAAGAAGGAGTCACAACTTTCCGAGAGGAGCAAAACATAGAACCAACACGTGACATTTTGAAATAGTGGTTTACAAACTTTCCACTCGTTCGTGGGTGTGGGGTTCGACCTCAGTTGTTTGCAAAACATTCCGGAAGGTAGTTATGGACCACAGCATTCTGACTCGACAGAAAAGGGAGCTGAGTCGAACTGCAATCAGTATATTTGTAATCCTTCTGAAAGATAAAATCCACCTCCGTGAATCGTGAATCCCTCTCGGTAAACGGAAATGACCAGACTGATTTATGTTTCAGTCCAACTATGAGACGCAAAAGTGCTCAGAATGATCAAATTTGGGGCATTGTTTTATGTTTCAGAGGATTCTCAAATATCGAAGAGCTTTCAAACAGCCTATTTTCAGTTTGGGTTTTCGCGGGAAAATTCAAAATATTAATCCCTTTGTCTACCCTTATCTGGAGAGAACAATGGGAGTCAGAACGCTGTGGGACATTTGGTGAGTCCAATGAAACATATCGGGGCTAAATTTGAAGAGAAAAATATAAAACGACCGATTGCTACATTTTTGAAGTATTTTTCAGTCTGTTCGGGACATTGCCCTTTTTTTCCGATGTGCAGACTCAGAAGCATATCGAGGGCTAAATTTGGATAGGCACTAGCCCATAGTTGCCGCCGCCGACCACCATGACCCCCTATTCGTTGATTTTTGAGTCGGGCACTTTTCCTGCCCAACTCAAAAATCGATGACTTCGACATTATCGGTCATGGTCGATAATGTCGAAGTAGGTCATGGTGTAACAAAGCAAAACTACAGTACCAACTTACACTTTGGGACTACCGTAATCCAAATTACAGTAACCTGGTTACAGTAACCTCGGTTCCGTGGAGCAACTTTAGTTCCTTGGGTCAAACTTTTTACAAAAAATGTCAATCGATATTATTGCTATTCTACAGTAACCTAACGTAACCCTCACTACCGTATACACATTGGCGAATCATGAACTTACTTTTTTCGAAAAGATGCCATACAAATCAGTTATTTGCTCAATGTTGAGTAACTCTTTAATGGAATTTTATTTTCATTTTTTTGTCATTAAATCATGGCCGCGTGGCTAACGAGCTTGTCTTGGAAACCGAAGGTACCGGGTTCGAGTCCAGCAAGTAGCTAACCTCTTTGCTGTGTTTCGGGGAGTTCGCCAAAGAGAAGTGGAGTTACAGTAAACTCCAACCGTACACCAGTCCGATGGGTCAACTCTACTTCGCTGGGTCACATACATGATACGATATTGTAAGAGCGGTGTGAATATGCCAGCATTCATGTCGGCTATTTTTTAGCCCATGCAAGAGACATTTTGGCTCTGTGAACATATATTATTTGTGAAGACCCTTTGCATTAGGCCAAAACTATAATTCCTATAAAATGTGCCCACATTTATTACTCGGTGAGTGTAGCATAGCGGTGGCATATGGTCTAGGTCAAGCGCTGAGAAATGCGCCGAACATTTTTGGAAATATTATGTTATCTAATTTTTCCTCTTTCGCTCTCGAACGGAACGGCGCATATCTGGAAACATGCGCCGCAGCCTGCTCATTATCACCGAGTACCAATTGTGGGTACCATTTTAGAGGAATTATATTTTTACCATTTTTTTTTACCATTCACCGAGTACCATTTTAGAGGAATTATATTTTTGGCCTAATACTAAGGGTCTTCAAAAATAATATGCCAAAAAGTCTATTTTATGGGCTAAAATATTGCCGACATAAATGCTGACATAATCACACCGCTCTTGCAATATCGAATCATGTATGTGACCCACTTGCTGGACTCGAACCCGGTACCTTCGGTTTCCAAGACAAGCTCGTTAGCCACTCGGCCATGATTTAATGACGAAAAAAATGAAAATAAAATTCCATCAAAGAGTTACTCAACATTGAGCAAATAACTGATTTGTATGGCATCTTTTAGAAAAAAGTAAGTTCATGATTCGCCAATGTGTATACGGTAGTGAGGGTTACGGTAGGTTACTGTAGAATGTCAATAAGATCGATTGAGATCGATTCATCGATTTTTGAGTCCGGCAAGATGCCGCCAGTGCTGGGCAACTATGCACTAGACCCAACACTTTCGTCATGATTGACATATTTGAGCGTATCGAGGTGCTAGCGTGTAATCCGAGAAAGGCGTATGGTATATGATAGAAAAAGTGCGTCTGAATTCTGGGGAACTCCTTTTCATGGACTATGCTACTGAGATAATCAAAACATTTAAAATGGAGCCCCAGCTATTTTGGTCAATGCTATTCGAGCGTACTCCAGCTCACGCATAGCTTTGCAAGGACTGTTCGAGAAATATTAGAAAAAGCCGTGGGCAAGGACAAATATTTCTATTTTGGTCGTATTTTCACAAATCTCGAGGATATTAAAATACCGTTCTTAGTTTTCCCGGGAGTGTTTCCCCACTTCGATTGCTGGTATGGAGCTATTACAATATATCTAAATTAGGTACATTTTGAATACTCAAATGCAGTATGATCGGAATTGGAACATCGAGCGTGATATTCAAAGAAATTCATACGTAAGCCTTCCACGTTTGAGAAACAAATTGAGGAAAATTGCTCTGCAACCAACCACGCATTTCCGCTTATTTCACACAACAAATAACCATGAAATTTCAAGCAATATATCATGTATGGGGACAAAACTTGCAAAAGACATCACAATAGAAAAATAAAACGCTACTGTACACACAGGCACGCGTTATTGAAGAGCTTGACCTTGCCTAATGTACGGCTAACCAAAGAACCGAAGGGAAGGGGGAAATTCCATAATTGCGGAAACTTTTAGGACAATAGTTCAGCCATTCTATACTCTCCCACGCGGATATCCTCACAATCAATAACAAAATCCATAGAACGGGGGGCAAAAGGAAGGAATTCCGGGATAATTGAAAAAAAACTCTTAGGAATAAAGCACTGACATTCTCCGCTCATACGCGGAAATACAGTAATAATGTCATATTTGTCAGATAGCTCAGCTGCAAAGAAGCAAAAATAACTACACATAAAACATGCACGAATATCTGAATAATTGAAAAGGGCGCAAGTCCAAGGCTGGCACTAGTTCCTTATGTCTCAGTTATGTCTGCTGCAAACATCCAACGAAGATAAATGGGGACTATGGACTCAAAAATGTATGAGTATCCGAATAATGTGAAACGGCGTACTTGCCTTCCTTCGATAATACAACCATATTTTGGCCCACAAACGAACAATTGAGAAAATAATACTAATAATTTATCATGTTATTGGGCACAAGAAAACAGATTACAAAACGTAAGCAACGAAAAAAAAGATACGATGTCACAACTAGGCAACAAAGGAGTGGGATGAGGGTTCTGAACTAAACGAGCTTTTTACGGAAAGTGTGTAATACAGATACATGACTGATATTTGATCAATTCGAAAGGGCGAACTTGGCTGGCACAACTACTCTATTCATATGTTGTATCTGCTGGAAGCAGCGAGGGAGATGGATGACCTAATTATGCATACAAAATGATTGGATATCTGCGTAATGCGAGGGGGATTAGTTATCCCTTCATTGATCACACTCATATCGTGCCCAAAGGTTTTTTTTAAATGCAGATAATATCAACTATTGGGGTGTCCGGAAAGTTCGTATAATGCTTCCGAAAAAAGTCAGTTCGCGATCAAATGCAGTGATTGCGCAATCTGTTTGTCAACAATGTATTGCATCATTCTGACGTTGAGTAGTTAGAGGATTTAATCAGTCTCCTAGTTGCTACATTGATTCTTGTGATGGACTCCCATCTCTACCTCCGAGCAGTTTTACTTCATTACTACCGTCTTGGCCGATCCGTGAAGGAGGCCCACTCTGCCCTGGCCCAGTCGGAAGGAGCTGACGCCCCCTCCATACCCTTCTGCTATAAGTGGTTCTCCCGCTTCAAGAAAAGGGAGTTTGGTCTCGATGATCAACCCCACTCTGGACGCCCTCCCTCCCTCGATCAGCCTCTCGTTCTCCGCACACTGAAGCGCAAGCCCATGGCCAGTGTGCGTGAGTTGAAGAAGGATACTGGTACTTCCAGATCAACGGTGTCCGATATCCTCCATCGATCTGGAAAGAAGCCGAAACTCCCACAAGTGATTCCCCATGACCTCTCCCCCGAACAGCTGAAAAATCGTGTTCAAGTCTGTCCGGAATTACTCCATCGTAGATCCAATCTTCGATGGGTCAATTCCATCATCGCTACAGATGAGAAGTGGATCACGTACGATAACCCTGCGAGGAGACTGCAATGGGTGGATGTAGATGAGAAGCCCACGCCCGTCCCGAAGAAGGAAGAGCACGGAAAGAAGGAACTCATCTGCTTCTTCTACTCAGTGCTCGGTCCCATCTACTGGGAGATCCTCGCCCCTGGTACCAGCATCAATGCCGACCTCTTCTCTGATCAACTGGAAGATGTCGCGATCAGAGTCCCTCCCAGACTCCTGAACCAGGGCAAAAATCTTCTTCTGATGGACAATGCTCGCCCACATCGAGCGAAGATGACCCAGAAGAAAATGGACGAGCTGAAGATCGAGAGGATTCCCCATCCACCGTATTCCCCGGATCTCTCCCCATGCGACTGCCACTGCTTCCGCTCTCTCTCTGACTTCTGCAAAGGAAAGAAGTTCAAGAATCGAGATGAAGTTGTGAGGGCTTTCGTGAACTGGGCGGTCTCGAAGAAACCCGCATTCTAGAAGAGAGGAATCGAGACCCTGCCCAATCGCTGGAGGGAGGTAGTGAGAAAGAAGGGGGCATACATTGGTCACTGAGAATTGTAAAGCATTGAATAAAAAATAAAAACAAAACATTATACGAACTTTCCGGACACCCCAATACAACTTATTCACCTGATAAAGAGACTTACTGTTCCGGCATCATGATAGAACGAGACCCCGTTAACAATAGATAATGTGAAAAAAAAGGAGAGGAGGAAGCTGCATAGAACGAGGAAAAGCGTTGATCAAGAATCCAACCCTTATCAGAATGCGTGGAATGCTTTGTGATGCGTCATTTCGTACAAAAGACATTCAATCAAAATTGTCTTGATATTTATCGAGTTTATCCTTCTCCACTGAGCAAATATACAAAAAGTGATATAATACAGAACGATCGAGAAAGATGTGGTTGATATGTGTGAAGATTAGTTGAAGTGAAAATGTCTAGAACTCCTCGTATCCCTTTCTCTCCTGGTATACTCCCGCACAGTGGAGACAGCATCGAAGAAGGAGGAAAATGAGGATGGCAGAGACGCAGATTACGAGAATTTCCACTGGAAATAAACAAAATGCAGTATTTTATGGATTATTATTACATGTCGGCAAACTCAAGATTTTGTTTTCAGTTCAAAACTCATGCAAATATCACACACTCCACACACTGTTGATCCCATCTTCTCGTATAACAATTCCCCCTTTCTCCCTGTTCTTGTAATTTCAATGAAGCAAAGCAATTCGAAAATGACGCGGATTAATTGTCTAGAGATCGCGAAGCGGAAATATAATATGAAAGCAAATTCATTCGCGGTCAGAATAATTGAGATTGTGCGAATATTTTTGCCTAACTTCCTTGTCGAAAAAAGACAACAAGTCTTCGAAAAAATTGATTGGTCGTATACTATCTATTCTATCGCTGACCTGGCATGCGAAAGAGAACCCTCGCAGGCTCGTATGCTGAATTGCCCGAATTACCGACGGGATTCAGATTTTCCAAATTCAGATTGCTAAGGATTTTCCTCATTTTAGATGATTTCTGATTTTCAAATCTCATGAATGTTAATCCTCTCCTTCGTCTTCGCACAAATCCAGCACACATTATATTTTTGAAAGCCGAGAAAAGAACTATTTTATAATGAGCTTACTGAGAGTGTTGCTGTCCGGCACTGGAACTCCTCTGATATCCAGAGGCTCGATATCAATCGATCGGAAATTCTTGAGTCCTGACAATTACAACAAGATACATAATTTCATTTTGCATGGTTATATATAACTGCACTGCAACTCGACCGGTGCAGCAACTCGAAGAAGAATGGTCATGAAGACTATTCCAGTCAAGGGGATGTTGGGTGTGCCTAGGGAAGCTCAAAACCATCGAAAACTCGAAAGCAAAAAATACCCCCTGTCCCAAGTTCTATTCGATTCTCCCGTGAGAGGCGTGATATCGTTGTGAGGCCAGGTATGTGCGATGCGCTTTTGAAATGACCAATTCAAAAGAGATGTAGTCTATGCTGTCGAGTGTTTGCTAGTCGGCTAAAACTATCGTATCGAAAACCAATTCAAAAACCTTGAAGGTGCTTGAAGCGCCGATAGTTGATGTAGTCCGTCCAGATCTTGTAGTTGTCATTCTCAGTCCTCAAATGAGTGCATTTAGTCATCGTCAAAAATAAATGGAGGTATGGGGGAATCGAACCCCAGACTTCTCGCATGCAAAGCGAGCGCTCTACCCCTGAGCTATACCCCCGATGTGAGGGATATGATTCCCTGCGTCTCTAATATTTAAATCGTCATTGACACCTCATTGCATGCGCTTGGAAGATCGAACTGTTACCAAGTTTGCTGGTAATTGCTTATTAAAAACTCACTCAAGTGTCTTGTCATGGGCGACAGATTTGTTCAGATGATGGCTAGCATACGCAGTCACAATGTCCATTGCGTAGAATCGATCGGAGTGAGCGGGATACTCTTCGGGAGGAGTTATCGGACCACCGTATCTGGAAAGGATAACTGATCTTGTCTTTGTCTGAAGTAGAAGATCAAGATTACGGACAGCGGGAGTGATTGCTTTAGAAGAGAGTGTAACATTCAATAATCATTTAAAACCTATTCTCCGTAAGACTGCAGTGAAAAGGAGTATGGCTGGCACAACTCGGTCCAAATGGTCGCCCGGAGCTCAAACTTGGGGAACGTGACCCCTGGGGGCAAAGAAATTTTCAACCGGAAGCTCGACCCGAAATATCGATTTTTGATCTACCGAAATCGATTTTTTAAGCTTTCGATTTCGGTATCGAGTGATAGATCATTCGAAAGAGCATGAAAATTTATGTCAGAAATTCCAAGCAATCCAGAATCCATCTACGTTGATGTCAGTTATATCTCGAAACCTTAATATTTTCAACACTTTTGGTAGATCAGAATATGAAAGCACGTGAAGATGCCATTTCCGCACTCCAATTCTGAGATATAATATGTATTTTTTACTGCTTAATAAAATGAAGCTCTAAAACCACAATATTTTCACGGTCATCGTACTCAGAATCCCACGCAACCGTGACCTACTCTGAGATTTAGGTATCGCCTTGTAGATCATTCGAAAGAGCATGAAAAGTTGTACATGAATGTCAAAGGAAACCAGAATCCATCGACGTTGACGTCAGTTATACCTTATAATTTGAAATTATCACTTCGAAACTATCTGAAGTTTTTCGAACATATCATTTTGATATTTCATTTTGGTGACCCCGGATATCGAAATTCGAATTCTACGCATGAAAATACGTCAGAAAATTCATTTGGAGAAAGATTTGAAGATTTCAACTTTTTCGTCATTTTTCAGGCCAAAATTGTCAACAGAAAAATGGAGTTTCAACATGTCTTTGAAAAATGTACGAGTTTTGTATTTCTGACGTATTTTCATGCGTAGAATTCGAATTTCGATATCCGGGGTCATCAAAATGAAATATGGAAATGATATGGTCAAAAAACTTCAGATAGTTTCGAAGTGATAATTTAAAATTATAAGGTATAACTGACGTCAACGTCGATGGATTATGGTCTCCTTCGACATTCCTGCACAACTTTTCATGCTCTTTTGAATGAGCTACAAGGCGATACATAAATCTCAAGTAAAGTTTCGTCCTAGACTAGGTCACGGTTGCGTGGGATTCTGAGTACGATGACCGTGAAAATATGGTGATTTTAGAGCTTCATTTTATTATGCGGTAAAAATACATACTATATCTCAGAACTAGAGTGCGGAAATGGCATCTTCACGTGCTTTCATATTCTGATCTACCAAAAGTGTTGACAATATTAAGTTTTCAAGATTTAACTGACGTCACCGTTGATGTATTCTGGATTCCTTGAAGTTTATGACATAACTTTTCATACTCTTTCGAATGATCTATCACTCGATACCGAAATCTGAAATTTGAAAAATCGATTTCGGTAGATCAAAAATCGATATTTCGGGTCACGCTTCCGGTTGACAAGTTCTTTGCCCCCAGGGGTCACGTTCCCCAAGTTTGAGGGCGACCATTTTGACCGAGTTGTGCCATCCCGCCTGCAGTCTTACAGAGAACGGGTTTTAAAATATATCTATAATCAAGCAAATCTTAATGCAGTGATTAGCTCAGTTAAAATTAGGATTATTTCATGTGTGGAACCGCGTGGCTAACGAGCTTGTCTTGGAAACCGAAGGTACCGGGTTCGAGTCCAGCAAGTAGCTAACCTCTTTGCTGTGTTTCGGGGAGTTCGCCAAAGAGAAGTGGAGTTACAGTAAACTCCAACCGTACACCAGTCCGATGGGTCAACTCTACTTCGCTGGGTCACATACATGATACGATATTGTAAGAGCGGTGTGAATATGCCAGCATTCATGTCGGCTATTTTTTAGCCCATGCAAGAGACATTTTGGCTCTGTGAACATATATTATTTGTGAAGACCCTTTGCATTAGGCCAAAACTATAATTCCTATAAAATGTGCCCACATTTATTACTCGGTGAGTGTAGCATAGCGGTGGCATATGGTCTAGGTCAAGCGCTGAGAAATGCGCCGAACATTTTTGGAAATATTATGTTATCTAATTTTTCCTCTTTCGCTCTCGAACGGAACGGCGCATATCTGGAAACATGCGCCGCAGCCTGCTCATTATCACCGAGTACCAATTGTGGGTACCATTTTAGAGGAATTATATTTTTACCATTTTTTTTTACCATTCACCGAGTACCATTTTAGAGGAATTATATTTTTGGCCTAATACTAAGGGTCTTCAAAAATAATATGCCAAAAAGTCTATTTTATGGGCTAAAATATTGCCGACATAAATGCTGACATAATCACACCGCTCTTGCAATATCGAATCATGTATGTGACCCACTTGCTGGACTCGAACCCGGTACCTTCGGTTTCCAAGACAAGCTCGTTAGCCACTCGGCCATGATTTAATGACGAAAAAAATGAAAATAAAATTCCATCAAAGAGTTACTCAACATTGAGCAAATAACTGATTTGTATGGCATCTTTTAGAAAAAAGTAAGTTCATGATTCGCCAATGTGTATACGGTAGTGAGGGTTACGGTAGGTTACTGTAGAATGTCAATAAGATCGATTGAGATCGATTCATCGATTTTTGAGTCCGGCAAGATGCCGCCAGTGCTGGGCAACTATGCACTAGACCCAACACTTTCGTCATGATTGACATATTTGAGCGTATCGAGGTGCTAGCGTGTAATCCGAGAAAGGCGTATGGTATATGATAGAAAAAGTGCGTCTGAATTCTGGGGAACTCCTTTTCATGGACTATGCTACTGAGATAATCAAAACATTTAAAATGGAGCCCCAGCTATTTTGGTCAATGCTATTCGAGCGTTCTCCAGCTCACGCATAGCTTTGCAAGGACTGTTCGAGAAATATTAGAAAAAGCCGTGGGCAAGGACAAATATTTCTATTTTGGTCGTATTTTCACAAATCTCGAGGATATTAAAATACCGTTCTTAGTTTTCCCGGGAGTGTTTCCCCACTTCGATTGCTGGTATGGAGCTATTACAATATATCTAAATTAGGTACATTTTGAATACTCAAATGCAGTATGATCGGAATTGGAACATCGAGCGTGATATTCAAAGAAATTCATACGTAAGCCTTCCACGTTTGAGAAACAAATTGAGGAAAATTGCTCTGCAACCAACCACGCATTTCCGCTTATTTCACACAACAAATAACCATGAAATTTCAAGCAATATATCATGTATGGGGACAAAACTTGCAAAAGACATCACAATAGAAAAATAAAACGCTACTGTACACACAGGCACGCGTTATTGAAGAGCTTGACCTTGCCTAATGTACGGCTAACCAAAGAACCGAAGGGAAGGGGGAAATTCCATAATTGCGGAAACTTTTAGGACAATAGTTCAGCCATTCTATACTCTCCCACGCGGATATCCTCACAATCAATAACAAAATCCATAGAACGGGGGGCAAAAGGAAGGAATTCCGGGATAATTGAAAAAAAACTCTTAGGAATAAAGCACTGACATTCTCCGCTCATACGCGGAAATACAGTAATAATGTCATATTTGTCAGATAGCTCAGCTGCAAAGAAGCAAAAATAACTACACATACAACATGCACGAATATCTGAATAATTGAAAAGGGCGCAAGTCCAAGGCTGGCACTAGTTCCTTATGTCTCAGTTATGTCTGCTGCAAACATCCAACGAAGATAAATGGGGACTATGGACTCAAAAATGTATGAGTATCCGAATAATGTGAAACGGCGTACTTGCCTTCCTTCGATAATACAACCATATTTTGGCCCACAAACGAACAATTGAGAAAATAATACTAATAATTTATCATGTTATTGGGCACAAGAAAACAGATTACAAAACGTAAGCAACGAAAAAAAAGATACGATGTCACAACTAGGCAACAAAGGAGTGGGATGAGGGTTCTGAACTAAACGAGCTTTTTACGGAAAGTGTGTAATACAGATACATGACTGATATTTGATCAATTCGAAAGGGCGAACTTGGCTGGCACAACTACTCTATTCATATGTTGTATCTGCTGGAAGCAGCGAGGGAGATGGATGACCTAATTATGCATACAAAATGATTGGATATCTGCGTAATGCGAGGGGGATTAGTTATCCCTTCATTGATCACACTCATATCGTGCCCAAAGGTTTTTTTTAAATGCAGATAATATCAACTATTGGGGTGTCCGGAAAGTTCGTATAATGCTTCCGAAAAAAGTCAGTTCGCGATCAAATGCAGTGATTGCGCAATCTGTTTGTCAACAATGTATTGCATCATTCTGACGTTGAGTAGTTAGAGGATTTATTCAGTCTCCTAGTTGCTACATTGATTCTTGTGATGGACTCCCATCTCTACCTCCGAGCAGTTTTACTTCATTACTACCGTCTTGGCCGATCCGTGAAGGAGGCCCACTCTGCCCTGGCCCAGTCGGAAGGAGCTGACGCCCCCTCCATACCCTTCTGCTATAAGTGGTTCTCCCGCTTCAAGAAAAGGGAGTTTGGTCTCGATGATCAACCCCGCTCTGGACGCCCTCCCTCCCTCGATCAGCCTCTCGTTCTCCGCACACTGAAGCGCAAGCCCATGGCCAGTGTGCGTGAGTTGAAGAAGGATACTGGTACTTCCAGATCAACGGTGTCCGATATCCTCCATCGATCTGGAAAGAAGCCGAAACTCCCACAAGTGATTCCCCATGACCTCTCCCCCGAACAGCTGAAAAATCGTGTTCAAGTCTGTCCGGAATTACTCCATCGTAGATCCAATCTTCGATGGGTCAATTCCATCATCGCTACAGATGAGAAGTGGATCACGTACGATAACCCTGCGAGGAGACTGCAATGGGTGGATGTAGATGAGAAGCCCACGCCCGTCCCGAAGAAGGAAGAGCACGGAAAGAAGGAACTCATCTGCTTCTTCTACTCAGTGCTCGGTCCCATCTACTGGGAGATCCTCGCCCCTGGTACCAGCATCAATGCCGACCTCTTCTCTGATCAACTGGAAGATGTCGCGATCAGAGTCCCTCCCAGACTCCTGAACCAGGGCAAAAATCTTCTTCTGATGGACAATGCTCGCCCACATCGAGCGAAGATGACCCAGAAGAAAATGGACGAGCTGAAGATCGAGAGGATTCCCCATCCACCGTATTCCCCGGATCTCTCCCCATGCGACTGCCACTGCTTCCGCTCTCTCTCTGACTTCTGCAAAGGAAAGAAGTTCAAGAATCGAGATGAAGTTGTGAGGGCTTTCGTGAACTGGGCGGTCTCGAAGAAACCCGCATTCTAGAAGAGAGGAATCGAGACCCTGCCCAATCGCTGGAGGGAGGTAGTGAGAAAGAAGGGGGCATACATTGGTCACTGAGAATTGTAAAGCATTGAATAAAAAATAAAAACAAAACATTATACGAACTTTCCGGACACCCCAATACAACTTATTCACCTGATAAAGAGACTTACTGTTCCGGCATCATGATAGAACGAGACCCCGTTAACAATAGATAATGTGAAAAAAAAGGAGAGGAGGAAGCTGCATAGAACGAGGAAAAGCGTTGATCAAGAATCCAACCCTTATCAGAATGCGTGGAATGCTTTGTGATGCGTCATTTCGTACAAAAGACATTCAATCAAAATTGTCTTGATATTTATCGAGTTTATCCTTCTCCACTGAGCAAATATACAAAAAGTGATATAATACAGAACGATCGAGAAAGATGTGGTTGATATGTGTGAAGATTAGTTGAAGTGAAAATGTCTAGAACTCCTCGTATCCCTTTCTCTCCTGGTATACTCCCGCACAGTGGAGACAGCATCGAAGAAGGAGGAAAATGAGGATGGCAGAGACGCAGATTACGAGAATTTCCACTGGAAATAAACAAAATGCAGTATTTTATGGATTATTATTACATGTCGGCAAACTCAAGATTTTGTTTTCAGTTCAAAACTCATGCAAATATCACACACTCCACACACTGTTGATCCCATCTTCTCGTATAACAATTCCCCCTTTCTCCCTGTTCTTGTAATTTCAATGAAGCAAAGCAATTCGAAAATGACGCGGATTAATTGTCTAGAGATCGCGAAGCGGAAATATAATATGAAAGCAAATTCATTCGCGGTCAGAATAATTGAGATTGTGCGAATATTTTTGCCTAACTTCCTTGTCGAAAAAAGACAACAAGTCTTCGAAAAAATTGATTGGTCGTATACTATCTATTCTATCGCTGACCTGGCATGCGAAAGAGAACCCTCGCAGGCTCGTATGCTGAATTGCCCGAATTACCGACGGGATTCAGATTTTCCAAATTCAGATTGCTAAGGATTTTCCTCATTTTAGATGATTTCTGATTTTCAAATCTCATGAATGTTAATCCTCTCCTTCGTCTTCGCACAAATCCAGCACACATTATATTTTTGAAAGCCGAGAAAAGAACTATTTTATAATGAGCTTACTGAGAGTGTTGCTGTCCGGCACTGGAACTCCTCTGATATCCAGAGGCTCGATATCAATCGATCGGAAATTCTTGAGTCCTGACAATTACAACAAGATACATAATTTCATTTTGCATGGTTATATATAACTGCACTGCAACTCGACCGGTGCAGCAACTCGAAGAAGAATGGTCATGAAGACTATTCCAGTCAAGGGGATGTTGGGTGTGCCTAGGGAAGCTCAAAACCATCGAAAACTCGAAAGCAAAAAATACCCCCTGTCCCAAGTTCTATTCGATTCTCCCGTGAGAGGCGTGATATCGTTGTGAGGCCAGGTATGTGCGATGCGCTTTTGAAATGACCAATTCAAAAGAGATGTAGTCTATGCTGTCGAGTGTTTGCTAGTCGGCTAAAACTATCGTATCGAAAACCAATTCAAAAACCTTGAAGGTGCTTGAAGCGCCGATAGTTGATGTAGTCCGTCCAGATCTTGTAGTTGTCATTCTCAGTCCTCAAATGAGTGCATTTAGTCATCGTCAAAAATAAATGGAGGTATGGGGGAATCGAACCCCAGACTTCTCGCATGCAAAGCGAGCGCTCTACCCCTGAGCTATACCCCCGATGTGAGGGATATGATTCCCTGCGTCTCTAATATTTAAATCGTCATTGACACCTCATTGCATGCGCTTGGAAGATCGAACTGTTACCAAGTTTGCTGGTAATTGCTTATTAAAAACTCACTCAAGTGTCTTGTCATGGGCGACAGATTTGTTCAGATGATGGCTAGCATACGCAGTCACAATGTCCATTGCGTAGAATCGATCGGAGTGAGCGGGATACTCTTCGGGAGGAGTTATCGGACCACCGTATCTGGAAAGGATAACTGATCTTGTCTTTGTCTGAAGTAGAAGATCAAGATTACGGACAGCGGGAGTGATTGCTTTAGAAGAGAGTGTAACATTCAATAATCATTTAAAACCTATTCTCCGTAAGACTGCAGTGAAAAGGAGTATGGCTGGCACAACTCGGTCCAAATGGTCGCCCGGAGCTCAAACTTGGGGAACGTGACCCCTGGGGGCAAAGAAATTTTCAACCGGAAGCTCGACCCGAAATATCGATTTTTGATCTACCGAAATCGATTTTTTAAGCTTTCGATTTCGGTATCGAGTGATAGATCATTCGAAAGAGCATGAAAATTTATGTCAGAAATTCCAAGCAATCCAGAATCCATCTACGTTGATGTCAGTTATATCTCGAAACCTTAATATTTTCAACACTTTTGGTAGATCAGAATATGAAAGCACGTGAAGATGCCATTTCCGCACTCCAATTCTGAGATATAATATGTATTTTTTACTGCTTAATAAAATGAAGCTCTAAAACCACAATATTTTCACGGTCATCGTACTCAGAATCCCACGCAACCGTGACCTACTCTGAGATTTAGGTATCGCCTTGTAGATCATTCGAAAGAGCATGAAAAGTTGTACATGAATGTCAAAGGAAACCAGAATCCATCGACGTTGACGTCAGTTATACCTTATAATTTGAAATTATCACTTCGAAACTATCTGAAGTTTTTCGAACATATCATTTTGATATTTCATATTGGTGACCCCGGATATCGAAATTCGAATTCTACGCATGAAAATACGTCAGAAAATTCATTTGGAGAAAGATTTGAAGATTTCAACTTTTTCGTCATTTTTCAGGCCAAAATTGTCAACAGAAAAATGGAGTTTCAACATGTCTTTGAAAAATGTACGAGTTTTGTATTTCTGACGTATTTTCATGCGTAGAATTCGAATTTCGATATCCGGGGTCATCAAAATGAAATATGGAAATGATATGGTCAAAAAACTTCAGATAGTTTCGAAGTGATAATTTAAAATTATAAGGTATAACTGACGTCAACGTCGATGGATTATGGTCTCCTTCGACATTCCTGCACAACTTTTCATGCTCTTTTGAATGAGCTACAAGGCGATACATAAATCTCAAGTAAAGTTTCGTCCTAGACTAGGTCACGGTTGCGTGGGATTCTGAGTACGATGACCGTGAAAATATGGTGATTTTAGAGCTTCATTTTATTATGCGGTAAAAATACATACTATATCTCAGAACTAGAGTGCGGAAATGGCATCTTCACGTGCTTTCATATTCTGATCTACCAAAAGTGTTGACAATATTAAGTTTTCAAGATTTAACTGACGTCACCGTTGATGTATTCTGGATTCCTTGAAGTTTATGACATAACTTTTCATACTCTTTCGAATGATCTATCACTCGATACCGAAATCTGAAATTCTGAAATCTGAAATTTTTTTGATCTACCGATTTCGGTAGATCAAAAATCGATATTTCGGGTCACGCTTCCGGTTGACAAGTTCTTTGCCCCCAGGGGTCACGTTCCTCAAGTTTGAGGGCGACCATTTTGACCGAGTTGTGCCATCCCGCCTGCAGTCTTACAGAGAACGGGTTTTAAAATATATCTATAATCAAGCAAATCTTAATGCAGTGATTAGCTCAGTTAAAATTAGGATTATTTCATGTGTGGAACCAAGAATATATTGAGTGAAATTGATCCCATTTGGAATGAAGAACTAGTGAAACTCAATCGAAAGTCTGTGAGACTGAACATAATGAGATTTCATGAAATTTCAGGTATACTGACAGTAAAAGGGAAAATCACAATGTGAGGTTTCACGCGATAATTTTCTTGGAAATTTGAAAGCGAAAACGGATTTGTTGACATCACGATAGCTTTTGGTATTCAAAAAATGAGCTTTTTTTAATAGCAAAAGGCGCAAATTGAGGGAATGAAACTTATCACAACATGGCTCAAATCTGCTTTTAAAATCTCTCAACCCACTTCTACACGAATCTACTCCTTAATGGAGAAGAAGACACTCGAAATCTCGTTAGGAATGGGCATTTCCATACGCCCGAAATAGGATACTAAGACAGGGACACGTGAAAAATGCATAAACTAGCTCATTTTTTTTGGTTTTTGGGAATTATGCTATTCTAGTCAACTCTAGACTGAGGCTCTGCACTAATTGGGAACGCGCTCAATGAGGTGCGTGTTAACTGATGTATAGTGCTGTTTTTAAACCTGGGGGGGGGGGGGGCGGGGAGGAGATGTCTGGATTATTGCATTCACTCGCGTGCATCATCACTACAAAATTGGACAAAAGGACGAAGAACAAGTGAAACTCAACTGTTAGTTTTAAAATCAGTACACAATTTGATTGACAGTGATTCTATTTCTCTAACGGCAAGAAGGATGGTTTGAATTGTTGCCAGAAAAATCATTTCGAAGGGGAATTGTGTATTTATCGCAATTTCAAAGAAATGCAAAGCTAAAAACGTGTTCGTCGAGTCAACCCTCAACTGCACCTGTTCAATAATCGGAAACGAGTGAACTGAGACGCGTGTTGACTCAAGACTAGCCCTGTTCTCAAATATCCCGGGGGCGGGGCAGTCTAGAGTAGGGTTTTCTCGCCCGTCCATCCCGACTAAACAAATTTTAAAAAATTTATTTTAAAAAAAGACTAAACAAATCGGAAGAGGGAGGCACGACTTCCTGAGAGGAGGAGCAAAACATAGAACCAACTCGTGACATTTTGAAAAAGTGGTTTACATCTTTTCACTCCTTCGTGGGTGTGAAATTCCGCCCCCGGTTGTTTGCAAAGCATTCCGGAAGACATTTACGGGCATTTCGTGAGTCCAATGAAACATAGGGGGGGGGGGGGAAATTTGAAGTGAAAATAGAAAACGGCAGATTGCTACATGTTTGAAGATTTTTTAGGTCTATTCGGGAGAATACACGTATTTAGATGGGTAGAACTACATTTGGAAAGACTCTAGACCAAGACTTTTCACATATTGGAGCGTACCGTTTTGGTGACCCCGGATATCTGACTTTTCACATATTGGAGCGTGCCAGCATGTAAACAGAGAAAGGTGCATAAAAACATGAGCCACAACTTTAGAAAGCGTGTGCATGGATGTCGACAGCTCGTATTCATGGACTGCCATACCCCGATCAACATATTTGAACAGTGTGTACATAGCAAGAATATTTTGGCCAACTTCTTTCGGGCAAACTGTTCACAAGCAGTCTTCGAAAGGCGTGTTCATTGGATATTTGAGGAATAGAGCCCACGATATGGAAAAATCTTTCTAGTTTCGTAAAGTACGTCTCATTTCCTCCAGGAAAATAAACCATGCTGACGAATCAGCAAACCGTTGAAAACAATATATGCAAAAATTCAGTAAATAGTTCCTGGTGTCGACAAATATTTCCATTTTGGTAAAATTTTCTCACAGAAATTTGAAGTTATTGAAGTTCCGCATTCAATTCCTTCCAGAGGGCCTGAATTATTCGCTCTATTTCCCTCGTTTTATGATTCCTTGTGAGAGCCACTCGACAAGAGAACGTAATGGGAAGATGTTATTGGACAAGTATATGAGGACTCGAACTGGGGCAGTTGTGGCTATAATGGACAACTCTAGTGCCATTCGTATTAGGAGATGCGTTTTTCGTCAAATTTTGTTTTGCCGCATTGTGAATCTAAGATATAAGATAGATAGCAGCAGTAAGATAGATAGCAGCATATCGAGATATCGCATCAGATAACATTGATATCGGTTTAATTTAGGAGGCGTCCGAGCAGCTTTCGTTTTGGATTATTCGCACTCAATTTGAGTTATTTCAGAAACATACTGGGATCACTGACAAACTGTCGGGTTGTGAATAAAATGATAAAGCATGAGTGACAGCTGACGGGGACATCCCAAGTCTATTACTATCTGCATTTATACCACGATTGTATTGCGGAAACGCGTGGTGAGGAAAATTGCTCTGCAACTACGCATGTGTTCACTTATTTTCGCACAACAAACAGCAGGGAATTTGCACGCAATCTAGCATGCATGGAGAGAAAATCACACAAAAGACAGCAGAGCTAAAATAAACTATATTGCACAAAACATATGTAAATAATTGAGCGTGGGAAGATAGCCGTGCGACTTAGCCTAATTCAAATGGCAAAACCACAGAACCGCAAGCCGGGTGCACATATGTAATAGCGGGAACTTTCCGGACAATAGTACTGCCTCCCACGCGGATATGCTGACACGCACCCTCAGCTTGAATAGTAAATAAAGTAACCCATAGAACGGGGGAAGAGGAATGGGAAAGCAAAAGTGAGGCAAAAGGGGATAATTGAAAGCACTTCGGACTTTAGTACTGCCATTTGCCACTCGTATCTCATACCAGGAAATGCATTCTGTAGTACCCTATATCTTGGCTATTAGAGCTGCAGTGATGCCGCGAAAGCAACGGGAACCACATATCAAAAATGCACGAGTATCCGAATAATTGGAGAGGGCGCAAGTCTAAGGCTGCCACTAGTTCCTCATTTCTGAGATATATTTGCTGCAATAGCAGAAAATGGACGACCTAATTGCGCATACAAATGCATGAATATCCGAATAAATTAAGAAGGCAAACGAACTTGCGCTCAATCAAGCATGCAATCATAATGTGTCCAAAAAAAATGAATTTTGAAATTACAACAATAACTAGACCAATGCAAATGACTAATATAAGATCAATTCAAGACCATAAGCTCACTTGTCCGCGTCGTCCACCCACAACTTCATAGCATCTGCATGGTATCCCTTCTTCATACCCGGCATTCGAAGGGAGGAGTCGGAGAAATCTGTGAAAACGCAATGAACTCCCAACCAAAATAAGCGAAAATCTAAAATCCCAATAATGTCAGGAAAATCGACTTCCGGTCACTTTCATGTTGAAAATCTGGTGCACTCCTTCAAATAAACCTAGGAAAAAGACGTAAAACCGACCAATTTCATAGTAATCCCTGCCTAGTTTGCTGAACGGCTTCCATTTTGGCTGCCCTTCACCCGGATTCGGATAGCCCGTCTTGACGAAGTTCATGACCTGGAAAACAAAAACAATAATGTAATTCGGGTGATTTAATTAAAAATTCGGATAATTGACCGGTCGATAGAGTGTGAAGAGATGACGACATACCCCAATTTCAAACTCTCCTCACAATATTTCATGTTGTAAATAATATTACCATTCCACTGTAGATCTTCTCGATCTCGTAGTCCTTCTTCGTGAAATTACCTCGGTGCATACCGAGAATGTACACCTGAATATTGAATATCTTCATTATCAACCAACGTTCGATTCCATGAGTATTAATTTCATGTTATCATAATCTATCACCATCAGGCAGTACAATGTGAGAGCATAAGTACAACGCTTATTTCCTAGAGTCATCGGTGCATCCCGAAAATGCACACTTAACGTTCGGGAATATATTATAAGCTTGCGTATGGTTTTCGATTTCGCGAGAGCTATTTTCGAGAATCGAGAACTCCCCTCATCAGACAGTCTTCGCGCATGCTTACAGCTCATATATCTTCACCATTTCGGTCTTTCGTGCCACATAATATTCACACTTTAGACGACCAAAACTAATTTCAGCTTCAAATGTGAAATGGAACGGAGTAGAGTTGGAAACCAGAAAACCGTAGCATGACCATCTTATTTTTTGCAACCCCACACCTTTTCGGAGTCGCAGTCGCGCAAATTGAATTGCGTGGGACCTTCTTGGTTTATGACAAAAAAAGGCCCCCATTGCATTTCAAGAGCATGCATAACCAAGTTTGACACTAGAGTCTAGTGACTAGACGCCCCGTTGCCTGTCTGGTCGGAAGCTCCCGAACAAAGTTGTTTAGATGAAAAAAGGGGCGCTACTTTGTGCTACTTAGGGGCGCTACTTTATGGTAGTGAGGAGACATCAATGTAGATGACACGGAAGCCTTGGAATACGGGTTTAAGTACTCTTGGAAACACTGACAAGGACGTTTTTTTCTCAATATTTTCAATATTTTTTGTCTCACATAATCCTCCGAGTGACTCGGATGGTCCTCCGGGTCCAGCTTCATGTACTTCTTGAACGCGGCGCCGATGCCTGTGTACGTGAAGGAGTAGAGATAGACCTGGAAAGCATAGTACAGTGGACACGCGCAATACACTTGGTTCCTTACCTTGCAAATGCCTTAAAACACATTCAAATTGGGGTAGGCACTTCCGACCAATCACTAATATTAGACAGTGATTATTTGCCTAGTAAATCTTGTGAAATGATGGAAATTTTTATAGTTGGGATTAGAGTTCGTAATTCGGGTCACCGTCTCTTCATTTTACACACTATCTCGAGGAATAGCAAGAGAGTGTGTAGAATGAAGAGACCGTGGTTTCATTTCTCGAACTCTAGTTGGGATGGCTTTCTTCATTATACATACTTATCAGGTGAAAGATCACTCAGAATGAAGGAAGTTATCTCATGTGAAGCAGAAAAAAACGCACTCTATGTCCCCTCCTCGCGTTGGCCTTCGCCGCGACGATGGTAGGCATGAAGAACATCGTGTCCTGCTCGAAGTTCATCACGTTCTTGTCTGAAAAAAAATTGTTTCAGCCCATTCTAATTGGAACTCGGAGGAGAGTGAAGATATCGACACGCCGTTTGCGCACAAACAATTATATGCAGCCGTTTCTTCGACCAATTTTGGTTGCACCATGACGAAATACGTCAAAAACATCCGAAATTGGCTGTTTTTGGCTCGCCAATGAGAACTCATGTTAAGAGAGTAAAGCTATCGACATGGAGTTTCTGCTGAGTTGACTTGCTGTGAGATACCAACAGAAAACAAAACGCTGATTTTCAAGTTAATATTTGAATATTTGGCAAATTGGTTTCGAGATTGCATATGCTTCACGGACTGCATGTGAATGCTCGTGGTTGGAAAGTGTGCTTCCTTCCTGTCTAACTTTACAACATTGTACAAAAACACAACAACAAATCTTTACCCTGCATGTAGTAGTCCAGGCACTTCTTAGTCATCACATCCGGATGCGGGTAAGCTGCAATTATTAATCGTTTTCAATGATTTGAATAGTGATTTTTAGTATATCAATGAAGTATCTATTAAAGGCCAACTGAAGAGCGTGTGACGCTATTTCATATATGAAGATATGCGTGCCAACAGTGGTAGAATACCGCACCCGGTCCGTAGGTGAAGGCCTCGCACAGCTCCGCTACTTTGTTCAAGTCGGGCGTTCCATCCGCGTTGAGGGCGTATCTGCACGGAAAATTGAAGTGTAAACGGCACAAAACTCCTTAATGCGAACTGTATTCTGTACTAAATGAAACATTGAACTTGCCATTCTGGCCACTTTCTCTTCATGTCACACGCTATCTCGACTACTCGATAGGCATTGAATGACCGTGGT
Organism: Pristionchus mayeri; assembly: GCA_036245805.1. Classification (NCBI taxonomy): domain Eukaryota; kingdom Metazoa; phylum Nematoda; class Chromadorea; order Rhabditida; family Neodiplogasteridae; genus Pristionchus; species Pristionchus mayeri. The sequence continues at coordinate 11,950,142 of BTRK01000003.1, read as the reverse complement.
ATCCTCTCTAGAATTCTTGTTGTGGAATAACTCTGACTTTGTATCGTGAAACTCCGCAGAAGTAGTGCCGATCATCAGCGAGACTGGCTTGCGGTTCTTGGACATCGCCATCGGAGAGAGAGGAAGGATCTGAGAGTAGTATCAATTAAAAAAAGATTTACTGTTAAACTTTATGACACTGTTTTGTCATACTGTTTTTTCGTGATAGCATGCTAAATCTACTGGTTTTAAATGTATTTAACAAAGTCATTTAAGTTTATCTAACTGGCAGGTTTGATTGCATAATGCATATCATTTCAACTATTAAAAATAATTTATAACAAATCACAAAATATTTTCAGAAAGGCTACACCACTCACAGTACCCCTAAAATGCCGTGCCCAAGTTACCGTACCCCATCAGGTCCGTCGGCGTGCGGTCCGTGGTAGTCCTCCGGGTAAGAATTGAGCACCACATTTGAGGCAACGATCTGTAATTTTTCCTTTAACCTTAGCGATTCTTCCTTTTTTTGTTTTATTTTTTCTTCCTGGTTTTCCTATTTTTTTTATGTGTTAAAGGGGTGCTCTGGGGAATTTTCAGTCACCCATGGTGACAGTGTGGATATTGTAGAGGCCACTATCCCGATCAGAAATCACTTTGCCCGAAGTTCCTCAGACGACCCTGAGGCTATTTGCATACGCGAAAAGTTCATTGATAGCGCAGGGTCGTGACCGATTCTTTTATGTTTCACTTGCTGAACTTCACATTCTCCTCTTTCTCCGGCTAAATTTGCTACAGTTTCCCATTGAGAGCGCAGAATTTTCGTGGTGGGATTCGCAAACAGGTTGGATTTCATCCCAGGAGCATTCCTTTAATGTATATTGCTAGCGATGTTCACAAATTTTTTTTTATTATTTTTATTCAACTTTAGTTGTACAATTGTCAGCGTCCTTCTAGCGCTCAGTAAATGCATTTCTTTCCCTCTGGCAGTGCCCTTCAATCATCACTTTACTCTCAAGAGCTCATTTCCAACCCCATTTTTAATTTTCGATTGGCCTCTTACTATTTCCATAACTTGGCCTATTTATATTTTCAGATGAAACCCAGAGCTGAATTGCACTTTGACGTTTTCGAAGCCATGCGCAAGTGCGTTGCCAGTGCAAACCGGAGAGATAAGAACGCTTCAGACACGATACATTTGATGATTGCACTATCCGACTTCTACTACCCATATCCCCCTGATGATGAGCAAATCAAAACGTCCAATGCTACCCCATTTGAGCGACAGGTTCGGACGAATGTTTTGTTGGTATTGTATTAATTTATTTGCATGTTGCTATGTTGTACATGCAGTACCCTGGACGTTTGCCGTTCTGCGGGAGTGGTTACGCAATAGATTTGTTGAAGAATGATATACGAACTGATCCACGGTTATTTTCTTATTATTATTTTATCTGTTACGTGAAGGCAATAACTAGAAAGGATGGTATCTCGAGCACGGGTAGTTTTGTGACGATTTACATTATGATAAAAAAGTGCATTATGATCCGAAAATACTAATGAACAATTCATTCAACATCCAAAATTTAGGAAATTTGCCTTTGGATTGGCCTCATTGCGTCTCGATTTTATGCCACAATTCGCCGAAAAGTCATATCTTCCAACGAGCCATTTTCAGGTATTTTGGAAATCGTTCTTTGAAAAACTTTTCATATTATTCATATTATTATATTAATATTATTATTATTATTATTACAGGGTGCGAGAAAAGTATTGTAACACAATTCAATTAAGCCCCACTTGGTGCGCAGTGTTTTAATTTATCCCAATTTTTTGCACCATGTACCTTAGCTATGCAGCTATTTAGCGCTCATGTATCAAACAAATATTTCTTTTAGATTACGAGATTTAATTTATTAAAAATTTAGTGAAGAAAAACGATCATGTTTCTCTCACTGCATGAGTCGTATTCTTTAATGCCGCATTACAACAATGTAATAGGTGGCGAATTCCATTATTTTTTCTTAAGAAGGGCACTTGTGCCCGAGTCTAAATATGTCCATTTAATTTGGAGATTTGGTTATACAGCTTAAAAATATTTAAAAGTAAGCTGTGACGAACGGCCCTCGAAAAAATTTTCTCGAATAAAGATGTCGCATCCATCAAATAAGAATGATAGAAAAATATAAACGTATGTATTATGGTACACGTCCATTCAGTAGTGCAAATATGCTTTCAGTTTAAATTGGGAAAGCGAATCTACTTCTGTACCTTTTTCGAATCTGTCCCAAGTGTCGTTTTCAGCCATATTTTCTCATGTATGGTTCAGTAGTTTAAACCATGTTTTCATTCAGTTCGACGCTACTAAAATTCATAATTCGGTCCTTGCATATAACATACAAGTTTATATCTCAATATATGGATGCTGAGAAAGAAATTCGAAAATGTGATTTTTCAAAAAGATAATTCCGTATCAAAGTGTGATGCAGTTATTTTCATATTTCTCCGTTTCCTGATATCGTATTTTCGCCTAAACAAGTATACTTTAAAGAGGAATGGTTGCTCTCCATACTCAAGTTGAGAAAGCGGGGGAATTATTATCCGAAGATTTTTTATTATTAATTAAAGAGAAAAATGAGCTGCGGGCCAAGGGCCCATTTTTTCGAACTTGAAAATCGAAAAGCTCTGAAAGACAAAATCGATAGATGGGGAACTGTGATAAAATTCTTGGAGGTACTGTTCGCAGGCATACAATGGCGAAAGCAGAAATCTATGTTATCATTACTTCGCGAGATATTACATAAAAGACTTGTCACCATACTTTTCTCGCACCGTGTATATTATTATTATTACATATTAAGTTCATATTATTTTTTTTCGTCGAATCTGCAATGTCGAAAGAATAATTCGGGATTTTCATTCTGCGATACTTCCGGATTTTGATATTCCTCAGGTTTCAATTTGAGAAAGAAATTTAGTTAGAAATAATATTTCAGGAAAGATACATATCTTGGAAACCCGAAGATGTCACAACTCCTACTTATGCAGCCTGTTATCACCTACATTCGGAATACATACTCACTGATTACACTAAATTATGCCCATGGCTCACAAAACCCTCGAATAAAGTTTATGAACCATGCTGTCATTATGATGTTTGATTGTATTTTTCGAAATAAATTTACCTGCAATCTACTACGTTACGAATAGTTGAATTCGAAAACAGGTAAATTACTTAGTTTTGCCTAAACATTCAAACTGCTCAAAGATCAATGTATTACAATTCCGTGAACTCTACTGATGTATGCCTTCCAAGCACGTTTATTTCACAGATAAAGTCATAACGTGGTCATATTTGATTCGACGTGATTCTATTGACCGATAACATTGATTTCACACACATTTTTAGTTTTTTTAAATATTTTTTTAATGCAATGAATATACTATTTGCTCAATTACATTCGATATACATTACATCTTAGTTGAGGTTCTTGGTTTGATTGAAATGGTCTCCATATTCGCACATTTTCTGATCGGGACACGCAGAATGAACAGTCATTTCTCACTAAGCCAACCCTATTTCTGGACAAAAAAATACGTGCTTATCGGCGTTTGTCATTCCCTACTCCGCTCTAATAAGGATAAGGAGATGCGTAGCGTCGATTGAAGGAACGCTTTGAATGTGCTACTAGCTGATCGTTTATTTGTTTTATTGCTATGCGAAAAAAAGGAGTCATGCAATTCAAAACAATTTATGGTGTTTTGTTGAAGATAACACTCCAGTGACCGTCTCACGTGTGCTTATCACCGCTATTCCGTCACAAGCAAGCCCTTATGCTTTCCTCTGCACAAACACATTTCAGCATGCAACAGTCCCTATCTACGTATCTCAATTTCTTCGTTTTTTTCATGTCCTACTCTTTTTTTTGCGCTGAAGTATATCTTATAGTGCAACAAACGATAGCACGGTATCTCTATTCGGCACACTCTATTGACTGATGAGATAGTGAACAGAATTAAGATACCATGGTGTCGTTCGAACTCTAGCATCTACCCAAAATCGGGGTTTGCAATTTTGCATTTCTCACGATATTTCACCACTTGAACTGAAGACATACTAATACAGTGCCGCTCAATCGCCCCCTAACAGGCGAGTCGGGGCGACTCGCCGCGTGTCGCCTCATGTCGCCTGTATAAGTGTACGAAGGCGATTTTCGCATTCAAGTTTGTGTTTAGAATGAGTAGGGACCGCGAACACCGACAATTACTTCGTAAGGCGGTCTTCGATGCGATGAAGACCCATGATCAAGTCACTGCTGAGGACGGAGGAGTGGATCGGCTAATCTAATGGATGCACTATTCTCATTCTACCACCCGTTCCCATCGGAAGAGGATAGAATCTCGATCGAGAATGCGACTCCGGAGGAGATTGAGGTAAGCAAGAAATGGATATCTTCATTATCCGTGCTATTTCTCCCGTCAGATCGCAAATTGAGATAGTAGATGCCATTCCTGGTTGATAGAGCCCGAAGTCACAGCTTTGGGCACTCTCAAGTATCCAATAAGTGAAATATGCAATGATTGAGTTTCATCCTCTCATCAAAACAAATTGAGCGCATTGTTTATCAATTTTCCGTGCTCATCTTCTGGATAAACACAAACACACACGTGAAACCTTTCTTAGGTAATAGTATTCCGTTCATCCTGCGCGTTTTTTTTTCAAATTGGAACTGCGTTCATGAGAAAAGGATTTGCTGCGAGGAGTGTTAGAGGCTGCCAAGGTCTATCCGAATATGTTCGATCGCTAAGGTATGCTATTCTAAAGTGCATTAAGGTACACCTTGTTCTAAGGTCTCCTAAGGTTCTAAAGCATACTACTGCTAATTCAGAATAAACATTTCCGGATTGGCTTTCCTGCGAGTCGAGCTACTACCACTGTTCGTCGAGCAGCAACATTTGCGGGCAACATCTTATTGCAATTCATTCCCATCTTAAAGGAGGAGTAATAGCAAAATTCAATTTTTGAGGCTTTCATATGCACGGCCTAGATTTCCCCAACCATAAGAAGCGCCGAAATTTGCACATTGATATCTCCATTCCGGATAGAGATATCGGTGGTTGGCTGGGAGCCAAATCAGGGAATGAGCGAGAGAACACGCGACTTGAAGAGTGTTCCGTCACTAATTGAAACATATTTCCACCTTTACTCGTCCTTTAATGTGGATCCTTTAATGATGGCTTCGAAAGAAATGGCTTCATATACATGATCTCATGCCGATCATATCGGTGAAAGAGCACACTTAAGATACGATTTCTTGCCAGGCCATGAATAATTGCATCCATAGAAATCGTATTTATCGATCTTTTAGAATCGACTTCTGGACATTTTGTTCTACGAGGACGCATTCAAAAGCTCCCTCGCTCAGGCTTATTATCATCTGAAAAACGATGGAAAACTGAAGGATTCGGTAAGAATCACGTGTTTGTTATTGATCATATTGCGATTTCAGGAAAACGGACCGACCGGACATCCATGGTGGCACTCAGATTTCACACATATCAGATTCAACCCTGATAAAATGCACGAATATTTTCTTCAGGAATAAACAATTCAATGAGCCAGCCCAATCTATTCGCGTAGTGATAGAGTTTTTAATGGAATAGTTTTGTATCATTTTCAGTTGTGTTTCATGTTCGCTATACATATGAATGTGCATGAAACATATCTGAAAATGGTACAAAACCATTCCAATAATAGAACCCTAATAGTGATAGAGTTCGTAATTATTGTATTCGTCTCTTCATTTCCCACACTCTCACCAATACTGAGAGAAAGATCACGTAAAATGAAGAAACGGTTACCATAGTTGCTCAACACTGGCGGCGAGGTGTTGTCAGACCATGAACCCTTATTCATGGTGTGGCGCTTCCCCCTCAAATCGAGTGGGGAAGCGCCCCACCATCAATAAAGGTTCAAGGGTGGGTTCGGGCATGGGCAGCTATGACTGTGACCCTAGTTACGAATTCATCTTGCTGCAACTCGAACATGAGAAAGAACCTTCAAATGCGCAGCATTTTACCGACTTTTTCTCATTCCTCTCTGTCTCCCCGCATCTTCCCTATCCCTCGCTTCTGTCGCTCCCCCTCTCTACTTCTCCTTCTCTATCTCTCGCCCCTTCCCCCCCCCCTCTCGTTCCCTCTCCAAATGCAAACACGCGCGTCTCTAACTGCTGTTAGTCTCATCTGCCCGTCTTTCGTCTTTTGATCTCTCATCCCTTCCTCTTTCTTCTCTCCCGCGCGTTCCAGCTTTGACAGGTTTTTTTAAGCTGCTTTGCGCATGCTTTTCATGTCACTTTCGCGCGTTTTCGAAATTGCATGAAATTATATATTGTAAATTGTATGTGATGTCCAATTTGTCTAAACTTATCGCATTGCATTATTACAGAAATAATAAATCATTCTCTATCATTTTCCTAGCATAACCGTCTTTCGCATCCGTCAAATTGGTTCACACGGTCTTAGCGCTCGCTCGAAATTCATTACAACATCACTAAGTTGTCCTGGCAAAAGTGATTGAATTCGTCGCGATTTCACAGTCCGGGTTAAGTTCCGATAATGCGATTATCGTCATGCGTTATTGTTCGGGTTCGCGGCAATCACACCTATGACCGACAAAAATAAGGTTCCATCGAAATATTTCTTCAGAAACCGTTTGCGAATGGATGAAGGACCAACTCGCGCTCAGCTAAGGCAGGAACTATTTGAATCAATGGAAGCTTGCTCTCTGGCATTTAATGCTAACCGGAGAGTAGATGCAACTTGGAGGTGAATAGGCTCATTTAAATCAATTGTACAAATAGAATCTAAGAAATGTCCCAGGTTGATGCAAGCAATTTTCCACTTCTACCACCCGTATCCGCCGCTAGATGATCTGATCACGCTGGATAGCGCGACTGAAGTGGAGCGAATCGTAAATTTTAAAATTATTATTATTTTTTTATTCAATAATAAACAAAATCGATATTTCAGATAGCCCATTACTTCCTCACCACTCATAACAGAACGCGATTGTCATTTGATTATGGGAACGCGCATTACTATGACGATCCCGACAATTGTAGGTTTGTTTTGGATATTTAAATATTAGAACAACTTTTCAAATCATTAGTTGAATTGTAATATACAAGGGATTAATCTCCGTAAAGAAATGTCGATGGGAGTGGATCAGCCTTTTGACGAGAGCACAACATACTTTGCATAATCAAATGGTTCATAATTTAGAATTGCCGCTTCGGCTCTGGTCTTCCTTCGTATCGAATTCGTACCGGAATTTATGCGAGCCGAGAGCAACCGAATTGTGTGCTTGATTCTGAGAGACGTAAGAATGCATTCTTTCCACTCATTCCCTTAGTAGGAATCCCTACCCACACATAATTCACTGATGAAATATCAGGTTAAAAACCAGAGGAAATCCAGCTTAATGACCAGACCACTTGTGGCAGGAAGCAACTGCTCACGATATGCACGTTCTAATCACGCCCTTCTAGGCTGGATTCATGAGTTTGTGCTCGAATGAGATGATGATGAAGAAGAAGGCGTGCTCGATTACCATGCCTACACATAAAGTTAGTTCGAATGTTGACTAATATTGAACTCTCGCTCGCTTCCTCCCAGGAAAGACAAAATTGCAAAATTGTGAATTCTTTCATCAGTGAAGCATCGAGTCGGTTCTTTCTAGGAACCGTGCTTCTACCCGGCAGCGCACTGGTGGTGGTGGAGCGGAAGGGGCGAGGGGGATTCGATTCTAAGGATATTCGAGGAAGAATATCATCTGGCTGACTAGACACTCTCACCACGTATAACAGTCTCGAATTTTTTGAACCGGTAATCGAACATTGCCTCAAAATTTGGAATACGCGTGCTATGCTAAGGTTAATTGAAGTTTCAATTTTTTTTTGATTTTTTCTCTATAAATGTAATGTTTCTTCAAACAAATAAATCCAATTTTAAAATCAATATTTCAATCGTATTGCGGCCCATACTACTGTGATATTTAAGTCTAACTAACCTCCTCCCACGTCTTCTCCCTCATGCACTCGATCACTCCCTCTATCGCGACGATGTTCGAGTGGTTCGTTGGTGTATTTGACGTTGAGTTATCAGCGCATCCGAGCAGCTCCGCAGAGAGCCACGATGCGAGACTGTTCGACTCTGTGTTCGATTCTAAGAGTGATCGATGTGATAGCGAAGGTTTTGTTCGGCATGCCATGCACAATAAAAACAATGTTCGGGAGGTCATGCGGAAGGACATGCATGTGCTCGAACAAAACCGTCGCCTCGGAAGAGAACTTCGTCTGTGTAAATACTGAAAATCTTTCAATTCAACAATCGATATTATCACATAGCGAGACCTTGCCTATTCAACTCATAAAAGTCATGCACGCATGCTCAAAATGAACAAACAACTCACTGATGCCAGCCTCATACGCGGTATCTCCGCCACTCATAATAGTCATCGATCGGAAGAGACCGGAGAAGTGAGGAGAGGTCGAGATCTGGAACAATACGGGTATTCAGCTACTGCAACTCATTACCAAGACTACGGTTCAATGAATGTGATTGCAATTTATAATTTATAAATAAATTTATTAGCAAGATCTGCATCTTAGGAAGTTAGAGTCCGTGTTCACTTCACCTTAGACAAGATTTCACAACTCAAACGATTAGTTCAGACCGTGAAGGTTAGATCCGAACTTTACGAAAGAATGAACGAACGATAAACGAGATAAACGAACGATATCAGCGAACTGCGCTCCTGCACTGTGTCCAAAGATGTTGATCTTCTCCGGGTCTCCTCCGAAGTGATGCGCTTCGCGGTGCGTCCATTGCATAGCGAGAAGCAGATCTGAAGCAAATGCTGATTAATTCAACTCATACCCTTTTTTTTCATATCTTGAATGCGATACTCATTTTGAAATCTTCTTGGTTGTTCCTAATCAACTTGGATAATTATGTTGATAATATGATCCCTACGTGGCTCACCCCACACGGCCACATTGGGCGGTGCACTCGTCTTCATGCCCGGAGCGATGTTGAGGAAGCCAAAATTCTCCAGACGATACGCGGGAATGACGACGACCACATCCTGACCACTGGAAATAGATTCGATGATTGGATGATGATTTCATGTATTAGTTGCGTTTCACTAAACGCTATGTTTTATTCAATGTTAAACTTTTCAGAAATGTAATTGTAATGTGCAAGTGTGTTTTACTTCCCCTCATAAATGTTTGATTTGGAGATTTGTGTAATAACGAGAGCGATTTTTTGTAAAATAACATAAATAAAGACAAACTCCCAATCTGCATTGAACACGGCGATATCATCATCGACGTAAAATGTCTTTTAGTTTTCCCCTCATAACCATTTCATTTGGTTTTTTTTTTCGTTGTCATTGTGGGTTGTAAGAATCATAAACTCCCTCACGGTCGTGGAATTGTGCATTATGACATCGCTAGAGGAGGCATATCAACTAAATTGGTTTCTAATCTCAGAAAATATATATATGTGGCTCGAAAAAACCTGACGGGAATCCCCAAAACCGGTTTTTCATATATCCTATTTAAAGCAAGGTATGACTAGATAACTGAGTACCAAGTGACCGTTAAGGTCAGGCAACGAGCAAGAGAGCACGCAACTTTAAAATAGTTCTCTCATATTTCACCTAGGTGCGTGATTACTGAGAATCCCTCTTTAACAACATCGACGTAAAATATGTTTCACTATCTCATCATAACCATTTGTTTTCGAAATTTGAGTAATATTGCGAGCGTTTAGTAGGCAACACAAATAATCGTAAATAAACATTCACTCAGATCCGAAATTGTGCTCGGTGGTGTGTTCAACGTCATCGACTTAAAATAAATCGGAATTTTAAAATTTCATATTTTTTTCAGAGATTTTTTACTCGAATACGAAACCGAAAACCTAGCTGGATTTTTGATATGTTGTCAAGCATGATGAGATCTTTCCAGAAAAAAATTTCGATCCATTTTAGAGGTTGTATAATTAGTTTTTCATGTGACCGAAAACGTCCGTTCTGGCCTCCTCGTTTGTGAACTTCCAGTATGTTTCAATGAAAATTATTATAGTTGAGAACGTTTTTCAATTACAGAAGCAATTGTCTATATCTCTAAAATGTACCAAAAATTTTTCTTGATAGATCTCATCATGCGTAACAACATATCAAAAATCCAGCTAGGTTTTCGGTTTCGTATTCGAGTAAAAAATCATGAAATTTTAAAGAAAAAATTATGAAATTTTAAAATTCCGATTTTGCAAGAACAAACAACAGATTCGGATAGAGCGCATCAAGAAGGGCCTAAAACAAAGTTTCACATTTTTCGGATATTTTTCCGATGTGTTGTGAATGCAAAAAGTAAAAACTGCACAGAAATTTGAGCCTGCGTAATTATGCAAATTAGACATTCTGAAACATGAAAAGTATAGCAATCGAAAGAGGGTGCCCATAGCTATCATAAACTCTAAAAATCTCAATGTGCCTCGTTTTACTGTGCCGGCAGATGTGCGTTTCTTAGGCGAACGGCCCTTATGAAGCGACCGTTTTCAGTGTTGTAAAAAAGTTTTTTAAAAAAATCTCGGATGTTAATTAGTGCACTATGGACACCATCTACAGTTTCACGATCACCTCATTATCTTTTGATTTTGAACTTTGAGTGATGGCACAGGGTCAGGCAGTCCAAATATCTAACTAAAAACTCACTAGGACGCGACATCGTGCACGATGACGTCATCAACATCATCGACGTAAAATATGTGGTAAAAAATTATTTAAAAAATATACTCAATCCGATGATAAATTAGTACGATCATATCATCAACATCGTCGATATACAATATGTTTCACTATCACATCATAACCACGATTCATGATTTGACTAATATAGTTGGCGTTTCTGCTGTAAAAAATAACTCATTAGAACGCTAAATTGTGTACGATGACGTCTTTAGCGTGACCGACATCAAATATGTTTCACCCTGGCCTCATATCCATTAGGGTTCGAAATTTGGCCAATGTTGCGAGGTACTTGGAGGCCAAAAATCGTCAAAAATACTCACTCGGAAGCAAAATTGTGGACGATGACGTCATCGACGAAGACGACGGGCGACTCGAAGTTGTATCTGCCGCCGTGCAGCACCCACATGATCGCGCAGCCACCCTGTACATGGCGATCGAATTATGGATGAAAGCTAGGGGAGGCATGACTATTTTCCATTCCATGTGATCTCTCGCCGACTTTCCACTAGAGTTCACAATTTTGCGCCACTCGACCGGTCGAGAGTGTTGCATGCACTCCAAGTTTTGACTAAAGGGGGTATACAGTGCGAGAAGAGCTGAGAGCCACGTTTCGTATGGTAGGCTAAGTGTCCGGCGGCTTTAACTAAACCCACCTTGTGATGTCATTGCGGAAGGCTAATCATGCCCCCGTTGTCCCTAGTTTGACATTCCGCTCACCTTCATGAGGCAGTTCTTCGAAGCGTAGACGTAGGCGTGCAGGCAGTCCTCGCCCATCGGCCCGCCCTCGGGCACCTTGTATGTCAGTCTGAAGGGATTGTGGGATTTGCATCACATGCCTTTCTCTCTCATGGTGTTGATTGACACTAAAAGTGTGTGCATTTAGTTTTTATACAACTCCCGCCTCTTCCATCAAAGTTCTAGCGTCCCATGGTTAATGAGGGGACTGTGAAACATAAGCACACAGTTGTCCGCCTATTGGCGTTTGTTTCTGAATAGTGAATGATTTAAAAAATATAATAAATAATTAAATTAACCCACTCTCCGACTGCCGGACAGGCGACGCCCTTGACCGTCACATTGCGCACGCCTTCCCATGAAGATGCAGCCACTGGCTTGGCGAAGCGGAGTGAACCGACTGGAAGTTGAGGGATTATGCATTACGAAAAAGGCGTTATCATTCAATGATATTACTGAATATGCCGAGATTTCATCAGTTATCGATATTGCTTTGTTACAATCGCACGTCCTTTTTTTCAATCGCCAAATTAGGTTTCCCCGTTTCTGAAGTGTGTTCGTTCCTTCATCTGATTGTCAATCGGTTGTTACATCCCATCAGTAGCGATTAGGTAAACATTAATATGTTTGCTCCCGATTCGTGATTAGATATCTCCTTAGATCAGTATAGTCTGGCATTTAGTGCGATTCTCACCTTTTCTCCCACCCTCGTCACTCGCATGCTAGAGTCCATGGGAAATGAGTGATAAGATTCACGTGCCGCTTGTGCGGATGTTATGCGGCTGTTTGGACCCCTATACGCGCACTTATAAACACACGCACATACATGTTCTGTGTTCGATCAAAGGACTATTACTAGGTCGCATGATCAGGTCGGCCTGATACTATGACAACACCAAATAATGCTCAGAATTACAAAGAATTACAGTTTAAACAGATCTCATTTTTTTGACATTGCGTGTTCAAGTAGGTTGCAGAAACACTACATGCTGATGAACTGAAGATATATTTATTGGGGTGTTCCAAAAGTTCGATGATTTTTTTTTCGAAAGAACTTAAACTCCGTCGTATTGATTGTACATCCCAAATGATAACACTTTTTAATAGAGTAAGCATTACACAATCACATGATCAATGGAATTTGCATCAGCTGCTCTCCCCTATTTTGAAGAAACTTTTAACTAAAGGGAACTTTTACTTCCCATAATCACTTTTTCGTATTTAAATTTTTCCTGAACGGGAACGCAAATGGTTGACGCCTCTAACTAACTAGTTTTATAATACATGATCCCACAATTATTTCAGCGTACAATTATGTGCGTCATTGATTTGTGTTTTATGAGTGTTTGCATTCGTTATTGATCATACTCAAACGGAACAACTACGGTTCTTTCTTTGCGCGAGCAAATCGAAACCCAATTTGAATAAGCGCTAATTGGAGATATTTAGGGGTACTCCATATTACTTTGTAGGCAGAATATTTGGCGATCTTGGAAGGAAATATAATGAGGGTAATTTGTTTGAGTATGAAATTTTATCGAAAAGGTGGAAAGTATGAACGATGAAATTTTTCATTTTTTTATTGTTGAAGGCACAGAAGTAGGCCAAGTTCTTTTAGATTTAGCAAATATATTAAGCTATGCGTGCACGATAAAACTGCGAAGAAACTAAGAAGTTCTCATTAAGTAGAAGCCGCACATAAATAAAACAATTTAGGCGAAAACGTTATTTTGGGTCACTCCAGTACTCATTACATAAACTTTTGTCATAAACAAGGGAGAGCAGCTGATTTAAATTCCTTCGTTATTGTGATACGGGAATGATCGCTCTAGTCAATAGTTTTAGCATTTGGAATGCACAATCAATACGGCGGAGTTTATGTTCATACGAAACAAAATTCATCGAATTTTTGGAACACCCCAATAGTATCATCAATTATTGCTCCAAATAATGCTAAATTTTTTAAAAAAATCACCCGGAGGAGCTCCGAAGGGTACGCCCAAAAATCCGTAGCCAGTACGGTTGTCGTAGGAGTCGATTCGTGTACCGAGCAACTCGCCTTGGCTAGAAAGTCAGTTCGTGATTTAAATGAATTGTTCTTGCAAGTACTGTATTCACTAGGGATGACTTCGCAAGAAATGACCATCTTGTTTTTTTTCAGTTTGCTCTTCAGTATGTTTTTTTATGATCTTTCGTCGGGTAATCAACCCTTCACAATGAAGATAGGCATTTTTTTAGAAAGCCATCGCCTTGGCAAGAATCTTAGTTCGACATTTATATGTCAAGTTATATTTATGTTATGTCGCGGTTATGTGAAAAACTCGGTGATTGATCGATGTGCTCATTAAAGTTTTGTATTCACTAAATATGACTCTGCGTCATCACATGTCGGTCGGGAGGTAAGGAAATGACTCAGAACTCAGTTATTGATCAATGTTAATGATGCATTCAGTTACTGTAGTCACCTGATCGAGAGGCTGACAGTTCCGGCTGCGTCGTTGAATGACAGGCCCGCTGCCAGCGAGAGTGGGCAGAGGATGGTGAGGATGAGTAGGGAAGTCATCGCGAAAGCTTCTTACATTTATTGTAGCTGAAACTCAAGATTCGGCATTGAAAATGACGAAAACAAATTAGCGACGCGAGTTCACCGTTGACGCAAACTTGAATTCTCAAAATATGGCTTGATAATGCGGTAACAGTAATGATCATCATTAGCAGTAGCACGGAAGAATGTAGACTGAACTTAGAATGACATGATCTCGATCATATTATCGGAAAGAATCTAAAGAAGGTACGGAATGTATGATCCGGTTATGACTTTTTCAAAGACCGAGAATTTGGTTGATAGCTCAAAAAACGGGGGGAAGGATATACATAGTGGAATCGCTATCGCTCAAACGAAGAAGGGGCTTAATGAAAGTGTTATTCACACCGTTTGCACTAAATACTAATGCACACGAAAGTGAAAATCGATGGTTTGGAGGTTTTCGGGACTAAGAACTGATATGACGCCGAGCAAGAAGTGATATGTAATTGTAATTAATTCATTCTACATGGAAGTAATTCCATGCAGAACAAGAAAAGTAAGAACAAAATACGGTAATCGAATGCCCATAGTCGATTGATTACCTGCCAAGGAAACTGATATGCCCGGGCAGGCACGCCATAAGCGAGAGACGATAAACACAAATATAGGCGCCAATCGTGAGAGGTGAGTGAGAGGTCGAGTGGTCAAACCCTCGTAGACCGGCCTCTCATCGACCTTTGATAAGATAATCCAGATGGAAAGATTGTCCCTAGTGTAGTATCAATGTGATCAAAACGCCAAAGAGATAACACAATGAAGTTCCTCTATTCTAGGGTTGCACGAAATTTCCCCGAAATTTCGTGGGGGAAAAGAGGTAAGGGGAGAGGGAGATGGGAAGGGGTGCCAGAGGGGACGAAATTGCCGATCCCGGTCGTGCAGCCCTAGTATATTCTGTCTTTCCTTCCTCTTTGTCCAGCTGTGAGAGAGCGCCGCATTAAGATAGTCATTTCATAGGATTAAAGCATCACTCATATATATGAATGATATCCGTAATGTCGATGGCTATGAGTGAAACGACCTCAATCAGTATGTGCTCTTTGGCCAGCCAGATCAGTAAGAGTGCATGCACAATGAAGAGAGGTATGCCTTCTTGTGAAGGCATACCTACTGTAGCACCAATGTGATCAAAGCACTATGAGAGGAAGTCATGTCAATGAAACACTCTCAAGCATATGTTTATCAACGATTGTGATGTGATGTATGATGTTTGAGATCGAAAGAGCGAATGGGAACGAAAGCGACACTTTTCAAAAATTCGACACAATGTGGCATGAGTGTACAGATAAAGCAAAGTCAGATCGCTTAGAGAGATCAAACCAATTCGTTGATAATATCGAATCAATTGACAGCGTTAAAAGGGGCAAAAAAAACGATTAGATACAATTGATTACGATAGTTTGGAGTCAACATTGTTAGGCAATAGTACACTATAGAGTTCCCAAATTAGGTATTCATCTCTTCATTTCCCACACTCTCTCGACCGGTGGAGCGGCGAGAGAGTGTGGGTAATGAAGAGACGAATACCTAATTTTCAAACTCTAGTACAATACTCCACCATGAATGCAATTGATGAGGCAACAGTCTGAAAGAATTAAGCAGATAATGAGATGGTGGCCGATCTCAGCTTTTCAGGCAATATCATTATACTCCGCCTTCTTCTTCTTCGCCAGACAACTCATCACGAGCGTGTACAGACCGTAGAAGGCGAGGCAGATTATGATGATGAACACGAGGGGAACTGGAAACAATAACCTCAACCAAGATTCCAAAACTGCAACATATCGGTTTTCGAAGAGCATTTTTTTTCCAAAAATGCAATTTCTGTCACCTAAATAGGCCATTCGGCCGGAAACAATAAAAAATGTTTTTTGAGGAAGGAAAAACACAACATTTTTATTGTATTATATTGGGGTGTCCGGAAAGTTCGTATAATGCTTCGGAAAAAAGTCAGTTCGCGATCAAATGCAGTGATTGCGCAATTTGTTTGTCAACAATGTATTGCATCATTCTGACGTTGAGTAGTGAGAGGATTTAATCAGTCTCCTAGTTGCTACATTGATTCTTGTGATGGACTCCCATCTCTACCTCCGAGCAGTTTTACTTCATTACTACCGTCTTGGCCGATCCGTGAAGGAGGCCCACTCTGCCCTGGCCCAGTTGGAAGGAACTGACGCCCCCTCCATACCCTTCTGCTATAAGTGGTTCTCCCGCTTCAAGAAAGGGGAGTTTGGTCTCGATGATCAACCCCGCTCTGGACGCCCTCCCTCCCTCGATCAGCCTCTCGTTCTCCGCACACTGAAGCGCAAGCCCATGGCCAGTGTGCGTGAGTTGAAGAAGGATACTGGTACTCCCAGATCAACGGTGTCCGATATCCTCCATCGATCTGGGAAGAAGCCGAAAATCCCACAAGTGATTCCCCATGACCTCTCCCCCGAACAGCTGAAAAATCGTGTTCAAGTCTGTCGGGAATTACTCCATCGTAGATCCAATCTTCGATGGGTCAATTCCATCATCGCTACAGATGAGAAGTGGATCACGTACGATAACCCTGTGAGGAGACTGCAATGGGTGGATGCAGATGAGAAGCCCACGCCTGTCCCGAACAAGGAAGAGCACGGAAAGAAGGAACTCCTCTGCTTCTTCTTCTCAGTGCTCGGTCCCATCTACTGGGAGATCCTCGCCCCTGGCACCAGCATCAATGCCGACCTCTTCTCTGAACAACTGGACGATGTCGCGATCAGAGTCCCTCCCAGACTCCTGAACCAGGGCAAAATTCTTCTTCTGATGGACAATGCTCGCCCACATCGAGCAAAGATGACCCAGAAGAAAATGGACGAGCTGAAGATCGAGAGGATTTCCCATCCACCGTATTCCCCGGATCTCTCCCCATGCGACTACCACTGCTTCCGCTCTCTCTCTGACTTCTGCAAAGGAAATAAGTTCAAGAATCGAGATGAAGTTGTGAGGGCTTTCGTGAACTGGGCGGTCTCGAAGAAACCCGCATTCTGGAAGAGAGGAATCGAGGCCCTGCCCAATCGCTGGAGGGAGGTAGTGAGAAAGAAGGGGGCATACATTGGTCACTGAGAATTTTAAAGCATTGAATAACAAATAAAAACAAAAAATTATACGAACTTTCCGGACACCCCATAATGATAACGAAAGATAATGTCAGATTTTTTTACATTTTTTTCTCACCAATAAATCCACCCGACTCGTCCTCGGCGCCTTTCACATTCACATCCCCGTGGATGTTTTCCATCAGGTCCGATGACGTCATCTATGTTATTTGATTAGTTGAAACAAACTTCAAATGAAGATAACGAGAAATCAACAACGAAAAATGAGGAAAACATCGAATGCTTGGAATGATCGCCTGAGTGATCAAAGAGCTACTACAATTTAACGTAGAGATTGATCGTGAACTGATGAGAATGACAATATGTTGAGTCTATCAGAGTTTGAGAAATGCTTTCACAGCCTCGAAATTCTGTCTGACCTCGCGAAATTGAATATGAGGCTGGTCGCCTAAGAATCAGAAACTATCTGGCACAGTGAAATTTCAAAAATATGTGGAGAGGGGTTCTCGAGGGTGCAAGTCATCATGGTCTACTTCATTTTCCACCAATCTGACTGGTGCAGCCGGGATGCACATTATCATTTTCGCCCTCTTTTTCTTTTTTTCGTCATAACTCCAATCAAGTAAAACCAATCAAGTAATTGACATGCAAATTGGAAACAATACATAAATCAGCAATTAGAATCCAATGCTGTAAGTTATATCATATCATTGTTATCTCAAAATTTATAAAAATTCGTTCTCGAATACCAGAGAAGTGCAAGGTTAGCTATTTGCATGTGTGGATGCGCCTTGTCCTCACGATCGTTTTCCGTATGCTATGTACGGGATTCGGGAGTGACTATTTTTTGCTACAAGCAAAAGTCCATCGACTATAGTCCACCCTCCCTCCCTCCCACTTGTGAACAGAATGAAGTGGCTGAGAATGAATTGAGTTTCATTGATTACAGGGTGGCACAAAAGTGTTACCCGTTAGAAATGAGATATAGTCAAAGTTGGGTCAATACTTTTGTGCCACCCTGTATATTTAATTGATATTTGAAAAGGAACGATGCTCGGGATATATAATCTGTGAAACTCAATTGATTTTCGGCCACTTTATTCTCTGAACAAGTGAAAGGGTGGATGGGCGGCCAATATTCGATGGAAAATTGCTTGTAGCAAAAAAACAGTCACTTCCGAATCCCTTACATAGCATACGAATAATGATCGTGAGAACAAGGCGCACCCGCCCATGCAAATAGCTAAGCTTGCACTTCTCTGGCATTCGAGAACGCTTTTTTTATAAATTTTGAGATAACAATGAGGCATAACAGCATTGGAATCTAATTGCTGATTTATGTATTGTTTCCAATTGTCATGTCCATTACTTGACTGGTTTCGCAGTCATGACGAAAAAACGAAAAAAAGGGCTAAAATTATGACGTGTAGTTCGGCTGCACCAGTCAGATTTGTGGAAAATGAAGTGCACCATGATGATTAGCACCCTCGAGAACCCCTTTCTACTAGTTTTTGAAATTTCACTGTGTCAGCCTCTACAAACGATTGTCCGATTCTTAGACGACCAGCCTCATATATGAAGGTGTGTAAATGAAGAGACCTTGGAGTTATTTCTCGAACTCTACAGGATGCGAGAAAAGTATGGTGACAAGTCTTTTATGTAATATCTCGCGAAGTAATGATAACATAGATTTCTGCTTTCGCCATTGTATGCCTGCGAACAGTACCTCCAAGAATTTTATCACAGTTCCCCATCTATCGATTTTGTCTTTCAGAGCTTTTCGATTTTCAAGTTCGAAAAAATGGGCCCTTGGCCCGCAGCTCATTTTTCTCTTTAATTAATAATAAAAAATCTTCGGATAATAATTCCCCCGCTTTCTCAACTTGAGTATGGAGAGCAACCATTCCTCTTTAAAGTATACTTGTTTAGGCGAAAATACGATATCAGGAAACGGAGAAATATGAAAATAACTGCATCACACTTTGATACGGAATTATCTTTTTGAAAAATCACATTTTCGAATTTCTTTCTCAGCATCCATATATTGAGATATAAACTTGTATGTTATATGCAAGGACCGAATTATGAATTTTAGTAGCGTCGAACTGAATGAAAACATGGTTTAAACTACTGAACCATACATGAGAAAATATGGCTGAAAACGACACTTGGGACAGATTCGAAAAAGGTACAGAAGTAGATTCGCTTTCCCAATTTAAACTGAAAGCATATTTGCACTACTGAATGGACGTGTACCATAATACATACGTTTATATTTTTCTATCATTCTTATTTGATGGACGCGACATCTTTATTCGAGAAAATTTTTTCGAGGGCCGTTCGTCACAGCTTACTTTTAAATATTTTTAAGCTGTATAACCAAATCTCCAAATTAAATGGACATATTTATACTCGGGCACAAGTGCCCTTCTTAAGAAAAAATAATGGAATTCGCCACCTATTACATTGTTGTAATGCGGCATTAAAGAATACGACTCATGCAGTGAGAGAAACATGATCGTTTTTCTTCACTAAATTTTTAATAAATTAAATCTCGTAATCTAAAAGAAATATTTGTTTGATACATGAGCGCTAAATAGCTGCATAGCTAAGGTACATGGTGCAAAAAATTGGGATAAATTAAAACACTGCGCACCAAGTGGGGCTTAATTGAATTGTGTCACAATACTTTTCTCGCACCCTGTATAGCATATAAATCGATAGCGAAAAAGAGCGAGGGGGAAACAATGATTGTCTTGATGGACGCGCGCCCTCGCTAGAGTTGATAAGGTGTCACGCTCTAGGATGATTTCTTCGTCAGTCTGGATTAGGGATGACAAGCAATGTAATCGTCATTACTCACACCGGTAAGACATCTCAGACAGCTCTCGAAATAAAGACAGCCACTTTGTGCGAAGTCACCCTTGTCTCAGACTAGGCCTGGACTCACTCCTCTTGATTTATTGTTTTGATTTTTGTGAAGAAGCAAAAATGACCAAAGTATGGTAATTTGAGAGGAGAAGTAGCACGAAAAGATTCGTTGCTTACGAAGCCATCGCCAGTAACAATTGATCGTAATGTATGGATTTCATTGCTGTTAATGCAGTGTAATGAAGATATCACCTGATATGGCATCAGTACTACTAAACTTGCTTTATGAAACATATCACAGACATCCTTGCTTACCGCCTGTTAATGAACTTGATCAATGTCAAAAATGCAATTAACTCACTCTCCGATAGCAGGCCTAAAGGACATTCGCCTGGCACTAGCGTGACACCTTATCAACTCTAGCGAGGGCGCGCGTCCATCAAGACAATCATTGTTTCCCCCTCGCTCTTTTTCGCTATCGATTTATATGCTATACAGGGTGCGAGAAAAGTATTGTGACACAATTCAATTAAGCCCCACTTGGTGCGCAGTGTTTTAATTTATCCCAATTTTTTGCACCATGTACCTTAGCTATGCAGCTATTTAGCGCTCATGTATCAAACAAATATTTCTTTTAGATTACGAGATTTAATTTATTAAAAATTTAGTGAAGAAAAACGATCATGTTTCTCTCACTGCATGAGTCGTATTCTTTAATGCCGCATTACAACAATGTAATAGGTGGCGAATTCCATTATTTTTTCTTAAGAAGGGCACTTGTGCCCGAGTCTAAATATGTCCATTTAATTTGGAGATTTGGTTATACAGCTTAAAAATATTTAAAAGTAAGCTGTGACGAACGGCCCTCGAAAAAATTTTCTCGAATAAAGATGTCGCGTCCATCAAATAAGAATGATAGAAAAATATAAACGTATGTATTATGGTACACGTCCATTCAGTAGTGCAAATATGCTTTCAGTTTAAATTGGGAAAGCGAATCTACTTCTGTACCTTTTTCGAATCTGTCCCAAGTGTCGTTTTCAGCCATATTTTCTCATGTATGGTTCAGTAGTTTAAACCATGTTTTCATTCAGTTCGACGCTACTAAAATTCATAATTCGGTCCTTGCATATAACATACAAGTTTATATCTCAATATATGGATGCTGAGAAAGAAATTCGAAAATGTGATTTTTCAAAAAGATAATTCCGTATCAAAGTGTGATGCAGTTATTTTCATATTTCTCCGTTTCCTGATATCGTATTTTCGCCTAAACAAGTATACTTTAAAGAGGAATGGTTGCTCTCCATACTCAAGTTGAGAAAGCGGGGGAATTATTATCCGAAGATTTTTTATTATTAATTAAAGAGAAAAATGAGCTGCGGGCCAAGGGCCCATTTTTTCGAACTTGAAAATCGAAAAGCTCTGAAAGACAAAATCGATAGATGGGGAACTGTGATAAAATTCTTGGAGGTACTGTTCGCAGGCATACAATGGCGAAAGCAGAAATCTATGTTATCATTACTTCGCGAGATATTACATAAAAGACTTGTCACCATACTTTTCTCGCATCCTGTAGAGTTCGAGAAATAACTCCAAGGTCTCTTCATTTACACACCTTCATATATGAGGCTGGTCGTCTAAGAATCGGACAATCGTTTGTAGAGGCTGACACAGTGAAATTTCAAAAACTAGTAGAAAGGGGTTCTCGAGGGTGCTAATCATCATGGTGCACTTCATTTTCCACAAATCTGACTGGTGCAGCCGAACTACACGTCATAATTTTAGCCCTTTTTTTCGTTTTTTCGTCATGACTGCGAAACCAGTCAAGTAATGGACATGACAATTGGAAACAATACATAAATCAGCAATTAGATTCCAATGCTGTTATGCCTCATTGTTATCTCAAAATTTATAAAAAAAGCGTTCTCGAATGCCAGAGAAGTGCAAGCTTAGCTATTTGCATGGGCGGGTGCGCCTTGTTCTCACGATCATTTTTCGTATGCTATGTAAGGGATTCGGAAGTGACTGTTTTTTTGCTACAAGCAATTTTCCATCGAATATTGGCCGCCCATCCACCCTTTCACTTGTTCAGAGAATAAAGTGGCCGAAAATCAATTGAGTTTCACAGATTATATATCCCGAGCATCGTTCCTTTTCAAATATCAATTAAATATACAGGGTGGCACAAAAGTATTGACCCAACTTTGACTATATCTCATTTCTAACGGGTAACACTTTTGTGCCACCCTGTAATCAATGAAACTCAATTCATTCTC
Source organism: Pristionchus mayeri (assembly GCA_036245805.1). Classification (NCBI taxonomy): domain Eukaryota; kingdom Metazoa; phylum Nematoda; class Chromadorea; order Rhabditida; family Neodiplogasteridae; genus Pristionchus; species Pristionchus mayeri. Next base: position 11,927,795 of record BTRK01000003.1, on the reverse strand, counting down.
AGCCACTTCATTCTGTTCACAAGTGGGAGGGAGGGAGGGTGGACTATAGTCGATGGACTTTTGCTTGTAGCAAAAAATAGTCACTCCCGAATCCCGTACATAGCATACGGAAAACGATCGTGAGGACAAGGCGCATCCACACATGCAAATAGCTAACCTTGCACTTCTCTGGTATTCGAGAACGAATTTTTATAAATTTTGAGATAACAATGATATGATATAACTTACAGCATTGGATTCTAATTGCTGATTTATGTATTGTTTCCAATTTGCATGTCAATTACTTGATTGGTTTTACTTGATTGGAGTTATGACGAAAAAAAGAAAAAGAGGGCGAAAATGATAATGTGCATCCCGGCTGCACCAGTCAGATTGGTGGAAAATGAAGTAGACCATGATGACTTGCACCCTCGAGAACCCCTCTCCACATATTTTTGAAATTTCACTGTGCCAGATAGTTTCTGATTCTTAGGCGACCAGCCTCATATTCAATTTCGCGAGGTCAGACAGAATTTCGAGGCTGTGAAAGCATTTCTCAAACTCTGATAGACTCAACATATTGTCATTCTCATCAGTTCACGATCAATCTCTACGTTAAATTGTAGTAGCTCTTTGATCACTCAGGCGATCATTCCAAGCATTCGATGTTTTCCTCATTTTTCGTTGTTGATTTCTCGTTATCTTCATTTGAAGTTTGTTTCAACTAATCAAATAACATAGATGACGTCATCGGACCTGATGGAAAACATCCACGGGGATGTGAATGTGAAAGGCGCCGAGGACGAGTCGGGTGGATTTATTGGTGAGAAAAAAATGTAAAAAAATCTGACATTATCTTTCGTTATCATTATGGGGTGTCCGGAAAGTTCGTATAACTTTTTGTTTTTATTTTTTATTCAATGCTTTAAAATTCTCAGTGACCAATGTATGCCCCCTTCTTTCTCACTACCTCCCTCCAGCGATTGGGCAGGGTCTCGATTCCTCTCTTCCAGAATGCGGGTTTCTTCGAGACCGCCCAGTTCACGAAAGCCCTCACAACTTCAATTGATTCCAGACGAGGGCTAGTCAGGAATAATTTTTCACTCACCAGCCGGGTAAGAGAGAACACATTGGAAAAAAATAAAGCAGCTCGAAGTTTCGATCAATATCTAGATGTAGCAGTGTGGCCTACATTGTAGGTCGCCCTCCTCTTCCGGAGTTGTGCAGTTACTGTAGGGTTTTTGCAGACGGCTGCTAGTCATCTTAGCGTCGGAATTGTTAAGGATTACATGATTAGCATATCTTGGAAAGCGCTCATTTTTTGGCAAGCGATGCTTAGTTTAAAATTCCACCGAAATATGTATTTGTTCACCTTGGAGAACGAGATCATCGCTTGAGTCGATGCGCCGATCTCGCCGATCTTTCGTGTCGAAGTCTGGGAAGTCCTCTATGAGATGGATGGCTGCCCGACTAAATGAGCAACTTTCTCATTTGAACTTCAATATATCGCCATAGGCCAAACGATCTTCACTGTCGGCTATAACAAAAAAGGCTCAGACAAGAACCACAATGCTCACATGGCCGCACTGCCAGTGGTCGGGAGGAAGTCGAAGTCGGACGAGCGGGGCGAGTCTTGCTGCAATACTACCAATAATTATTAGGTTGGTCGATAATGAATGCAAGATTTTTTTGTTCATAACATTTTTATTTATAATTCAACAACACACAACAATCAATCAACAATATAATCACCATTGTACTGCACAACATTGGTCCACCTATTGGGCAGGTCATTGATGCCGTTCTCCCAGAAGAACGATGGCTGGGACTCGAAGAAGTTGGCGACATCGGTTTTCAGGTGGTCAAAGTCCGCGAAGGTTTTGTTGCGTAGGAACAACTTGAGGGCCCGGAACAAGTGGTAGTCAGAGGGTGCCAAGTCAGGAGAATATGGCGGGTGGGGTACGGTTTCCCAGTTCAGTTCGGCAAGCTTGGACTGAGTTAACTTTGCTGTATGAGGTCGAGCGTTGTCATGAAGCAGGTATACTGTAGTTCGTCTCCGACGCTTCTGTTTCATCGCAGCGGCCAGATTGTCCAGTTGAGTACTGTAGAGGATAGAACTGACTGTTTTCCCTTGAGTGAGCAGGTCATAGTACAGCATCCCTTGCGCATCCCAGAAGCAGCACAGAAGAATCTTCTTTGGATGGGGGTCGGCTTTGGGTTGCGTTGGCGGCTCTTCTCCTCGGGGGATCCAGACAGCGTGACGGGTACTGTTATCGTAGAGGATCCAACTTTCATCTCCAGTCACGAGGTCTTCTAGAAGCTCCTTCCTGTGGGGGCGAAGGAGGAGAGATTGGCAGATGCTTGTACGGGTCATCCTCTGGCCATCGGTGAGTTGGTGGGGCACCCATCTGGATAGAACTTTGTGGTAGCCAAGCGTTTTGAGGTGGTTGACAACAGTACTATGGACGCACCCAAGTGTGGTCGCCAGTTCACGGGTGCTTGATTCCGGCTTCTCCCTTATGGCACGGAGTAATTCAGAATCATCGGTGGTGATGGGGGCCCCGTGGAGTGTCCGCTTTCGAGATTCGTCTCTCCTTCCTCAAAGCGATTGAACCATCGGTGTACTGTGCTGTAGGTAGTCACATCCTTCTTGAATGCTCCGTTGATGTTAGCAGTGGTCTTGCTCGCGTTGGCTCCGCGCAGCCATTCGTAATAGTACAAGACGTGAAGTTGGTCTTCGGTAATGTCGGTCATAGTTTATTCTACCTTGAAGCGGCCGCTTTTATATATCTTTAGGGGAGTACCTCCGAGAACACTCTAGAACATTCTAGAGTTGGGAAATTGCCAACCTGCAAAAAAGCGGGAAAATTAAATTTTTTTAAAAATCTTGTATTCATTATCGACCAACCTAATATTATTTGGCATAACATTACTCTTCGCTCCATGTGCACTCTTATCAGAATGATATGAGAAACAACAATGGAATTATGTGCCTTGCGAAGTCATAACAAAACGATAAGTTCCGAAACCAACATGCACAGTCATGAGCATCCTCAATCCCTGCTCGGAACCAGGCCGAGTGATCTCGCGGTCGCTCTCGAAGGTATAGCAGACGCCGTAGTCGGGGTGGAGGAAGGATGAGAAATCGGCACTGAAACATGTTTTCGAATTAGGAATGACATGTACTATTTAGAACTATACATGAATGGACTACAATAATTCAGTTGATTATTGACTAAATGTGCATCTGCATCGTTAGAATACAACATACGTACGATGTACATGTCTTTCCCGCGAAGATGCACTCAGTGACGAGTTTAGTGAAGGAATACCCGGCACGGCGACGATCCGCGTCACTTAGAGAGTTCATGAGCAATCTGAAATAGGTAATTCAGATACAGTGGACATGCTGCGCATGGCTTTCAGGGGATTTCTTCCAAGATATTGAGAGAGCGCAATGAAGAGTCAACTCTTGCTAATACGCCCCTAAACATATTTTGGCACTTCTTCGACATTTGTCCTACCCCCCCCCCCTCTCATATCATTTCTCATTCACTCCTTCTAGAAAAGGGGTTGTCTGTTCGAAAATCAGCGAGATATAAATGAGTGAGGTAGGAGAGGAAGGGGGGGGGGGGTTGGACCAAATATCGAAGATGTGCCCACTTTTTAACTTGTATAGGATTCCGAACGAAAAAGTAGAGGTAATATGGAGATGGTTGGTTCACCTGAGCATGGTATGGGTCCTGTACAATCTCTGCATTTTCATAGTCGAACTTCCGATACCGTAGTCGTCGATTGTTGTGGTCCCCTGCTGGGAACCAGAGTTCATTATTCGGGCCACCGTCTCTTCATTTCACATACTCTCTCGGTCGACGAGAGAGTTTGGGAAATGGCCATCCAATTGCTGTAAATACGAACTTGCTCTAAATCTTCGTAATGCTTCAGCAGTTTCGCGATCTCCGCAAAGGCAGGAGTCGAACTATTGGGGTGTCCGGAAAGTTCGTATAATGTTTTGTTTTTATTTTTTATTCAATGCTTTACAATTCTCAGTGACCAATGTATGCCCCCTTCTTTCTCACTACCTCCCTCCAGCGATTGGGCAGGGTCTCGATTCCTCTCTTCTAGAATGCGGGTTTCTTCGAGACCGCCCAGTTCACGAAAGCCTTCACAACTTCATCTCGATTCTTGAACTTCTTTCCTTTGCAGAAGTCAGAGAGAGAGCGGAAGCAGTGGCAGTCGCATGGGGAGAGATCCGGGGAATACGGTGGATGGGGAATCCTCTCGATCTTCAGCTCGTCCATTTTCTTCTGGGTCATCTTCGCTCGATGTGGGCGAGCATTGTCCATCAGAAGAAGATTTTTGCCCTGGTTCAGGAGTCTGGGAGGGACTCTGATCGCGACATCTTCCAGTTGATCAGAGAAGAGGTCGGCATTGATGCTGGTACCAGGGGCGAGGATCTCCCAGTAGATGGGACCGAGCACTGAGTAGAAGAAGCAGATGAGTTCCTTCTTTCCGTGCTCTTCCTTCTTCGGGACGGGCGTGGGCTTCTCATCTGCATCCACCCATTGCAGTCTCCTCGCAGGGTTATCGTACGTGATCCACTTCTCATCTGTAGCGATGATGGAATTGACCCATCGAAGATTGGATCTACGATGGAGTAATTCCGGACAGACTTGAACACGATTTTTCAGCTGTTCGGGGGAGAGGTCATGGGGAATCACTTGTGGGAGTTTCGGCTTCTTTCCAGATCGATGGAGGATATCGGACACCGTTGATCTGGAAGTACCAGTATCCTTCTTCAACTCACGCACACTGGCCATGGGCTTGCGCTTCAGTGTGCGGAGAACGAGAGGCTGATCGAGGGAGGGAGGGCGTCCAGAGCGGGGTTGATCATCGAGACCAAACTCCCCTTTCTTGAAGCGGGAGAACCACTTATAGCAGAAGGGTATGGAGGGGGCGTCAGCTCCTACCGACTGGGCCAGGGCAGAGTGGGCCTCCTTCACGGATCGGCCAAGACGGTAGTAATGAAGTAAAACTGCTCGTAGGTAGAGATGGGAGTCCATCACAAGAATCAATGTAGCAACTAGGAGACTGATTAAATCCTCTCACTACTCAACGTCAGAATGATGCAATACATTGTTGACAAACAGATTGCGCAATCACTGCATTTGATCGCGAACTGACTTTTTTCCGAAGCATTATACGAACTTTCCGGACACCCCAATAAATACAAATATGCGAAATTTATCAGGCTGTAACATAAGTTTTGTCGCGTCCAATCTCTTATGCATTTTAACCTCAGAAATTCTTCGAATTAATTTAATCTCAATTTCGTTATTAATCATCAGTGAGGGCCTTCGTACCCTTTCTTACGCTCTTTACTTCAGTCCTGTCAAGGCAGTTGAGGAGGCACATTAGTCAAACAAAGTTGTACTGAGATCAGGATTATAAATCATTTTCACGCATCAGCTCTTCTTGAAAAGGAGAAATTGTGTCGATTTAGTGTGATTTGCGTAAAGTACTACATATGGGCATAATTTTGAACCACTCACGGATAATGACAAACGAAAATCGTTCTCGAAATGTAGACGAATCTGTATAATGTGGATGGTTGGTGACGGTCGCGAAAACTTTCGCAAGCCGAATTTTCTTCTCAATAGATATCCAGATCCATATAGTGGTGGAATATAGTTCACCCAAAGGGGTCAGTATACAAAGTTTGGGGTAGATTGAGTTCTGTTGAGATAAGTAGCTCCACTCAGAACGATGGTATGTAAATGAAACTACTGACATTGACACTTTGTTCATATTCCTACCTCACACACATGTTCAATATTTGATTATTGTGTCCATCCGAACCACCCTTCCCTTACCATTATCTACTTGGGATAATTTTGGAAATAAATAGCTTTTGAATGACAATCTTTAATTCGAAACACCTAAACTTGCATTTTTTGGTAAAATTGTGCGCGAATTGAATTAATGAAAATTCAAATTTCCAACAAGTAGAGTGTTCTTTCTCTCACATGTTTAATGATAAATTAGACCTCCATGAGTGGTCAAGTTGGCTACGAATCAGCGGCTAACCTTACACTCCGTGAAGTATATCTTTGGTTCCGTTCAACCTAGCACCATATCTGGCATATATTTTGAAAGAGAATTGACGGGGCAAATCACCATGCAGTAGAAGTTTGGTTCATTACTCATCTCTGCGAATTACCACCCGATCAAACGAATTAATAAAATCTGCATCAAATTTAAATCATTTCATATTATTATTTTTCGCATAGCCAGCGTGCGCAGTTCAGCTCTACCCTATGGTTTGAATGTGCATGAACACCCCAAACATATACTAGGAGGTCAGGCATTGGGAATGTTTGAGAAGTTTCCTTCATGGAAATATTGTGAACCTCCGAAATGCGACAAAACATGCTACAACCTAATAAAAGGGAGCATGATCATACTCAACGATGCTCCGCTTCATCGGGTTCTCGTTACAGAAGCTGAAGCGGGGGAATTTCTGGAAACATCAATACAATCACTTCCTGATATATGGTGTAATAATTTTCATTTTGAATCGTTGATTTATCTGAAAATGTAATTTAACACGACTTCTTGCTAATAAGCAATGCAGCGAAAAACGCAAATACCCAACTAAAGTTGTCATTAAAATTGTGAATAGGGATTTTATTGAACACTGAGGACTCATTCTCTTTATTCGTTGTACTCTCCTTTGTGTAGAGTATTAAATTAATGGATATTCAGTTTATACAGTTTCTAGAATAATACAATCGCAAGAGATGTTTGTCAATTTTTAACCCGAATATCGAATTATTCGCTGGACCAAACATGACGATTTTTTTAGTTCAAACAAATAACGAACTACAGAAATGAGCATAACGCATATATCACGTCTTGCTTGAATACAATGCGTGCGCTTTATTAATTCAGGCTGCTTTCTCTACCTTTTCTTCGCGCTCACCTTCCGTAGATCGAACGGTTCAAAATGAAGGGATGGTGACATGCACTAAGAACTCTAGTTCAGATCAAAAGCGAAAGATGGAACTCTATGGTCTCTCGACAGTGTTGATACCAGTTTTAACGTTAAAACACGTATCCGCCCTTTGCTTAACGACCATGCTTTGTTATTTTCTGCTCCAAGTGTATCAGTGCGTGATGACTATCATGAGCGGTCTCTTTACGATTCGAAAACGCACGCAGATAGGATATTGTCATATGTCTGTATAAAGAGGTTGATTTGTTATTTTCTGCACTTATCGACTGTGAGTGATGACGTATCGTGTCATGACTAAGATGGATGTTATATCGCTGTGAAATCGCACGCAGATGGATTCATGCCTTGTCCTGTCCTATAAGCATGTACCCACCTGATATCACTTGTTAGCCTTATAGTGTAGAGAGAATTGGAAGTATGTATGCTAGATATGCAAGGAAGCGCGAGAGAAAGTGATAGGGATGGTGATAAATAAGAGGAAGGCGAGACGACGAGAATGCTCAGCGTATCGAACGTGCTACCCAAGCGTCGCGTGCCCGCTTTCGCAATCTGTCCTTCGCTATAAACAGGGGAAGAATTGGAGAGATTGGGGGAATTTCGCTATTGTTTGCTCGTCCATTCTTTTCATTTGCCCGAAAAACCTAATCTTGTGAATGCGCAATCTAATACGTAGTTTTTTTTCTTGTATATTCTTAGAATTGTGTTCCCTCTCGATAGCTTGACCAGTAGGGGAAACCATCGCAACTTCGCTGTCTAGCGCACGTGTACAGTTATTGCACTGTGTTCGTGTTATCAATCGAATCTATCAACAGATGGCAACGGAAAAACGTCAGCTCGAAGATCTTCCATCGCCTTCTAAGAAGGAGAAGTGCGAACCACTTTTCGAAGAGGAGTGGAGCAAGGTTAGTTATGTGCTATTCCCATTATATTGTTTGTATCTTGCTGCGACGTCCACACTCGATCGCTCGTGAGAGTGAGTAGAGTGAAACGATGTTCGAAATTTATTTCTTCCACCAGAAAGCGCTGAAAGCCGAAGCGTAGTGACGAGGCTCATGTGACCCCCATTTCGAATCGCACATGATCGGAAAGGTGCAACACGCATCGGCTTATCTATTGGTCATACATCAGAGAATAGTCGATTACTAAACGACAATTTGCGGGATAAATATTTTTCAATTGTCTACTTTTACTTGGAGGAACTGGTAACCACGTAAAGAATGTTGTAAGACTATCACCGATAAGGCGAAAATGTGCATTGTAATCCGTGCAAACCATTCCTTATTTTAACCACGGATATGTGAAACATACTTTGAAGATTTACCCGGATGAGCTGGTGATCACGTGGTTCTACTTCCCCACTGCCACCAGTAAGCGAATCGACACGAAGCAGATCAAGGGCATCTACTATCGGTAGTCACATTATTTTCAACTTTTGTCATCTGATGGTGATGGTGGCCCACTCTTCTTCGTGATGGTTTTTCGAACTCGACTATGTTTAAAAATAATAGCTTATCGATATTGATGATTCTATTTTATATTTAATGTATACCCGATTCAGAGTTCAAAACTTCTCCGAAGACGTGGGCGTTACGAAGAACTGGGGCATGTCCTTCTCGCCCTGCTGGTGGGCATGTGATATGAAGAGGTTCGAGATAAAATTGTACTTTTTTGCTCTCTCCTGGCCGTACAAACGAAGAAAATCAGTTCTTGCGATGCCAGTGTTGACTGAGCACTGGTAACCTGAATTCTGAAATATGTAAATTAATTCAGAGGCTTTCGAAAGAGCGCGGAGCAGCGCGGATTCTACAACGTCGTCGTGGACATTGGAGACGGAACGATGAAGGTCAATCACTTTTCCGATTTCATCCTTTTTTTACTTTAAAAAACTTACTTTAAAATGCTAAATAATCCCCTTTGGAAAGTCGTAGGCACTAGGGTTGGAAAACCGAATTCGCAATGCGACTTCGAATTAGCAACCCTAGTAGGCACCATCTTGCCGTAAAAGATCACTCAAAATGTACTTTACAGGGTTTCACAACCAACAACCTGCGTCCTTTCCTAACGATTCTTCGCCGCCAGTGCGGTCCGGGGGTCATCTGCAGACAGGGATTCCCGTTTTGATCCCTGATTGGCTCGCTCAGAAGCACACCGTTCTCAATGAGCTCCGTATTTGTAAATAAAAACTATGGAAAATAAAGTTCATAATTTCAACTAATGCTGTGAAAATCCATGAATCTATGAAAAAATGAATCGTAAATGCCATTCAAAGTACAATCAAGCAATAATGCACAACGCCAATGTGCCACGAGAGTGCTCTGAATGCGTTTACCGTGGAGAGCGAGTTCCTGAATTTCTCGATAGAGAACCAGTTCATGGCAAACTCTGGCTATCGTGTTCACGAATTAATGGAAATGTCCACGTGCATTATATAATACATGAATAACGCAATTAATGGACGTTTCAGATCTTACAGATTAGTGCAAACAAAATCGATAAGGTTGATTGTTCCTTGTGGATACTCTAGAGCCGATCCTCGAGTCGAAATAGATTGGATAATGATGATACATTTTCCCTAGGAAGCCATCCCTAACACTCATTCTGTTAGTTCGCACCGGGCCCGTGCGCTTCGACACTGATCACTTTGGAGTACGAGCGAATGGAGAGAAACAGCGAAATTTTGGCAAGCTAAACCGACATAGAAGTTGTATTCAATCACAATTTCGTGTCCCCTTCTGCGCTCTTAGTTTGATCAGCGTTTCGTGGCGAGAAATAACGGGAGTTGGGCCAAATATAAACGTTGAGAATGAGGTGAGGCTATCAAGTCGTAGGTTCGCCTCATCTTCTCCCGCATCCTTCATGTATTCCCTGTTCATTCTCGCTCTTCTCTTTGTCTGCTCTATGGCGCAATGGGCGGAATGGATAGAGGTGAGATTCATAATCGGTTTGAAAAACATGAGTAGTGCTATCTTCGAAACTCGTTTTGCTGTAGGACACAGCTAGACTCTAATGAAGGTTTCATTTTGGAGGATTTCCAGGCATATTAGCACTGATGTAGTCAAAACGACGGTTTTATAAAAACTTCCGAAAAACCGAGGGCTCACACTTCAGATGCAAAGAAGGCCGATGCGTTTCATAGTGATAATGTTGTCGAATAGCATGGAATTACTGTATCCTCGGAGGCAAGTCACTACTTACAGACGCCCGGCACACCCTGCTCGGACACTTGTGGATATTGTGGAGTGAGACTAGCTGCGGAGAGGTCATGCCCCGTATTAGGCAAATGCTCGTGAGTAGAGACGTTTATTCTTGAGGCCCTTGGATGAGAATGATTGCTGTGCGAATATACTCGTGCTTGTCATGCATGCAAAAAACGTAAAAATGGAGCTGATTTTATATTTTTTCGGATTAGCTCAAAAAAATAGAAAATCGGTTAGTGTATTATGTTTTTTTTCTAGAATTGATTAGGTCTACCTCCTCAAGGGACTGTGAAAGCTCACACCAATATCGTAGTTCATCGGCACATTATCATTAGTATCTGTTCCTCCTCTGATCATAGTAACTCGGTTGGAGTTTTGGCAAATTGTTCCTCACAAATGCTCTGCAGTGGCGTTTCTCAGCGATACGAGGAATGCGGCCCGAAGATGTGCTCTTTCCCGAGGAAGTACTGGTTTTTCCTTGTTCAATATTTGAAAAAAAATAAAATACTAAATCAAACAGTAAGAGAGATAGAATAAAAGCGGTACAGTCGCACTCACGTTTCCTACAATCATAGCCGGAAATGGCCGTGTTTGAACAGCAGGGTAGACGTCCCTACGCGGATCGGGGGGTTTGAAGTTTCTAGTGGGAAGGAGAGAGATATAGAGAAAGAAAGGGAGATCACCGTAGATAAACTAAAGAAATGCAAAGACTTCTTACAGTACCTGCTGCGCTGGCTACGTCAAGGGTCTTCCTGATGGCGTGAATTTCGAGTGCATCGCATTGGCAACGATTGTTGCCAAGACGAAACTTGCCTGATTCACAGTATATATTGCGAGATGTTTCAATTATCTGTATTCATCGACATACAGTCCCACAATTTATCGCTAGTTTGATAAATGATACGGCATTATATTTGTATTATTCCAACATATTATTTTGAGACAGCCTGAAACATATCCGAGTATCGGGACAAACTGAGAAAGTTGTGATGCTATGTTTGTTACGTGCACACATACGAGTTTGCGTCAACCATCTTGCGAATGTCACGACCTGACCCCCTAATATTCAAGGGAAGGGGAGGTTGAATCATTGTCGACGTTGAATAAATACGACCCTGAGAGGTCATAACTTAGTCTGTGAAATGCTTCGTTCGCTTATTATCCTCTCGTTGGTTGCGTGCGTCTCCGCTACTTGGAGTGAGTGGAAGGAGGTTGGTAATTAAGTTTCAAGTGGATAATCCATCACTAAATATTAACCATTGCACCCATAATATTCACAGACGGGTGCATCTCAAACAGTTGTAGTGCGCGCCATCTGACCAAATATGGCACCCTTTCATGAACATCTCGAACGAAAAAGCCCTCACTTTCAAATCAAATCACTACTTCACATGCAACCCCTCCCCAGGGGAGTGACAAAACCGCAACTGATCGCTATTTGCTGGATATCTGCGCTAACATCTTGGGAGTTATTTCATTAGTATGTGTCCCACCCTTTCCAATCGTTCCCTCCTCAGGTGAACGGGGAGTGTTCCGATAGCTGCGGGATGTGCGGCATTCGAGTCATTGCTGAGAGAAAGTGCCTGACGAAGAATTGCATGTGAGTATTACACCAATCATCCATTCGAGGCACATCCACAATATGCCACCGGTGTTTCCATTGTAGAGTAACGATTAAAAAATCTGAAACTTCTTGATAAGAGCATCACAGCATAGCCATTGGGCGTATTGTCATCACATTCGCTTGCAGAGGCCCTTCTCAACAGACTGAATTCTGCGGAGAGAAACTGTGTGTATTCCCGAGAAAGTAAGCGATCTGTGTATCTTTGATTCGATGAAACCCTGAAATACTTGTTTCATTACCATTTTCATGAACTCATTTGATTCATTCCGTTCAGAACCTGCTGCGAGGGATACGTGAAGGGTCTCACCGAGGGCAACACGCTCGAATGCATGCCTAAGCAAGAGAAGGATGATTTTGTCGATCAGATCACTGTCTGAAAGTGCACCAATGATAAATCTCACTTATTAAGCGTTCACAAGTGCAGCCAATAACTATTCAATTTTGTGATATCATAAATTGATATCTCACGTGTTTGTAAGATATAACTCTTTCTGCTTGCGTTTGCATTACGCCGTATGTGGGTACAGTGAGAACTAAGCTGTCCCATACTTTTATAGTGTCTCGTTGAAAGCAAATTCTATATACGATCAATATCCTCTTTTTTCATGTGAGGCTCTCAATGATTTTATTTTTACAGCTAAGAATTGAAGTGAAGGAGTCAGATATTATGGGCAAAATATTTGAGGGTCTAAGCGTGTTTATGTAGAGGTTTTGCCAGTGGAGACACATAGACACGTCACAAGTGTTATCTCTAGGGCGCGTGCTATCAGTACTTTGGTTGGGCACCCAGATATTATGGCGCATCGATCGGTTTCCCTCTCGTGGTTTTCCTTCGTCCTGATTATTGGCTGCGTTCAACACATTTACTGTATACGATTCGGCGATGCCGGGACAGCCAACATAATGAGGTGAATGTAACTATACAATTGTGTTAAAATTGTTAAAATTGTGTATTTAGTCAAGACAAATTGCGCGGTAAAGGAACGGGCGCACTCGAAAATCGGAATGGCAACGTATTCATGGATTTTCCAACTGGAGCACTGACAAGTATTCGTTAATTTGTATTTTTTTCAGTAAATCAATGTTATGGGAGGAACCTGCAATCAATGTTCTCTTGGATTGCAAAAAAAGCGCTGTACACTCGATTCTTATCACTTCGCGTGCTTAGAATGTGCGCTTTTGTACCATATTGTGTTGCAAGCGATGTTTTGGGACGTCTATCGATTTTTTCACGATTGGTGTTCTCGTAAACTAGAACAATAGGCAAGCTGTAACATTTTAGGAATCGTGCGGTCCGATGACATAAAACAACCTAACAGTACGGTACCTCCCGTATCTGATAACCATATCATCCGTAAGTTGTTTTTTCTCGATTTGTTATGTTAACGCGCGGATACGAGCAATTCCCACGGTGTTCTCACCCTCTCAATCTCAAACACAATTATCATTTTTTGGGAATTGTCCGCGCTAGCATAAGAGATGCTTTAAATAATAAATTTCAAGACTATATTTTTCTAAGGCCTTGCCGAATGCGAGGAAATCTGAACTATTTTTGCGTAAATTATGATATTAAAAGATGCACATGAATAATCATGACTTTTTTATGCATTATCGTGATTTCTACAATAGTAAACAAATTATTTGATTGAATTGATATTTGCCAAAATTCATTCAACTGTTGTCTTTTTTCGAAAATTAGGATACGCCACCTTCCAACGGAAGGTGTATGGATCTTAGACCAATGAGAAGCTCTGCCCATTTCAAAGATCGTTTATGAAATGTTCAGTGCAACTCGTCATCGTTTGTCTGTTCGTCGTTCTGCTCTTCACTCTTATCCGATGCGTTCTCTACTGCATGCGACTCTACGACGAGAGGAGATTGTATCAGAGGTTGTAGATACTCAATTGAAAATAATGTATTTACTGTAAATTGTGTATTTAAATTGATGTGAAAATAATTATATTGTGCATTAGCAATGTGATTTTCTTTACTAGAGCACTTCAGCAATACAATATGCACTTTTGGAATACATATCGTGGTGGAAGCCATCGAGTCGGCCAATAGCGTTAACGAAGGAGTGTCAGCAAAGTTAAATTTTTGACGCAGTCATAACCATAACCTAGACAATGATCCAACGATCATAGCGCGAGCTAAGAGGATAAGCAAAGGTCAATCGCATAGCTCAGTGGTAAAGAAGTCGCCGCGTAATCGGAAGGTTCGAATCCCACCAGTTTTTGAAAAATCTTCTAGATATTTGAATTCCGTCCCTTCCCTTCAAGCCCTCCTGGGCATTCTGTCAACTAATGATAACTCGGTCCAAAATAGTGTCGAAAGTAAATGATTGGTCTTTTAATTTTGAAAATGACGCTTCATTTTCCATCCATCATTTTAAAATGACGTGTCACAGCGTGTCAGAGGGGGTCAAAAATCCAATTTACTGTGTGCATCACATATATTCGTGAAATGAATCTCTGAGCAATGGCTTCTCTTCTTCTCCGTTCCGTCGACAGAGCATGCAAGTCTTGAATGCTATGAGCAGAAGAAGAACGATAGCAACCACGAAGAAAATAACATCGACCAATTCCCATCTCTCTGGAGTAAATATCACGGCTTTCTTGTATTGAACTGGGGTATTCAGCACCTGGCATCTTTTCTTTACACGACTGCTAGCAATCTTCGAACCTTTCTCTTGATATCAGTCAGTCCCTCATCATACTTCTCCAAGGTATCATAGTAGTCCATGAGATCATGATGATACCATGAAAAGAATTTGTCATATATATGCATATAGTGAAAAGTGTGTTAAATAGCTCGTAATTCGGATAATCGTCTTTTCATTTCACGCAGTGACTCGACCTGTCGATCGGCGAGTGAGTGTGGCGAAGGGACGGTGAACCGAAATACGAACTATGCGTGCTATGACCAACCTCGTTTCATTCTTGGAGAAACACGATCAATGAAGCTCTTATTTATGGAATAATAATTCATCACATCGGGATCAACTTGCACCCAATCTACAATTGTATATTTGTTATGACGTTAATCGAAGCCGTCGAGTAGAATATATTTGCTTGATCAATGCATAACAAACAAGTGCCAACCTGGTGCTAGAGGAAGACCTTTGACGAAATTTGCAAAATATGAAGAGTAGACGCGATTTAGCCAGATCTCATTGATATCCTCAAAATCGGATTTGATGGCACCGAATAACAATTGCAATCTCCTGACCATTTTCCGTTCATGGGATCCACCAATGTATAGAAGGTCATCTCCATGAATCGTGTGCTTGGGATAGTCCAACTGGTAGAGATAGACCTATGGGGATATATTATAAAATTATAGATAATGAATTATTCAGAGAAATTGCTGAGATATTTATCGGAACTATCATTGAAAGAAGTACCTCTTTTCCTACTTCCGCCTGTGCCTTAGCAAACTTCGAATTGGTAACGAATACAGCTTGCGAAAGCGTGTTATAACCAGGATCTGTAAAATTGTCTCACCCGACTTTTTAATGTGTTTCTAAAAATATCGCAAGAAACTCTTGAGCTATCTAAACGCCTATCAGCATATTTTTCTGAGGTTCTGGCCATAGTTGCCCAACACTGGCGGCGAGGTGTTTTCAGACCATGACCTCATGGTTAAGCACTTCCCCCCTCTAGTTGAGGGGGGAGTGCTCAACCATGCGTAGTTCATGGTCAAAAATCGATTGGTAGGTCAACGGTAGGTCAAGACTAGTTACCGTACCCAATCAATAGTACAGTACCCAAATACCGTATACAACTACCGTAACCCTCGATTATCGCAAACCTACTTTATTTTTAAAAACTCCTGGTACCGTGTCCAATCGATTGTACAGTACCCAAGTAACTACCGTAACCCAGTTCCGTGTGTCAGATCCAGTTCCTTGGGTCAAACATTTTTTTTCTAAAATTCCAAAATCGAGCAAAAAAAAATTTTAAATTCTTCTTCCGTATCTATAATTACTCTATAAACATTTTATGATCGATTTGGAATTTTTAGAATTTTTTTTGATTTTTTTAGAAAAATGTTTGACCCAAGGAACTGGATCTGACACACGGAACTGGGTTACGGTAGTTACTTTGGTACTGTACAATCGATTGGACACGGTACCAGGACTTTTTGAAAATAAAGTTAGTTTGCGATAATCGAGGGATACGGTAGTTGTATACGGTATCTGTGGGTACTGTACAATTGATTGGGTACGGTACCTAGACTTGACCTACCATTGACCTACTAATCGATTTTTGACCATGGCCCTCCTATTCATGGTTGGGCACTTCCCCCCTCAACTAGAGGGTCGCCGCCGGCGTGGGCAACTATGGTACCCCACTCACCGAATTTCCTCGATTTGACGTCAATCGCGTACTTTTTGGTGCACTCCTCTTCGTTTTGAATTCCAATGATGCCATTAATCTAAATTCTATCCTTTTGTATTAGTGAAATCTTTGAAAATGGACCGGATTGGTATCCTCAGTGTCGAAAAATATTGGACTCTCGAACTCATTCAGTAGTGATCCGAGCATCAATTTAGTTGGCTGAACGTGTTTGAAAGTCGATGAGATAATCGGGACATTGAATGAGCGATGCATAAATGTGGTGACCATTTTGGGAAATGTTTGTATTCATCTCAAGAATGCTTTAAATAACATTTATGTAAATAACATCCAAAAATAATGAAAAGGAAAGGACATAAGAAATACCTTTGCCGATTGCAATAACTCCATCACGCTCTGAACAGGCAGTAATTCTCCGCCAAGAATCACAGCGTTCAGATGAGTCTTTGATACTAAGCTAATTCCTCCTATTTTGTAAGCGGCGTGAAGGATCTCCCTATACAAAAGATATTGCCTTGAGTTTCTGAATCAATTCTGACTCAGTTGTCAACGGTCGAAGGCAATCGATGATTTCCTGTGCTGAGCCAGTGCACTGCAAAGTGAATTTCGATATATCGAATAGTACGAGTTCCAATGCTAGACACGAAAACCCTCATAATTTCATAATTCAGATTTTTCAGCATCGAAGGTTAATTTTGCTTACTCTATCTAACCACACAATTATGAAATTTCATTAAATATCAGGTAGTACTCTCAATATGATCAGCGGTATTCGATACACACATAACTCACTCCCAATTCCTTGGCAACTCGATGCGATCGTTTCACCATATCCGCTTCATCTGCGAACACCATAGGAGCACTCATCGGAATCGCCCGTTTGAATATGGGCGTTTCTGGAAAGTAAAATGAATTAAGAATTCAACATGCTTACCGTCAGGTTTGTTGAGGACAGGAGAGAAAGTGAGAATAAAGATTATCTGCGCGCCAGAAGAATGGCCCATTAGTGTGATATGAAATTTTTAATTATACAACTAATTCGTCACAGTAATTTGCCCTACTTTATCCTTGTCGCCTCCGAAATTATGGATTTCCTTGCGCACAAACCGGAGGCTTTCCAGGACATCTTCAATAGTAGACGATTAAATTTAGAAAGATAATGAACGGTGACCGTGTATTTCGAGGTTTGCAGGAACCACATTTTCATCTCCCAATGCTAGAACTCCGAAGACGCCGACTCGATAGCCGATTGTTACTAGCACGATTCCTATAACGATGTGCGATAAATTACATTCAATGAGATTAATAAAGTAAATCCGTTCAAACAGATTATAAAAGACAAGAGACAAATCGCACCTTGAGAGGAGTACTTTGTAACGAGACTCTCATCGGGGAAGGTTTGTGCTCCGCCAAACAGATGTCCACCTCCGTAAACGTAGTGAAGCACGGGGCAGGACGTGTTGGACTGAAGCGGACTGTGATTTTTTAATCAAACGTCGAAAAAAAATTCAATCTTTTTTGTCTACTCAATTACACGTTGAGGCATAGATGAGCACAGACTAGGTACACTGTTTTGTTTTTTCAGGGTCTACTAGTGGTTTCTTTCGCACTTTCTGCTACAAAATTCAAGAAACAGCTCCGGACTTCAAATGACCACTGATCACATTCTCCTTTAGAGTGCGAAATTTAGGTAAAAACTTCATTTCTCCTCATTTCCCACACTTTATCACTGCTCGAACTGTTTAGATAGAGAAAAAAATCTGCAGAACTCGTGCAGAGCGCCGCAACGACTAGTTGCGGATTTTCTACACAAAAATATACGATAACTCAAATTCAGATCTCTACCTCCCTGCACTCCATAGAGGTGTAAACATTGAGCGTGAGACAGTCCTCGGAGAAGCCCGAGCCCACATCCTGCCAGAAGAACTTCTGCGCGCAGGCTGGGCCGAAAATGTTATGGAAGCATTCATTTGCAATGAAATACGGGCGATTTTATTTCAGCTTTGCGATTTTTTGATCTTTGGAAGGACTCTGAAAAGATTATTTCAAAAACTCTTCTTTGGACCATCCGGATTAACTTTGTTACGCGTTCTCAGACAGGAATTTGATGCTTACAAGGTGCCGTCGACTGTATTATTCCATGGTTCTGGAGGCACCGGTTTCTGCCATCTTCTTGGTCCACTCGGTGGAGAGGCGTAGGGAATTTTCTGGAAAAAAATATGGAGAGAAGTAGAAGTATTTTATATTTGATACGTCTTTCTATGCTGCAAACGGTCACATGGACGCTACGACAGGTAGATAGGCAATCATATAATCATTCCATACCTTAAATATTTCTGCGACAAATCCGCTCTCCGTCTGGAATTCGTATCCTCTCACAGAGCCATACGAGGTGTGCATTATTGGAAAATCCGAACGTGTCGATACGAGATGAAGAAGGAGAATAAGAAAAAGTGGATTGAACATCCGAGAGAGTGATAGGGAATACTACCACGTTTTACTGATAGCTGACTGTCACGTTCGGTACAGTAGTGTACCACGTTTTTGTACCTTCGGCGCTCTATATCGGAATAGTATTATTGTTTCCTCATGCTTGAGAATCACACAATTCAGACACGACATGTGATCACGGTTAAACATTGATTGCTGATGTATTCTAGACTCCAAGATATTTGAGACTAAAAATTAAGATACGGTGACCTAAATATCGAACTATAATCGGAGTTTCTTTGGGAGGATTTAGTTTGGAGTGCACAGCTTTTCCCTAGCATATTGAAATGCTTAACGAGCACAAGATCTTCATCCCCGGAATTGTTTTACAGGACACGTATTGTTGACAATAATTATGTACTCATAATCAAATACATGATTGATGGAAATTTACCAAATATTTTTTATCAAATATTCGAGAAATCTATTGGTAAATAGTTTGATAAATGAAGCCACGGGATCTTTATTATACACACTCTCGAGGTTGACTCGAATTACGAATTCTAGTTAGTAGTGACTTCGCCTCCTTCCTGACTCGTCCACATATCTGCAACGTTTTGATCAGGCACTAGGTCGGATGAGAACTGTGACGACATGCAGCGTTTGATATATCACAGGCGGTATGTCGTCAGTGTACTCATCGTGGATCGAAATTCAGTGCAGTAATAGGCTAAGGATGGCATTACACAATTATTGATATTATTCATTGTCCCAACTCTAACGCATAGCACAAGGAAGAGATCACGAAGAATGAATAAAGTTATTTCTTAAAGAAGGACTGTCAGCAAAGTTGAAATTTTGACGTTGTCATAACCATGACCGACCTTTGTACAACCATAAGAGATTCTGAAAATTTCAAAAGGATATCTCTATTTTGAACCGAGTTATCATTAGTTGGCAGAATGCCAAGGAGGGCTTGAAGGGAAGGGACTTGCGGGAATTCAAATATCTAGAGGATTTTTCAAAAACTGGTGGGATTCGAACCCGTAACCTTCCGATTACGCGGCGACTGCTTTACCACTGAGCTATGCGATTGACATTTGCCTATCCTATTAGTTCGCGCTATGATCGTTGGAAGATTGTCTAGGTAATGGTTATGACAGCGTCAACAATTTAACTTTGCTGACACTCCTTCTCTAAGAAGCCATCGATATACGCTACCAAGACTGTTGACTAAGAGTAGGCCAAGCTATTTGATCATGTATACTTATAAGCTTAACGGAATAGCCGAAGCTAAAGATTTCATGTATGACCTATTTAAAGGTCGTTTACGTTGGAAGCAACCTATTTTCAGGCAGTAGTGGTATCTCTTCTTCTCTACTTCGTCTGCAGAACTGAATCGCCTTGAAAGCAATGAAAAAGAGAGCGACGAAAACAATCGAGTAGAAAACAATATCGATCACTTCCCATCGCTCAGATGAAAATATGAGCGCTCTCTTATACTGGACTGGAGCATTTAGAATCTGAAATCATAAATATATTTTTTTTAGAACCAAATCGCGAACCTTGCTCTTGATTCGAGTCAAATAGTCATCGTACTGTTCCATTTTCTCGTAGTAGTGCATGATATTTCGATGATACCCTGGAGAAAATTTCATCAAAGTCAAGAAAATGTGTTTTGGACAACCAAGCTTCATTGAAGGAGAAACGTCATCAATGAAACTTTTATTGATGGAATAGTAGTTCATCAATTTGGGATCGACTTGTTTCCAATCTGAAAATTACCAATTAGTAGATTCTTCCAATATTATTTTCTCGCAACAACGGAGATTTTGCTGCAATAATTTGCTATATAAAATTCGATGTATTGAGATTCAAAATTCAGGAATAATTCAGCCGACCTGGCGCAAGAGGAAGGCCTTTGATAAAATTAGCAAAATATGAAGAGTAGACGCGATTTAGCCAAAATTCATTGATGTCCTGGGGAAAACTGAATTACTTTGAACAGGGAATGTAAAATCCATGCACTATTATATTTGTAAAATTGGTACGTTTACCATGTCGCGCTGGTGTGAGCCCATAATATAGAAGAGGTCATCGGCATGTAACGAGTGTTTGGGGTAGTCCAATTGATAGATGTATACCTGAACGAAATCACCCATGTTTCATGAACTATGACGGATATTTTAAAACCCTAGACCACATGCTATTCATGCATGTTATATTGGTGAAATATCCAGCTAGTGATAGCAATATGCAAATAAATGTGCACCTCTTGACCAGCTTCCGCATGTGCTCTTGCAAACTGCAAATTGGTGACGAACACGGCTTGCGAGATCAAGTTATAGCCAGGATCTGAAATACCAGGCTGTGTCTTTTTCAGGAAAAAATGCCTTTGGAATGTTCCGCAAAAAAAATTTTCAAAATTAAAAACAACAAGGCGAAAAAAAACAGACCGAAACTTCCCGATCTCACGTCAATCGTGTACTTTCGCTGGATTTCTTTGGCATTTTTAATTCCAATAATCTCGTCAATCTCAATTTTTTTCGAAGCTGTCATAAGCGAAATGATTGAGAAATTAACCTTAATGACATCATCAGAGTCCGCCTCTTGCAATATTTTCTTGGCCGTTTCTCCTCCCCATTCGAACTCATTCAATAGTGAGCCGACCATCAGCTTAGTTTTCTGGAAATGATACAAATCGAGCACTTTATTGAGAAATTGGTATAGCTTCGCACAGTCAGCCGGATGGCATAGCGCGTGAAAAGAAGGGGCGTTTCTAGCGGAGAATACCCCCCCCCCCCCTTCCCCCCATCCCTCCATTCGCCCTTTCATTTTCAATTCATTCCCGCTCTTGGAGTGGTCTAGGGGAAGGGGGGCCACTCTCCGCTAGAAGCGCTAGAAGCTAATAACGATTCCCCAAATTTTAAACGAAATTGATCACCTTCGGAGTCTCCATTAACTCCCGCACACTCCGGACTGGCATCAGTTCTCCGGCAAGAATCACTCCGTTTAGATGTCCGTTCGAAAATCCATCTGGTCCCCCAATCTTATAAGCAGTGTGAAGGATCTCCCTGATGCAGAAGATGATGATTCGATTTTGTGAGTCAATTCTAACTCTGTACTCAGCGGTCGTAGGCATTCAACGATTTCCCGAGCGGAGCCAGTACACTGCAAGTGCTTGATTTATCGACTAGAACACCTCTGCGATACAGTCAACACTGAGAGTGTAAATTGGGCAAAATTATTTAAACAAATGCAACATTATAATATGTTCTAAATAACCATGCTTACTCCCAATTTCGTAGCCACTCTGTGCGATCTTTTCACCATTTCGGCTTCTTCCTCGAAAATCAGCGAACCGCTCATGGGTATCGCTCGCTCGAAAAGAGGCGTCTCTGGAAACCCATGCAAATTATTGTATACTAAAATTAACCAGTACACACAACTACGTTTTCACACGTAAGTCATTCTGACACATTGGCCAGAAATTAGCGATGACTTATCACGAAACGACTCCCTGTTCTGCATACTCGAGATATTACATTCATAATGAAGATAATTATTGAGAACTCATTCAGATAAATATGATTAACGAGCTCACCTCCAGGCTTGTTGACCACGGGCGAGAACGTAAGCATGAAGACGAGCTCCGCGCCGGAAGAATGACCCATCAGGGAGATATGAAAGTATTCATTATGGATTTTTAATGAATATAACACTACTTTATCCTTGTTTCCACCGAAATTGTGAATTTCCTTTCGAACGAACCTCAGACTTTCCAGAACATCTACAAGATCACTTGAAATGTACAATCTAAAAAACAATAAAGGCGAAATCACCGTGCATTTCCAGATTGGCCGGAACCACATTCTCGTCTCCCAAAGCGAGCACTCCGAAGAAGCCGACGCGATAGCCGATTGTGACCAGAACGATGCCTACAATACATCATCCACATCTCGAAATAAATTAAATGTACTGGACTACAATTTTATCACCCTCCGAATATTTCAATATTTTTTTCGTGAAAAAACCGACTAATCACGTCGTGAGCT
This sequence comes from Pristionchus mayeri, assembly GCA_036245805.1. Classification (NCBI taxonomy): domain Eukaryota; kingdom Metazoa; phylum Nematoda; class Chromadorea; order Rhabditida; family Neodiplogasteridae; genus Pristionchus; species Pristionchus mayeri. The sequence goes on along the minus strand of BTRK01000003.1, from coordinate 11,905,137 downwards.
GTACCTCTGGAGGCATACTTCATAACGAGGCTCTCGTCGGGAAACATTTGCCCTCCACCAAATAGATGCGCACCGCCGTAAACATAGTGCAGTACGGGGCAGGAACCTTTTGACTGGAATGATCGTTGATCTTTTTTTTCGAAAACCTTTCGTCCGCTACATTACTATCACTCTCTCATTGACACGTGAGAAACACACACTATACCATCACGATTCACTGTTTTGATTGTTTTTCGCAGTCTACTTGGGAATGCACTTGTTCACTACAAGGTCCGCTAGATGACGATGTTCAAACATTCAGACTTTGTAAAATCATACCACGCTCCCTTCTTTCTCTACACTTTTTAGACCGGTGTAATGTACATAATAAGTAGAGCAATATAAAACGTTCCGACAATATTAGTTGACCTCCTAAGCCGCTAAATCTCTGAGCCGGATTTTAGTACTTTAATTATTATACTCTTAAAAGTGTTTTTAATTTCAATTTTCAGTCATCATCACATGTCAGGCTATAGGGTTTGCGGAAAATATGCGGCTGAAAAGATTATATAAAAAACTTTCTAATTTTTCGTTTCGCTTGTTTAGTCGCGTACTCGGCATGGTGTAGGACACAATCCTAATCCAATATTATATTGTTTCTCGAACTCTAATTGCAACAAAAAGTTTACAGATGTGAGCTCAAGAAACTTGCTTCTCTGCACTCTTTTGAGGTGTATACATTGAGCAGTAGGCAGTCCTCAGAAGAATCGGACGAATATCCACTGAAGAAGTACTTCTGAGCGCAGATAGGACCGAAACTGAAAACAAACACACAAATTGTACCCGTAATTCAATATTTTAGGACAAAATGTTGAAAAAGTGTCAACGTCCAATTCGGATACATGTAATCTATCAGTTATTACTTCTAGTAAAAAACTCACAAGGTCCCATCGATGGTATAGTTCCATGGCTCCGGTGGTTCCGGTTTCTGCCATCTTCTAAAACCAATCGGAGGAGAAGCATAAGGAATTTTCTGGAAAATCATTATTGATGTTGTCGCTAAAAATAGTAATACCTTGAATATCTCTCCAACGAATCCACTCTTGGTTCGGTATTCATACCCTCTCACGGAGCCGTATGAAGTGCGCACAATCGGAAAATTGGCTAGTGATGATGCAACAAGTGGAATGATGAGAATAATGAGTGGCGTGAACACCATGGAGGAGACTACGGGGGTTGACTGTTGTGACTGTTCCCGTTTTACTGATAACTGCCTGGCACACGCTACAGGTCTTTTCTTCGTGCTGTTGTGATGAGATTGATAACGAGAAATGTTGGTAATAGTTATGGATTCTGAAGTGAAACGATTTGTATCGCAGATAGTATCAATTTGAAATAAGGACTTGAATGTTACGTTTGGAATGTGTGTCTTACTTGTTCAGGATCAACACGTTCTATAAGACGAAGGTATCGAGTAGCATTTCACGGTAAATGAGACAGTGAGTTGTCATGACTGCTGCAAAGTAGATTGCGATGTGGCATAAACCCTCTGTCGCTCATACTTTCGTTATTCCACATCCTCCTCACCTCATATTGTCCCCTAACACTGACAATGTTGGAGGATACCTCAGTGTGGAGATATTAGCCATTGTATCTTTCGTAGTACCTATCAATTACTTCTGTCGCGTATCGAGCTTTGAAAAAAACTAACACAATCTACAATATTATCTACAATATATCATATATGACATTGTGACAGGCGATGCCCTTATGGAGTTGTCTTGCACATCGCCCAATGCTAGTTATCACGCGTTGCGGTCATGCCAACGCATAGTCTCATGTTCTGGGATATTTGAATCGACATGGCGTCATACACAATTTCAATCTGTTTCCTCTCCCCCACTTTCAATTTCTTTCAATTCATATTTTAAACTTCATATCATAATACACAATATTTTTTAGAAGGGTGATGCGACTTGCGGCTATATTCACAAGTACCATTATTGATAGCAATTATTGCATCTGAAAAGCTTCTGAAGTGTCTTGCTCTCAAAGGACAAGACGACGTGCTCGAGAGCTTGGACAGAATCGGAGATATCAGTCAAAAACTGCTCGAACTTGGCTTACCCATCGACGAACTGCTGGGATCACTCCAATCCATTGAAGAGGTTTCACAAATTCGCACAACTAATCAATAATTGTACTCATTTACTGGCACCTTTTCACTATATTTCGAATATAAAATAAAGGAATATAAAAGGAATATAAAATATTTTCAGAAGTATTTATGGTCTGAAATTCCAATTGGATTCGCGAAAAGAGAGCTTGAGTTGCGGCCTCATGAGGGAAATTATAACCTGTACAATTACACTCCGACCGCGCACAAAATTCAGGAGATTTTCGAAGAGCATGGATCACCAGGGCGAGCTTTTCCATGTATTCACCAATTATCGAAATGTTTTCAGCTACGCGTACCAAGTAATAGTTACAGTGGCGAGAGATAGATATATGTGGAGCGTTGGAAGTTTGAGGTATAGTTTGCAGTTCGGGTCACAATCTCTTCACTTTTCACATTGGGCCAGTTGATATTTAAGGTCCGGAGACTACGTCAATATCACCGTTTACCAAGGCTTCGACGTTCACATCTTCCGATATAATACATCTGAAGTTAATGAAAGAAAAGCATTTGCTAAAATATGTCCGGAAAAGAGAAAGGAATTGATTTTTTTTTTTTGGGCAATTTTGTATCTTTTTCGAGTGCGGTTCAGTTGTGCATTCAATAGCTGATCAGCAATATTGTGCGCATAAAGCATTTCAAAACATACGAAATTAACCAGAAAATGAAACGTTATGCAATAGTTATTTTCAGTGTCCAAACAGCGAAGATGTTTCCCGATGACATTCTCAATCATCTTCATACTAATCACTCAACTGGGCCACTCTATGGAAACGATTTGTATCGATCAGCGTTCATCATTCAGAGAATGCCGCCTCTAGGAGATCCCATTAAATATCCCTTTCCTATCGCTTCTGCGGGCATTGCCGATGACAGTTTCTTATCGACATTCAAAATTCTGCCCTATAAATCCCATCCTGGCGCAAATTTCAACATCACATATGCATCGATGATTTACTTCCTAATGTAGTTATCACCAGTTAAGATTAGGAAGAAAACTTTAACGCATCAAAAACACACAATATTTATACTCAAATAAGTACATCATCACTAATGTACCCTCTCTCTAATGACACTTTTATTGCAATTTAACGATCGAATGATTACGATAAAACGAATACAATATTATGGACGTATAATACAGTAGGGATTATTTTACATCATATTTTTTTCTTGTACCCTTAATTGTTTTATATTTTAAATTTCCTTCATTCGTTTCACTTTTCTTGTTTTCGTTCAACCAACTCATTGGAATATTCAACAACCCTAATTGCCATAGTCTGCTCTTTCCCTCCTCCCTCCCTCTCCTCTTCTCCATTCATTCCCGTCTCTTATCTCCATCGCGCGCGGTCGATGGCTTACGGAATCGGCCAATGTCTCACGTATCCCATGGACAAACCCGGCGGGACTCCAGCAGAGATCAGGTACTTACGCCAGCTTAAGGGAAAGGTAAAAGTTCAGACAGGTCAATCGATTTTACAGTCCTAGGGTGTAGTTCGGTGAGGCCGGTACTGCTATGGATGTAATCGTGTTCCAATTAGGGTTGTATTTTTTCGTGACTTGTTTAATGTTATGCTTGACTTCAAGAGGGTTGAAAAATGAATACCTACGAGCCATTTATCATTGGTGTCATGAATTCAAAATCCAGGGCTTGCCTCGCTAAGCTACTTACTCCCGAGGCAACTGTGAAATCGCCAGAGCAGAGATCGATTTACGATGAGCTGATCTTTCAGATCGTCAAGAGACCGGTGAGAAGAAGCAGATCTGATAACTTTTTTTCGATATTTGACCCAAATCCCTGTCATCTCTCATTTCATCCCTTTCGCTTAGAGGTTGGGTTACCGAAAATCATGGAGAGATACCATACCAATGAGTGGGATAGAGGAAAAAGGAGGGGCGGGGTGGTCAAAATATTCAAGAACTGCCCAGATCTAAACTAGTTCGACCGGTCGATTGGCCATTGAGTGTGTAAAATAGAGGCAGGGATAATTTTATTTCTTTCTCAGTTCGAATAATTGATCCGGCCCTACCCTTGATATAGGGAATTCGAGGTTCACATATAAGCAGATTCAGATTGTTCACGTCGTAATAACATCAATAATATCAATAACAACAACAATGATATGTGTTTTGGAAAAGCACCTGTCTAAGTCTACATATTGCGAGAAAGATGATTCCAGGACGGTTCCCCGATCCGATTCCAATACGAGCACGTCGAGGCGATTCTCACTACGGTAAAGGAGATATTCAAGACTGGTATGTTTCGAAAAATATGTTGTTGTTGTTGTTGTTGTTTTTTCTGTTATTATTATTGTTTTCGAATAACAACAAGTTTTTTTCAGAGAGTTCCCTAGTCGAATGCGATACGTGTGATTGGCGATCTTCACGGAGAATCATATTTACATATTTTCATATTTACGGAGAATCATGTACGCACATGAATCATATTTGCTTCTGGTGATGTAAACAAGAGAAACAATCAAAATTAATTACAGGAAAAGAACATTCGTTTCATCTACAACTCGTGGAGGGGACGACCAAGCAGTAATAATTCGTTTCATAGACAAATTTTTTTTATTGGACTTGAGTTGGCAAATTTAATGACAAATGGATATAAATCATTAAAAAAGGCATTATAGATGATCTGTCGAGCTACATTCCCGCTCACCAAGCCTACTCTTTCCTGTTCCTGGGAAACTACATTGACCGGTTTGCTTAGTCTTGAATTGTTGTTTTCCTTGATAATATAAAATAATTTTGTTGATCCAGTAATTGATACAAAACATGTGTTGGTATATTTTATTTTAGCAATTATTTCAGCGGCGAGCACTCTCTCGAGGTCCTAATGATTCTATTCACCATGAAGATCGTGATGCGACTGGATGATAGACAGGTTCTCCAACATGCATTTTATTTTGTTTTATTATTGTTATTTTGCTTGGTTATTTTATGTATAGTTATTATTTTATTTTTTTTCAGATCATCATGCTGCGAGGAAATCACGAGACTCGCCAAGTCAATTATTCAGGAGGATTCAGAGATGAGCTACTAAGAAAATTCGAGATGGTAAATTGCATTTGATCATTTTTTTGTTATTTTCCAAAATACGATATCAAACTTTTTTTGAAAACAACAACAACAATTTCAGTCCAAAGCACTCGATCTCTACGAGCAGTTCAACGACGTATTTAATCACATGCCACTCGCTTGCCTCATTTGTAAGATTTGATCCGATTGATATTTGTTTTGTCCTGAAAAAAATTGAAAATTGTAATGAATGCGACCAGTTATTTAGGCTCTCCATTTTTTCACTTTTAGATTTGGGTGTTTTTATTATTTCTTTATTTATTCGTATAAATATCACCATAAACTATTATTGTTAGAATTATAATGTTAGAATTATTAGGCAAGAACTGAGCAATGTGCGGGAGTGGAACCCTCAACGTGAATCGAGCCAGTCAAATGAGAGTAGAGAATGAGAGGGAGAGAATTCCCTGATTGTTGTCTAGACTGATCATTCTAGACGAAACATCTCCTAGAAAATCGTCTAGACGTCAACACTGTTCGCACCATTAAATGTTGATTCAGTACATTTCATTTCAAAGCCAATCGAGTCCTCTGCATGCATGCTGGAAGCTTTGATCTTTGGCCTTTGATCTTTGGACTTTGACCTTACTTTTGCCGCTTCTGTTTAGATTCCCAGACCACTGGAGCGCCCTGATCTGAACGAGTTGGCGTGTGGTATACTCTGGGCTGAATTCAAAGAGGGAGTCAAGGGGTACGAAAATACCACTAGAAAGATTACACAAAAAGCTAATAATTTACCGATCATTGCAAGATTATCATTAATATCGACTGGCAATCATTCAGCTTCGAGCCGGACGAATCGCGTGGCATTAGCGTGCGTTTCGGAGAAGAGGCACTGGAGAATACGATGAACCAGCTGAACGTGCTCTCCATTATCAGTAGTCATGAGGTTCAGTCGCTTTTTCTTAGCTAGTAATCGTTAGATCTAGAAAGCTAATAAGTAATCGTTAGATCTCTCTCGATTTTCACCCTCTCATTTCTACTTACATTAAGAGAGATTGTACAGCATAATCAGACAATCGAATACTTTCTCGAAATCCAGTGATCAGGGTGTGTCATTTTTGTTCATTTCAGAAAGTCAAAGAAGGATGGCGCAGCATCAAAGCTGGAAAGAAGACCTTCTACACTATCAAGAGTTTCGTAGATGACAGAAAAGTGAGAAACTGCAGAAAAGTGAGAAAAAGTGGGATGGGTTCTAATGAGACAGGATCCGGCCTTTCTGGACAGGGTAATGTTTTGGTTCCTAATTCTCCGGAAAGTGAATTTTCCGAAGGCGTGTGAAAGTCGGCGTTAATTAATTGGTGAATCGTTGCTAACAACAATTTATGTTTTCTGTATTATTCAGATATCCTACACTTTTCCCGTTACTAGCGTCAATTATGGATGCGTAGTTGAAGAAGATCGTTCCGAGATTCGAGAAGTATTTTTTGTCATTCCCAAGCCGGAAAATTTTCTGAATCGCTACATTAAAGGGACCTGGCACTCTTAGAACATTGCCGCCCATATGAAATGTATCACCTTTCCGTTCATCTTTGTCAAAAAATAAAAAAATAAAAATCAATAATTAAGCTAAGAATGAATATCAAAGTTCAAGACCGGAGCCGGAATTAATACTCGGGTTGAAAAGGTATTAATTCCGGCTCCGGTCCTGAAGTTTTATTTTCACGGGCTAAGAGTCTCGGCTTACTGTGCTTTTTGTCTTATAGATCTTTTATATTTTTTGTAATTTTACTTATTTCCATTTTTTTTTGATTATGCTCGCCGAGACCCAATTCAGCATGGCTAGCGTTAGGAAGAGACGTTGCTTCCTCTGTGGGGAGGAGGCGGAGAGTACAAGGAACTTCCCTCATCGGTCGAGACCTCTGCTTCAAAGGGAGTGGCTGCTCAGACAGGGGCTAGATGAACAGGGAACAGCTCGTCTAAGGGATAGACACTCTTCGGTGAAAGAGCCTAGATGGTGTTTGCGCCACTTCGACTCCCCCTCCGATGAACTACCCAAGGACGTGAGTTCTATAAATTGTTTTACTAAAATGAACCTCTTCTGTCCGCGTGACGAATACACCTGCCCATTGCTTCAGCGCCGAAGTGTCGTTGTCCGCCCTGTTTGCATCCCTACTGTCCCCCTACGCACGACTAGACCAGCGGATCTCGTTCCGCCATCCCAATTCGCTGCCACACAACCAGTTTACCATCAACCCCCACGAAGACAAGTGAGTTCAGCTGCAGCCTAACGATATCTGAATGAACATCAATGGGAGATTTATATCTACGATAAACTGCAGTAAAACTATAAGGCACACAACATCAAACTATTGATCGATCTTGACACAGTTGAATCATCCACCTACAATCCTCAATTAGACACACTAAATCGACTGATCATGGAGCACATGCCCGTTCCAGGCAGGACCAGGTTCGGTTCGTCGCTCCCGATTACTTTCTCCAATCGCTTCGCATACAGATGTAAGTGGAAAGTATATTATTCAGAACTCAAAGAATACATAATCAATGATTTTACATAAATGTCATCATGAAAATTTTGAACAATAAACTTTACATAAATGTAATCATGAAAATTTTGAACAATAAATATCGGGACAACTAAGCATGCAATAATGATACGAAACAATTGATGAAATCTAAAAAAAACAAAAGGTTCCTCGATGGCGCCTCCCCCCTCCCGACTCCGACGACGATCCAGACGACGTCGGTTCCTGGAATCAAATGGATGAGGTCATACCAAAGAGGTTCAAAAGTGATCGCTCTACTGCAACAATGGCTACTATCCAGTCACAGGTGAGTCATTTCGGGGTAATTTTGCCAGTTACTAGTTGTAGCACTCGGAGTACCGGTACTCTCAAGATTCTAACCAAGGGGAAGAGGATGAGGAAATGGAGGAGGAAGAAGAGATTGTGAAAGAGTTGGGCCGATATGCCGTGATAGAAGATGCTTGCCTGAAGCGGCTGCTAAAGCGGTGTGAAGAGTGTGGGGAGGTACTCGACCAGAGTCTGACCGATATGAGGAGAGAGGGAAGTGCATGGGTTGTCGCCTATCACTGTCTGAACCACAAATGCAATGCCGTTGTGATCATTGAGACCCAACAGAAAGTGGGAAAAGGGAGAGGACAAGTATTCTCGTTCAATCATTCTCTCGCCATTGCTGCATTTATAACTGGAACCCCTACTCCGGTAAGAAGCAGTATCTGTGGCTAGGAGGTTTCCTGTTTTACAGAGGTTGTGTGACCTTGGATTTCTTCTCAAACTCGATTTGCCATCTGACCGCATTATGCGCAAGACAGTTCGTGAAATTGGGAGCGTATCTATCAAACGAGTATACGATTCCTGGCAAGAAATGGCAAGAGAAATCCTCATGTATTTTTGAAAATCTATGATATTTCTATAATAGGGTAATGGACTAGAAGTATCTATCGATGGACAGTTTGATGCTCCCGGCCACACGGCAACTAACAATAAAAACACGGTCATCGATTGCCATACGAAACTTGCAATCGCGTCGGCCGTATTACACAAGGGATTACCAGGAATAGGTACAATTGCCGCACTAAAACGAATAATCTGCAATCTCAGACGGAGTTTCCTGTCGTATGGAATCAGTGGGCACCCACCAAGCGCTTGTCGAATTAATCGATAACGGCATAGAAATAAGGTGATGACGTTTATAAATAATAAAGCCATTCATCCACGTATTCTAGACGGAGAGTAGGTGATCAGAATATGATGGTTAACAAGATATTGCGCGAGGATCCAAAGACAGCGAACATAGAGATGACGCTAGACTGGTGGCACGTTCAGAAGTCCCTGAGAAAGGAATGGTGGCAGGTCGGGTGTACACGAAAATCTAATAAATTTCGTAATCATACACAATTCAAGATGGTGATAGCAAATCCCGCCCTCGCACCCTTCTACCGAATGTTTTTCAACCACCTGTTCCATGTGCACAAGACATATCCCAAGAAAGAAGATCGCCCTCGCGCCCTCGAAGTTGTTCAGTCGTTTGTTATGCATATCCTGGGCAAACACAAGTGGGCTAAGGTGATACTAATGCAGTAGAGTGTCATCGGTAGGTTATGTTTATAGAGTGATGAGTTCAAATTGATCACGAAGTGCGAACATGGGAAACTGAAGAGGATGAAAAGGGGAGAAAAGCGACTGACATTGAAGGTTTGAATAGGGGAAAGCTAAACTATTTCGAGCGTGTCACTAATTGTAGGCTGGCAGCTAAGAATTAGAAACGGTTAGAGAGATGCTGTTCGCCCCCAAGTTTGTAAAAGCTTACCTCTCTGCTGCCTCGCTCATCGACACTTCAATCAATGAATCTTTTCACTCGCTCAGTCTTATGTATTCGCCAAAAAGATTCGCTTGGTCAGTGAATGATCGAAAGGAAATAATACTCGATTGCAGCGCTCCCCACTATTACTCGTTGAAGACCAAAGTGTCCATTCTTCACTATAATAGTCTCGCTTTTGATGACATATTAGGGACGAGAGGAGAGATTGGAAATGCGCTCGTTTCTAGGAAGGGAAGATTAGTAGCAGCGATTAAGAGAAAGAGAGGAAAAGGCACCTATTGTTGGAGGGATGAGGTAAGAAAGACTGTTTTCGGAATTATATGTATGAGCAATTACAGATTATGGAAGAAAGTCTACGCGTGAGAGACGAGTTGAGCGAGCAACGGGTGATGCGAAGAATGGGTGTTCCCCGAGATGATGTCAACGATGAGCTCATTAGTTGGTGGGAGGAGAAGGAGAAGGCTCAGCTGGAGTCGGGTTATGAGGATTATGAGAAAGAGGGTTTCGATTTCGGGGACTCTAGTGAGGAAGAGATGGGACCTCAGGAGAATGCGGGAGAGGACAAATCCCAAGAATTCTAGTACTTGTGATTCTCGATTATATGTTGATAAAAAATACAAAGCAATCATCCATCGGACACCTAATTTTAGAAATTGTCAAGGGATATTGAGAGGAAAGGATACGTGTTTTCATATAAGCGAAAGTAACCCACTCTCGGGGTAGATCTCCTCGAGGGTGGTGGTCTTTCTGTCCTTGACGAGACGTCCGAGCTTGCTCGCGGGCATCCGTTCCTTGTCTCTTTCCTTTCCTCTGCATCCACAGCTGCAAAATGAATAAGAATATTTTTTACATGGCACATTGAGATAAACAATATTTACGTGATCGGGTACCACGTGGTACGGTCCCGGCATCATGTGATTGATTCCTGGTACCACGAGATATGTTCCCAGTACCTCGTGGTACCGTCCCGGGGCGGTCGGGTTCCGAAATGGTACCGCGAGATACGGACCTGGTACCGACCTGGTCACACATGATACTTATGAAGGACTGATATGCTAGAGACATGAAGCCGAGTCCCCACTCACGGATGGCGGTGGCCCCAGTCCGACGTGACCGTTGTAGTCTCCGATAGCGGCGAAGGCCTTGAAGCGGGTTCGCTGTCCGGCTCTGTAATGAACATATTTACATAAAAGTAGACTATGTCGGCAATGCTCGAAGTAAACAAGTACAACAAACGACCTTGTACACATACTTCCTATGTCAACGATTTGTCGGCCCAGGTGAGGAAAGTTTTCACCGATCAGCAATATCACAAACCTGGTCTGCTTGTGGACGGGGATGATCTTGAGGACCTCATCCTTCAGGTTGTAGCAGAGATAGTCGATGAGCTCGAACTCCTGAAGTGTTGTAGAAACTGGTAATGCTCACATAAAAAAAGTTTTTTTACTCGCAAGCACATTGGTGCGGGGAAGTGTGTCTAAGCCTAGCCTTTCCCTATGAGGCCATTTTTCTCTCCTAAAAAGCCAAACTCAATTCCACGATATAATCAAACATGTTGTCAGTATAAAGTCAAAGCGTATTATCCTATCGATTTTATGTTTACGCCACCTTAGCAAGTTTTAGAACGAAAATGAAACATAGAAAAAACATGAAAAATCATGTGGTATTTTTTCTTCAAATCAAGTAGGTAGGTGTCAATTTCGATATTTTTTATGCTATGTTACGCACAGCACCATTTTCGAACCGCAAAAATACGGAGAACATTTTAGTAAAGTCGAAAACCATAAGGACGCTGAATCCAAAAAAACGATAATCGGAAAAATGTTTTCGAGCTGTAACATTTTTTAACTTGAAAATTTAAATTCTATAAATAAATATAAATATTAATTGCATAGTAAAGGTAATAAATAACCTATTAGTGAGCTATGAACGCAACTTTGCAAGGTGTAAAATGAAAACACATGAATGCACTACGCTGCGATTGACATCCGAAGATATATTCCCGTCAAAGAATAAAATAGAGCCCGCTTATCCTCAATCTCTACCAAACTAAATAACTTATGCAAGATTCGGGGGCAATACATGCTATGGTATACTTAGAAATTAGAATATGGAACGTAATTTTAATAAATAAACGTAAACTAGCCTTTGTTGAAGCAGATCTTCTTGAGACGCTCGAGTTCCTCACGCCACTTGTTGTCCATTCCGGTGGAGAGAACCTAAAGCATATCCATGGTAACCTCTACAGGAACAACATGTTTTGCAATCGCCAAATGTGAAGATATAAAAAATGAAATATGGTTCTAAGAATATTACACACCTGGGCAGTCTTTCCGCCCTTGTAGTCTTTCTTTATGTTGAGGAACCAGTCGGGGATCTTGTACTGGGTAGGGTTCAGCATGGCGGTGGTGATCTTCTCGATCTCCTCATCGGAGATCTCTTCAGCTCGTCCGGTCAAGTGCCTGAAAAACAGCAGTACATAGCAACCAGCGTTATCACGAACTTGATTAGCCTGACCCTGACTCTAAGCATTCTAATCATGTAAATAAGTACTCGAACAAACAGAGTCTAATGTGAAGTTCAGGGACCAATAACCGAAATTAAATAGGAGCAAACCTTGACGGGCGCCAGAGCGAAGGGGTCATCTTGTTTCCATCGATGTTGCTGTTCATCACGCGATGAATGTGCTGGAACTTCTCGGGCATGATGAGGGACGACATGGCTGTCGTGCCTTAACTGAAATGGCTCGAGTTAAAGCGAATTCTCACGTAAAAGAGCGAAAACTGAATAAAACATTGGCCTCAGAGGGATGTTGTGTATTCCCTAGTGTGGTACAGAGAGGGGCCGCAGCGTATAAGTGACTAGTTTATACAGAGACGAAAAATAGACATGGAAAGACCGGGCGACTAGATTGCTCGAGAGCTAAAATAGCAATTGACGAGGGGAGAGAAGGATGCACTTCGCGAGAACGCGCGGGAGAATGAGAGTGCGAGAGAACGAGCGGGCGCACGTGCATTCTAGTCAACAACTTGCAAATGGAGCGTAAACAACTGGGGGAATGAGTAAACATGCGACATATGAGTGTCTGTGTACCGGAATAAGGGTAAATCGATATTAGCATGATCCCTATACAACACGGGCATTAATTGAAGCCAAAACAGTATGTATGCCGTTAATTAAGGTGTTTACCGGTCTCGGTAAAAGAAGAACGGAAATAATGCACGAAATACGAGTGAAAAACAGGAAAACATCAGCCAAATATGGGCAAACTTGACGCAGAGTCGAGGGCACAGTCGCGTCCTCCCAACCCTGACTGCCGATCAGCGGGTCAGCATGGCCGGATCCAAGCAGCCAACTGATCCGACCATAACTATGTTTATCGTAATCGGGGCGAACACACGGAACAATTAATTCGAACCGTATTTTTAAAATCACGAATTAAATTTAATTATTTTTTAAAATTTTTTTTATTATTTTTAGTGATGTTTTTGGATCATTCTACGCGCACAGGGATAATATGGTTTTACGTTTCCAGGTCCCTTTAAGAGCTTCACGGAGGCTCTGTTCAATGCTGGAACTATACTTTTCGCTGTATTAATGGTAGCCGTGAATTTCATAAATACAATTTGCAATGGATTCGACATATTGAAGATCTCGCATGCCCTAAAATCGCAACTAATCGAAAAACACTCATACAGGCTCAAAAAACGGGAAGTTCCCACCTGAATTCAGTTCGCGGATTAATATCTTCTGTCATGGGTAGAATAAGTAGACGAGATGAGCTGAGAGATCAAGAGGAGGAACAACTGAATGAGCCCGCGGCTCTAAGTCCTATCGCAATTTGCCTCTTGCCAGACGGCGAGAGATGACATAGAGACAACGCGGATAAGAGAGACATAGGCCAGAGAGACCATCAGAGAGTCAATGTGAAATCAAGATAATCTCTATCGGTCCTAACTCCGCCTACTTACTGACCAGTATAAAATACCGGAAGTAAGATGAGAAAACAGTCTTAGTCTTAGGACATTCACACTTCATCTGTACCAGCCTTCACTCCGCTCCACTCAAGGAGGAGAGGGCTCTGTCCGAGTCCTCTCCTTCCTCCCTCTCTTACCAGCCTTTCTACCGCTTCTATCAATCTCTCTCATCAACTATGTTCCGCTCTGACATTCCATCCCCTTACTAACTTATATCTGTAACACTATTGATAAACTTGTATCTAACACCATTGTTCTATAGCCTGGCAGCTCTCACGGTACACTTGGGTTGTTAGGATTGCTAGGGTTATATCCAGGGATAGTAACTGGACTCGCGATAGACCCGGTCTCTTGGCCCATGGCTCGCGCCCGACCACTATAACTGGATTAGGGGTTGCATAGACTTCCCCAGGGAACGGGTAACTGATTGGGATTAGGTATTGTATGGATGTAACCCTAGATCATACTCTTTAGTATGAAACTTCAACATTTGCACTGTACAAAGTAAATCCGAACCTCCGATTCAGAAGGTAATTTACAGTTTTCCACATGCATATGCTTGAACAACAATTGTAGTGTATCAACTTCCTCTCGCGCCCTACATTCATTCTACTCGATCGGAGTTTTACTATTCTCTCAATTCTTTCAATCTACGATAACTTCAATACTTGCCTCAAACGAAATACGAGGCTACGACATCGCGTCTTTTCCAGAGGTTCCCTACTTCTTTCGCGCAAGTACATGAGGCAAGTTGACCGCTTCTGCAAAAATTTCTTGCATATCGTCAATTAACTGTTTTTTTGCCAGCTTCTCAACAATCTAGAATCGGGTAGATACAACGCTCTGATCTGACCAAGGTTCCGACTGCAAACACATTGCAAACTCGATGAGTGTGCAAGATGGAAACGTATGGAGTCCAGGTATTTTCGAAATAAAGAATCAAAATCAGAAACTTGGCTGTAATAAAATTTATTTGAGGATAATAACAGCTCCGGATAGAACAGAAGACTATTTCACTCAACTCGCGCTAGAATCGAACACTGACGGATTCACGTCTATCGGAGACGAGCTGCTAAGGTTATTCAAAAAAAATCTTTAAAATGTGAATGATCACTTCAGGAGCGATGTTGCAGTGTATAATCGAGTGGAAAGACACGTATTTATTGCTGATCAACACTTAGCCAAGCAACCCTTCTCATTCATGATTTCACGGTGAGAAATCAATGTGGAAATTAGTAAGCACATTATCAGGAAAAGAAGAGATCTCGTGGAGGCTTTCAATCGAGCCATTGCCTGGACAATGCCCATTTATCCGCGTTCGTTTTTTTACAATTACGTATACATTTTTGTTCTATTGGGGTGTCCGGAAAGTTCGTATAATGCTTCAGAAAAAAGTCAGTTCGCGATCAAATGCAGTGATTGCGCAATCTGTTTGTCAACAATGTATTGCATCATTCTGACGTTGAGTAGTGAGAGGATTTAATCAGTCTCCTAGGTGCTACATTGATTCTTGTGATGGACTCCCATCTCTACCTCCGAGCAGTTTTACTTCATTACTACCGTCTTGGCCGATCCGTGAAGGAGGCCCACTCTGCCCTGGCCCAGTCGGAAGGAGCTGACGCCCCCTCCATACCCTTCTGCTATAAGTGGTTCTCCCGCTTCAAGAAAGGGGAGTTTGGTCTCGATGATCAACCCCGCTCTGGACGCCCTCCCTCCCTCGATCAGCCTCTAGTTCTCCGCACACTGAAGCGCAAGCCCATGGCCAGTGTGCGTGAGTTGAAGAAGGATACTGGTACTCCCAGATCAACGGTGTCCGATATCCTCCATCGATCTGGGAAGAAGCCGAAAATCCCACAAGTGATTCCCCATGACCTCTTCCCCGAACAGCTGAAAAATCGTGTTCAAGTCTGTCGGGAATTACTCCATCGTAGATCCAATCTTCGATGAGCCAAATCTATCATTGCTTCAGATGAGAAGTGGATCACGTACGATAACCCTGTGAGGAGACTGCAATGGGTGGATGCAGATGAAAAGCCCACGCCCGTCCCGAAGAAGGAAGAGCACGGAAAGAAGGAACTCCTCTGCTTCTTCTTCTCAGTGCTCGGTCCCATCTACTGGGACATCCTCGCCCCTGGCACCAGCATCAATGCCGACCTCTTCTCTGAACAACTGCAAGATGTCGCGATCAGAGTCCCTCCCAGACTCCTGAACCAGGGCAAAATTCTTCTTCTGATGGACAATGCTCGCCCAAATCGAGCGAAGATGACCCAGAAGAAAATGGACGAGCTGAAGATCGAGATGATTCCCCATCCACCGTATTCCCCGGATCTCTCCCCATGCGACTACCACTGCTTCCGCTTTCTCTCTGACTTCTGCAAAGGAAAGATAGCGAAGTTTGAGCCCGCTCAAAATGATCATCTAAAATCACAATGGGCTAACTCATTAGCGTAATTTGATGTAAGACTAGACCATTCCCTACATATGTTCAGATCAAATCAGTGACTCAGAGTATGCGAGAAATCGATGATCGTCATGAAACCAAATTTCAGATTTCCAAAAAATTTTGAATCACTATTTTACCGGGAAGAAAAATCGTGGTGCAACTTCATATATGTTAGTGAGAAGATCGTACCTAGTTCTTTCTAAAACTGGGTCGAATGCTAAATTTGAATGATCCCTTTCCAGATTATATGATGGATTATGAGTAAGATCGAGTGATGGAGCTGTTCAATCGATTATTATTCCTGATCCAAAAATCAAACTGATAGTACTTAGAATATGGGCGATATAATATACAAATATTGTACCTTTCATTCATTGGGAAAGTCTAGCGGAACTAATCTTCATCCTTCTACAAAATTTGATACACACGAACCATTCCAAATCCGACATTTGGTGTCCAGGTTGGGGTACCTTCTCTACCAAAAGTACCTACCTCCCAACTTGCCCAAGCCATGAAGTAATAACATAAGGGTAGCTGTTGCAAGTAATCACAAAATAACTAGCCTATCAACTGTATGCGAAACATTAAATGGCAAAATATGTAGATTTTAATGCAATATTTTTGGCATCAATATTTGAATACATGAGGTTTGTTTATCGCACAATTACCAAACTGACAATTTGTGCTTATCAGGACCGTATCTTTACATGTTCAGTATGTTTAATCTCTAGGACAACCAATATGAATGTATGGTAGATAAATTCATGTCTGGTCATGGCCCGTGGATCAGCATTCGCAAATTGGAGCATTTTACCAGTTGGCCTTTTGTGTTAGAATTCACTCTAATTTGCTGTTGTAATACACGACCATGGTACTTTCCAAAAATCTCATTTGATTAGCACCATCTCTCTGACTGATAGAGAGAACTCGGAGAAATGCATAGCACCCGTTATCAAATGTAATGACTTGTACCTCACACTGTGACCACAATCCCGATGTTACAGATCTGCACAAATGTGCGCTAGACAGAGTGATGAAGCACTCATTATGTGAGAATAACCATTTGAAAATCGGTCGAAAAGGAAGGATGTAAAATGTCAGAAAACCAAAAATATTGAAATCGGACAAAACTTCTGTTCCAACCTGATAGTACATTTTTTTACAATTTACAGGCATAATGGCTCGCTACTTATCTCCTTACGGTGTCTACTCAAGAAGGGTTTCAAACATGGAAACTGCATCCCTTAAGCTGTCCAATCTCAACACAGTATGGCAATTCTTTGCAGTTTGTGTAGCAATTATCATAGTTGTATTCATTATTGAAGTAATTGTAGGAAATTTCATTGATCCATCAAGGAAGAAGAATCGTGTATGTAGATTGTTCATTTCAATTCAAAATTCGATGAGCACACGCTATGATAAACATAGTTCGCAAGGAACTGTATGTTCTTCTTGAATGTATCGCATTTGTGGATTTTAGTCAGTTTGACCACTAGAGTTCGTAATTCGGGTCACCGTATCTTCATTTCACACACTATCCCGACCGGTGGAATGGCGAGATGGCGAGAGAGTGTGTAGAATGAAGAGACGGTGGTTTCTCGAACTCTATTGATCGCTGATAGGCAGAAGCTGAAGCGTCATTCTCGCTAGCAATGGTCTGACTCTCTTCGTTTTGCACGCTCTCTCACCTGTCAGAGAGAGATCGTGCAAACTGAAGAGAGTCAGACGATTGCTCCTTCTCGCATTCGGGAGCAATGAGCAAATATTGGACATTATGGGCCAATTTTGCTGCATGTAGCCCGATCTCTCGCCCACCCTCGCTAATTGGTCTCTAACGCTCCCTTTCTTCCTTTCCCCCTGTATTCATCCCTCCCCTTATCCTCTCACGATGAGCCTGGTGGCAATCGGGCAATATCAGGACTACAGTCGCCTCTCGGATAATTGCCAGCTGATGGGATGTGCCCGAGCAGGTATGGGTTGTCATTTATTGAGCATCGGTTGAAAATACACTTAAAATACACTGAAAATGCCCTTAGAGAGAGAGAAGGGGGAGGGAATAGGCGAGGGGGTGGGGGAGAGGGAAAGAGAGGTGTTAGAGAAAATATGAATTGTAACTTCTTTCAGGCGTGAACACAGACTACTTCACGATAGTTGTTCGAGCTGCTGGATTTACAGCCACTCCTTATACTGGAGATGTCAGCGTTGAGAGTGGAAGCGATTACACCGGTGCTGTGTCTAATGGTTAATGAAAATCTTTAAGATATTGGTTCTGCCCAGAGTATACGATTAGATTTCTCGGAGTAAAAAAACGTTCTAGGTTCAGCAGATATATCATGGGAATTGTGGAGACAAGATGCTGGATAGGGTAATGAAACTTGAGGGCAAAAACAATAAATTAACTTAGTTGAGGTCTTCTTCACTCTTCCTGTTACTTCAGTGCATTACGGATACATCGCGAAAGAGGATCGACGCGAGATACGAGAAGTCAGTTGTTCAAATATTATTTGGGTGTGCGTTTCTTATTCTTCATCTCAAATAGTAGGGTTGTCCAAACGGTCGCCTGCGCGCAGCGACACCAGCGAATGTGTAAAATGACTATTGGTTTGAATACTTTCAGAACTTTCTCGTAGCATTATTCAATGTCTGCAACATTATCTTCGCCCTTTTCATGATTACAGTGAATTGTATCAATATATTTTTCAACGGATTTGATATTATCAAGGTGAAAATAATGAGTTTGATCAGAGAAAGATGGGCCACATTTCAGAATACCAAAGAAGCGAAATCGAAACCGATGTCTGTGCTTTCATTTATCAAGAAAACTGTCGCATTGTATATAACAAAACCGCTTCTCCGTTTGAGATGGTATATTTTTATGAAATGTTAATTTGGATATTTAAGTCAATCATTACCTTCTCGAATTCTCTTGTCGATCTACTTTCTCTCCGGGTTGCTGTTCTCACAGTTCATCCAATCGCTCACTACGTCGATTCTTGCCTCGGATGAGATCAGGGGATACGATATTGCGTCGTTTTCAAATGTGAGCAAATCCTTTAGACAACCAAGTTTCCTCTATAATCATCTCTATAATAAAGTGTATTATTTCGATCAGCTCATTCCTGCTTTTCGATAACTTGGAATCGAAAGATCACAATGCTCTGATATGGCCGAGTTTTCGAGTGAATACATACTGCAAAGAGGACGAATGCCAGAGATGGAGTCGACTATTGGAAACCAGGTAATTTTCCAAGAAAAAATGTCAACTTACTCTTTTGTAGGGTAAAAACTGGTTCGGAAAACACTGACGAATACTTTGCTCAACTCGCGCAAGAAACGAAATCGTATGGATTCACATCGATTGGAGATGAACTGCTCAGGTTATATAATTGTGATTTAAATTATATCATTTTGTATAGTTATAAAAATAACTAGCATCTTCTTAGAAGCGACGTTGTGGTGTACAACCGACAAGAACGACGCTTGTTCATCGCGGATCAGCACCTGTCTCGTCAGCCATTCTCTTTCATGATCTCGAGGTGAGACTGCCACGAAAAAGTATGCTTGGATTTTGGTGTTTCGTAACCAAATATTTTTAAAAAATTGTTTGTTTTTTTAATCCGCTCTTTTTTATAGAAAACGACGCTATATTGTCAAAGCTTTCAATCGTGCTATCGCCTGGACTTCACCCATATATCCTCGTTCGTTTATATTCCTTATGAACAATACATTTGGATTTTCAAAAGTCGACGTGTTTTGCAGTGCACAAGTGAAGAATCACAATTTCAGGGATCATGGCGCGATACCTCGCTCCTTATGGGGTCTACTCGAGGCGGGTTTCGAACATGGAAATCACAGCTCTCAAGCTGTCCAACTTCGACGCAGTCTGGCAGATTTTCGCCGTTTGCTATGCAATTGTGATGCTCGTGTTTATCGTCGCGATGATCGTAGGGAAGCTCAGACATTCATTTGCTAGCTTTTCCAATTGAGTCTTCTGGGTTGCACCATCGGATAAAGGCAAGAATGGCGTGGCTCACTTCTCCCAGTTGAGATAAACAAGCAAATGATGCGTTGGGACGACTTTTGTACATAAGACTTGTTGGTATTGGCTGTTGGTATACAATTCTGGGTTCTCAAGTGTGTGGCGAGCGGTTGAGTGCGATTTCGTCTCTCCGTCTCCGGTTCCATCCGCCCGGATTCCCTCTCCCAGACGCGTTGGCACGCGGGAGTTGTACGCCGCCACGATGGGTCGCCACTTCTACATCGGCACCATCAACGCCAGGACGCTCGGCCCAAGGGAGAAGCAGACGGAGATGGAACTCGCCCTCGACAAGATCAAGTGGGACGTGGTTGCAGTGCAGGAAGCCAGGATTGTGGGTTGTGCCTCGTTGAATCTTACATCCTCAGGCACTGTAGTCTACCACTCGGGCGGGCCCACTGCTTCCCATGGCGTGGCATTTTTGCTTCGATCGCAACTCGCGCGCGGAGCTGTGTTCAATGGCCTCTCCCCTCGTTTGGCCACTCTGCTCCTTCCCGATCTGCGGCTCTTCCTGGTCTGCGCTTACGCCCCTACGTCTTCCTACGATGACGACGCGTATGAAGACTTCCTAGACCAGGTTGAGACCGCCCTGCGGAGTGCCCCAAAAGGCCATATGCCAGTTCTGGTCGGTGACTTCAACTGTCGAGTGGCGAGGGAACCTGGCAATGAAAGATTTGTCGGTAACTTTGCCTCTCCCACACCGAACTCACGCGGACGCTGCTTCACTGAGCTCTGCGTGAGGAACAGACTGCGCATCCTGAACACGTTCCCCAAGAGGCGGCACGGTCGAATCTGGACCTGGCGATCCCCAAACGGCTCCGCATTCCACCAAATTGACTACGTTGCAGCGCCCGCCACAGCGAGAGTAGTCAACTGTGGAGTCGTTGGTCGGTTTGAGTTTGACTCCGACCATCGCCTTGTTCGGATGTGCCTCTCCCTCCCTGGCAAGGCGAGGCAGAAAAGATGCAGGGAGCGGCTAGATTTCGATCGAACCGCTTTTACTGTCAACGCAAACCTTCTCGCGTCACTGCCCCTTGCCCGCCCCAGTTCTGCCGCCGACGCCTATACTACGGTAAAGGCTTTCACGGAGACCGCGGCAACGAACTGCTGGAGGAAGCGCCAATCCCCTTCTTGGATCTTGAGTGGAACGCGGAAGCTCCTAGCGATGCGCCATGAATTGCAATCCAACTCCCAACAAGCTGTCGCCTACTCAGCTGCCTGCAAAGCTGCCCGGACGAGTTTCGTCGATGACATCAGGAAGCGAAAGGAGGCGCAAGCACGGCAAGCAGCAACCATGGGAAGGAGCATCGTGAAGAGCATGCTGAGTCTGCAAACCTCAAAGAAGCGCCTTCTAGTTCCCGACCCTGTAACTGGTGCTCTCTCTCAAGCAGCTACCAAGACAGTGGTCCAGAGCTTCTTTGACGGTCTCTACACCCCTGCAGTTCCGTGTCCACTCCCAGTCCCTCCTCAGCCTCTGGATCCCCTTCCTCCCTTCCTACCCGATGAGGTCAGCAAAGCGATGTATCAACTCAAGTGTGGTCACTCACCCGGTTCGGATGGCATTCTCCCTGATATGCTATACCACTCTCGAAACTACCTTGCTTCCGTTGTCGCTGATCTACTCAACTATCTGGTAGATCGAGAGTCTGTTCCAAGCGACCTGACCGAAGCAATTGTCACTCTTCTGCACAAGAAAGGAGACCCTACCAACATTGGGAACTTCCGTCCCATCTCCCTCCTCACCGTTTCCCTGAAGACAATGACCAAAGTCATTCTTCAGAGACTCGAAACTGTGCTTGAAGAAACAGAGTCCTCGACCCAAACCGGCTTCCGGCGCGGCTACAGTACTCTCGACAACCTGCATGCCATCAAGCAGGTCGCTGAACGAACCTCCGAGTACGGTATCCCAATCTATTGGGGTGTCCGGAAAGTTCGTATAATGCTTCGGAAAAAAGTCAGTTCGCGATCAAATGCAGTGATTGCGCAATCTGTTTGTCAACAATGTATTTCATCATTCTGACGTTGAGTAGTGAGAGGATTTAATCAGTCTCCTAGTTGCTACATTGATTCTTGTGATGGACTCCCATCTCTACCTCCGAGCAGTTTTACTTCATTACTACCGTCTTGGCCGATCCGTGAAGGAGGCCCACTCTGCCCTGGCCCAGTCGGAAGGAGCTGACGCCCCCTCCATACCCTTCTGCTATAAGTGGTTCTCCCGCTTCAAGAAAGGGGAGTTTGGTCTCGATGATCAACTCCGCTCTGGACGCCCTCCCTCCCTCGATCAGCCTCTCGTTCTCCGCACACTGAAGCGCAAGCCCATGGCCAGTGTGCGTGAGTTGAAGAAGGATACTGGTACTCCCAGATCAACGGTGTCCGATATCCTCCATCGATCTGGGAAGAAGCCGAAACTCCCACAAGTGATTCCCCATGACCTCTCCCCCGAACAGCTGAAAAATCGTGTTCAAGTCTGTCGGGAATTACTCCATCGTAGAACCAATCTTCGATGGGTCAAGTCCATCATCGCTACAGATGAGAAGTGGATCACGTACGATAACCCTGTGAGGAGACTGCAATGGGTGGATGCAGATGAGAAGCCCACGCCCGTCCCGAAGAAGGAAGAGCACGGAAAGAAGGAACTCCTCTGCTTCTTCTTCTCAGTGCTCGGTCCCATCTACTGGGAGATCCTCGCCCCTGGCACCAGCATCAATGCCGATCTCTTCTCTGAACAACTGGAAGATGTCGCGATCAGAGTCCCTCCCAGACTCCTGAACCAGGGCAAAATTCTTCTTCTGATGGACAATGCTCGCCCACATCGAGCGAAGATGACCCAGAAGAAAATGGACGAGCTGAAGATCGAGAGGATTCCCCATCCACCGTATTCCCCGGATCTCTCCCCATGCGACTACCACTGCTTCCGCTCTCTCTCTGACTTCTGCAAAGGAAAGAAGTTCAAGAATCGAGATGAAGTTGTGAGGGCTTTCGTGAACTGGGCGGTCTCAAAGAAACCCGCATTCTGGAAGAGAGGAATCGAGACCCTGCCCAATCGCTTGAGGGAGGTAGTGAGAAAGAAGGGGGCATACTTTGGTCACTGAGAATTGTAAAGCATTGAATAAAAAATAAAAACAAAAAATTATACGAACTTTCCGGACACCCCAATACTTGGCGTTCGTCGACTTCAAGAAGGCGTTCGACTGTGTGGAGTGGAATGCCTGCTGGCAAGCCCTCTTTTCGTTCGGAGCCCATCCCTCCATCGTCCACGTGTTGTGCGTCGAGGAGTCCGCCAAGGGGATACCCTCTCCCCTCGTCTCTTTAACGCAGTGCTACGATCAGCCATGGACAACATTGACTGGGAGTCGGATGGAATTAGAATCGACGGAAGGAACCTTTGCCACTTGGAGTATGCCGATGACGTGGCTCTCGTTGCCGAATCTCGACCCGAGCTGGAACGAATGCTGACGAAGCTGATGGACGCGTGCAGCCGAGTTGGTCTCGAAGTGAATGCAAGCAAGACCAACCTCCTCACCTCCTGCACCTCCACCCGCAATCCAATAATCATCGACAATCTGCGATTCGAATTCGTCGATAGCGCCACCTATCTCGGAGGGAGAATAGCTCTTCCCTTGGATCATTCCGACGAAATAGAACACCGGATTCGATTAGGGTGGCTGGCCTGGAGTAAGCTCTCGCACCTCCTATCTTCTCGAATTCTGTCCATCAAGATCAGGAGGAGAGTCTTCGAGAGCTGCATCACGGCTACAGTTCTCTATGGGTGTGAAGTATGGGCTCTGAGATCTAGCGAGAAGGAGAGGCTGAGAGTCACCCAGAGGAAGATGGAAAGAAAGATGCTTGGAGTCACGCTGAGGGATAGATGGAGGAATGACCGCGTGAGAGGGATTACCAAGCTGAGAGACTGGAATGAGGAAGGATTGAATCGGAAAGCGCGCTCGTCCCTCAAGATCAGAAGAATGGGAGTGGAACAGTGGAGCCGTGCGACAACTGTCTGGACTCCATTCAATAGGACTAGTCCCCCCGGAAAGCCTCGCGCGCGATGGAGAGATGACCTATCCCGAGCTATTGGCAGCCATTGGTGGAGTGCAACTTATGAAGACTACCGACCTATCATCTTCTGAGCGTTTCCGCCTGATAAGATAAATTGATTGATTGATTGATTATTGGCCGATCCAACATAAAATATCTTGAATGAGGTACCCATGCGAAAGCAAACGATCTTTCAAAATATATTTATCAGCGAATAATTGGCGATAATGAGTGGTATTTACCCATTTTTTCATGTTGCAATCTACACGCAAAATGTAGATGTTCTCTTACTTACATGATAAATGAAATATCCTACAACTATTTCAATAAGGAACACGAATAGTATGATTGCAACGCAAACTGCGAAAAACTGCCCAACTGAGTCGAAATTGGACAGTTTGAGTGCAGCGACGTCCATATTCGCAATACGCCGTGAGTAGACTCCGTAAGGTGATAGGTACCGCGTCATTATGCCTGGAACAATATGCCTTAGCTTTCCATCTTTCGGTTTGGACGTTAGTTGGACCCTACAAACCAAACCCCTCTTCCAACAACATTCACTAGTTCGAATGATAATTTTTGCGTAAATATGCATTTGATAAATCCTGTTTTCCTCGTACCCAGTGCTCAATAAAATGTAAGGCACTAACGAGGATAAATGGGCGCTGTCCAAGCAATGGCCCGATTGAAAACCTCCACAAGATCGCGACGTTTTCTGAACAATTCTATGTTGAAGGTCAGACTTTAGAAGGCCACCTCGAAATCATGAATGAGAAGGGTCTCCTGGACACGAACTGATCCGCAATGAACAGCTGTCTTTCCCGCCGATTGTAGACGAGGACATCGCTCCTGAACTGATTGTGTATCAAACACGCAATCATGTCGAAAATGCACCATAGTGGTGTACGATAAATAAAATAAATGGAATAACCTGCGTAATTCGTTGCCGATAGATGCGAACCCATATGTATTTTATTCATGAGAGAGTTGTGCAAAATATTCCTTCTCGTTTCCCGCGTATGTGTATATCCTCAAAGGAGACTTATCAGTAATACACTATTTATTTCTGATGTATTACTTATACCTGGGCTCTAGACGTTTCCATCTTTCGCATTCCTCCAGTTTGCAATACGTTTGAAATCGAAACCTCGGTCATATTAGGGCGTATTTGCCATCAAATTCTAGTTTGTCCAGAAGCTAGAAAGACTGATATATTTTCATTCAACTTTCTATGATGATTTTGTGCAATTTGTACGATAAATAGCAAACCTCCGGAAATGAATTGATGTCATAGCCCCGTATTTGGTCTGAGGCGAGTATTGACGTTATGGTAGATTGAAAGAATTGAGAAAAAAATACAGCTCCCAGGATGTACAGTGATAGAAGCGCGCGAGAGGAAATTGATATGCTGCGAGATTTTGTGTTTAATACTTTCTGTAAGCTAACAATAATACAATGTACCTTCTAAATCTAAGCTTTGGATTGGATCTGTAAAGAGTAATTATCAAAGAAAATAAACTTCCGAATTTGGAATTTTCCGTTGTTTTTGCCTAAAACGCTGTATTGGCATATTTATGACTTATCTGCATACCT
The DNA here is from genome assembly GCA_036245805.1 of Pristionchus mayeri. Classification (NCBI taxonomy): domain Eukaryota; kingdom Metazoa; phylum Nematoda; class Chromadorea; order Rhabditida; family Neodiplogasteridae; genus Pristionchus; species Pristionchus mayeri. The sequence goes on along the minus strand of BTRK01000003.1, from coordinate 11,879,500 downwards.
TTAAAAGATCAAATCCATTGCATATTGTATTCAGTATGTTAACAACAATCATCAGTGCTAGGAAAATAACGTTGCCGCCGTTGAATAGAACCGAGAGGAAACTCTGAAACCATTGAAAAACATTGACAGTTTTTAGAATCATAATAGTGTGCCGACAAGGTCAGGCAGAAAAGATGCAGAGATCGGCTTGATTTCGATCGGGTAGCTTTTACTGCCAACGCATCCCTCCTTGCGTCACTGCCCCTTGGTCGCCCCAATTCTGCCGCCGATGCCTACTGCAAGATCAAGGCTTTCATTGAGACCGCGGCAGTCAACTGTTGGAGGAAGCGCCATTCCCCACCTTGGATCTCGACCGCAACAAAGAACCTTCTTGCCACACGTCACCAATTGCAATCCAATTCGCAAGGAACTGTCGCCTATTCCATCGCATGCAAGGCTGCTCGAATGAGTCTCATAGCGGATATCAGGAAACGGAAGGAAGAACAGGCACGGCAAGCAGCGATGATGGGAAGGAGCATTGTGAAGTGCATGCTGTCTCTTCAGTCGTCGAAGCAGCGTCTTCTCGTCCCCGATCCTGTCTCTGGTGCACTCTCTCAAGCAGCAACCAAGACAGCGGTGAAGACCTTCTTTGAGGACCTCTACACGCCAGGAGTGCAGCTTCCTCTCACTGTGTCCCCTCCCGCTCTAGACCCATTGCCACCCTTCCAATCCGATGAAATCAGGCATGCGATGTCTCTCCTGAAATGCGGCCATTCCTCTGGTTCGGATGGGTTTCTCCCTGAGATGCTCTTCCTCGCCAGAGATCACTTGGCCCCAGACATCGCTGATCTGCTCAATCGACTGGTTGCCGGAGACGCAGTTCCAAGCGATTTGACGGAAGCAGTCGTTTCATTGTTGCATAAGAAGGGAGATCCTAAGAACATCGGCAATTTCCGCCCCATTTCGCTGCTCACCGTCACTCTCAAGACGATGACAAGGGTGATTTTGAGAAGATTCGAGCAAGTGTTGGAAGAGAATGAATCGACGACCCAAACCGGTTTTCGTCGCGGATTCAGCACCCTCGATAACCTTCATGCAATCAAGCAGGTAGCAGAAAGAGCCCACGAGTACGGTATCCCTATCTACTTGGCGTTTGTCGACTTCCGCAAGGCCTTCGACTGCGTTGAGTGGAATGCTTGCTGGAACGCCCTCTTCTTCTTCGGAGCGCTAAATGCCAATCAACCACACGAGCAAGCAGGATTCAGAAGAGATTATGCGACGACTGATCACACATTTGCAATATCTGAGCTGATAAGCCGGTCCATCGAATTTGATTTCCCTCTGTATTTCGTATTTGTGGATTACCTCAAAGCTTTCGATTCCATTGAATTTGGAGCTGTATGGAAATCATTGCTGAATCATGGAGTTCATGCTAAACTCATCAACATTCTCAAGGATATTTACAACAGAGGAAAAGTATGCGTGAGGATGGGGAATTGCAAAGTTAAGATCGATGTGGAGCGAGGTGTCAAACAAGGCGATCCTTTACCCCCGCACTTATTTAATTCTGTTCTTGAAGAATGTATGAGAAGCGTCGATTGGAAAAACTATGGCGTCAATATTGACGGGAAGAGACTGAGTCATCTCAGATACGCCGACGACCTAGTTTTAATATCCCACGACCCAAACGAAATGAAAAGAATGGTTGAAGATCTATGCCGTGAAAGCAAGAAGGTTGGCTTAATTGTGAATAAGAAGAAGACTGTTGCAATGAGCAATCGTACTCCAAACCAACTGTATATCGATCATGATTCCATTGCGTATGTCAACAGTTTTATCTACCTAGGAGTGAGAGTTTCCTTTGATCAAAACTTAATGTTGGAAGTGAATCGCCGAATTGGTTCCGCATGGAGAGGATTTAACCGCTTCTACGATTTTTTAACCAACCGAAGAATCGAAATGGGATTTAAAGCGAGGGTTTATCGAATGTGTGTACAACCTGCCCTGCTGTATGGATGTGAACTATGGAATACAACTAAGAAAATACAGAATCGCCTTATTGTAGCGCAGAGAGCCATGATGCGAAAGATAGCTGGAACAACTCGATTTGATAGGAGGACGAACGAATGGCTATCTCAAAAAGTGCCGATACCCGATATTCGAGTTCAAGCTATGCAGAGGAAATGGAACTGGGCCAGAAGACTCGCAATTATTGACGATGATAGATGGACGAAGAGAATCATGGAGTGGTCGGCGTGGGATCGCAATAGACCTATAGGAAGACCTAAGACGAGATGGCGCGATGACATGGATCGTTTACTAGGAGTGAACTGGGCAAGCAAGTGTAGAGGAGACCCCGATGCATGGAATTCATGTATCATTCAACAGGCCCAGACCCTGAATATTGAATAAAATATATATGTATATGGCAAAATCACTCGAGCGCTCGCCAAAAATCAAATTGTCGAGCGCCGCTCTCGCTCGAGCGATTTTCTGAAATGATCGCTCGAGCGATCGGCGCTCGAGCGACGAACGCTCGCGAATAACATCACTACCGCTCGCCGTTCATTCGTCGCGCTGCGCGCGCCGACCGGTCTCGCGTTCGAAAGTGACGAAGAATGAATGAGAGGGAGATAATCCAATTACCACACAATAGAGTCGAGATAATCCAATTAAATGTTCCTGATTTTGCTGACAGGAAAATATCGCTAGGATCCTGAGAATATGCGATTATTATTATTATTATTATTATTAGTAGTAGTAGTATTGTTTCGAACGGTAATATATCTATCTCCAGGTGTGCGGGAAGTCCACTGTTATTCCACGAACCACCAGCGGACCGATCACAAGCAAGAATTCTTTATATTTTCTAGTCCGGGCCACCGTATCTTTTGTACACAACAAAATGTCAATTAGTTGTTGCGGTGTTGTGTGTGCGTTATTCATGCCCCGCGCTCTGTCACCGATCGTCCATTCGAAAGAATTTGTGAAATGGGGATACGGTCACCATGAAAGCTATAATCAAGTTCTTCGCTACGCTAGTAAATTATTACCATGCCAATCCCCAAGTACCTCCTTCTCGAGATTATCCAAATAAACACCGCATCGAATCTCGTTCGTGATATGCCCCCGTATTACTGGAAAATCGAACAGGTTTGGCGCTTACGAAATTATAATTTTAAAAAGCTGATAAACAAATAATACAAATATTATCATTATATCAATGCCTACATTTCCAGGAGATTTCACGCGGAGATGTTAATGCAAATACGACCAAACACGTGCTGAAAATGGTCAAGACGGAATGCAGAAGAGCCCGAGATGAAGCAAAGATCGTGAAGCCCGATGTGAGTATCCTTGTAATGCAAATTTCGACGGGGCGACCTTTCGGAAATCGCAGAATGGGATGCACCACCTCCATGTATGAACCACTTTGGAATTCGCAGAAAACCATCGATCACCTCTAACAACATAATTTTTCAGGAATGTCCCGCACTGAAAAAACGATAAAGGAGAGACTACAACTGCCATTATCACTGTCACTAGACAAGATCTGGGCAACGGTTCCCAATATGTCGATGTTACTGGACAGTGAAAACTACTGTGCCATGCTATCAGCGTGAAATTGGCTGACTTGATAAAGAATTGAAATTATTTGCACTAATTTTTTGTACAATATCATCCATCACGAAGTGCGAATCTCTAATAAAATTTTAAATTTTAAATAGGCAAACGATTTTGCAATCGCCCCGAATCCCGACCACAATCTAATGGTAGATACATCGTTGTTCAGCTTAGCCCAAATGTATCACTAAGTACCCCATTGATGGCATCATCGCGATCAACACCGCATCGGAACACCGTCACGGCAACCCGAATAGAGCAGGAATTGAGTTCCAAAAACAGAATTAAAGAGTAAACTCAAAATTCAATTTTTGACGCTATCATTTGAACTGCCTAGAGCTCCACTACGATAAGAAGCTCCGAAATTTTCACATTTATATCTTCATTCCGAACAGAGTTATAGCTATCAGGGAAAGCTCAGGGAAGGGGTGAGATAGCCCGCGACTTGAAGAGAGTGTGCCCCTAGGTGAAACATATTCCAACCGGGCGCGCGTTTGGATTTACTCCTCCTTTAAGAAGACGGCACAGGCCGATGTGACTGTCAGAGCAATGCAAATTTGGACAGGACTGCACACCACTGGAGTTCACACCACTGGAAAGGGCTGATGGAACATATGAAACTGAGCATGTGTGGATAAGCTGAGAAAATCTGGGCAAGACAGTCAAGTACACCAACATCACGGAACGAACAACTCACTGAATAAATGCGTGCAATCATCCCTGTCGCAACATAGACGACATTATCAAGCCACGAAATATGCCGTTTTCTGCTAGCTTGGTCCGTTCCGATTAGATGAAGGTATTCAGAAAAAAACGGAATGACTGAATGTAATCAAAGATGTATGAATAAACCCATCCAACCATATTACGACGGTATTAAATGTTATCCGCGATTCACGCGAATAAAAAATCACAATTCCCAGTTAGCCACAATTTCTTAAACTTCATCACGCGTTGAAATCTCGATGTTTATTGAGAACTGTAGATGATTTTTTTTTGTTTTAGCAAATAAAGCTCTTTTCACTCATGCATAATTATTTTCACTAATACACAGTGTTTATGAAACACGCAACACTGAGACAACCCGCGGCTATGCTTCTCTCGAGGGCTTGATAATGGGCAACCTGCTGCTGATCAATTACATTAAAGGAGTGCTCCGGGGAGTGAATGTTAGGGAGTCCCACCACGAAAATTCTGCGCTCTCAATGGGAAACTGTAGCGAAGTAATAAAAGAAAGAGGCGAACAAAAAGTAGAGCGAGTGAAAGATAAACCATCCAGTCGCGACCCTGCGCTTTCAATCAACTTCGCGCGTATGTAAATAGCCTTAGAGGTGTCTGTGGAACTTCGTACAAAGTGATTTCTGATCGGGTGAATGGCCTCTACGATATCCACACTGTCACTATGGGTGACTGATCATTCCCCGGAGCACCCCTTTAATGCAAGGATGAGAATAAACCACGATTCTCTTTTCATGTTGGCAGAAACCCGATGAGAAAAAAAATTATCCGAAGTGACACAGATGATTCTATCATGAGATATGAGCTTGAGAAGATCGGACCTCAGCTCAGGCGAAGCGCACGTATTTGAAATGAATAAGAAAAACAGGAACAGGGAATCGCACCTAGCTGGATTCGAGCCCACGTAGCTTGCGCTTGGAACGCAGGAGTTACCCACTGTGCTATGATCACGGTTGGTTCGGTCTGAGGGGAAACATTATATCTACCAAGCTCATCAGAATACATTACCTTCTCATCTGTTATTCGTGTTACACCTTCTTTAACCCCCTTGGTGTGGGTGGATCTGAGGACGCGGGCGGGGATCGAACTCGTGACCCTTCGGGTTTGACGTTATATCCTCTGCACATCGCATTGGAAGTGATTTTGAGGATGCATCCTTGAGGAGTAACAGCCATACATGACGAAATAAAGCAGTAACTAACCATTCAAGGTTTTCTGGAAACCAACAGACTGAGACACGTTTCAAAATTCAAAGCGTAAATAATATCGATTCAATGCTCATCAATTCCAAAGCTTATCCTAGGTTGTTTTACATTTCTCAATAGTACTTTGAGACGCTTATAAACGTCCCATATTATCAGCCCAGATTTCGCTTCCAAACGCTAGAAAGCTAGAGACCAAGCAGGAGGAAGAGACGTGTCTCTGTAGATCATCCATGACACTTACGCCATGTAACCTCACTATGCCCCACACTATCTTGCCTACAAGAGAAATACGCATAGAGTACACGAAATTGAGAGACACGATAGCAGCCAGAAAGATGTGTGGCAGCGAAAGTATGGTATAAATATGAAGTACTTCCTGCTGTGTTCATTCAATCATGACGGCTCTTCTTCTGCTTGCTTTCATCAGCCTTCAGGCGGTCTTCATCTATGCGGTATGAATTTTATAATAACTATGGTTCAGAAACCCGAATAAAATACATACATTTCCAGGAATCTGTGTCAATCAGCGACCAAACCCCGGTGGCAGGAAACACGGAGAAATTTGGGTGAGCCTTCACCACCGATGCTATTGTATCACTTTCTGTTTCATAGTAATGTCCGTACAACACGAGATTGATCTTTGATCTTTGAGGACGAAATGAAGCCGGGAGACTGGGTGTTGCGCAAGCAGTGCACTGTGTTCACCACCGGCGGACACAGCATTCAAATTATTGGATGCATCTCGATCACTGGGACATACATAAAGAGAGGAGAGAAGACCACCGAGGTATGGGCAGTGATTTACTATTTAGTGAGACAATTTCGCACGCTCCAGAGCAGTTTTAGAAGCAAGCTGAAGATCACAGAATGAAAAGATGAGGACGGTCAATATGTATAGGTCGCGTTGCAAAGTTGCGACGCGTCCTCGATTAGTTGACTCCAGTATTCTCACAAAACACTTGTTGATAAACCATACTGTGAGCAACCCAATCAGGAGCACAATTTTTGGCTATATCTAACTGTGACGCTCCGAAGTAGTGGCGTAGTATGCAATTGGCAGAGTTCCTAATTCGTCTCACCGTTTCTGTATTTCACCCATCTCGACCGGTCAATCAGCGATAGCATATGACAAATGAAAAGATTGCACAACACCGCAATGACTAGTTACGAATTGTGTGAACAAAAAAACTTGATCAAATTTCGAACACTCCGTTACAGTTCTGGGACAAATATTGCAACATCGTCATGGAGTGCATCGCCAATGGAACGATCACCGAATATCAGAACGGCTATGTGAGTTGAACATATTTTTGTGATGTTGTCGTGTCGTGTAGGACAAAAGCGCATATGAGAAAAGCGCGCACCAAATTACAGAGCAGACTGAACACATTGGGTTAATCTCATTTGGATCAGATACTGATCTGCATGCGATGAATTGTTCCATACTTGTGAACGGATTTATTTTTGAGCGGCACTTTTGTCGAGTAATCGTTTGTCATGTCTTCATGAAATGTTTGAAGGACTGCACGGAGACTCGCCTACCGGTGACTCCCAAGTCTAAGAGCACAACTCTGCCACCTGCCACCGGATCTACAAAGGTATAATTGGGATTACCTTTTTGGGCATTGTTGTTTTGAACAATGTTTATGTTAAAATTTATGTATCACATCGTCGAGTATGTTTCACGCAAATTTATAGTAAATGATCTGATGAACTTTGGGCGGTATGCATACATTTCTTCAATTGAAGGCACAAGGCACATGCGGTGGCAAGGTCCACGGAGAAACTTGGGTGAGTGTATTCAGGATCATTTTTTTTGAAAACGTATCAGTCTAAGTGGTTTTACTTATCCCATTTCAAATTGATCTTTGATCTTTGAGGACGAGATGAAGAAGGAGGGCTTTGGCTTCCGGAAGCAATGTAACGGATCCAAAGTAGAGACTATTGGATGCATCGCTATCATCACTGGCACCTTCGTGAAGAAAGGAGAGAATTTCACTGAGGTATAGTATAGATGAATAAATCATATATCTACCGTATGATTCGAATAAGAAAATATATTATACATATCCCTGAAGACAAAATTAAACGGGAAAGTGCGACGTGCCACATCGGCATAGAGTTCCGATTTCGGGTCACCCTCTCTTCGTTTTCAAAACACTCTCGCTGATCAATGACCCATCCGAAGCACGGCAATTTATTGATTGATTTCAATTGCAGATGGCCGATGCAAATTGTGACGTCGTCTCGAGTTGCCTCGCAATTGACGGAGGGAAAACGACGCAGTACTTGTGGGAAAAGTTAGTTCGGGCAACTAAGATGTGTTTATTGGCGCATACTCGGAGTGGAGTGAATACGCTGACCGAGGAGTGTTGTATGCACTAAATATAACACTTTAAATTAATTCCCACGATCATTAATTTGTGTGCCATCTCAGACAGATTGCCCAACATTATGCTGAACGATTCAGTATTTTCATGAGACCTTTATACAATAATATTGTATTATTCTCATTATCTTTTACAGTGTTGTGGCTCGGCAACGATCCTGCCGCGCACTTCCACTAAAAAACCTACGGAAGGAACGAAGCGACCCACATCTACCAAGGTGGGGGGGGGGGGGTTCTCTTGCGGGCATTTTTGAATCATTTTGTTTCATTTCTGTATCATTGTTGTATTGTTTCTGAGTAATGCTTGTATCGTCGTCGAGAATGTCTCAGCTATATAGCAATTGGCATGACGAATTGAATGCGCTTTCTTCAATTGATGGAACTTAGAACGAAAAAAATACTGTTGAGGCACCCACATGCTCTTGCGGTAACGACAAGGCCCCCGGAGAAACTTGGGTTAGTGCAATGGAATTCAATTGTTTGAAATAAATGCACGCCTTAGTGGTTTTACTGATCAAATTCGAAATTGATCTTTGATCTTTTAGGACGAGATGCAGGGAGACTTTGGCTTCCGGAAGCAATGTACTGTAAACGCCAATGTATGCAGCGTAGAGACTATTGGATGTGTCGCAATCACCGGAACATTCGTTCCAAAGGGAGGAAAGAACAACATAACTGAGGTACATTGTAGATGAATACATCATGTCTACTGTATGATTGGAGAGACAAAGGCATGCGCTAGAATTAAGCCGATTTTAAAGAATGAGTATCAGCAAAATTGGCAAAGCAGATCAGATAAGACAGTTTTCTGGATTTCCAGAACGAAACAATCCCAAAACCGAAATTGCATATTTCTTATTGGAAACACGTAACGACTAGTTGGCTGAGAGCCAAGTGAAGGCAAAGAGCGAGAGAGCACGCGACTTCAAGAGCGTTCTATCCATGTGTGAAACATATTCCAACCGGGCGCGTGGTTTTTGTGAATACTTACTTAAATACGATCGCTCAGACACGACAATTTATCGATTGATTGCAATTGCAGATGAGGGGTGACTGTGACGTCGTCTCGAGTTGCCTCCCCATTCAGGGAGGGCACACGTAGTACTTTTGGGAAAGGGTTAGTTCGAGCAACTACAATTTTTTATCGCTTCATCGGAGGGAAATGTATAAGCTGATGGATATGATAATGACATTATTCCATAACTATTTGTGTACCACCTCAGACAGATGTTCACCATTATGCTGGATGAGTCACTGTCCATATATTGCGATTGAATTTTCAGGAAATGTCCAGCATTTTGCGTACAACGTTCCCTATATGTATAATTTCTCATAAGCCTCATTTACATTTCCAGTGCTGTGGCTCGGCGACGATCCTGCCGCGAACGTCCACTCAGAAACCCACCGGCAAGCCTACCGATCGCCCCGTTACACAGAAACCCATCGCTTGTCCAGCTGGAAAGAAAGAGGGAGATGAATGGGTGAACATCATTTTGATTCAACAAATATTTTGCATCATCATTTTGATTCAGAAACGGAATTTGTTGAAACATGATAAGCAATGCAGGTAGCTTAATGAAGTGCAATTTAGAACGAGAAGAACGAGAAGGGCACGAGGGAATTCCGTAAGAAGTGTGTCGACGGTTGCAAAGTAAGCATTTAAGCGTCGCTTAAAGAAGCTGCCCTCAATGACATTCTCATTTACCCCAACACTGACTAGTCAATTTCCTATCGCATAACCACGCGCTCGGATAAAGGAAATTATTGTTAAGGTAATTGTCGGTTGCATCTCGCTGAGAGGAACATTCATAAAGAGAGGAGAGAACCACACCGAGGTAAGCTAATTAGTTAGTAATTAGCAATTTGTAATTGGATACGAGTTGATTGTCACGCATTTCACCAAAATATAATTCGTCGAAATATTTTCAGTACAGTGACGAGCAATGCGATCCGGTCACTGCATGCATCGCGATAGGGAATGACGAAACCGGATTCAGAGAAAAAGCTGTTAGTAAACTTTTTTTTCTAAAATTTTATGCGATATGTATGATTGATTATGTGAACAAAAATGCCATATTTCGGCCAGCGTTCTCTACAGGAGTTAACTCAAAAAATAAAAGTACAAAAAGCACGAAAGGCATTACTTAGCCCACTTTAGCTGTGCAACTCGGCCACCGTCATTCCTCGAGCCACGTCGAAACTACCAATCACAAGTAAGAAGAATGGCACTACAACGGATGAGAACCGTCGGATGAGAACCAAAAAATGGACCCTTCTTTAGGACATTCACAGAATTATTTTTGACACTTTGGGAATCTCTGTGAACATGCTGGAGAAGGCTAATGTTTTTGGTTCTCATCCGGTGGGTTCTCATCTGACGGTTCTCATCCGACATAGTGCCAGAAGAATAGTGTGGCCCTCGGATACCGATCAATCTTATTCAGCTCCTAAACCAATCGCCAAGTTCCTCCTGCTCGAGATTATCCAAATAAACACCGCCTCGAAGCTCATTCGTGATTCTTTTCCTTATTACTGGAAGATCGAAGCGGTATTACAATTGCAAAATAATAATTATATCAAATACAAATAACAAAATCTTAAGTCGTTACTTTGTTGGAAATTCAGTGTCGTGTTTCTAGGAACTCGAAGACCCTTCGATAATACAAAACGATGAGCAAAACGTGACCACACACTGGCTGAGAATGGTAAAGACGGAATGCAGAAGAGCCCGGGATGAGCATAAGATCGTCAAGCCCGATGTGAGTGTCAATGCAATGCGCAGAACGGCATACACCACCTCTAGTTTTTGAACCACGTTATTTTGCAGGAGTGCTCAGCACTGAAAAACGGACAGGGAGAAACTACAACAGCCATTCTAACCTTCAGGAGGGAAGTTGTTGGTAATACTGCCAAGTACACCGATATTACTCACTAATGGAAAGTTGGTCTTGTTACTTGGGAGTTGTTTCATTGTGGAAAGTATGTGCTCCTCTACACCACACTGTTTAGATCAACTTACAATTCGATCTTGAGTTTCGCTCACTATCACCGTTCATGGTCCATAATTGAGGATTTTAGTTGAAAATCATGGTTAGATAAACATAAATTTTAATATTCACATTTAGTGTTGTCGGCGTCATGGTAAACTTATTTTGCCTCTTTTAAAATTATAAGTTGATTCCTCAAACTGTTCCCGAGTTGCGGACAGGAAAGTAGGTGCAGCCTACTTGCAGCCTGGCTCTATCGATCGAGTTGGTGCAAAATGAAGGTGACCAGGATGATCAGCACCATCGAGAACCCCTTCGCACAAGGTTCCGAAAAATCGATGTGCCAGGTCCTTCAGGTCATTTTTCGATTCTTACGCGACCGCCGTCATATGTATACTATGTACTGTACATGAAACAAATCTGAAAATGATTCTAAAGATGACCAGTTACGCCCGGTTCCGGAAACCTAGTGATTACTCACCCAAATCTCTCCAACCTTTCTGCCTCCGGTGCATGTGCCTTCGGCATCCTCAACATTAGGATATTCCTTCTCTACTCAGATATTTCTAGTTTGGTTCAAAATATGCAGAATTAAAACATTTCCTCCTGAGAAGTCGTCCACAATCCGCATGCGAATCGAATGCATTCGCCGAGCCCAAAATGCAAACTGATCTCCTCACATTTGCCGCCTTCAAGGCCTTGTCTCTCCCCGCTGTCGAGGCAACGTCGTTAGCGAGCACGGCAAAGTTCGATTCGGGATTATCCTGAATGTGAATACAGTATAAGTATACGTACGTATTGCTTTCCGAGCGAACTCCAAAGCCAGGGCCCTAATTTATTGTATAGAAACGGGAAAATAATCATACCGCATGCACGAAGACAACCTGAAGGCAGAGAGATGCGAGAAGAATTTGAAGAGCTGACATGATTGAATGAGGAATGCATGAAGTACGGCGTATTTATACCATACTTTCGGAGGCATGATTGTATGGCCCTTATAATTTCTCTCATTTTCGCGTACTCTCTCACTCTTCTTCCGTATGCAAAATAGCGTGCTGTTGGAGAGGGTACTCGACTTCATATAAGCGAATCGAGTGCTGTGGAATGCTGCATTGCTTAGTGTCATTGAACGCAGCGCTGGAAGGAGGCAAATCTAGAGATGCGATCGATATTCTCGTATCTTTGTGTTCTGGATGTGCTATTGTTTCTATTAAATTTATTCCAATTAAAAGTATATGAGTGATCGCTATCATGAAAGGCTAGGATAATTCAGCTGGAGTGAAGTTAGTTCACATTAGAGTTCGAAATTCATGCCATCGTCAATGGGCAAGGTGGCGCAGTGGTTGTGGGCCAGTAATGCGAATGAAATAAAGAGACCGAGGTACGTTACCAGGTTTAGCATGGCATTATCAGAGGAATTCTGAGACAATTTAGATACGTCCATACTAGGAAAACCTAACATATAGTGAAACATTTTCCCTAGGGGTACTTTTTCATGTAGAGTTCGAAAATCGACCTTAGAGAGCCGTATCGTTGACCCCTGATTTTCTATGGCGCGCCTCAACGGCGAGGTAGGTTTTTGTAAATCATGAACGGCTGCTCCAAACATATATAGTAATTCTGAAAGATCACGACGAGATGAGCATTTTCACTGTTGGAAGTGAAAGGCTAGCTCATCTGTGAAAAAAGTTATGACCATTTGAATTTTAAAAATAATTTTCTTAACAAAGTATGATGACCTAGAATGAAATAAACTTTTCCATTGAATTCCTCATTGAATTTCACCCCTGGGTGCTAAAAATTAAGAGATTTTAAAATGGCGAAGATTGTTTTTTTTCGCTCGAAAGGCGCAGGATACGCGATCAAGCGAAAATCGGTATTGCGAAATTTTGCTATTTTCGGTAGAACTCATGTCGGGTCCGTTTCTTAAACATTTTTATATATATTAATGTCTTATTACGCTGTTTCTGTGTGATTTCATCTACTTTGTATTCGTTTGACAAACATTCGGCCTCTAGATTCAGGTTCGTGGCACTATCGCTTCAACTCGCCCAGTAAACTTCTCGGAAAGTTCCGATATGCTCATATTGGAGATAATTGCGGTGACATATGGCTTCAAATTAGTGCGGTTACCTCGTTTTGGCATTATGTCCGATGTTGGAACTGAAGAGAGCCAGGAACGACAATTGCCCAACTCGTCGCCATTCGCTTACAATTTGGCGCAGCGACTTGGGAGTTGTTTCATTGTAACTATTATAGTATGCGCTCCCATACATGTTCATATATTAGTCTTGTTACCAGGCGATTGTGAGTTTCACTCCAAATGAACGACCCGGGGTTCATGGTTTAGGCGTTTCCATGAACCCCTATACGTTGAAACTCACAATCGCCTGGTAACAATACCAATATATGAAAATGTATGGGAGCGCATACTGGTTACAATTAAACATCTCCCAAGTCGCTGCGCCAAATTGCAAGCGAACGGCGACGAGTTGGACAATTGTCACCCCCCTGATGATTGTGGTGACATATGGCTCCAAATTAGTACCTCGTTTTGGCATTATGATCCGAGAAATGTTGGAACTGAAGAGAGCCAGGAACGGGGGGCGGACAAAAGCCCGACGGACAAAAGCCCAACGGATCGCCGTTCTCTAGAGATTTGATCTTGCAACTTGGGAGTTATTGCATTGTAATCGGTATGCCGTCTACTACATCACCCTGATTAGATCGTCTTACTTCGCGATATGAAGTTTCACTCAACATCAACGAATAGAGGTTCATGGTCAAAAATTGAGTATTTGAGTGGAAAATCATGGAGAGATGAACACAAAATACCGTAACCAATCGATAATCAAGTACCACAGACACTACTGTATCCCTGCGACATGTGTATCGATCGGTTATGGCATTTGGTGTGATTTTCCACTCAAATACTAAATTTTGGACCATGTACCCCTATTCATTGATGTCGAGTGAAACTTCATATCGCGAAGTAAGACGATCTAATCAGGGTGATGTAGTAGAGGGCATACTGATAACAATGCAATAACTACCAAATTGCTAAATCAAATCTCTAGCGAACGGACATGGTCAGATCTGTTGGGCTTTTGTCCGCCCCCCCCCCCCCCCCCAGGAACCCGAGGAGGAGGATACACACTCGCAAGATATCATATGATGGAGACGGATGAAACCTCTCCGACTGACGGAAAGAATGGATCTTTTTTCTCGTGCTCTTGTGGAGCGACCTTCATTCGTCATGGGATTTTTTCTGGAAAAAAACCATCTGGAATACGGAAAGCGCCAGTCACATCCTTGTCATGCCACATCTATTGGCATCTCCCTGCAGTTGTACGACAGGTGCCTCGAGGATCAGATTCAAGAGAAATCTCCCATGCAAGACATGGCTGCGATGGTTTACGAAAAGTCAATTCCCACACTTCCTATGGGCTGGCCACTTCGAAGCAGCAAGAAAAATACTCGCCTCGATGAGAAATCGAAGTGTTTCCTCAACGATTTCTTCCTCAAGAAGACACAATCCAAGCAGCGAGCTGAACCCGCCGAAGTCCATAGTATAATTATTTTAAAATATTATACCTTATATCTTGTTAGTGTAGAATCATAATTTTAATCGATTTAGAAATTTTAGAAAAATGTTTGACGATTTTTGAAAATTGTTTAACCCAAGAAACTGGATCTGACCATGTTAGTTTGCGATATTGCCACAAGAGCACGAGAAAAAAGATCCAAAAGATCCTCCTCCGAAAAAAGATCCTCCTCCTCGGGTTCCTGGCTCTCTTCAGTTCCAACATCGGACATAATGCCAAAACGAGGTAACCGCACTAATTTGAAGCCATATGTCACCGCAATTATCTCCAATATGAGCATATCGGAACTTTCCGAGAAGTTTACTGGGCGAGTTGAAGCGATAGTGCCACGAACCTGAATCTAGAGGCCGAATGTTTGTCAAACGAATACAAAGTAGATGAAATCACACAGAAACAGCGTAATAAGACATTAATATATATAAAAATGTTTAAGAAACGGACCCGACATGAGTTCTACCGAAAATAGCAAAATTTCGCAATACCGATTTTCGCTTGATCGCGTATCCTGCGCCTTTCGAGCGAAAAAAAACAATCTTCGCCATTTTAAAATCTCTTAATTTTTAGCACCCAGGGGTGAAATTCAATGAGGAATTCAATGGAAAAGTTTATTTCATTCTAGGTCATCATACTTTGTTAAGAAAATTATTTTTAAAATTCAAATGGTCATAACTTTTTTCACAGATGAGCTAGCCTTTCACTTCCAACAGTGAAAATGCTCATCTCGTCGTGATCTTTCAGAATTACTATATATGTTTGGAGCAGCCGTTCATGATTTACAAAAACCTACCTCGCCGTTGAGGCGCGCCATAGAAAATCAGGGGTCAACGATACGGCTCTCTAAGGTCGATTTTCGAACTCTATGTGAAAAAGTACCCCTTGGGAATTTTTTTCACTATAGGTTAGGTTTTCCTAGTACGCACACTACAGGGAGTATCACAATTCTCTCAGATTTCCTCTGTTATATACTTCCTTACTAGAAAGGACCAATCATGATACAGATTCTAGTCTAATGAGTTCATTCATGAGATTTTTATATTCGTCAATCTGAGAACCTGTGCCCCAACCATGCAAAATCATACATATCCATTGCGACGGAGAACCAGGCAATCGCAATGGAGATGTATGTCTCTGTGTTATCCGATATGGTTGATGAATCATACCCAAAACTTGGGACATAATGAAAATAAATGGAGCAACAAATTAGACTGTTTCATTACCATTGCCTAGCTTTCCCCTACGATAAAAGATTCTGAAATTTTCAAGTATATATCTCTGCTCTGAACTTAGTTATCTCTGCTCTGAACATAGTTATCGGAGGATTAAATCCAACAATTGGAGTCGGTATGCACAGCGTGTCAGACGGGGCAAAATGTTCATTATCACGGCGCGCTCAATGTGTCTTTGTATCTGACCCGTGTGATGTGAAACATATTTCAAACGCTCGAATTTCGTCAGAGTTTCTTCCTGATTAAAGTTTCTGCGATGAAACATATTGCAAATGAATATATTTTGGAAAAAATAAGAGAGACTACAGTTGGTAGCGAAATTAGATAGAAATGTGGCCTTTGTCTAGAAATGGGCAGAATCCCTTTTCGGAGAGATCTGTCAACCAGATTTCTCTATTTCGATCTATATATTATTTTATTTACGCAAATGTGTGAAAAACCTTCGATATTTGGGCAAAATATTTCAATTTGAAGTATGTTTCACAAGGTTTGCGCGGCGCCCCTTTCCCCCGTTTGACACGGTGTGGTTATGGAAATGAAAAAGTGTATAGTGTTATATGCAATACCATTTACTGTCTTACCCGACCTCTGGACATGACTGGACATGACTTCTCTAACTCAGATCTTATTGCGCTTTATTGTGTGTTGTCACCTCCTCTATCCCAAGAGGTTACAAGTGGTAGGGCAGTCTCCAATGTGAAGAAGGAAAGGACGATACAGCTGAAGTAGGCTAATGGTAATGTTCCATAATTGTATTTAGAATAAACAACTGATTGTTTTGCATTCCGAATAGGGGGGGGGGGGAGCATCGAAGAGGGTACATAATATTCGAGCGGGAGAGACACTGCTGGAGCATAGAGTTCAAGAAAGGGCTTTCGATGGTGAGTTGCTCTGGAAACAATGCATGTCAATATTTATCGAGTGTGTTCATCACTTTCACTAATTCTTCTTGGGAGTAACATCGGTGTACTTCACATTCTTGCCCTGTTCTTCTCTGATGAGAGTGACTTCGACTCTTGTAGCTTCGCCGTTCTCGTTCTTAAGTGGAGGGCACTCCTGCAAAATAATTTTAGATGAAGTTATTTCCTAAAAGAAGCTCGATTAAAATATGAATTGCAGTATAGTGCTCACATTGAACTTGACTATCTTCGCTTCATCCCGGGCTCTCCTGCACTCCGTCTTGACCACGCTCAGAAAGAGGGTGGTCTTCCCTTCTTCTGATATGTCATCCCCGCGCATGAGATTCTGGAAAAACAAAAAAAAATAAGTACAATATAAGATAATGGTTGGAGTTTTGTGTACACCCAGCTTAAAATTTAAGTTTTAATAATTACAAATAACTTAGCCTCATACCTTTTCGACCTTCCAGAAGTATGGCACCGTATCCCTTGGAAGATTCAATGCGGTGTAAATAAGGATAACCTCATTAATGAGATATGGGGCGAGGAATCCTGAATAACAATTAAGAATTAGTTGTAACTATGAAAGTTAAGTTGCGCCCGCCACCCGGGCACATGCTGCGTTCTAGAGGGAGTGAGCGAGAAAGAGAGCGATTTTGGTAATTTGCCTCATATTTCTAAACTTCTGTTTTTTCCCATTTTTATGGCACGTCATGCCATGAATATGTAAATACGTTATGCCAGTAAACAGCCATGGGCACATACCTTCGTCACCAGCCTGAATGAAGCCGGCCTGAAGACAGAAACATACCAGTAGAAGAAGAGCCGACATGACAAAGTGAGGAATGCACTGCTCAATGCAGGCGAAAAAACATTTTATACCACCATTATCGAAGAGGGAAATGACGCTCTCTCAATTTAACATGCTATCTAGATATGCCTATACAGGCTAAAGAGTATGGGGAATGGAGAGCGCGCTCTCTTCTAGCATCATTGAGGAGCGAAAGAAATGGTTTCTTCGTTCTTCTTGGCCTCTTGAATGAAGTAGAGATAACATCGCAGAAAACTGCATCTTCATTCGAAGTACTCTATCGCCGCTCAGATTCGAGAGGGAGATAGAGTGCAGGATAAAGAGATAAATCGAATCGGTCCGAGAGTGAATGGCGAAGCCACGAGCCAGCGTCTGTAATTGGCATTCGGATATATTCCATGGAGAAGAAAAATCTCGAAGATTTGACGAATATTTAATCGATTTCTTGCCACATGCAGGATATTGATTTAGGATTACTGGTTTATCAAAAAAGGAGAATGAAAAAAAGTGATCGCAATTCGACATAAGAGGTCTCACTATCGTACCATCGGTTATTTTCATGAGAACCAATAAGGCAAACACCATGGTGTTAGAAAGCTACCCCCTAATGTGCACACTAAAAGCTCCTGTATCATCTGAATGACGTTTTATGAGAGATGGGTCAATCGGAAAAGACTCTCTGCGTAGCATTATGGGATCAGCAAACACACACAACCTTCACAACTTTTTGTATTTGTGAGTATCGCAACGTTTGAAGAAATTATATTCAAGCAGACACGTCTCCACATTGCATCATTTCCGTATCTCCAACAACTAAAACAAGACACGAGTGGTTACAATATCGTAACAGAGTAAAATATCCGTGGACATACCTATACAAGCTACGGCACCTCGGTACTCTATCTAATAGGATTCTCAGCCACACTATTCAGCGAATAACTTTATGCCACGTCACACTAAGAATTCCTGGTAAGTAATTAAGAGTGGGGCAGATCTATTGCTTTGGGTGGCCCTCCAATCGGCATTTTACCTGTTATTGCATCACACTGGAATGAATACCGGGGATAGATCTACTAAATTTTCGAGCTTCTGCATCGATCTAGCGCAGCGCTAAATGACGCTTGCGGAGGCTGACTGAATCGAGGAAGGCTTCCGGCTTAAGTATGACTTTTTTGCATTGCCTCTATTCATTCCTCGCACTTTCTCACCATTCCGGCCGGCAAGATAGCACGCAAGCTGAAGATACCATTTCGTACGATCAAATCCTCATTCCTCTTCCCTCCTTCTCCTCTATCATACGGTCTCTCACATCTGTCGCTGACTAGAGATCACAGGAAGATAAGATAGTCCTGATCAGGAAAATCGCTCACCTTGAAGTACCCTCTCTATTTCATGCACACTCTCCGCTTGCGCATCAGTGATAGAGCATTCGAATTGGAGAGGGCATGTCAAGAGCCCTCGCATCCTGCCTTCAAACCTATAAAACCGCCGGATTTCCTCCAATCCTCACTCAATCATGGCAGCTCTTCCGCTTCTGGTCGTATTCTGCCTTCGAGCCGTCCTCGTCCAGGCGGTATGCTCAATACTCCTTTTTTTTCTTTGCACGGGGCCTCTAATATGTCCCGTGTTCTCGCTTCCAGCTCAAATGATAATGCAATTAATATTAGGAGTCCGTGACAATTGACCCCGATATGACTCTCCCAACATTCGGACCAAATCCTAACACGTGTCCCAGTGGCAAGAAGAATGGAGATGTCTGGGTGCGTGAGCTCTTTCTTATTATTTATTCAAAAAATGCCAGTAATAATGTGTAATGCGTGATTAGAGGGAATGCCGAATTCCATTCCACATCTTCGTTTTAGTGTGCTTATCACAGTTTTGTTTGATTCAGGACGAGATGAAAGATGGGGGGGGGGCAGAGCAAGAAATTAATCTTTGATCTTTGAGGACGAGATGAAAGATGAGGGCTACGGCTTCCGCAAGCATTGCACAGTCGATTTGGTGAACGGAGGGTAAGAACAAACATACGTTCTTGATCAGAAGGGAATGAAAGAAGTGGTTCAATAGAACTGGCGAGAAATATGGTAGATCCACAATTATCCAGTAAGAGGATTATCCGACTCAGGTACTGCGTGGAGATTATCGGATGCATCTCGAAAGCTGGAATATTTGTGAAGAGGGGAGAGAGCATCACTGAGGTACTTTTTTAACCAAAACCCCTTCTTCTTCCCTCCCTCCTCATTATCACGAACATTCTTGTTCTTTTGGCTGAAGCGCCTTTGCGGTGTACGGTAAATAAATTCAAGTTAATCAATACATGCCCTTCAGTACTGGGACGATAAGTGCAATCTCGTCGCGGATTGCATTGCCAATGGAACCAGCACCATGTACCGGTACAACCATGTGAGTTGGAAATTCAAATCGCATTGAATTAGGCTTATTTCGTTAGCCACTAGCTGAAGGGAAATCATCTCTACGTGTTCTCATCGTTATAGTGCTGAAAGAATTGCATAGTGGTCAGTATGCGCTTTTCCTGCAGGACTGCACCTCCACTCGGCTCCCGCTCACGCCCAAGCCCGCCACTCTTCGCACCGAGAGCACGCCCTATATAGCCATCCAGCCAACCATACTGCCCATCACTAACCCTCCCGCTCCAACTACCAAGGAAGTTCCTGGAGGAGAAGGAAAGTGCAAGGGTGGCAAGAAGGACGGACAAGTGTGGGTGGGTGTGATCGCGTTTCATTCCGTTCGAAGTGCCATTGTGGTATCGTTTGTATCCGAATTCTGACGCATTCCTCAAGTATTGATTCAAAACCGTGATTCGTAGCGCGTGGATGGGGACAAGTAGTAGTCGTGAGGATATGGGTCTTTCCATAGAAAATATGTTTACAGGTTGAGCAGAAGGACGAGAAGAGTCCCCGCTTCAAGAAGACGTGCATCATCCACCCGGAGTACGTTGCATAATTCGTAGGGTTATCTTATTAGAAAATTTTTGTATCATTTTCAGATATGGTTCACGTGCACTGTATCTGACCTATACAGCGTACATGAAACATATATGTAAATGATACAACATTATATACCTATATATAAAACGCTGTGTGTGTCTGTGCGTCTGTCCGGATAGCGAAACTATTGCGAAACAATTACGAAACATGGAGGGAGAGAGATCGCGCGTCAACAAGTTGCGAAACCTACTCCGCTAGGACGGGGGCCCCGCCGAAGGCGGGGGGGGGGGCGGCCGGACTAGTTTTCCAATAAGAGAACCCTAATAATTCGCTTACTGCGTTACAACTCGAAATCTCTCATGCAATGCTGCAGTTTTTTCAAAAATATAGTGTGAGATTGGATCGCGAGGATGCAACAGCCCAAAAAAGTCTCACCTTCCTTCCAGCTCCCCAACGCCTCTCTTGCTGTTCTCTTAAAACTGTAGTGTTCTTATCAGACTTAACTGCATATTAATCACAGACTCGGCTACTGCATAGTCATCGTTGGCTGCTACTCAATTACGGGCGAATACGTCAAGAAGGGCACTAATTTGACCGAGGTGAGCAAACTCATTCTAATATTGTTTTCATGTAACTGATCTATTGAATATGGGTTTGTGTTTAAATCTTACAAATATGAAAGTAAAGATGAATTCAGTCTCGCGGAGACTGCGACATTGTCACGGCTTGCATCGCCAAAGGAGAGTTGGAGACGGAGTACAGATGGAGCGAGGTGAGACGCTTTTAAAGGGATCCGGACATCAAAAATCAAGTGTGCCTTAAATTGCGTCTCATCAACCCCTTAGTTGAATGCAATAAACCAAAAAAATTAAAAAAAATTATTTTAGCAATAAAATAAATAATTAAATATATAGTGTATTACTGTGGTAGCGTGTAAATTCGACTTTTCAAAAAATTCAAAAAATATATATTAAAATTACTGTATTGGAAGCATCTTGATTATCGGTTTTCAGACCGGCTGGCCGGCCGTCTTCTTCTGCAGTTTCTTTGCTTTCTTTTACTTTTTTTCAGTTATTTATGTTGTATTTCACTGTTTTGTGGCCTGAATTGTATTAGAAAAGAGCTCGGTCATGTATAATGCTGTTAGTGAAGTAATCTGACCCCATTGAATTGCGAACGAACGTTTTCTGATTGCTTCATATTCCTTCTAGTCGCACTTTTACTGCTTACATTTGTTATCAGTACATGGCTTGCCCGCTACGATCGCACGTATACCGGACAATTCCCGACGTTGCCGCGATGGGAAGGGAATGGTTAGTGCGCCTGAATATTCGCGAGGATGAGGTCAAGTTACTCGAAAAGTATGCTAACGACGAGTCATATTGTATTTCGCTTATTGGACTTACTTTCATCGTTAGAAGGGCCTTTAGGTTGTATAATCCTATGCTGAATCGATATAAAGCCCTTTCTTGTTTTGGTATTGGTAATCGAATTTTCCGTTTGCTCCACTACGCATTTTTAGCATTGTAAGAATAGGGAAGGGGAGACTCTAGAAGGAGGGCGGTGTACATGTACTGGACGACACTAATTACTTCCAAAATACATTACACTCGTATGCATATACCCTGAGGAGGAACTCTGAGTAATATACAAGCCCTGAGGAGGCAATAATACACGCATAAACACAGAAGACTGTAACATTCCAGCCCTAGGACTTTGAGCCCGAGCCAGCTCCTACGGTAGAAACGATGGCTGATGAAATATCTGATCTACTTTTCTCATCACCTGGTCGGACCCAGTCGGGAATATCTGGAGCACGTACAACAATATCATTCGAAACATTTATTCAATTATGAAAACAAGAAACTTGAACTATGGAGAAAAATCAAACTACAAAACAGTGAAACATTGATTAGCTTTTAAACAAATATTATCGACTCGACGTCGAACTCTATGGGCCATTGTCGATCCGTACTCGAGCACCTTCTCGCAGTCCTCCAGACCGCCGGAGAAGACCTGATGTCGATATAGAAATATGGCGTACTGTAGCCAATCTTTAACCAGTTCATTCTTGACCTACCTTGACGCCGTCCCAGTGGGTCGTCTCCATAAGCAGATTCTGGTCCCAGTCGAACATCGGCCCGATCAGTCGACTCAATGTGGTCAGCGTCCAGCGCGTCCAGTACATCATGCAGTAGGCGTTCGGACACAGGGGCGACTGCAATCGAGAATCCGGTTTGCTACGGTAGTTCCGTGGAGAAGGCAGATGAGTTCCCCGGGTCACAATCCTAGCTCACCGGGAACGTTCCTAGAATAGGTGGGCACCATCAAAGTCAGCTTCAAGACTCCACCGGTTTTGAACTACAACCCAACGAGAAAATACATTGGTTCACCGCCGCCTTCCCCGAATTTTGACCTTCGACCACTCCGGTATTGATATAAAAGCTTCAACAACTGCCCACCTATGGTTCCTAGAAGCCTACAGAGACCCACCCCATATTCCCTCTCTCCCTCTCCCCCTTTAGAGGCGGGGCCGGGTACTTGAACTTCAGCAGTAGTTTACCAAAACATAGCAGTGTCAGTAGATGCCCATAAGAAAGGAATGGAAGGGGGCGGGGTTTGGTAAGCTTCTAGGAAAGTGCCCTCACCGGATGTTAGTAGGAGATCCGAAACACGGGCTCGATGATGTGCATCGACACCTTGTCGAGCATTGACTTGATCATCTGAAGGGATAATATTTATCCCTTTTCATCCTTTAAACAACGTGCGGATCCCAATTAAAAAGCACTTTGCAATGCTCCTTCTCTTCACCTATCGTACTTTGTCGGGGAGTGGTCGGTAGGGGGCTGCGGCGATGAGATGAGATCCCTTCTGTGGCTTCTCGCCAGCCATCTGAATTTATATTACGGTAAGACGACATGGTGTGCTACCGAAAACGGATCCGATTCGAGACTAACCTCGCTTCGCAGCTCCTTCAGCGATGTTCGCAGTTGCGCTTGATGCGTGAAGGTGCGAGCAGTGGTGTAGCTGTGGCTACCGGGCACTCTGCAATACACGGTAAATAACCAAGCCGGAAACTGCTTGTAGATGAGTACGAGGCACGGGACTGTTTTCAATTAGCAGATTGATTCCGCCGCTATACTTACATATTCTATCAGCATTAAATTAAATAAGGAAAAAATATAAACGCACCTTTTCATCGAGCGCGCGGATGTCCGCCATCGTAAGCCGATGCAGTCGTCCATCCAGCAGAACACCTGCAATTTGTGCCATTAGTCCAGCCCTTTTCCAGAGCGAACAGCCGTGAATGGGTGATGAATGTGCATTAACATGCGTATATTCGAAAAATATTCGAAAATGCTACATGTCCTTCGCAAGGTGATCGCTCGTCCCACCACTTCCATGTTTCATCGAACCCCCATAAATAAACCGCGAAACGCGAACCTCGCGGTGGAACTTGGAGAACAGCCGGGGTACTGCTTGATGGAGAAGCTCTCGACCATCTGCTGGAAGCCGAACCACTTGAAGTGCACGGACACGAGCTTGTACGCGCTCATCACCTGACATTCGTTATTTAAATAATTTTTTCTTTTAGAATTCATGAGGTCACAATAGAAATTGCAGATTCACTAGGCCGATCTGAGCTTCAAAAGTAGATCTACTATGCATAGCTTCGACCAACAGGCCAGCTGCTTGCTAGTTATCTAGTTGCCCTTTACGGCTCGACTCCGGGCTTCTTTTTCTGGCAGCAGTTTCATCAATAATAGTGCTAGCTACTTTTCAGTATCAAGGAAATGATATAGCGAATCCATTCATTCAAAGTAAAGTTCACTTACCGGCTCCGTGCCGATCCTCCAGTCATTGACGAGCGGTCCTCTTCTTCGTCTGGTACAGGGAGGGCGACATCTCCTGTTTGACGCCGGCCGGCGTCAGGAACTCCTTGTCGTTGGCGATGCCGATGTGGACGACCTCCCGCTTCTCCCTTGAGAGGTTGTGTGCCTGTATTTTAAACAATTAATTATTATTTTAAACACTGACAAATAATGAAACGTCAAACAGGTTGATCCTACGAGCATATTTTCGAATTTAATAATTAAATATAAACTGGTAATCAATAATGTACACGCCATTCAGTATCACTCTTGTAAGGTTGTGAGAAACTAAAGAAGGGCGCTCTCGAGAGATGGAAGTACGATACAGAAGGCGAGAGAACTACCTCCGAAACAAACACTCTAGTAACGGAGTCTAGGTTCTTCAAATTCTCACTCACTTTCTCGGTGGTTCCTCGGTCGGACAGGTGGATGGTCTCGACCTTGACGAAGAAGTTGTCCTTCATGTAGTCGGGGAGTTCCAGGCCTCCTCGTGGATCGCCAGCAATCCCTGGGGCGCGATCTTGAGGATCAGCGTCGGGACCTAAACAATTAGAAAATATTTTTAAGATTAAATATGCACTAATTAACGGATAATTAGCACTGACCTTCGACTGGAGGTGGTAGATCTTGTGCCGTTGAAGAGCGCGTGGTTCGCGAACGGCTCATTTCTCAGTACCTGCAAAACGGAACCGATAATTGGATGGAAGCTGCACATGCCTGGTGGGGTGAGAAACGGAAGCAAGCAAGGCAGGCGCGTAATTACATGGCGTGAGCGCGAGAATTGCGTCTATGGTAAACGCGGCAGGATTATTAGGTCTGGAACTCGGGAAAAGCGGGTGAGTTTTTGTATTTTTAAGCGGTCGGCAACATAAAATCTGGCCACATTTTGTCACTTGGCCCTAATAGACGAAGTGGGAAACGCACCTATACTCTCTCTCCGCCGCCAGTTTCGGCCTTGCTCGCTTCAGCCACGGAGTGCAATTGGCCGAACTGGCACTCCTCTACGGTCAGCGGAAGGACGGTACGGCTGGAA
The DNA here is from genome assembly GCA_036245805.1 of Pristionchus mayeri. NCBI lineage: Eukaryota > Metazoa > Nematoda > Chromadorea > Rhabditida > Neodiplogasteridae > Pristionchus > Pristionchus mayeri. Next base: position 11,854,184 of record BTRK01000003.1, on the reverse strand, counting down.
CGGTTAAATAAAAATAGTAATAAAAAAACAATAAAACAATCGTGGAAAACGCACTATTCCTTGACGATCATTCTCCGTGTTGCACGTTCTACTCCGCCGACGAAGGATGGACCGGCAGCGAACCGCTGAAACGGAGTGAGGCTCGACAATAAAAGACAGCACGAAGGAGGCAAAACTATTATGTAGTATCGACATTATCGAGGAAAAGTATTACAATCGTGAGGATGGTGGGAAAAGTCGGGAACAACTAGTCAACGCGCCTTCCTACACGGTAGAGCGAACGAACACCGCAGATAAGAACTGAAGTCGGCATTTCCACGCTCATATCAAGCCACGCCGAATTAAATGCACACGCGAGTAGTGGATGAGAAGCAGGTTGAGTCAGCAATATTATATTGCAAGTTGCTCGCAAGTCTAGCGAAACAAGAGCAACTCGAAAAAACTGCTAGCAAATTTGGTACCATAAGCTAAACAAGGTGTATTTCTGCGTAAATTCATGGTGAGCAAAGTGAATTGGGCCATTCTGAAACGGAATACAACCAGTTTTGAAAAGAAACAACGTAAAAACAAGTGGAAAACGCCGACAAATGCGGAGCCCGGTTGCGGTCGCTAGCGGGAACCGGTAAATTCAGAGCCGGTAAATTGCAAAAATGGTGGGAAACCTCACCAAGGCTCACGCTACCGTTCAAATTGTTGAATTATTTTCATTGCGAATTTTCTCCACTCATATATTTTTTAAATTTGTATTTTATTTTTCGAAATAATATGTTTTCAATAGTTGATTTCAATAGAAATAAACCAAATAATTTAAAAATATAAACTTTGGGGCTCCCGGATCTCTTTAATGCAGAGTTGTTTATTTCTCATAAAAATGCAGAGCGGAGATGTGTTTTTTAAACTCGTATTACAATTATAAAATTACAGTTCTGCGGAGCCTCAACGCTATTGACTCGCTCTCCGCCTACTGAGAAAACGAATAAGCCCACGGACAAACCCACTCGCGAAACCCCAGCCACTGTCAAGCCTACTGAGCCTACCAAGAAGACGCCCCCTACTGTCAAGCCTACCGAACGCCCCGTCACAGATGCCCCTACCGCTTGTCCTGATGGAAAGAAAGAGGGAGATGAATGGGTAAACTTTTGAATCAAATTGATTCAGAAAATAATTTCTTTTATGTCATTTTGATTAAATAAACGCATAATGTTGTATCATTTCGATGCATATTTAGGGAACTATTTTGTTTTTTTGAAATTCAGAATGAGAAAAACAAGAAGGGAACGAGAGAATTCCGGAAGAAGTGCGTGGATGGGTGCAAGGTAAGCATGCGAGTATTTAGGCGCCTAATTCTGAACTACTTACATTTAATATTCACATTCCAAACAATCATGTAGTTTCGATGTAACATCTACTAACCATCACGGCATGTACCTTTCTCTGCGTGCATCGTTCATAGATAAATAATAATAATTATTAAGGTAATCATCGGATGCATTTCGCTCAAGGGAACGTTCATCAAGAGAGGAGAAAATCTCACGGAGGTACGATTCTTCAAATAATTAAGCTAATCATATAACATAATCGGGTCTTGTATTGCTTGCTTACAGCGCGAATACTGAAAAAAAATCCGTTAACTGCATTCAGTGAGACTAATTAAATTAATTATTTCAGTACAATTACGAACAGTGCGATCTTTTCACTGCTTGTGTGGCTATCGGAGATGACGGAACCGAGTTCGAAGAAAAGGAAGTTAGTTCAACGTTTTCTCAATTGGAATAACCTCGAATATAGTGGAAAACCACAATAGTTCCGGTGATGCTTGGGTTATTCTTGTAGAAAGGTTTTGGGAGGCGAAAAAATAGCCCTCCCAACAATGGTTTTTTTCTACAGAATTTCGCTTTCGAAAGCCTGATAAGTCCATATTTTTGGCTTTACGAGGATCAATTATTTCAGATATGCAAATCGTAAAAAATAGTCATGTATGGCGAATTTGATAGGGTATAGTTCTAACTCTTTATCACCTGTACATTTACAGCTCTGCGGTGCCTCAACGCTGGTCACTCGCTCTCCGCCTACTAATAAAACGAATAAGCCCTCGGAAAAACCAACTCGAGAAACTGATCGTCCGGTCACAGAGATTTCTACCGATCGTCCCATCACGGATTACCCTACCGCGTGCCCTCCTGGAAGGAAAGAGGGAGATGAATGGGTGCACTTTTGAATTAATTTTTTTGAATCTGATTCAGAAAGATTTTGATTCAGAAAGCGAGTACTTCATTTGAAGAAAGTTAGGTAACATAATAAAACGAAATTAGGCACCTACATTTTTCAAAAATATTATCAAATGACATTCAGAACCAGTTGAACACGGACAGAAAGAGGTATTTCCGAAAGAAGTGTCAGGATGGATGTGTCGTTACAATTGGATGTGTCTCTCAGAGGAACTCAACTGTCCCAAGAGGAACAAACAAAACTGAGGTAAACAATAGCACACTATGCTTCCTGCTTAATCAAATTTTTAATCGTGTTTGTTTCGTGTTTGTTTGGGAACACTAAACACACGATATGTACATTACGTTGTAGTAACATAAAAATTAGAGGAACGTGGTTACATTGACCGATGTAGAGATAGCACGGATATATGTGCACCCTAGGTGCTTTACGTCGCAATGGGCATCATGTTCATTACAGTATTTCGATAAGAACTGTGATCTGATCACTTGGTGCATAGCGAGAGATGAATATACAACTGAAGTCAGGGACGACGTGGTAAGTGTGAATAGCTTAAACTTTGATAACATTAACGAAGTATCATATAATGCCTGTCATTGGGAGCGGGAAAATTAACTTGATTGGTAGCGTTCTCCCGATATCCTAGTCTCTTAGAGGGGATGATTCGTTACATTTATGATATTTTCAGAACTGCTGTGAATTCACGGTGTTCCCTCGCACCACGAAGGGAACCCCGTCCACAGAAAAGCCTACTGATCCTACCAAGAAGCCAACACCCAGTGAGAAGCCTACTGATCGTCCTGTGACAGAAACGCCTATCCCGTGTCCTCATGGTAAAAAGGAAGGACAGGTTTGGGTACGGAATTTTACGTTGTCAAAACAAATCAGCAACTAATATGCAGAAGGAGAACAGATTCCAAAAGAAGTGCGAAGATGGATGCATCGTGATCATCGTGAAGTGCGATGCATCGTGAAGTGCGAAGATGGATGCATCGTTTCTCGCTGAATGAATCACTTGTCAAGAGAGGAACGAATTTCACCGAGGTATCCGCCCTGACAACCTTTCGGGATGCATACGCATATAAATGTTTCAGTATTACGACGAGGATTGTGATCTTATCACTGCATGTATCGCAATTAACGCAACGGCTACCAGGATTCAGGAAGACACGGTACGTGATTTGTTCAAATAAGCACATATCGAAATGAACGATACACTATGTTTCACTTTCAGAATTGCGACGGCTACGAAGGAAACCGTTGTCTCTCTCAAGCCTACTGATCCTACCAAGAAACCAACACCCACTGAGAAGCCTACTGATCCTACCAAGAAGCCTACCCCCTCTGGTAAGCCTACTGATCCTACCAAGAAACCTACTCCCACTGACAAGCTTACTGATCCTACCAAGAAACCTACCCCCACTGAGAAGCCTACTGATCCTACCAAGAAACCTACCCCGACTGATAAGCCTACTGATCCTACCAAGAAACCTACCCCCACTGATAAACCTACTGATCCTACCAAGAAACCTACCCCCACTGATAAGCCTACTGTTCCTACCAAGAAACCTACCCCAACTGAGAAGCCTACTGATCCTACCAAGAAGCCTACCCCAACTGAGAAGCCTACTGATCCTACCAAGAAACCAACCCCCTCTGAGAAGCCTACTGATCCTACCAAGAAACCTACCCCCACTGATAAGCCTACTGTTCCTACCAAGAAACCTACCCCAACTGAGAATCCTACTGATCCTACCAAGAAGCCTACTCCCACTGAGAAGCCTACTGAGCCCACCAAGAAGACTACCCCCACTCCTGCCCTGTGTCCGAATGGTAAAGAGGAAGGAAAGGAATGGGTAAGCAACTTAGTATTTTCTAAACTAGTTAATAATTTTTTTTCAGAGAGAGAAGAACAAGGAAGGCACTAGGGAATTCCGAAAGAAGTGCGTGGATGGATGCGTAGTGATCATTGGATGCTACTCAAAGAAGAACACTCTCGTGCCGCGCGGACAAAACACCACTGAGGTAACTAGAGTTCGAGAAATGAAACCACGGCCGCTTCATTCTACACACTCTCTCTTCATTCCACCGGCCGAGAGAGTGTGTAAAATGAAGAGACCCGAATTACAAACTCTAGAGGTAACCATGACAATCAAGCATTTGGTAAACTTCAGTAAAAAAATTCTTTATCATGCGACAAAGCAGGAGATATCAAATATGTTACATGGAAAATTAGAAGCATACAATTACTTGCGTTCGCAATTCGGGTCGCCGTCTCTTCAGTTTTCACACTCTCTCGACCGGACTATTGGCGAGATAGTGTTCAAAATGAGGAGACTGTGGCTTCTTTACCGCTAATAATTACGATGTCATATTTAGATGACAAAGGGAATATAGTCATCAGTTGCAAGTGAGAGTGAATTAGAGGTCTTGCAGTATTACGACGAGAATTGTGATCTGACCACTTGGTGCATCGCGGAAGACGAAGTGACCACCATCGTCAGGGATAAATGCGTGCACACTAGACTTCTCTTATTGGCATGGTTTTGTATCATTTTCAGATATGTTTCATGTTAGATATACATGGGAGTATATAGTTTATGAAACATATCTGAAAATGCTACAAAATCATTTTAATTTATTGGCCTTCCGAAGCGGTAGGTCGCAATTTCGTTCAACAGTATTGCTAGTTTCATCGAAATCCGTGACCCGAATTTTTTTCTGCCTCAAAGAGGTCTCGTTTTCCTGTATTTTTACAGGAGATCTGTGATAAGATAACCCTAGTGCACAATGCGTCGTACATCGAGTTTATGGGGTGACATGTTGCACTCTCAGATATGCTCCGGCTCCACCGTGGTTCCTCGCACAACGCAGGAAACAGTTGTCACTCCCAAGCCTACTGATCCTACCAATAAACCTACCCCCACTGAGAAGCCTACTGATCCTACAAAGAAGCCTACCCCAACTGAGAAGCCTACTGATCCAACCAAGAAGCCAACCCCCACTGAGAAGCCTACTGATCCTACAAAGAAGCATACCCCAACTGAGAAGCCTACTGATCCTACCAAGAAGCCAACCCCCACTGAGAAGCCTACTGATTCTACAAAGAAGCCTACCCCAACTGAGAAGCCTACTGAGCCCACCAAGAAGACTACCCCCACGCGTCCGGGTAATAAAAAAGAAGGAGACGAATGGGTGAGCGACTATATATTTCGAAACAATTTAGCAAATCAAATTCAGGACGAGGGGAGTTACCGCAAGCGGTGCGAGGATGGTTGCATTGTGAACATCGGCTGCCTCTCACCGGGGGGAACATTTGTTCCTAGAGGAGGAAAGAACATTACCGAGGAAAGAACATTACCGAGGCAAGCAATAGAGTTATCTTATTGGAATGGTGTTGTATCATTTTCAGATATGTTTCATGTCCGTTATACATAGGAATAGTGTATATGACACATATCATACAATGATACACACTCATTCCAATAAGAGAACCTAGTAAGGAATCAAATTGAACATGTTGTACATCCTGATAATTATAATTTGAACAAATTACATTTCAGTACCTTTCCGAGGAATGCTATGTCGTCACTGCGTGCATCGCTGTTGGAGCATCGATAACAACGGTTCAGCAGGGCTGGGTGCGGTTTTCTGGGAATCCAATGCATTTCGATATCATTAGTTTTATTATTCTTATTCTTTATTCATCAAGATTTAATGGGCGGGAGTGATGTCGTGAGGAGGTTAGGTGGTATTTTGGCCCGTGGAACTTGGGGTGTGCGGATTTGCAATTATGAACGCAGTTGAAATTTCAACTGCGACGTGGAATTGTCATTGTTTATTTACCTTCTTGGGTAGATCACCTAGGTAAAGATAGGTAGGAAAACGTCTGGCAACACGTGGGCACTGTCAATCCCACCCGAAATTACACAGGCCTAGTAATGCGCATCTACCTTTGCAATTATGATATATATATACATAAATATGTTTAGAAATGCGATGAATCAACAGTGCTCCCTCGCACCACGCGCTCTTCCCGACCGCCAGTGACTCGCGAGAGTCCATCCACTCCCAAGCAAACGCCACGACCAACCAAGCCGCAGCCGCCCACGGAGAATCCGGTCTAGAGCACGACCACTGAGCAACCCGGTGATTGCCCCGATGGAAAGAAGCACGGAGAGACCTGGGTGAGGAGCATCATGCTGGAAACTTGTGGGCATATTGTAGTATTGCCAAACGGCGATTATTGATAATCATTTTGATTCAAAAAATGAAACTTTTGAATAAGTTGAGATTCAAAAATGAATCTGTTGTATCATCTCTGATTCAAAATCCGATTCTTTTGAATCACTTTTGATTCAAAATATCAATCTATTGAATAAATATTGGTGCAAAAGATGATACCATAAGCCACAGATGTGATTGCATATTCATATAAAAATAACCTCAAGCACATCATGTAAAAACAACAATTCAGGAGGACGGACGGTTCATAAAGAAGTGCATTGTGGAAGAAAACGGACACTGCGTGATGATTGTGGGATGCAGGTCCGCCATTAATGGCACTCACATCGAGAAGGGAACCAACATCACCGAGGTGTGAATCAATATATTTATTATGATACATATAAAACATCGTAATATGTGTTATTACTTCACATGATGTGCAAGACTTTATCTGCATCAATGAAGCGCTATTATATAGGTTATCTCCTAGTGCATTTTATGTAGGGCAATTATTCAGACCCTCCGTGGCGGATGCACCCAAACGACGTACTGCCTCGACTTTGGAAAAGTTACACAAGTCCAAGATGGCGATCCGGTTAGCCATTTCCGACGTTGTCTTCGGTCGGCTATACAGATTGCTACTTTTCCATTGCGCCAATCAATATGATGATTGAGAAGTTTTCGTGCCTCAGGTGTGTCCCTCGACCGCTACTCCTGAAAGCAAAACCACAACCGAGAAGCCCTACACCAGACCAACAAGGGGATCTGCTGCTCGAATGGAAAGCCGCTGGGAACGACCTGGGTGAATAAATTGATTTCTTACAGATTTCGACCAACGAACACATATTGTTAATGCAAAAATGAAAAGAATAATGCATATTTTACATTTCAGAGAGAAGGCGACTACGAAGAGGAGTGTACCATCGACGGCAAAGTAATGGTGTGCGTCAAGGTTAACGTTGGGCCCTTCATTTGGAGTAATATTCACAGATTTCTCAACATTATTTGAGCCCTAATCAATAAAATTAAAATAATGCACTACAATTGTAGAATATCGCCTGCTATACTCCCCTGGGCCATCGAATACTACGAGGCGAAAACTACACAGAGATCAAAGGAAAAGTGAGCTAATTTAGCAGCAATTAGATTGAACAGAATAATATGATATTGGAGTGGAATGCGTCCACATTGGCTTGCTCTCCCTCGTCGGGTTTTAAAACTGTCTAATATTCATTTTCAGTGGAAGGTCAGTGGAGAGTGTATCGCTGATGGAGATATGATTCAACGCAAATAAAAAAATAAATACAATATAATAAAGAGTTGATATCGTGCGAATTGTTCAACCACAATGCATATTTTATGCAACTGTTTATTGGTCGGAAATGTTCGCTAAGCGTGAAATATCGTATGCGAAACGATCGGATCTTCGTGTTTTATAAATGGAAAAATGAGGTCGGTGGTACGGTAGCTTCAAAATTCGATCCCGATCGGAGTGAGGTCGAGACGGCGAGCCTGCAAAGAGTTTAACAGCAAATGCTTCGAGAGGAAGCCGGCATGGAGAGATGGCCGAGCGGTCTAAGGCGCTGGTTTAAGGCACCAGTCTCTTCGGAGGCGTGGGTTCGAATCCCACTCTCTTCAGCAGATTTTTCTGCCGGCTTTTCTCACCTTCATGGGGACTCGGTAGCCGTCGGCGGTGTCGTAGTGCGAGCGCAGCGACTGGAACTTCATCCTGAATATCTTCTAATAGACCCACAGGCTTAAGATTAATCCCGACGCGACACACCAGGTCTACCATAGCCCATCCATACAACACATGTTCCCTCATTACCCTGCCCCTACCCGGTCTCCCAGCAACCTGCCGCACCGTATCCAGTTCTAAGTACCCTGCTCTCTTAACGTAACCCGTCTGCCAGTACCCTAACCTCACCGTACCCGATCTCTCAGTACCCAGACCCTACCGTATCCGATATCACCGTACCACGCCTATACCGTGTCCGGTCTCAGTACTCTGGTTACCGTACCCCTCACAGTACGGTACCCGGCCTTTCGTTGCTCTTCCTACAGTACAGTACCCCTACAGTACCTGGCGCGCGGTGCCCAGGTCATCTTGGTCATCCAATCGGGCGCGCACGTGGAATGAGGCGGAGTGGCGAAGTCACCGGCACCCTTAAGAGAGATCAAAGATCAAGATCAGATATCGTTCAGAACTCTTCCGAAACTAATTATTTATTTGTGATATGATGACCTCATCACCAATTTTACTATCAGAGATCACCGCAAAAAGATCAGCAACCAAACAGCTTGTAAATCGTCATCACTAGTCCGTAGATCACATATGACTTGTCCAAATATCAGAGATCACTTGCCTGTTCGAGCTCCGAGGTCTTGGCCGAGATGACGTCGTCCGTCTTCTCCGTCATCGCCGATGACGTCACGTCGTCCGTCTTGGTCGTCGATGACGTCGTCGCCACGTCGTCGAACTTGCCGCTGAGCGCGTCGCCCGAAGGGCGAAGCATCTGCAATTGGAGATTGGGTTACGGTAGGCCAAACGAATCGACAAATGGAGGTTACTGTAGTTCAACGACTATCGCCAATTGATCTACAGTATGCCTGACCATCACCAATTTACCTCCTGCGAGCCCTCGCGAGCCTCGGGCTGCCGAAGGGGAGAGGAGACTTCCATGCCTGCATGGATTACGGTAAGGATTACGGTAATGATCAATAACTAGTGACAATTTACTGTAGGATTAAAAAAAGATCAAAGATCAGCACGTGTTGTGAGAGAGCGAAAATATAGAGAGAGAAATGTGTTCGACAAGTGATCAAGGAAGGGGAAAGGCAAAATCGTAACTTAGTAAGGTGAAACAGGGTTATTGATTGAATAAATACAATAAATCGAATTGGAAAATGATCAAATATTCAGCAACGAACCATTCGAGAGAAGAGAGAAGATTGGAAATGAGGGGGAGGAGGGGAGGAGGAGAGGGGAGAGAGGACAATGGACATTTTGCATATATGCAGAGGGCACGTCTCTCCAGACAATAACAGATTAGCGAGAGAACAGGGGGGTGAGAGGGAAAAGGTAAAAAGGGGTTGAGACACATTAAGTACAGCTAGAAGTTCGGTCGTGGTTTATCACATGTAAGAGAACACGTTAGGAGGAGAGACAATCAATGAAGCGAGAGCGTGAAAATAGATAAAGCAGTGAGTAAAGGTAAGGACAACTAATGGAAAGGAAAGGCGCAAAGCGTGAAGTGCGAAGTGTGAGGAAGAGGGGAAGGAAGGGAGGAGGGGAAGGAAGGGAAGGACAGGCGAGAGATAGTGTGAGAGTGAGAGAGATGAGAGAAGGAGAGGGAGGGGGGAGAGGGGAAAAGGAGAGGTCAACCAGTGTGAGGAAGGGAAGTGAAGAGAGGATGAAAGGAGAGAAGGGATTAGATGTGTAGAGTTTGCAGGGTAATAGGGACATTCTCTTTGGAGAGTTCTACTCTGTTATTCAAAGCGGGATTAATCTTAGCAATATACAAAGCCTCTGCAATCTTACGACGACAAGTGTTAGATTGCAGAGGTGACCATAACAGTGTCCCCATTCCACTTACTGATACCATAATCCATCGTGAGTCTAACACTTGTCGTCGTAAGATTGCAGAGGCTTTGTATATTGCTAAGATTAATCCCGCTTTGAATAACAGAGTAGAACTCTCCAAAGAGAATGTCCCTATTACCCTGCAAACTCTACACATCTAATCCCTTCTCTCTTTTCATCCTCTCTTCACTTCCCTTCCTCACACTGGTTGACCTCTCCTTTTCCCCTCTCCCCCTCCCTGTCCTTCTCTCTCACTCTCACACTATCTCTCGCCTGTCCTTCCCTTCCTTCCCCTCCTGCCTTATTTATTTTATTTTTTATTTATCGTACACCACAAGGGCGCTTCATCAAGTATAGAGTGTTCGAGAAAATAATTAGGGTTAGGGAAGAGGAAGGGGGGGAGGGTAGATCTTCCGAATCACAAGAAAGAGAGAGTGGCGAGGGGAGGGAGCCTCGTGAGCGGTAGGAGTGGCCGCTTGTCCAATGTATATCGTATTGGAGACTTGTGCGACAGGAGATCCTTCCTCTCTTCCTCACACTTCGCACTTCTCGGTTTGCGCCTTTCCTTTCCATTAGTTATCCTTATCTTTACTCACTGCTTTATCGATTTTCACGCTCTCGCTTCATTGATTGTCTCTCCTCCTAACGTGTTCTCTTACATGTGATTAACCACGACTGATGATGGGCGATGAACCCGAAACGTCTCGAGCAAGATAAAAGCTGATGAGATCCCCTCTTGTCCCCCCCCCCCTTGGCCACACGAAGAACTTCTAGCTGTACTTCCGTCATGACAAGAATTACCGAGTTCCCCCTATAGACACGTTAAGTTTACAATCGCCTAGAGATGACTGTGAAAGGTTGTGCAGTTCGGTGAGACCGACTGCTGCTAGGACTACGTATGCCTCCTTTACAAAGCTCGCTGTGATTTGACGGAGAACTCTAGTATATCGCTGTCATTCATTTTGTACACTCTAACCCTGATCGGACTATCGAAATAAGTAACAAATGAAGAGTCAGCAGCTCGAATTACGAAATCTACATTGGCGAAGCCCAGTAGGCAAGGTACACATCATCTTTAAAAATGTGTTTATTACAAGACGAAGTACGAATAGGACAATGAGAGCATGATTATAGCAAAGGAAATGTATAAGTGTACGCTGCGAGTGTACGCTTTGAAAGGGCCAATCAACACATGGAAGCGAATTATACGAGTTCATTATGTTGTGATCAATTGTAGTCAAAACTATTTCAGTCAGTTAGAGAGTATTGGTCCTCTAACTTGTCGCTGAGATTATAGTTAATCACATTATTTGCATGCATATTTTTATGAATCCATCTCCGAGATGCCAGAACATTCTGCAAATAAAAGAACATTAGTACACAACATGCAACAATTAAATTCGCGCACCCGACGAGATAAGGTGTTGTGGCAGGTATCACATCTTGCTATTCCTTCCTTATTTCGCCACATAGATAATGTTGTGGATACACATGTGTTACAAATTAACACTTCTCGGTTCATAACCTTCTGAACAAATATCAAACAAAAAATTATTCTGTGAGCTGTTCTACCAAAAATTAACCGTTTTTAAACTTAAAAACATTTAAAAATGTGTGTTCGAGTATCATGAGAGAGTTTTTGACTCAGTGAACATATTTGTAGATACGCTTGGCACTAGGCCAAAAATCGAAATCCTCCCAAATGTGCATACATGCAGTACTCGGTGAGTGTAGCTCAGGCGCGGCCTATTTAGTGTTCTAGATCCCTCGCTGAGGAATGAGCTGCACTTTAGCTCAAAAATGTCAATTTTCGAATTTTGCCATTTCGCAAGCGATCGGAACGACTGATGTCTCTAAAAATGCGCAATATTCAGTTGATTGTACGTACACAATTTTAGATGAATTTACTTGAAACTGTTTGAGAAAAATCCAAAATTCAATTTATATAATTTTTAGCATGCTCGGTTGGGTAGGTATATACCTTTTTTATTTGCATGGTTTGTAGCGCTCACTGATTACTATTTATATAAAAATTATGAGCGAAAAAATTGGGACATGTTTATTGAAATTTTCGAAAAACCGAAATAAGTCAGTTCGTGATACAGTTTCAGGCTACCGTATCCTACCATTGAGAACACCTCGCAAATTAGTGAACGTTGATGAATTTTTGAATCATTTGGGATTTGAATGCTTCAGTGTATGAGCTATATGGCAATCAACATAAGTAACCCGTGTGATATCCGTGTGGAGTTTGTCGATGCCATCCATAACTTGCGAAATCGAAAAGTCATCGGATGGATAATCACTGAGAACAGCTTTGAGTGCAGCATTCCGTAACGCGTCATCATTTTTCTAGTAAGAGGAAAATTAAAAGGAAAGGTAAAACCCGTCTTCGCGACTGCTCTCGCGGAGAACGTGGTCATTCTAAAATTGACTGAAGTGCCTATTCGTCTACTACGCATTTTAATAGTGTAAAACAAGTTCCAACTTGCTTGGAAATTAGTGATGCTTGTGAATTCAGGAATGAAATCAAATCTCAATGTAGAAAATCCAGGGAGTGCATAAGTTCATTGATATTGGGAGTCGTCCGGGGTTGTTCAAGAAACTTTTGGCAATCTGAACATTATATAATAATTACTCGCAACCTAGAAATCACATTTTACATTCTGTTATTTAACGGAGAAGTATCAACAACCAGCAAAACGCGGTTCGAACAACGAGAGGGTCATTCTGTAGCCTAGCGTGCAAATGAAAGAGTCATTATTTGTTTTGCCTTTACTCCTCCTTTAAAGGCGATATAGTACATCGAATTAAAACAGTCATTTTTCAGTATCGCAAACCTCTACTTCCTCAGGAGTGGCATTATCAAGAGACTTTCTTGTTGTTGCTAGCTGCTCCGCTTTGGGCTCAGAGCGGTAAAAATTGCGCAAAGCTGCCATCAATCGCATAGTTGCCAGGCACGTTTTCATTTCATTGGAAACGCCTGAGCACATTCCCTCATACACTCGAACACGGCACGCCTCCGTTCGGCTAGAATTCGTCCCCTTGCTTCTGCTAGTACAGCAAAGAAAGCGTTCGGAGTGATCTGGAATTTGTTTTTCGTACATAACACACTTATTAATAGATACTAACAGTTTTCGAAGTGCATAATTCTTTCAGAAACTGTCGAATGGCGTCGGTTGTGTTCTTGTCTCGCATGGCGGAGAACAAATAATCTCGTAGAAGTGCTCGTTTCTGTGTATCCTGAGACAGCAGTTGTTGGATTGAATTTGATTCGAAGTGAGAGAGAGATAGAGAGATCGAGAGAGGACGCTTACCGTGAGCGGAACATTGGTGGAGTTGGCATGCGAATTTGGCCTCGCGACCTCCGTAATTTTCAGGAACTGTGGCATGAAAAGTGTTCGCAACGCCGCTAAGCCGGATGTGAACTCTCTGAAATGAGATTTACTCTCACGATCAAGTTTTTTTTGTTACTACGGACAGCTTTCATTTTTGTTGTTGTTACGGACAACTTCGATTTATAATCGAACGGTTGGCATCTATTACACTCACCCAATGATCATTTGAAAGCGTACAGGTTAGCCATCAACCGCGATGTGTTTGTTGCGTTTTCGAGGACTCTCCCGTTTGAGAACGTATCCGAGCACTTCATCATTGCATCGAACACTGCTGTTCGGGGATCGACTTGCGGTATAGCAGTCATCTTCAATGCCCTGATTTAACTACGAATAAACATTGTATGATATACACAATATAAAAAAATATGAATGTGTAAGAAAGATCTAGATCACGTTAAATATTGCTAAGTGTAATTACGATGAGAGCAGCAATAGAGAGAAACAATATGTTATAACTTCGCGCCAAGATTCAAAATATGGAAGTGGGAAATAGGCATTTTTTAAAATGCGTTGTCGACAGTCAAATGTGGCGCGAATACAAATATTTCAAATTTACCAACAGTTGCAAATGTATAGGTCGGAGCATTAGTATTAATGTAAGTTGACATTTTCGAGATCTAATCGGACTGATACATTCGAAGTGTTCAAAAGAAATGTGCCATCTAGTAGTGCAGCGCATTCCCGAACAGTCGTTGTGGCGATAGCGAAGTAGAGAGGTACGGTACCACCACGAGACCTCAAACGAGATAAATTGAGCGCGATATTAATCTAATTAAAATATGCTCGTATCGACTATTTCGCAAATGAAAGGAATAGTAGATACTTGGATATTCAATCAATACCTATATATCACGCCTCTCACGAGAGAATCGAGCTAAAATCGCTATTCTAGGGAATGGAGTGGAAATCGCCAAAGTGGTTCTAACACGTTTTGGGCACCTTGAGACATATCTAACACTCCCCCTAAGTCTCTTTGTGCATACTTCATTTTGGGGCCCAATACATGGGGTCGGGGCTAGGCACCTCCCAATTTGAGAGCTTGTATCGCGGTTACGGAGACAGATAGAGCAAAATTGACCTCTGAGAGACCCCGACTCATTTTTCGTGCTCTATCGATCTATATGTTTCATTTTCATGAATATGTAAATTAACCATGATAAGTCAAGGCTAATTTTCTCAAAAATGTAGGCAAAGACGCAGCCAAAATTCTAGGAGAATGTAGAGCTGATCACGAGCTATCCAATGAGTATCTTGCGCCAAAAATGCATGATGGTATGTGCAACTTTTGTCCTTTTCTCGTTTCAGGATCATTTGAAGTAAATTTTCAACATGAATTTTTGAATCAGAGCTATCATTTTCGCCCGCGCGAGCAGATCAGAGCGGTGAAGGATGAAATGAAATGAACATACTTGTTGAAAATTTTGGCTGCATCTTTGCCTACATTTTTGAGAAAATTAGCCTTGACTGTATCATGGTTAATTTGCATATTCATGGAAAATGAAACACATAGATCGATAGATCTCGAAAAATGAGTCGGGGTCTCTCAGAGGTCAATTTTACTCTATCTGTCACCGTAACCGCGATAAGAGCTCTCAATGTGGGAGGTGCCTAGTCCCGACCCTATGTAGGGGGGCCCAAAATGAAGTACGCATAAAGACACTTTGGGGGAGTGTTAGATATGTCTCAAGGTGCCCAAAACGTATTAGAACCATTTTGGCAATTTCCGCTCCATTCCTTGGATCAGGTCGATTCTCTCATGAGAGGCGTGATATAAAGCGCTGTGTGCGTCTGTCCGCCTATTATTCCGTGGGTCAGATTTATGATTTTGACCTTTGATCTTTGAATTACCGTATACCAATCAATAATTAGCATTGGGTCACCTACAGTACACCAATCGATAGTTAGCCATGGGTCACCAATTATTCCGTGGGTCAGATTTATGATTTTGACATTTGATCTTTCAATTACCGTATGCCAATCAATAATTAACATTGGGTCACCTACTGTACAGTACATGCTAATCGCCTAGCCCATATGCGGTCGCGGCGGCCCGCGGCGAACCGCGGATACCGCGGATCGATTTTGCGGGAAGCATGCAATTTTTCACCTTTCGATTTTTTGATTTTCAAATTCTCCATAAAATTTCGCATCGGATGGACTATTCATTCATATTTTAAAACAAACATACATCGATATTCAACCTACCGTAATCGCAGTTTGCGATTTCACTTTGCCAGTCGCTTTCGCAACTGAGATTACGGTAGGTTGAGGCATTGCGGCATTAAAAATATCGATTTATGTTTTTTTAAAAATATGAACGAATAGTCCATCCCATGCGAAATTTTATGGAGAATTTGAAAATCAAAAAATCGAATGGTGAAAAATTGCATGCTTCCCGCAAAATCGATCCGCGGAATCCGCGGGTCGCCGCGGGCCGCCGCGGCCGCATATGAGCAAGGCGATTAGCATGTACTGTATACCAATCAATAATTAGCCATGGGCCAAAGCTTCTAGAATATTCCAGAAAGTTCGAAAATGTTCGAAAGCTTCTAGAATGTTCCAGAAAGTTCGAAAATGTTCCAAAGCTTCTAGAATGTTCCAGAAAGGTCGAAAATGTTTCAAAACATCTAGAATGTTCCAGAAAGTTCGAAAATGTTCCAAAGCTTCTAGAATGTTCCATAAAGTTCGAAAATGTTCCAAAGCTTCTAGAATGTTCCAGAAAGTTCGAAAATGCTCCAACGCTTCTAGAATCCAAGAGCATTCGAAAATGAGAGGAAGAGAGGGAGATAGGGAGAGAGGGAGAGAGAAGTAGAGAAGGGGGGGAGAGGGGGAGAGCGGGAGAGGGAGAAACGTGTAGAGAGAGGAAGAGAAGAATAGATGGAGAGAGGGAGAGTGGGAGAGAAGGAGAGTTGAGAGAATGAGAGAATGAAAGGGGGATAGGGAGAGAGAGGGAGAGGGGAGGATAGGGAAAGAGAGGAGGAGAGGGAGAGAGAGGAAGAGAGAGAGTGAGAGGAAGAGAGGGTGAGAAGGAGAGAAAGAGAGAAGGAGAGAGAGGGAGAGAAGGAGAGAATGAGAGAGGAAGAGAGGGAGAGAAGGGAAGGAAGAGAGGGAGATAGAGGGAGAGAGGAGGATAGGGAGAGAGAGGTAGGGAGAGAGAAGGAAAGGGGGAGAGGGAGAGAGGAAGAGGGAGAGGGAGAGAGGAGGATAGGGAGAGAGAGGGAGAGAGAGGGAGAGAGGGAGAGAGAGGAAGAGAGGGAGTGAGAGGAAGAGAGGGTGAGAAGGAGAGAAGGAGAGAAGGAGAGAGGGAGAAAGAGGAAGAGAGGTAGAGATGGAGAGAGAGGAAGAGAGGGAGAGAGAGGACGAGAGGGAGTGAGAGGAAGAGAATGAGAGAAGGAGAGAAGGAGAGCGGGAGAAAGAGGAAGAGAGGGAGAGAGGGCGAGAGGGCGAGAGGGAGAGAAGGAGAGAGGCAGAGATGGAGAGAGAGGGAGAGAGAGGGAGAGAGAGGGAGAGAGAGGGAGAGAGAGGGAGAGAGAGGAAGAGAGGGAGAGAGAGGAAGAGAGGGAGAGAAGGAGAAAAGAAGAGAGCGAGAGAGGGAGAGAGAGGGAGAGAGGGAGAGAGGGAGAGAAAGAGAGAGGGAGAGAGAGGGAGAGGGGAAGAGAGGAAGAGAGGGAGAGAGGGAGAGCGGGAGAGAAGGAGAGAGAAGTAGAGAAGGGGGGAGAGGGAGAAACGTGGAGAGAGAGGAAGAGAAGGATAGATGGAGAGAGGGAGAGTGGGAGAGAAGGAAAGGAGGAGAGGGAGAGAGAGGGAGAGAGGGAGAGAGAGGGAGAGAGGGAGAGAGAGGGAGAGAGGGGGAGAGAACGAGATAAAGAGAGAGGAAGAGAGGAAGAGAGGGAGAGAGGGAGAGAGGGAGAGAGAGGAAGAGAGGAAGAGAGGGAGAGAGGGTGAGAAGGAGAGAAGGAGAGAAGGAGAGAGAGGGAGAGAAGGAGAGAAAGAGAGAGGGAGAGAGAGGGAGAGGGGAAGAGAGGAAGAGAGGGAGAGAGAGGAAGAGAGGGAGAGAAGGAGAAAAGAAGAGAGCGAGAGAGGGAGAGAGAGGGAGAGAGGGAGAGAAAGAGAGAGGGAGAGAGAGGGAGAGGGGAAGAGAGGAAGAGAGGGAGAGAGGGAGAAGTAATCGAAATGATTGGACGTAAATGCTTCGGGGGCGGTATCTCAAGAACACATAACATTAGACCCCATAATAAGAATACCATTCGATTTGCCTTCGCGAGATCTATCTATTTAGCTCAAAAAATTTCTGGGCTTCGATTTTTGTTGAAAATGATTAATTTTAATCGATTTAAATAAATATAAATTAATTTATTGTCATCCCAATGATATGGGGACACTCTTATGGATGCTAGGAACAAATAGTTGTTTTCAGTTTGTCGGTCTATCGGATTTCAAAAGAGCTGTGAGCCTCCAAATATAGCATTTCTTGTGCCTCGCTAACTTTAACGACCTAAATAAGGCCAGAAATAATAGGTACGCAAAAAATCTCGAAGCTTTCGTGTGGGGGACTACCAAAAAATGTATTTTGCTAATTTTCGAATTTTAGGTTGTGATCGCGTTTATTGGATTCTTAGGCGACACGCGTGATAATTCTCTACATTACTGCTGATTAAGAGACTGAATTTCGAGAAAGAACATTTGAGAATGAACATTGCTGACCGGAATTTATGTGTTTCAAGAGCATGATCAATATAGTACTCCATTTAGTGAATAGGGACCATGGAGGTATCCAGAAAATAAAGTTGGTCAAGATCGGTGATGACGTATGGCCACAACAGACGAACCCTCGAATATTACCGAGAAAGTCTCTTAATCAGCAGTAATGTAGAGAAATATGGCACAGATAATTGCTAGCAGATTTTAGAGATTTTAAGATATGAAGTCATGTTTGTGACCCTGCGAACTTGGGTTGACCCACCGGACCATGGTACGGTAGTAGCGGATATAGTAACTCCACATATCTTATGCGAGCTTCCCGAAGGCAAAGATGTTTTCCAATAGCAGGACTCGAACCACCTACCTTCGGTTTCAAAGGCAAGCTCCTTAACCACTCGGCCATGGTTTTGAGACAAAAATATAAGAATAAAAGTTTACACAAGTCAAAGATGGCAATCCGGTTAGACATTTCTGACGTTGTCTTCGGCCGGTTATACACATTGCTACTTTTCCATTGTCCCACTCAATATGATGATGGGGAAGTTTCCGTGCCTCAGGTGTGTCCCTTGACCGCTACTCCTGAAAGCGAAACCACCACCGAGAAGCCCTACACCAGACCAACAAGGGGACCCATCTGCTGCTCGAATGGAAAGCCGCTGGGAACGACCTGGGTGAATACATTGATTTCTTACAGATTTCGACCAACGAACACATATTGTATATGCAAAATAGAGAAGAACAATGCATATTTTACGTTTCAGAGAGAAGACGACTACGAAAAGGAGTGTACCACCGACGACAAAGGAATGGTGTGCATCAATGTGAACGTTTGGCCCTTCATTTTGATTAATATTAACAGATTTCTCAACAATATTTGAGCCCTAACATCAATAAAATTAAAATCATGCTCTACAATTGTAGAATATCGCCTGCTTTACTCCCTGGGCCATCGCATACCACGAGGCGAAAACTGCACAGATATAAAGGGAAAAGTGAGATGATCAATCAACAATTAGATTGAACAGAATAATATGATATTGGAGTGGAATGCGTCCACATGGGCTCGCTCTCCCTTTTTTTTAGAACTGTCTAATATTATATGTTTTCAGTGGAAGGTCAACTACGAGTGTATCGCTGATGGAGATATGATTCAACGCAAATAAAAATATACCTAATAAAGAGTTGATATCGTGCGAATTGTTCAACCACACACAGTATTAAGCGCAAAGCAGTCCACGGACAAAACCGAAAAGCGCACCTAATACTTTAATTTTCTATGAAACATTAATGAATCGACCACTTCCGTGCTTCGAAACTGATTAGTATCATTTGTGTTTCACAAACACTATGAAATGGAAACGGTTTTAGAGACCCAATTGTTCTAGGTTTCACAATTGGTTCATATTAAAACTCGATAAATTAAGCTAAAATTCCGTGCAAGAGCAAATTCGCTGATTTTTGAATTTAAAAAGGAGCGCGAAATGAGCTTTTGATTTTGCACGGGGCTTAATACTGTGCACAATGCATATTTTATGAAACTGTTTATTGGTCGGAAATGTTCGCTAGGCGTGAAATATCGCATGAGAAACGATCGGATCTTCGTGTTTTATAAATGGAAAAATGAGGTCGGTGGTGGAAGCTTCAAAATTCGAGCCCGATCGGAGTGAGCTCGAGACGGCGAGACTGCAAAGAGTTTATCAGCAAATGCTTCGAGAGGAAGCTGGCATGGAGAAATGGCCGAGCAGTCTAAGGCGCTGGTTTAAGGCACCAGTCTCTTCGGAGGCGTGGGTTCGAATCCCACTCTCTTCAGCAAATTTTTTGCCGGCTTTTCTCACCTTCATGGGCACTTGGTAGCCGTCGGCGGTGTCGTAGTGCGAGCGCAGCGACTGGAACTTCACCCTGAACATCTTCTAATAGACCCACAGGCTTAAGATTAATCCCGACGCGACACACCAGGTCTACCATAGCCCATCCATACAACACATGTTCCCTCATTACCCTGCCCCTACCCGGTCTCCCAGCAACCTGCCGCACCGTATCCAGTTCTAAGTACCCTGCTCTTAACGTAACCCGTCTGCCAGTACCCTAACCTCACCGTACCCGATCTCTCAGTACCCAGCACCTATCGTAACCGATCTCACAATACCACGCAAATACCGTGTCCGGCCTCAGTACTAGATACCGTGCCCCTCACCCTACCGTACCCAGCATTTCGTTGCTCTTCCTACAGTACCCCCTGCCGTACCTGGAGCGCGGTGCCCAGGTCAGCTTGGACATCCAATCGGGAGCGCACGTGGAACGAGGCGGAGTGGCGAAGTCACCGGCACCCTGAAGAGAGATCATTTAGAACTCTGCCCAAACTAATTATTTGTATGTGATATTGTGACGTCATCATCAGTTTTACTATCAGAGATCACCGCAAAAAGATCAACAACCAAACAGCTTGTAAATATAAGTGCAAAAATGCGATATTTGCTGACGTCATCAATAGTCCGTAGATCAAATATGTCTAGTCCAAATATCAGACATCACTTGCCTGTTCGTGCTCCGAGGTCTTGGCCGAGATGACGTCGTCCGTCTTCTCCGTCATCGCCGATGACGTCACGTCGTCCGTCTTGGTCGTCGATGACGTCGTCGTCAGGTCGTCGAACTTGCCGCTGAGCGCGTCGCCCGAAGGGCGCAGCAGCTGCAATTGGAGATTGGGTTACTGTAGGTCAAACGAATCGACAAATGGGGGTTACTGTAGTTCAATTATTATCGACAACTATACTACAGTATGCCTGGCCATCACCAATTTACCTCCTGGGAGCACTCGCGAGACTCGGGCAGCCGAAGGGGAGAGGATACCTCCATGTCTGTAAGGATTACGGTAACGATCGATAACTAGTGATGGGTTACTGTAGGATGAAACAAGGTCAAAGATCAGCACTTGTTGTGAGAGAGCGAAAAGAGAGAGAGAGGTACGCTTGGCAAGTGATCAAGAAATCGAAAGGGGACATCGTAAATAGGTAAGGTAAAACAGGGTTATTGATTGAATAAATAAACGAAATCGAATTGGAAAATGAACAAATAATCAGCAACGAACCAGTCGAGATGAGAGAGAAGATTGGAAATGAGGGGAGGAGGAGGGGAGGAGGGGAGGAGAGAGAGTGAGAGCGATAGTGGACAATGGTCACTTTGCATATGCAGAGGGCACGTCTCTCCAGACAATAACATATTAGCGAAGGAGCGGATGGAAATGGGAGGGTGTTGTACACGTTTTTCCATATGGTTAAGGTATGGATCTCTTTGATTTGCATGATCTCTCATTAGTGATTTTCGATACGAATATGTTGCTCGAGAGAGCAGGGGGAGGGAAAGGGTAAAAAGGGTTGAGTCACGTTAAGCGATTTTACAGTCGTCTAGAGATGACTGTGATAGGTGGTGGGTTGTGTAAAAATTTTATTCATTCCGCACACTCTCTCCCCGGTTAGAGAGTGCGAGAGAGTAGGCGGAATGAAGAGAACGTAAAATTTTTGCACAACCCAGGCTAGGTGGTCCACTACGGTGAGACCGACTGCTGCTAGGACTATGCATATCTGCTGTCCAAAGCGCGTCTAGAGTGCGTAAGCTACGGCGAGGGGCAATGGTCTGACTCTCTCAATATCATACATTCTCTCGTCCATTCTGATCGAAGAGAGAGCGTGTGGTTTGGAGAGAGAGTCAGGCGATCTACCGAAGTATAATAATATCCTAGCCCTCGAATAACCTAACAGCGCTTATGCGTACACCATTTTTTCGTATAATGTCCTAATAATAACTGCATTAACGAATTAACAATTTGACAGTAACTGAAGTCGAGCCATGTACTAGACAACGCTGTGATGAAAGATCAATGCGTAATCGCATGTATTACAACATTTTTATTGCCAGTTTTATAAATCGACCAGTAAAAGCATTTGCTGTTCACCTTTCCATTCATGTTTTTCCCAATAATTAGAGCACTAATATGCATTACGCAAATATTATCGTATATTTTCGTCATGATTTCACTCACTTTCACCAATTAGTTTTTATTGCAAGATTGAAAAAAAAACGTAGTCGAATATGATCATAAAGAAGTGTAGACCAACCATATCACAAGGAAACAATTGCGAATAATAAAATAGTTTAATAAAAACGAATATTTGGCTCAAATTGCTCATCGTCAGTCAGTCAAGGCGTACTCATGGTCCAATTGGTCGGTAAGATTGTAGTTGACGATCTCATTCTCGTTCATCTGTACTCGTGTATCATGACGAAAAAGCCGAATGTACCGCATACACTGAAGTTATGTCTATTGTCCCATTTTAAACGCTTAATGTGATGATGCTACTGAATTGGACATGTTCGTACAATACTCGGCAATCCAGAGCGTTGTATTAGGTCAGATAACATTGAGAACATGCAAAAGATAGGCGTTTCTTGTCATCCCTCTAGCAACGATAACATCAAACATTCACTCACCGAGAGCTGGTCGTTGTGATAACAATTATCACATATCCCTTTTCTGTTTTCATTAAACGGCCACATGTAAAGTGTGGTGGACGCGCACCAGTTGCAAACCAGCACTTCTTAGTTTCTTCTAGTAGCCTGAGAAGGTAAGTCGACTAGTTTTGTTCGTGACTAGAGCAATCCTCTTTTCATGTTTCTCGATCTCTACTCCGGTTGAGCAATGAGAGAAATACTATAACGCTAATTTCGAACTCTAGAATCAGCTTCCTTTTCATCCGAAATACCATTAAGTGCACAACTTTTCACGACCATAACAATGTTCGTAATTTGGAGTGTAATTGTAATTGTTCGTGTAATTGCATTAAGAAAACAAATAAAATATAAACCTCTTTGCGTTGCCGCATCCTCTCGCGATAGCATATCTTATTTCTAATGGTATTCTCGATTGTGCTTATATACTTGAGTTTATTCTGAGAAGTAAGCAGTACTCGTTTGAATCCCTAAGATTAAAAAAGACTCACAATGAATCCGACGTCAGTAAACCTCTCAAAATTTGGCATAAAGTCAAGCCTAAGTGCCGTTATTCCAGAAGCATACATACTGTAATGTCTGATTATTTTTAATTAAAAAACACTATTACCTTACAGTGGTCATGTTCTCAGATTGATATGTTAAATCCCGGAGAGGAAATTTAATTGGAAGTCGACTGTTTGAATAATTCAAGAAATCATGTACAATCTAAAATCGTATTAAATATATATCTTGAGATAATAAATAAAGATCAATTATTTGCTTGGATTTTTGTATTTGTTTTCCGGTACATTTCCACAGTGCAAAATAGGCCAACTCCTCGCCTATGTTGCGCATGTGACTTCCGCAAATCATACACAATTTACACAAACATGAAAAGCCTAATCATGGGGTCGAACCTGCATCTCATGTAGGGAACAACTCTCTCGAGTTATCTCTCCTCCTCTCACACTATAAAACTCATGAAGAGCTTTGATCAATCTGCACGATTCCACTTCGATTAAGTCGTTTCCTCGAATGCACGTTTGCATAGCTGCGCATATGTTTTGCCGGAGCGTTTGCAAGGTACTTTGATTCGGCTGCAATTGAGCAATCAACAATAGTAAGTTTAGCGAAACTTGAGTATTTCGTTTGTATCCTCGTTTCAAAAATCCACACCGTAATAGTGTGTTCTGATTCCATTAAATACCGTTGGTTCGAGAGCAGATATTCCATAAAATTCATCGAGAACACGTTTGGTCGAATTCCATTCGCAACATGTCCTCAGTGCATTAAAGATCGCTTGTACAAGTTGGCCGCGTGACGAGAAATTCTGGAAATACCTAGAATAAGTATGTGAAGTAAACTATTACCTGATCCAGTGGGCGCAGTTTGCGCTTTCCTTTAATGAGCTTCACGAAATTTGGAAGCAAATTGAATAGAAGTGTCGAAAGCCCAACTGCGAACATCCTACAAGGTAGTGTGGTAGCTAAACTAAATATATCGAGTTTGCCTAAGTTTGCCATCTTTCATTGCTGAACATGCATCAAACTGAAACGGAAGTTGGGCATGATTTATGAAATCGGAAGCAATCTGTAATTTGCTTATTTGTAATTTTAAGAAATATTGGGGTGTCCGGAAAGTTCGTAAAATTTTTTGTTTTTATTTTTTATTCAATGCTTTACAATTCTCAGTGACCAATGTATTCCCTTCTTTCTCACTACCTCCCTCCAGCGCTTGGGCAGGGTCTCGATTCCTCTCTTCCAGAATGCGGGTTTCTTCGAGACCGCCCAGTTCACGAAAGCCCTCACAACTTCATCTCGATTCTTGAACTTCTTTCCTTTGCAGAAGTCAGAGAGAGCGGAAGCAGTGGTAGTCGCATGGGGAGAGATCCGGGGAATACGGTGGATGGGGAATCCTCTCGATCTTCAGCTCGTCCATTTTCTTCTGGGTCATCTTCGCTCAATGTGGGCGAGCATTGTCCATCAGAAGAAGAATTTTGCCCTGGTTCAGGAGTCTGGGAGGGACTCTGATCGCGACATCTTCCAGTTGTTCAGAGAAGAGGTCGGCATTGATGCTGGTGCCAGGGGCGAGGATCTCCCAGTAGATGGGACCGAGCACTGAGAAGAAGAAGCAGATGAGTTCCTTCTTTCCGTGCTCTTCCTTCTTCGGGACGGGCGTAGGCTTCTCATCTGCATCCACCCATTGCAGTCTCCTCACAGGGTTATCGTACGTGATCCACTTCTCATCTGTAGCGATGATGGAATTGACCCATCGAAGATTGGATCTACGATGGAGTAATTCCCGACAGACTTGAACACGATTTTTCAGCAGTTCGGAGGAGAGGTCATGGGGAATCACTTGTGGGAGTTTCGCCATTCGTAAAAGTCACGGAACACAGTTGCATAGTGTTGAATATCGATGAGCGAAGCTTTTTCCGAAGCTCTTGTTTACCTTCTATTATTGCAGATTTGAGCGATTCGTGATTCATCTACAATTACAAACTTCTTCATTTGCAGGCATAATAACTATTGCGAGATGCGTTACAAAAACGGTGAAAACATAGAAAACAAAAATATAGAGTTTCGCAGTCAAAGTTTCTTAATTTCCCACTCACGAACCTATTCCCCGTCAACTATGGGAGGGTGCCTTGGTGAGGCGGACAAGGCGTCACGAACGGAATCGAACACCATGTGGGATGTGATGCGTTACGAAACAAAAAAAAAGAATTATAACCCTACTTCTGTCGAAAAACAGAACTGCTCCAGAACTAGTCTTATCGATCCGTTCTCAGAATACTTGTTCATAGCTCGAGAAAGAGTAGATTCAAAATGGGATTTTGAGTGAAGAGTAATCTGAAAAAAAGTGCTTAGGACAAATGAAATATCGTGGCAAATGTTAAGTAAGCACATTTTGTGACACTGAATTAATAACTCAAAAAAGTAATAACTCAAAGTGTAATTTAACAGGAATAGTTCAATAATGCAAGTTATGAAATAAAAATGGGAACCTGCGCAACATCCTTGTGCAGTTTGAAGAGTTCTTTGATAACTTTTGAACTCGAAAATGTCTTGGACGATCTATCACCTAGAATCACTCCGAGTGTAGAAGCTCGTATCGCTTGACCGCTTTTCTAAAGTTATTTATTTTGAAAAAAAATCCCAGATTCTTATGAAGCTTGTTTAACCGAAAAAAGATACAAATATAACGCTTACTTGATGGAGTGTAATATTTCGGAATGCTGGCATGAAATCAAATCTCAAGGCGGAGAGTCCAGATATGTACTCGCTTAGCAGCATTGTAAACAGTGCACTATCAACGTGTAATGATAGAGGGAGTCGTCCATTATTTAAGAAGAATCTATTTGCAACCTAAAAATACGCGAATCGTCATACTTTTCAAATAGTACTTCGCGAATTGGTCACACACCTCAATTTCTTCAGGAGTGGAATTCTCATAAGTTATTAGCTCCTCAGATCCCGGAGTTGGGCAATAAAACTTGGTAAGAGCCTTCATCAATCTCATGGTTTCTATGCCATTGTATTCGCCTCTTGGGAAGGTTTGAGAACATTGTTTCATGCACTCGAATACTGCGAGTCTTCTCTCTGCTCTATATGCGCACTTTGTTTCGGCTAGTATCTGAGGAAAGGACGGTAGCGTGTCCTACAATAGGGTTTCCTTTTTCAAGTTATTTCAGGCAAACCATTATTATTATCGGATACTTAATATGTGCGCTACTCAATACCTCAAATTACCTGAAGAATGAAACTCTAATCTGAGAGTATGTCTAGGGGTTCTTTGGGTAATTTTCATATTTGTAAAATATTACAAACATAACCAATTGCTGAAACCTTGATACTTTCTGAAAAAATACATCAAATTGGCGCCCACATTCGTTGAAGTGCAGAATTCTTTGATAAATTGTCGCAGTGAACAGAAAGTCTCTAAGAAGTGGCAATCGCTGTTTGTCCTGCGAAGAAAGTAAGACTCCATCCGAGCGTGAAAAGTAAACAAAGACAACTTGCCGTGAGATATGCATTACAGAGGCTGTCGATACGATCCGTGTGCAAACTAGAGCGCACTATGCCCAGTACAGCTTCTTTCAGTGAAGGTTTGATGTTCTGAAAGGCACAAAGATGTGCTAGAAAAATAATATCTCAAATAAAACAATTATGTACAACTAATCATCATAATGTGCATTAACTAGGATGTAGTGAGAATCAATAGTACTAAAAACATGGAAATTGACATACATTTGGTTGTGTTCCAAATATTCCAATGAACTGAGGTACAAAGTGGGTTCACATCGCCGCTAAGAAAGCAGCAAACTCTCCGAAATCGAGAATTTACTTTCATAAAAAAGACAACATAAAGTATGGAAAATACAATCAAATCTTTATACAGATTATAAAATGCTGTTAAACGGTGAAAATATAGTTCGAAAAACAACACCGCGGTCCCTTCATGTTGTGAACTCTATTGATACTCGACCGGTCGAGAAATGGTTAACAAGTGATGATATGGTGACCCAAATTTTAAAAACTAATGGCAAGATTGACTCCACCTTTGAATGTCTTTCTTCAGCGATAAGCAGACGTTCGCATCAAATGGCAAATACTCGTGTGCCGTCATGAATGATTTTGCAATCTGAAAAGTATAAGCTATTCCACGTTGGAGTGGATACTGGAGTCTGGATGGTTTCGCTATCAAACTATCAATGTTGTATCTAAATTCTGTTAAATGAATACGTCGTATTACGTGATTCAATTCACTAGACGGCAATATCGCCAGCGTACCTGCATTTCTCCTGGAGTTGCGTTTTCGGAGGTGATGAGCTCTGCTTGGCTCGCATCGACGTGATAAAATGTGCTCAGTGCAACCATAAGTCGCTTCAATCAAGCAATCAATCATTCATGCATTTCTGGCGAAAAGTATTCAAATTTCAGGATATAGATGGCAACGGATGAACATGGCAATGTCCACAACTAGGTGACAAGGAAACGACTATGTTGCACGAATGGCAATCAATATTTATATTTTAGAGACAACTGAGGAATAGAGTAAATGCATTTAACCTTTGTATGAGTGGCGTTTTCGAGGACTCTTCCGTTTGCAAAGGTATCCGAACACTTATTCATAGCATCGAAAAGAGCTTTTCTAAGCTCCCCTTGAGATGTAGGAGTCATCTTCAACATCTCAATTAAAGAGCAAACACGGTATGATAGGAAGTACAATGAAATTGATAAGTGTAGCACTGATGACAAATTTGCCCGCTTTCTTGCGGCAGAACATGCTCGTGGTATTATTGTTTTGAAATGCGTGGTTCGTGCCAAAATGCAAATGGTCATCTCTAGACTGGTCAGATTAATCAATACACATCTTCATTCTAACACGTCTTCATCACATCGAATATAACTTTTTTTGAAGCTGGAGGTGTTCGAATCATCTTACACTACTCATTTAGATCACTCATTGGATAGATCTTAGTTCGAATAGCACGCTATGGACGTGCAACAGATCGACTGTTTTGGTTGTTTGGCAATTTAGGAGTTCCGTATAGGTCTCATCTTCAAATCCCAGAACAAATATTGTAAACTGTATAGGGAAAAATGAATGTGAACAGAGATCTAGATCACGGTACATATCACAAAGGTCTATTTACAAGACAACATAAGTAGAACACGCGCACACAATGTTGTTTAAATGTGAAAATATTCAAATTATGAGAGCGAAATATAGACATCCTTTTGACAGCCGGTTTTTCAACACAACATGCGCGCCTTTCTTGTGAAGCGACGCGGTCACGTACTCCTCGTTTGCTTTCACTCTTTCTCTTAGAGTATCCCCTGCGAGATTGCAAGACAAGGAGTGTAAAAGTATCGCATATCCTGCGTTTAAAATCGGGAGAGGTCACAGTATAGTAAGCAACATTCGAGCGTGCTAAAACGTTTTAAAAATCCAAATACATTTTTTGGAAACATCTCTAAACTATGCCAAAGGATGACTAAAGGTGATGCATTGAGTACTGTGACCCGTCTAGAGGTTACTCTCGTTATTAGCATTTTGGCGCGAACGCGTATTTCGAAACTATATTACCTTTTTTCTCCGGACAATGTGTATTCTGTATCGCACCTATTGCTTCCATTGCATTTTACATTTTCCTGTTTTTGCTCTTTACTTAAGCTGATGAAGATGACACCGCGAGGCGAACTTCGAAAAGCGGTGTTCGATTCCATGAAGAGATGCTCGGATACGTTTTCACAAGGGAGAGTACTCGAGAACGCTACTCATACAAAGGTTAAACCTGTTCACTCTAATACCTAGCTGTCTCTGTACAATATATACTTTCATTTATATTTTGGTCACACGATGTTTCAACCCCTTTGCTCTTTGGTGAATCGTATGCAACCTGTTGGCGCCTCACCAAGGCGCCTACCCATTGGGGACAGTGAATTGTCGTGAGTAGATCATGCAGGTAAATAGGTCTGGCGAAAGGTGGGCACTTCGGGTTGAACCTGCCCAAATTGACACTGGCCTAATAGTGTTCTCCCGCGAGCCCAGTCTCGAAGACGGGGTGTTCCTTTACCTTTATGCCTCCGTTCTCAGCAATTATCAGTGATTTGAACAGTGCAGTCATAAGTGACAAGCCAAAATATTGACTCATTAAAGAGACTGATGGCTTCTCTTAACGCTTTATATCACGCCGAAATCAGCCAAGATGATCTCATCACCGCCGAAAATGCAACTCCAGAAGAAAAAGAGGTATACCTTTTGAGGAATTTATCACCTAGCTTGACTATATTAATTATGAAATTCTGTTTTACCAGTTCTTCGACGAGATCACGCAGAAGTATTAGAGTCATTACGAAGCAATCCCTTTCGGCGATGATTCACAAGTTTCAACTGACACTTACAGATTTCGAAATCATTCATGACTGCACACGATTATTTGCCAATTGAGACGAGCGTCTGTTACTCGCTAAAGAAAGACTATCTACGGTGATGACAATACAATTGGGTTTAAAGTTCTTGTCACCGTCTCTACATTTTGTATTCTCTAGATCGATTGAGTATAAAAAGTTTTTTCGAAAGTTATTTTCTTAATTTACTAACGACCATGCATTTTGAATAATTGATGGAAAAACAAGTATTTAGAACAATATTATCCACTTCAGTGAGTTCGCTGCTGGTTTAGCGGTGATTCGAATATACGTGTTACCACAGTTCCTGAAATGTCTAAATATATCGGCCGTACGTTTGTTTTAACGATAATTTTTTAAACGAGTGAGAAAAGAGTGAGCATCGAGTTCATGCACACAATTAATGACAGTTATTTTGTGAAGAATATTTTTAAAAAATAATATATACTTTTCAATTGTACCTTTTAGGACGCAAAACCTTCATTGAAAGAAGCTGTGATTGAAATCATTAAATCAAATTCGCCTCAGAATGTTATCAACAACTTCTGCAGCTTGTGCAATGAGTCCCTCACGGTCAGTTATAGGGATGGTTAGAGACAATTGTTTTTCACTGTACTAAGCGGATGAGAGGAGCAAAATGAATTTTTCGAAGTCAATTTAATTCTTAATTCTTTTTACGATTATTATGTTCTCTTAATTGCTAAATTCTAATAAACCACCTACGGATCTGAAAATCGCGTCTGACAAGACGCGCTTTTTAGATCCGTAGGTGGTTTATTAGAGACGCGAATTTCTAATTCATTATCATGCCAGGATGCCCAGAGGTGGACACTTCTTCGGGATTATTTGTTCGCCGCCATACAAGAAAACAACGAATCGAATCGACGACTTCTGAAAGAATTCTGCACTTCAACAAAGGTGAGAATCGACCGCACCTGAATCATACCCTAAACATAACCTAAAATCACAGATCATGTCAACATCTTTTCCTGCAATCATAGAATAAGCAAAGCGCGCAATTCGATCAGAAAAAAGACGCGCCGTATTCGACAGTATGCGCAAATGTGCCCAGACTTTTTCAACAGGGAGTGGAAATGGCCTGGAAACCGTGAGAATGATGAAGGCACTTGTCAAGTTTTATTGTCCGGGATCTGACGAGCAAATAACTCTTGAGAATGCTACTCCTGAAGAAGTTGAGGTACGTGAGCAACTATGATCCATATTTTGTTGAGTATTCCTAAATGAATAATGGTACGTGTTTTTTTTAGGTTGCAAATCGATTCTTTATAAATAACGGACGTCTCCCACTCTCAATAAACGTTGACAGTACCCTTATGAAAATGCTGCTAAGCGAGTACGTAGCTGGGCAATCTGCACTGAGATTTGATTTCATGCCAGCATTCCAAATAATTACACTTCTCCAAGTAAGCGGTTTCTACCTGTTCGGTATATGTTAAAGAATCTGCGTTTTTTTCTTTTCGAAATATTTTTAGAAAAACGATCAAGCGATACGAGCTGCCACGCTCGGCGCAATATTCGGTGATGCATCATCCGACCCTTTTTCGAGGTCAGAGGATATCAGAGGACTCGTCGAACTATACAAGGATCTGGCACAGGATCTCACTTGTAATGACTTGTTTTATTAGGTTGGTGCAAAAGTCTTGCGGTTATTTTGATCTTTTGCCTTCCATCTTCCTTTCAGTTTGACCGATGACCTTTCGTATATTAATTACTAATGATGCCTTGCATACTCTTATGCGCACGCTATCAGCATTGCCCAATCGGAGAGGCGAGAACAGGACAAAGTTAAAATTGCGAAAATTTATCCATCGAAATGCATTGATCTGTAAATGACTACATATTGCATTTTTCATGTTGATTTTGCATATTTTTGAAAACAAATTTTCTGAAACGAAAAAGGTACAGGCGCCAATATGTTTTCTGAGAATAAAGCCTGTTTGTGGTTGAATATAGCGCACTCATAGTGAAGCCTGTATGCTTGGTCTTCGATGCAAAAAAATCGAAAAAGTTTCTTGTAGCCAGCGTCGACAATATATTTTCAATAGCATGTAATTCGGTCCAAACTTAATCGAGACACAGTTGAAACATATTTTCTGAAAGGGTATACGTAATGATTCTCATACATCAGTTTGGGCAGGTTTCGAGAATTTTTCCAACACATATCCAGTAAAATACATTTAATGCAAAATTTTGAACATCAATTGCAACAGGGTTTATCATAATTTATTGCGTTGATTGCGATATCGGATTGATTGAAATGTGTGAATGTAAAGTACAAGCGTACATCTAAACACTGCTATGTTTGTTAGTCATTGTGATTTGGGACGAGATAATTATGATAGTTCAAAGTACGGACACAAAAAGACTTTCGCTCCAACCTGATACAACGTTTTGAGAATCAACCGTATATTATTCGCAAATGTTCCATTAGTAAAGATGCTTACTTAAAATTTTCAACAATATGTTATTTTTTCAGATCACTCTCCAGTCAAGACCGCATTTTGAATCTACTCTTTCCCAAGCCATGCTCAAGCATTCTCAGGAAGGAACGAAAAGAAAAATTCTAGAGGAGTTTTGCTTTTCGACAGAAGTACGGCTGTCTGATATCATAAAACATATCAGAGTTCTTTCCAACGCTTCTATAACCACCCCTCGCCCCGCCTAGCATTGTCTTGTTCTAACGGTCATTGACTCGCCTGACATTTTTGATTGATAAGATTGCAACTTTCTTGCTATGTTTCTCACATAAATAATTATGTTTACATAGTATGTCCTTGCTAATTCCAGATGACTATTGACGCGCTTAAATCAGCGATAATAGAAGGAATGCGAGAGCTTCGGAATATTCTTCGACTATTGATATTCAACGCCATGCAAGTGTGCTCCAACACGTTTGCTAAAGGCGAATTTCGTCTTAATGAAATTCATACCCTTCAACTGATTAAAACCATCAATTCTTTCGGATTCGTATATCTAAATCCGAACGAACGAATCACATTTGAAAACATGACAAACAATGAACAACAGGTCATTATTTTCACCATTTTTTAAATTTAAAAAAAAACGTCACAGATTGCGAACGATTTCATAAATCACACCCAACTTCCGCTTCAGTTCGATACATGTTCAGCAATGACAGATGATGAGCTTAGGCAAGATTGTTATATTTAACATTGCCACCACAAGAATGTTTAGATTGTTCGCAGTTGGGATTTCGACACTTCTAGTAAATATACTGCCTAATTTCGTAAAGTTCATTGAAATACAGCGCAAATTGCTCAAACTGGAAGAGGTAATATTATGCTTCATAGGTTAATTCTATGTATTTGCAGAATTTTCCGTCCCGGGATCAACTTGTAAATTCGATTGTTAAATCACTGAGGACATGTGGTGAATGGAATTCGACCAAACGTGCTCTCGAAGAATTTTATGGAATATCTGTTCCCGAACCAATGGTATTTCATGAAATCATAATACATTATCAGAATTCAAGTGTACTCGCGTCTTCGTTCAAAACACTGATATGAATACTTCGCAAACAATATGAGTACTTCGCATTTCGCCTGCTCTCTCCCAAATCTGACCGTAGAGAGAGCAGGCGAAATGGGGGGGGGACGAGAGTCATTACTTGTAATGCCTAATCTATTAAACACTCTGAACGCACACTCAGTTTCAGCCGAGTCATAGTACACTGCAAACACTACGGCAAAGTATATTCGTAGCTCTTCGCGAATGCACTCGGGCGAACGGATTAAGCGAAGTGGAATCGCGCAGATTGATATCTGCTCTTCATGAGTTTTTCAATGTAGGAGGAGGAGAGATCGCTCGGGAGAGCTGCAGCCATCATGAATTGCAGGTTGGACCATATTTTGTTTCGAGTAGGTTTCCAAGTTTAGATTACTTTGTCTTTTCTTCGGGTTGATGTCAACTATTTTGCACTGTGGAAACCTGCCCGAAAATAAATCAACAGTATTCAACAATACATTCCACTATTTTAGATTGTGCGCGATTTCTTGAAAACATTTTTTGAAAGTTTTGGATTCTACATTTTTAGTCATATCTTTTTAACTTGCTAGTATTTCAAAAAGTTGTCAACACAAAAGTTGTTTAGAATAATTTTCCGCTCATTTTGAGCCCAGTGCGAGCTCTGTAGCAAATCTTGGAGCTGAAATACAGTGGGGTCAGGTGCAAAACCGGAAAATTCCTAAAAGCCGGCTCTGGGACCTATCACCTATATTTTTCGAAATCATCACTCCAGGGTATTACTACAACATAATAAAAGGCTAATCCGAGAGTAAAAATTTCAAAATGTTCCCGCACTCCTCCACTGACTCGTGATACGCGTGTTAAATTGTTGAAAGAATTTTTGCGAAATTTCAGAAGCGACGACGACAACTACAATCGCGTTTTGTCACCCCCCCCCCCCCCCCGAAATGTTTAGTATAAAATCTTCATCATGCTATATTTTTTTATTGTGCGATATACAAAAATAACCTCACCGATTATGTTCAACTCTGGTAGAGAGCAGCTCGTAAAATCCTGCTCCTCGACAGTGATGGATCGATAGCTCTTGAGACCTGTAATGTGTAGGAATTGCGAAAAAAAATTCTCCGAATGAATGTTTTTATCATGAACTGGCTCAGTCTGAAAATACGTAACCGATCACCGAAGGATTAGTTGGATTTGCCGGGCACTTCAATTTGCTTCCGGGTTTGAATGTGCCGTTTCCTTTTAGTGCTGGTTTATTCTGCACTTACCGAGCAGGTGTTTTAGGCGTCGAGTATTGACGTAGTCGACCCAGATCTTGTAGTTGTCGTCGTCGCTTCTGAAATTTCGCAAAAATTCTTTCAACAATTTAACACGCGTATCACGAGTCAGTGGAGGAGTGCGGGAACATTTTGAAATTTTTACTCTCGGATTAGCCTTTTATTATGTTGTAGTAATACCCTGGAGTGATGATTTCGAAAAATATAGGTGATAGGTCCCAGAGCCGGCTTTTAGGAATTTTCCGGTTTTGCACCTGACCCCACTGTATTTCAGCTCCCAGATTTGCTACAGAGCTCGCACTGGGCTCAAAATGAGCGGAAAATTATTCTAAACAACTTTTGTGTTGACAACTTTTTGAAATACTAGCAAGTTAAAAAGATATGACTAAAAATGTAGAATCCAAAACTTTCAAAAAATGTTTTCTCCATCACGCAGGAGACTTACAGAGGATTTTCTTTCAGAATATGAAAGAAGAAGTCTTCATACATCTAATAAAAATATAAAATGAAAAATCGAGAGGGGTATATGATTCGATATTTCGCGTCAAAGGTGCCAAGATGTCGTAGCACGACAACAAATTCTGTCTAGTGAACCCTAACTTCACATACATTGAGAACTTCTTGCGATTTATTAGTTTTCTCAATGTTATACAAAATTTGGTGTTGAAAAATTCAAAGTTTGGTGAAGTTTAAAAAATCGATTTTTTCGACCTCGATTTATCGCAGTTTTACAGATGGCAAAGTCAAGATTCTTAATGATACACATGCAATAACTGTACATAGGGTGTAGTAGACCTCGATGTGAGTGAAAATATTTGAGAAACAGCCCACACCAACTTCATACTTTTTATATTTATTCACACGAACATGACCTCTCGATAGTTTCGGAAATACTGGAAGTTCATTTTTTGACCAGGGTTGTATTGTTGCCGATCAATTTTCAACGAGAAAATATCTCAAATGACGGGAAATGTTCAACTAATGGTGAACAACTGGCATATTTCACAATTCCGGAAAATTCGAAATTTTCTGAATTGTCCATTTTGCCATTTTTTTAGAATCGAGGCCATGTGTGGTATGTCTAACGTTTTCAACTCATCAGATCACATAGCTTGTTTTGCTATTGCAAACTGTTTCATAACCTAGTAAACATGGCCAAAAAATGAACTTCCAGTATTTCCGAAACTATCGAGAGGTCATGTTCGTGTGAATAAACATAAAAAGTATGAAGTTGGTGTGGGCTGTTTCTCAAATACTAACAGCTGATAAAAACAAGGCAAATGAAAAGAGAGTGACTAACGAGTGCATAGGATGCGCTGAATTGACTAAAGACAACATACATTACAACCACTTATTGCTTCTCTTGCATGCTTCTCCAAGAGATAAGAGATTGATAAAATATTTTTAATAAAATGTGCATTCTGACACTCACCTCTTCCTCCTCCTCCGAAATATCCACCAGCCCGTCGAAAGCGAGTCGATTAACGCGGGAGGGACAACACGCCGTAGGTATGGAGAGTAAGCGGGAAAGCGCGAACATGGCAGGGAGAGGGAGAGAACTACTGGGGATGATGGGGAAAGAGGAAAAGGCAAATGGACGGCAGAGAAGAGGAAGCTGGAGCCATGACGACCAGGTCTTTCACCCGCTCTCCCCTGTCTCTCGTTTTCGTATCATTATGGGAAGAATCGAGAGTCTGATGGGGAGCTAGAGAGGGAGAGAGTGTGAGACATGAAGAGAGCCAGAGATATGAAGCCTAATGAATCGCGCGATAACATGTTTTCTCATCGTTATTCTCGTAGTAGAGACCGGAAAACAGAGCTTGGGAGCTAACAATATCTCGTCATGTACAGTAGTCAATATTCATGATACTTAACGATCTGATCGCTTTGTGAGCTCGATAATGGTGATGTTTAGCTCCGGAATTGACATGAGAAAGACCATGACTCTTAGGTTCGTACCGCATTCCTTCCTGTTAGTCATTCATGTTTAGATTAGTTGACAGTTCAGACGCTTCGTAGATTTTGGTGAATCAAAATTTCGTAGAATGCGCGGAAATCATGATTTTTTTATAATGAACCTAGAGAAAACAATACAAATACAGTTGTATAGCTGTTTGGATCCTGGAGTCATTTTATTATGAAAAACAATATGATTGTACAATATGATAAAACAACATGATACATGGAAATTGAAATTTATCACATCTCGCGCAATCAGAGCTTTTCGTATCCTCTTCTCTCTAGGTCGACTTTCACATGGTTGAGGCAGCATTGGAGAAGGAATAAAATTAAGACGACCGCGAGACAAATCGTGAGGATGTCCACTGCAAATGGAGACAATTGGCATTTGTGATAGTAGCAGAAATGTACACAAAAGTTGTTTAGAATAATTTTGACGCTTCGTAGATTTTGGTGAATCAAAATTTCGTAGAATGCGCGGACTCTCCACTGAGTTATGCTCCGTTGCCGTTTTGTCGCTTTACCGTTATGTCGTTGCCGTTTTGTCGTAAATAAGCCGTGTTGCCGTTTTGTCACCCCCCCCCCAACATTTCTGCTACTATCACAAATGCCAATTGTCTCCATTTGCAGTGGACATCCTCACGATTTGTCTCGCGGTCGTCTTAATTTTATTCCTTCTCCAATGCTGCCTCAACCATGTGAAAGTCGACCTAGAGAGAAGAGGATACGAAAAGCTCTGATTGCGCGAGATGTGATAAATTTCAATTTCCATGTATCATGTTGTTTTATCATATTGTACAATCATATTGTTTTTCATAATAAAATGACTCCAGGATCCAAACAGCTATACAACTGTATTTGTATTGTTTTCTCTAGGTTCATTATAAAAAAATCATGATTTCCGCGCATTCTACGAAATTTTGATTCACCAAAATCTACGAAGCGTCTGAACTGTCAACTAATCTAAACATGAATGACTAACAGGAAGGAATGCGGTACGAACCTAAGAGTCATGGTCTTTCTCATGTCAATTCCGGAGCTAAACATCACCATTATCGAGCTCACAAAGCGATCAGATCGTTAAGTATCATGAATATTGACTACTGTACATGACGAGATATTGTTAGCTCCCAAGCTCTGTTTTCCGGTCTCTACTACGAGAATAACGATGAGAAAACATGTTATCGCGCGATTCATTAGGCTTCATATCTCTGGCTCTCTTCATGTCTCACACTCTCTCCCTCTCTAGCTCCCCATCAGACTCTCGATTCTTCCCATAATGATACGAAAACGAGAGACAGGGGAGAGCGGGTGAAAGACCTGGTCGTCATGGCTCCAGCTTCCTCTTCTCTGCCGTCCATTTGCCTTTTCCTCTTTCCCCATCATCCCCAGTAGTTCTCTCCCTCTCCCTGCCATGTTCGCGCTTTCCCGCTTACTCTCCATACCTACGGCGTGTTTTCCCTCCCGCGTTAATCGACTCGCTTTCGACGGGCTGGTGGATATTTCGGAGGAGGAGGAAGAGGTGAGTGTCAGAATGCACATTTTATTAAAAATATTTTATCAATCTCTTATCTCTTGGAGAAGCATGCAAGAGAAGCAATAAGTGGTTGTAATGTATGTTGTCTTTAGTCAATTCAGCGCATCCTATGCACTCGTTAGTCACTCTCTTTTCATTTGCCTTGTTTTTATCAGCTGTTAGCGTGAATACAACACGTTTGTGATAAACATTAAAGATTACAGTTCAACTAGTGAGGTGTGCATTATCATGGGCATGCATTACTAATAATATTAATATTATTGGTCGCTGCTTCAGATCGAGGAGTGGGATGGCCATAGCCGTGTGCAAATTTCGGGCAACTTGGAGAATGAGGAAGGCTACAGTCTATTCGTCGCAGACGAGCGACAACGGGAATTGATAGAATGCACACTTCCGCTTAACGAGGTGAGCTGACGATTGTTAATGACTATACTCTACTTCCCAATTGAGTTGGATACTTCCCGTTTCCGGATACATAGATCTATGGGCAATGGGCAATGGGGTGTGGGCAAGCAGGAACAAATTATAGCATAATGTGGATTGCATTTTTGGTGTTATGAGGTGGACCGAAAATAATCTATACGTATGTATAAAGCGCAATTCCGTGTTCCGTCTGTCCGGATTGCAAAATAGGGGGAGGAGGGATTGATGACGTTAACAAGGAACCGGTCCATCACCGTATATCGATAATTAGTATTGGGTCAACTACCGCATGCCGATCAATAATTAGCCATGGGTCAACTATTATTCCGTGGCTCACATTTATGATTTTTTACCTCCGCTAGGACGGGGCCCCCGCCGAAGGCGGGGGTGCAGCCGGACTAGTAACAGATAGAAGGCCGAAATATCCTATTTCAGCCCAGTCCCCTGCTAACAATTCCCGCCATTCCTCTACGGGCGATCGTCTCGCAACTGGACCCAATGAGCTACCGGAATCTAGCCGCCACTTCAAGCACGATGAATAAGCGGGTCAAAGGGCTGAATATGCCTGAGCCGGAGCAGAATCTGACCAACTTCGAGCTGCGGATGCACTATAAGGTGAAGGATTGTGGGGAGTCTGGATTTCCCTCAATTGAGCGTATTGGGCTCTTTTGAATCATTGCCAGGTATGTTTCAAGTGCGCTATATACATGTGCACTTTCTATTTCACTTGAAACATACCTGCAAAATTTTGTTTTTAAATCATAATACGCCCAAATTGGAAAGGACCGACCGAGATAGGGCTCTATTTTAAGCAGAATCGAGGCCCAGATTTGTAGCCTTCGTATAGGTGTTTGAGCTACTGCAGAGAAAGATCAAAGGCTCAAAGGGGCAGATGCTAAATTGCGTTCGGCTTCCAATTTTGCGTTTGCAGTGTCGTTGTCCGCACAACAGAGCTTCGTACTGCGGAATCAAAGCAGAGTGTGACGGACAGAGAATTGAGGTGTGAAAATTGAACTTACTAGAGCATTTTACAAGTGGAATTGGGCGTCCGCCTATGTTGAACAAAAGTAGAATGTAGAATCTTCAGTAGTTTGTGCTGGATTATGTTTGACGGATATTAGTGTTTTGGTAGGATTATTATTAATCAAGCCATTTTGATGTTGATATGAACATTGTGATATTGAATACGGTAATCATCACAAATCTGACTCACTTTTATCAGTGAAGCCAATTAGTTGACGACATAATCTCAGTGGCATTCAATACAGTAATCGTGATTGCAGTGGCATTTTCACAAGAAATATCTCATCGTTCCTCAAAAGGGCTACGCTCAGCTGAAGTTCTACATGTCCTTCAAAGTAAACTGAGTATCTTGACTGAGAATTCGGACTGCTCATTTCAGGAAGTTCTCAAAAAGGCAACGTTAAATGCCCGCTGGGACATGCTCACAATTACCGGCTACATGTATCATGAACGCGGCCCGATATTCACCTACCGAGGATATCAAGTAACGATAGGCAAGGTGAGATGGCGCTGGGTATCTTCGGTTGACAACGTTCAGCATGAGAACCAGTGGTTATATGTTGGGGCATTTGTGTAAACAAAACAATTCCTCGAACGCCTACTAAGGAAAACCCTGAAGGAAACTATGGATGGCTTCGCTAGAAACGTTAGCGTTCTTTTTTTTCGCCTGCCTGACGGATGATAGAGTACTAATTATATATATTTTCTTGCTAAAACCATAGCTAATGAGAACCAAAAATAGCTTCCATCTTCGTTATGTGAATATTTCCGACGAATTCGTTTTGACAGTGTGGTAGACTGTGTCGAAAATACTGGGAAATATTCCTATTTTTGGTTCTCTCGGATGATTCGATGATTATCCGACCTCTCAGAGAAAGGAATACTGTATGATTACAAAAGCTTCTCTTTGATGTATACCCTATATGTGCACTCATCTGCTCTGCTAATTATGTCTCGATTCTGCCACCGATGCGCTTTTTGCCACTATGCAAGATCACATTTGTGATCACCTAAATAACATTCATCTAGTATTTTGAGTTTACTCCTCCTTTAATGATCCTTTAGGTATGTAGTGCACTGATGGGCTCAGCTAATTACGACTCGATTCTGCCTCCGATGCGCCTTACGCGCCACTACGCTAAGCTGCTAGTGGGATTCTGCCCCAAAGAGGTATGACTAACACGCACTGATTAGTATTTCCGAAAATACGATACATTGGATACATTTGTGGCTATACTAAGAAACCTTTATGGAGATTTTGTCCCAGAGAGGTGAACACGGTTTTCTACAGTTCAATTTACAACTCTCCCATTTGAATGTTCTAGCATTGGTAATGCAATGGGAGAGTTTGAAAAAAAATAGTGTGTGTTTCCTTCTGAATATTCCTCATGCACGCGTTTCAGGCAACTCACGTACGAGGTTGTGAACCAGCACTATTCTTTGTTAGCGCTTATTTACAGTCGAGGGCTTACGATCATCAACGGGATCACGGAGTGAGTTTATATATTAGGTTGGCGGGAAAGTCGTTGTCACTTTTTCAAAACGTTATTTCTTGGGCAATTGAAAATCATGAGTTCAATTATAGTTATCCTCATTAGTGACAATATGTACCTAACATACCTGCAATGTATGGATCCCCTCCCTTTAGAACCCGCCCGGGGCCGAATGAAAGTATTGCTCGAGTTCAACCTCGAGACTTCCACGTGAATTGAAGGCCCTACCTCGAACGGCATGGGTCAGGTCAGCGAAAAGCCAGTAATCGGACGGTACCATGTTAGGAGAATACGGGGGGAGAGGGAGAACCATCCATCCATATCCAGCCAGTTCTTGCTTGGCTTGAGACCTGGTGACGAGGGCCTTTTTGTTGATTGTACACTTTCTTGTCCTTCAGCCTTGAACGATCGACTTCCAACTTCCAATTATGTAGATGCGTGACGTATTTGACCCCGGTGATTGACATGCCCTCAGGCAGTAGCTCCGATTAGATCAACCCATCCACTCCCACCGCATTGACAGCTTGTTTTTCTTGGGGTGCAGGTCAAGTTTGGGGACACGCTGTGGAGTCTCTCCCTTTCCAACCCGCTTGGTTCTCACATGGTTGTTATCGTAGAGGACCTACTTCTCATTCCCCTTTATGAGACGTTCCAGCCATCGATCCCCACCTCGGAGAATGAGAAAAGCATCGACTCGACGGTTATAGCTGGCTTGGTTCAGATCATGGGATTTGAATCGACCGATTAATTTCCTCATTCCAAGATATCTCAAGCCTTCTTTGACAGTGCGATAAGTGCAATAGTCATTTCACGGGCACTTTGAAATGGGTTCGTTTAAGCAGCTTGCTACAAAGTCTCAAAATATAACTAACGCGGTCTCCCAGATCAACCCCATTCATTGATGGAAAAGTCGCCTTCTTCGAGGCTCTGGATCCAATTGCTGAAGGTGTTGTGGAGGGGGCATGTGTGTCATAAACATTCTTCAGTAGGGTATCCGAATCCTTCATCGTGGTGTAGAATAGAGAGAGGTAAATCAAACCATGTCGGTAGTGGGTGTCACCAGGAACATACATCGTTACTCTACAAGAGCATGACTGAAGGAAAGGGAATGGAGAGTTGTTTACTATAAAGGCCCATCACTGATTGTTATTCACTAGGAACATGGGAAAACCAAAGTGCATTTGTGGCGAGCAGTGTAAAAACAAAACCAGTGACAAAGACTTTCCCGCCAACCTAATAGTTGCGCTTTTTTATACATGTCTGCTCATAATCTGAATTTGTGTATCTCTTCACTGTTCAACATGCAATAGAAACAAATATTTCCGTAACTCCCAAAATTTACAAGGGATCTCGGCAAAAAATGTACAGCACTGACAGGCTGATGTTTACAAAAGGAAGAAATATCACTAGGCGATCTTTCGTTGTTAATAAATTTCAGTGAAAATAAACAATATTCAGTGGTTCTTCACGGAGCATGCCATAATCTCGTACGACCAGACTCTCACGGGCGAAATCGAGATTCGAAGCCACAAAACGGACGCCCGTACCCTCTTGAGGTGATACTACTGGCATTTTCCGTGAAGCTGGATAGAATGGCAGTACCCCCCCCAATCAATCATTTATCATGCATTTCTGGTTGATTGGGGGGTACTGTCCTTCCATGCAGCTTCACGAAAACCAGTCATGTCAAGGATCACCCAGTATCTCCTTCTATTAAGGTGGCTATTCGAATCCGTGACTTTCGAGAGGATATACCGGACTGATAATGACAGTCAAAATCCCGTTTTCAACGATGAGATTTTCGATCGAAGCAATGTGAGTCGGCGAAGGATATTTTATACGAAGTCAAGCGAATACTGACAGTAC
The DNA here is from genome assembly GCA_036245805.1 of Pristionchus mayeri. NCBI lineage: Eukaryota > Metazoa > Nematoda > Chromadorea > Rhabditida > Neodiplogasteridae > Pristionchus > Pristionchus mayeri. The sequence continues at coordinate 11,811,556 of BTRK01000003.1, read as the reverse complement.
CACATACGAAAAGACACAAATAACCAATCCTAAACACAAGGACAGCCAATTATAAGTTATACAACAACCACTCCATAACAATCCATTAATTTACAGATTGATGATATCATAGAGCAAATTACGGGAATTCGGCCAATGATCGATATTATCTCTGATCCAATCTGCCTTAACTAAGTGCATATCCGCATTACTTATACATGTTGCTCAATTATTGTATTGGTGTTCATAATGTTAGCTGTCCCGGAAAATAAACATGTTTGCTCAAACGTTGATCACATCCACGAGTTCACTCGTTCTTGATACAGCTTTCATCCGAAGCGTCGGCATGTAGAAGCTGAAAATATAATTGTTATCAAATGATAAAAAAGTCGCCTTTTCAGAACACTTTGGGTTGCCGACAAGGGTTGGATCAGCGGGAAAATGGTATTTTGAATATACGTGATGCATCGCCGATCTAACACAGAACACGTGTAATGAATATAATTATTTCTCACGAAGCCCACTCTATTGTTGGCTTGCTTCCCTGTCTGATCTCGAACGAATCTCCGTCTTCTCTCCTTAGCAACGCCCTCTGGCAGTCGACCTTTGTGGAAGTAGAGACTCTTCACTGCCTTCACATTCAGATCAATCTGCTTCGTGAATGCTAGTACTTCTCCTTCGGGATAAATTGATACGACGAAGAGAGAGGTGTGCCTCTCTCCCGGACTGAAATACGGAACGTTGAGAAATCGGTGCGTCCCTGTTGCACATATCTCTCAGTATGGCAAAGAGATAAACCAGGAGATTTTTTCTGGAAATATGAAATATGCTCTTTGCATCGTCACGTAGTTTTGCTTTGCTATGACAGAGCGAAAGCATTTTTAATCGGTCGATGTTATTCTATGATCAAGTGAGCTAACTCACAAAGATATGATTTTCACGGCATCAAATTTGTCCACTTCATAGACTCGCAATTGGATCGCATCACTGACGATTACCGCTCCTCCGAGACAGAAGAGCCGATCTAATTCCTAAGAATATCTGAATTTTGTTGGTTGCAATACTGAAATATCTGCAGAGTCTCAATAATAAACACAATGAGGTGGTTCCGATGAGAATGAAGGAAAGCAATGTGCAACAGTCAAAACCCACCCAATTGGTATTTATATAAATCTTCTCTATTTGATCCGATAAACTCGTTCGCCTCCAAATTTCCTTGCTTCCGTTCACAGTGCGAATCTCGTAGAGGCAGTTTCTAAAATCTGAGTTTAACGTCAAGAATACGGTATCACGCCCGCTGCGATCTTTGCATACTTTCCAGCAAAATACTCGAAAAAAATTGATTTTAGCACCGCTAGTGCTCATTATTCAGGAAGTTCTCACTTCTGTACGGCGACCATCTGAGCGACTTCGCCAATGTCAAGCAGGAACGGAGTGCCATCGACGACATTGAAGTGATCTGTGATCGAAAAAGCGATGATGGCATCCACCTTCTCCTTGCTCTGCATGAAGTAATGGGTGCAGTTGCTGCAAAAAACGACTTTGTCTGATTCCGAGAACTGCAATAATGTTCGCTTAGTAGTTGCATGTGTTGACTCAAATGCTTCCCGGAAATAATTCATCACTTCCCAAAATAGAAAATAAACTCGCTCTTACCGTTTGGATGACCTCTTTTCTGTAAGTCCCATCCTCTCCGAAGAACAGCTTCACGATGGAAAGCGATGCATTATCGTTCTGAATAATTTATGTCTAGGAGTAGGATTCGGAAACTACCATGCAATAATGGCTTTTTTACAAATTTCCCTTAAATATTATATTTACTGTTTTGTTACAGTATTGCTTCGAACTCTAACTATCAGTAATTCGTAAAGAGGTACAGTCGCGCCGGAAAGTATCCGTACGATTTGAAGTTTTGCCATAACTTTTGTACTAGATTAGATCTAATTCCGAAATTTTGCAGATATGTAGCAAATTCATCGAGGATTATATTTCGGTTCCACAAACATTTTTTTAAGATTGCATAGTGATGACGAAATCGAATTTCACTTTTTCAAACATGCATTATTCTTACATAGATTTTTTTCCAGCTGGCCAAACTTTCTGACGTTGGAGATAGGACCGAGGCCTAACCAGAATAAATTTTTGAAGTTGCTGCTCATTCGCACATTCGCTGTAGCCGTCCTGCAAAAACGGGGTCTAAAATTCTGAACTCTGCTTCCAGAGTAGTTAGAGACCCGTTCAAAGCGTCAAAATGATCGCTATCGTTAATGCAGATGATTCTGAGAATATGAAAATAATATCTTATAATTTGCCCTCAGGGCATGAAAAAATCACTTTTTCACATGGGCACTTTTTGGAGGTTCATAACTTTTCGGGAAATGCATATTAAAATCTGATTTTTGCTTAGTCATGCTCATAATGTCCTAGATATATGATTTCCAACTTTTTAGAGCGTTTGGATTTCTTTTATGCCCACCGCGATCGGTTTTCGGAGGCACTATCGAGTCCCCGATCCGCTATTTTCGTCAGCACTCAATCTCCAACTTTACCCAAAGTTAATAAAACATTTCAATAAGTTGGAAATCAGTTCTCCAGAACATATTGGACTTGTACACACAATAACAAATGGTTTCCTTAACTTTTCCACAAACTTTTTTTCGGAGGGCCATGTACTCAGGGCCACGGTGCACCTCCGAAAGACGATCGCCGCGGCCAGGAAAGATATCCAAACACTTTAAAAGTTGGAAATCACATATCTAGGACATTGTGAACATGACTAAGCAAAAATCAGATTTTAATATGTATTTCCCGAAAAGTTATGAACCTCCAAAAAGTGCCCATGTGAAAAAGTGATTTTTTCATGCCCTGAGGGCAAATTATAAGATATTGTTTTCATATTCTCAGAATCATCAGCATTAACGATGGCGATCATTTTGACGCTTTGAACGGGTCTCTAACTACTCTGGAAGCAGAGTTCAGAATTTTAGACCCAAAAATTTATTCTGGTTAGGCCTCGGTCCTATCTCCAACGTCATAAAGTTTGTCCAGCTGGAAAAAATCTATGTAAGAATAATGCATGTTTGAAAAAGTGAAATTCGATTTCGTCATCACTATGCAATCTTAAAAAATGTTTGTGGAACCGAAATATGTGTATCGTAATCCCCGATGAATTTGCTATATATCTGCAAAATTTCGGAATTAGATCTAATCTAGAACAAAAGTTATGGCAAAACTTCAAATCGTACGGATACTTTCAGGCGCGACTGTATATAATGTTTTAATGAGCCAATAATTGATACCCGTGCAACGTAGACACCACCGTCGATGACTCCTAGGCCATTGCATAAGGATGAATCTTTCACGCAATGTGTAGAACCGTTTCTGCAGTTTTTTTTGTTGTTTCTGAACTGTGCGATCCGGTACTGGTACGAGTCGGTGAGCAAGATAACACTTGAAATTCACTCGTTGTTTGACCGTAAAAACGGTGAGAAATTCTTTATTTGCCTTGGCAATGTGTGATCATTGGGCAAGAGTAGAAGGGAGATGATCGGGTACAGTATGGTGTTCCTAATACGGGTCATCTACTCTTCATTTCCCACTCTCTCGCCGAATTGTAGAGATAGAAACGGAAAGATGATGATCTAAATTACGAACTGAAGACATAACTTACCGTCCTTCTGATGAAACGGCCAGCGAACATCACCGATCACAGGGACAAAGTTGCCGTTGAAGGCGGGCTCGAACTCCATGTCAGATTTGGCCATTTGTGTCTACAAGAACCACTATATTGAATTACTGTATCTCTACAATTGTGTACGAGAATGAGAAATAGCACGAAAATTACGAGCTTCAGAAAATGAAGACGGGCTCAAACTCCATTTTTTCTCCTCTCAACTGCCTTTTGTACCACCTGGGATGGTTGCGAAGTAAACCACTTGTTAGCGATAGGACGATGGGAACGAGGGAAAGGGGGGCGATTTTATCGTACTTCCTGGAATAAATTCGCTTGCTGAGCGAAAGATTGAACAATGCTTGGAATAAAGGGCATAACATTACCCAACATAACACATTTATTCTCATGCATTTCAATAATTCAACTAGATATGCGCTTCCGATAGTCATCTACCAGATGTCGGATCTCTTCGGCAGTTGGATCGTTGCACTCACTGCAATTTGTCTTCATTTTATCGAATATTATTGATTTAGGATCATTTGTGGGGACTAATTCCGCTGTTTCGCTGCTTCAACAAGGGTTCCGGAAATGGGCGTAATTGGGCATCTTTTGAATCATTTGCAGAAATGTTTCATGTGCTCTGTATACGTATACTATATATTGTACATGAAATATATCCGAAAATGATTCAAAGAATTACGCCCAATTCCGGAACCCATGCTACAACTCCTTGTATCTTTATTCCCACGCACTCAATAGACTATCGTCCAACGCGATAATCGGATCTAGTACCATGAATGCGTATCATGATACTCTTATGCGGGAATGCGCATACTGGTAATTCAAGTATCAAAAGTAGCCAATATCATGCGATGTCTTACCTGTTTTCGCAGGTGCACGTTATGAACCTCCTTGATCCGTCACTGTGAGCGGCGCACGACATGTTGGTGCGCTCAACCTGCGAAAAGAGTTAGCAAGTACGTATACGTTCAGTTTCCAATCGCATATGAGGCCGGTTGCAGAAGAGTCAAACAAGGGTTGGCACATCAAAATTTCGAAAATTTGTGGAAATGGGTTTTCGAGGGTGCTGATCATCATGGTATGTTTCATTTTGCACTAATCCGACCGGTGCAGCCGGGCTGCACATTGCACCGTTTTCGATTTTCCTTAATAATTCAAAAACTAAATAACCGATTAACTTGCAATTTTTAGAGGTGGTAAATATGCTAAATATACATATAATAAAATATAAAAAGCAAAATTAATGTTATGCAAATTCGTCGAAAAATTGGATCTCGAATTCTAGGGAGAAGCGGAGGCTGAAAAACTATATCTATGGGGTTTGCATTATCCGCTTTTTTGCTATGCCCCTTTGTCTGGGTCATTCTTCGCATTGCACTGCTCACCGATGCGTGGGAAATGCAGAATTTAAATGAGTTTCATCGTCGGTTTAATACTTGTTGACGAATCAATCACATAAGTTTGTATGGGAAGTGAAACTCTTTTCAATTATGAATTTCCCACGCATCGGTGAGCAGTGCAATGCAAAGAATGACCCAGACAACGGGCATAGCAAAAAAGCGGATAATGCAAACCTCATACATATAGTTCGAAAAATGTTTGCCTCGACAAGGAGCATCTTTCTATCTAAAATTCAGCCTCCGTTTCTACCCTAGAATTCGAGATCCAAATTTTCGACGAATTTGCATAACAATAATTTTGCTTTTTATATTTTATTAGATTTATATTTAGTAGATTTACCACCTCTAAAAATTGCAAGTGAATCGGTTATTTAGTTTTTGAATTATTAAGGAAAATCGAAAACGGAGCAATGTGCAGCCCGGCTGCACCGGTCGGAATGATACAAAATGAAACATACCATGCTGATCAGCACCCTCGAAAACCCCTTTACGCAAATTTTCGCAGTTTTGATGTGCCAGCCCCCACACACGATTGTTCGACTCTTGTGCAACCGGCCTCATATATAGGTTGGCACGGGGACTGTATCACCACAATCTACTGCGCAAGGTCGGATTAGAACTAAGAATTCATGCCGCCTTTGATACATCAAAGGTTGAATGACGTCATAGTTCTCATCCGACTTATCGCCCAATATACTGCCCTACCCGATCATGTCTGAACCACCCGCCCGGATGAGTACGCTCAGCGACAGTGACTTCGTGCATCATCATGTGTTGACTACTCGATGGCTATGAATGTGTTGTATATCAATAAATATTATATTCGTAAAGTTTATTCGTAGAATAAAGATGATGAGAGAATTGGTAAATTATCAAAATAAGACACGCACACAGTCTCCGTTGATTGAAAATACACGAATGTTGTCCCTGGTTACCGATGTGATGCAATCCGTGTGGCACACAACGTCCAGCTTATAATCGTATGCGAATTTACCTGGTCATGAATTTTGATAAGTTTGCAAATCATGTTGAAAAGTTACCAGTTTCAACATTGAAACAGCCCTCGAATTTCTTGCAGACACGCATTCTAAAATTGTGCACGCTTTCCAAGAAAAATGAGATTAATTGTGCTTACTTCCTATTCATCTCAAGTTCGGCTAATTTCTCAGCGAGCTGATCAAAACCTGTGTTATCGGGTGGAGAAAATTATAATTACTGTAAAATTACAGTATTTGCAAAGAAAAGTATGTATACTCACTTTTCGGTGCAAGAACAGTCCATGTTTTCACCCTTCATCTCGCATCCTGTTACCGCAAGTGCGTGAACATTCTGAAATAGAACATGATGTTCATATGGTATATTCGTTATTCAACATAAACTCGCTTTAAAAAAATTATGACCAACTTGAACGTTAAATGATAAAAGGGTCACTTCATTCTATAGAGCAATTTCATCACCTAGCTGCTCAGGTGTTTACCGAAATTCTAGCTCGCAAGTTAACAAGAAACACGCACACATCCGGCAGCAACATTAATTATTCCGTCCAATCCCTTCAGTACCAAAGTGTGACACGCATTTGTACACTCTGCTTCATAAAGACTGCTAATGATAACTGAAAATTCAATATATGAGAGGAATCGCGAGAGAATCGACCATTTGAGGGGGGTGGGCGGCGGTAGGAAAAAAAGGTGTCCTATCTGGCAACAAATTCAAATATAAGTATTTAAAATGATGCTCTTTTAAACTGCGTCGTCAGAATTTTGATAAAGGTAAAGGTAAAGGTACATCCCGTCTTCGAGACTGGGCTCGCGGGAGAACACTGCTAGGCCACTGCTAGGCGTGATATAAAGCGTTAAGAGAAGCCATCAGTCTCTTTAATGAGTCAATATTTTGGCTTGTCACTTATGACTGCACTGTTCAAATCACTGATAATTGCTGAGAACGGAGGCATAAAGGTAAAGGAACACCCCGTCTTCGAGACTGGGCTCGCGGGAGAACACTATTAGGCCAGTGTCAATTTGGGCAGATTCAGTCCGGAGTGCCCACCTTTCGCCAGACCTATTTACCTGCGTGATCTAGTCACGACTACCAATTCCCCGTCCCCAATGGGTAGGCACCTTGGTGGGGCGGAGACGGTGTCACGACCGGGAATCGAACCCGGGTGGGATGGAATGGAAGGGCGCGCCATAGACCACTACACCACTTCGTCTCTCAGAATTTTGATATCAGAATTTTGATATCGGTCGTCATCTTCGAGATTCAGAAGGCCAAACTTGGTACTATTACTTTTCGACATTCAAATCGGGACCACTTAAATGATCATAACTTCGTTTAAAATAAAGATAGAAGGCCGTTCTTTGTTTAGAATTAAAGCTACCATCATGATCTACAACATTATCTGGACAGCATCATTCCTGGTCTTCATCATGGTGAAGGGCGGTCGGGAGGACCAAAAATGACGTATCTTTGGTAATCGGAAAAACTATCTGGGTTTTCATGTTTAAGTTTAAGTTCATACATGGAACTAACTTCTCGCCAAAAATTAGGAAAATCGGAGTATAGAAAAAAAAGGTGGCACTTTCGTGCGACGACCTCAAAATGAGTTCTGGAAAAGAGTACTTCCGTATCTTCAATTGGCCTGATTTGGGCTCAAAATCATTCAAAAACATCCAAAACAACATTCTAAGTATCTAATTCCCATGTTATAGCTCTTCCATTGGTCATAAATGGCCACATGACCGAAAATTTGAAATTCCATATTTTGACCAATTTCAACGTGCGGGATGGGCCCAAATGCACTAAATGGGTTTAAAATAATGTAAATACATCCCTCGAAACAGTTCAAAGAAAATGGGCTACTGAAAAGAGGAAATTTCACCTGAAGAATCCAAGGAAACACGCAAAACTGTGGCTCCGGTAAAAATAGGCATAGAGACTCGGCTTCTGGTGAGAAATGTAGAGCACGATGAGCTGAACATTTCGTCTGAAGAAAGTGAGTCTCTATCTTATCGTTGAAGCATGCTACAGAGCCTGGAAGATGGCCATAAACGAAGGAAAACGGGCCGAGGGGAGCGCTAAATAGAGGGGAGGGAGAGGGAGGTCAGCGGGCGATAGCGCCAGACGGTTAGAGCACGCGCTCTCGGGGGAATCTTGCCTGCTTTAGTTACTTGTATGATCTTAAACTTAAGCATGATATCCCAAAACGTTTTTCCGATTTCCAAAGATACGTCATTTTTGGTCCTCCCGACCGCCCTGCACCACGGTGAAGGCCAGGAATGACGTCTTCTAGATCAATTTGTAGAGCATGATGGTAGCTTTCTTTCGAAAAAAGAGCGACCTTCTATCTTTATTTTAAACGAAGTTTTGATCATTTAAGTGGCCCCGATTTGAATGTCGAAAAGTGATTGTACCAAGTTTGGCCTTCTGAATCTCGAAGATGACGACCGATATCAAAATTCTGACGACGCAGTTTAAAAGAGAATCATTCGAAATACTTATAACGAAAATTATAGCGGGATTGAACAGACTTGAATCCTACCGCCGCGGCGTGGTCGATTCTCTCGCGATTCGCCTCATATATTATTGTTTATTAATTTTATACAATTCACCTTCACCCTTCTCCATATGTGCAATGTAACTATGACACTTCAGCTGAACTAGATTCTTCATCGCAAAAGTTTCCTTTTGCTTGAGCGAATTCCTTATTTTCACCATGTCCGGTTTATTGCAGCCACTGAAAATATTGGTTATATAATAACTAAGGATCTTCGGATGAATAGAACAATGCCACTACATTTATTGCAGACACTAGTATTTTTTTCACTAAAATAGAATGCAATTATCTCACTCCAAATAGCAAGTGCAGTGTTCAGAACCATCCAAACGGAAGTAGCAACCATCTTTAGACGGACCTTCTTCGTCCTAAAATTGAGAAATTAGAAACGGTGTTGCATCTTCTCTAGCTAAAAGTGCAGGCCGGACTAGATAAATCAATGATGAGATTCATTTCTTCGAAACCAACCCTAATTCAATCATATAGGTTCACGTCATCCGTCAGCAAACTTACAAAATCTAATCAACTCACGCATCTCAACGAGATGGAATAATTATTTGTATCACCCTCCACAATTGTATGGCACGATCGATCGCTGTCTGTCGGTGACGCTTTAACAAACTACCGTATACCATAACAGTTAGCCTTGGGTCAGACAATATTCCGTTGGTCAGACTTATGACTACCGTATACCCGCACACCATGGTGTGATATACTAAATCGCTGATACCTTTACTGCACCCTCCGCACCACCCACCACACCACGCACCATGGTGTGATTTATTAAATCGCAGAAAATTTAAATGCACGCTACCGTATACCACACCACCACCATGATGTGATTTACTAAATCGCAGAAAAGTTAAATGCTATCGTATACCCACACCATACATCATGGAGCATTTTACGAAATAGCGGAACATCTCACTGCACCCTACTGTATACTCTCTCGCTTTTGTAAAATCAGTCCAACCAGCTCTCATCCCCCGCAGCGTAAGCGTTGTGAAAGGCTCGTGAGGCCGAGGGTGATTCGAAAAAGTTGGGATGGGGCGAGGCCCCATCTCAATTTTTTCGAATTGCCCGAGGCCTCACGAGCCTTTTACAACGTTTTAAGCAGGCTCTCAACAGTTACGTCCATTTTTTTTATCCTTAACACACAACCCCGCGTAACGTAGCGACCGAAGGTCGCTAGTTCCTACTTATGTTGTATATCAAAACGTTAATCGTGGCGTTTTGCAGGTTGTAATTACTAGTATCATGGCTAGTTTGCGTTCGAGTAACAATGACATCACTCTTCCGAAATTGCATTCTTTCATCACCCTTTAGAAATTGCATCCGATGTCGAGAGACGGCACAGATATACGTAAACGAATTGTAGTGAAGCGTGTTGGAGAAGCTAAAAACGGCTCGTCTAAGCGCAATGGAATGTATTACTTCTTGCAAGTAAAGTACAATTCAATTCAATCAAAAGCGTGGTTAAACTAGTTTTCTGATGGAATGACTAATGCCCACTCAAACTCGGCGAATGTGAGCAAATGTACAGGGTGTCCAAAAAGTATTGTTACACTTTTGAAACGCGAATTTTTTTAACATGTAGGTCGAGTTGTCAAAACCTGTAATAACACGTTTGAGCCCACCCTTCGGTGCGTTGAGGGAACCTACTAATTAGTTTCCCATAGTCATGGTTCGTCCAAATCGCTATCGTCAAACTATTATCAACCTTTGGACCCTCGGCGACCCCCCAGATTCCATCAGGAGGAAGCTTCGTATTTCCCGAATGACAGTCTATCGCACCATCTCCCGTTTCAAGCAGTTGGGCACTGCGAAGGACCGTCCAAGATCAGGAAGACCCAAGACCGCTCTCACTCAGAAGAACAGGAGAATCGTGGAGAAGAGAGTGAATCGCAATGCCAAACGATCCATCAGGAAGATGGCTAAGGATCTCAAGATCTCCAAAGGATCCGTGTGTGCCATCGTTCATTCTCTTCTCAAGTCCTACCCCTACAAGATGAGAAAGGGCCATGGCCTCACTGATGTCCACAAGCAGAAGCGCCTGGAGAGATGCAAGCTGCTCCTTCAGCGGGCCGATCGTGGGGAGCACTTGACTACCGTTTACTCTGACGAGAAGCTGTTCTCAGTCGAGGAGGTCTACAACAGTCAGAACACCAGGATCATCGCCAAGTCTCCTCAGCAAGCTGACGCCAAAGGTAGAACAATCTCTCGCATTGCCCACCCCCAGGCACTGATGGTTTGGGCTGGTGTGTGCTCGACGGGCAAGACTCCTCTCGTATTCGTGGATCCCGGGGTCAATATCAACAAGGAGTACTACACCAGGGCAATTCTCCAGAAGGCCCTTCTCCCCTGGTCCCGCTCCCACTTCAAAGGGGCTCGCTGGACCTTCCAACAGGATTCAGCGCCTGCTCACTCGGCAAAAGTGACGCAGGCATGGTGTCGCGCCCATCTGCCCGACTTCATCTCGAGTGAGGAATGGCCCTCGAACTCCCCCGATCTCAACCCTCTGGACTTCAGCATTTGGTCAGTGTTGGAGAAGGAGGCCTGCTCTACTCGCCACAAGAACCGCGATTCCCTCAAGGCAGCCCTTCTCAAGGCATGGGAGAAGATCGACGTCCCTTACCTGCGGGCCGTCATCGACTCGGTCCCTCGTCGTCTCAGAGAGGTCATCGCGGCCAATGGAGGCCAGATCGAGTGATCGTGCATTGTTATGTTCATATGGTCACTGATAAATACTGTGCCCCGTTTGAGTTGTCTATGTTGCTTTTAAAGAAAGATACATGGTTTTATCCGTGTAACAATACTTTTTGGACACCCTGTAATTTCATGATTTAGTAATGTTTCGCATGCAATGAATCATTCCTACGCAAGTCATTGGATAATTGATCGACAAAACTTTCATTCGGTCATGTACCTTCACTCTTTCTCTTTATGCGAGATTGTTATTCTGAATGCTGACCCAATTTAAAGGTGAATTGAATTGAGGAAGATGATCACACTGCACTTGTGCAGGCGAATTGCGACTCACTCTTAATCGATAACGTTTTAGATATTGTTTCGTAAGAAATCGCATGTACATATGTGTTGTTTTTGTTCGTGCGAATATGTTTTTAAAGAAATTCTCACCCGATTCAATGTTGACATAGCCCTCGAATTTCTTGCAAATTCGCATCCTGAAATGTTCGCATTGTGTGATTCATTATCAGAGGTCTTCTGAGAGATTGCATGTGGCATTTGACAAACTGTCCAAAGTGCTTCAATCTGAATGCCCTTATGGTTGTTGATGTGCCTGGGACAAAGTGACTTTCAGTTAAGTCTGTGGGGCCGTAAATTCAAAACTGCCTAAAATCCGGCTCTGGAAATTTCGAAAATTCAAAAAAAATCATATATTCCTTCAAAGTTACGTAAAGAAGTCGATCAAAAAAGCAAAATGACCGCCTCGTCGAGTAGAATAATTTCGATGTTGACGATAAATCTGTAGAAAAACAATAAAATGCCGTAATTTACAAAAAATTGTTTTGGAGGTCGAAAAAATGTCCTGAAAAAAATTATCTCTTTTACCTGTACGATTATTTCAGATTCGAATTCTACGTTTTTTTTACCCCGGGGAAAGCCGGTCTCGTACAATTTGTGAACACACTTTTTTTGCTGTTTACGTGCCGGATCTCGTGTTTTTTTGAAAAATTCTCACGATATTTTTGATTGTAGATACTGTTTGCTGCCTTCCATTGCGTCCAAATTTGGCACAGAAGTCAAACTGGAGCATATACACGTGCCCAATTTCAAAATATGCAAAATTACAAAATTTTTGAAATTTCGATTTTTTCGGTCGAAATGGTCGAAAAAATAGAAATTTCAAAAATTTTGCAATTTTGCATATTTTAAATTTCAACATGTGTGTATAGTTCAGTACGACTTCTGGACCAAATTTGGAGGCATTTGGATGCAGAAAACAGTATCTACAATCAAAAATATCATGAACAAGTCTCAAAAAACACGAGATCCGGCACGTAAACAGCAAAAAAACAAAAAAAGTGTGTTCGCAATTTTTACGAGACCAACTTTCCCCGGGGTAAAAAAGGACGTAGAACTCGAATCTGAAATAATCTCTCAGGTAAAAGAGATAATTTTTTTCAGGACATTTTTTCGACCTCCAAAATAATTTTTTTGTAAATTACGGCATTTTATTGTTTTTCTACAGATTTATCTTCAACATCGAAATTATTATACTCCACGAGGCGGTCATTTTGCTTTTTTGATCGACTTCTTTACGTAAGTTTGAAGGAATATATGATTTTTTGAATTTTCGAAAGAAATTTCCAGAGCCGGATTTTAGGCAGTTTTGAATTTACGGCCCCACCGACTTAACTGAAAGTTACAAGTCATCAGTTACATCAACCACCAAAAGGGCATTCATATTGAAGTACTTTGAACAGTTTGTCAAAGGGGGGTCTCCATTTCATGCATTCTCTCAGAAGACCTCTGTTATAATATTCATACTTACTTTCTATTCATCTCCAGTTCGGTTAATTTCTCAGCAAGTTTATCAAAACCAGCCCTATCTGGCGGAGTGTTGCACAAACTGAACTGAACACTTTTTCCAAAAAAAATATTGATTTTGTCACTTTTCGGTGCAAGAACACTCCATATTTTCATCCAACATTTGGCACCCGGTCCAGGCAAGCGCGGCTTCCTTCTGAAATGAGGAACTGTTTTTGTAAGATCGATACCAATTGTGTTGTTGTTGTTGTTGTTCGAGAGATGATATTGTCAAAATTGTTGTGTGACACGATCTATGGGTCTGTCGAGTGGCCAGAGAGTGCACAGCGTGAGCATTTCCCATGGTTATTTTCATGTAATGATGCAAATGAATCGTTTCAATTCGGTCTTTGCAATTGAATGGATGGATTGAGGTGAAGCCATTTTCGATCTCTACTGCACTCGGGCAACCACGTACACCTGCTGCGACCATATAAAGCTCCCCATCCCGTTCTTTGAATACAAATGTGTGACAAGAATTGGTACATTCCGCTTCTTGAAGACAGCTAATTAGCACTGAAAAAAAAACGTAATTAAAAAAGCGAAAACAAGGAAACAATTAACTATCGCCCTTGATCATTTGTGCTACGAAACTGATGCACTTCAGTGAAACGAGATTTTTCTTCACAAAAGCCTCCTTGATTTTGAGAAAGTTTCGCATTTTCGCCATATCCGGCTTATTACAGCCACTGAAATAGTAGATTTAATCTACTTTTGCGATTCACTATAGATAGTAATGCTTGCGAAGCAGTTGTTTGAATTTTGTGTCATTTATTCCGGTTCCGCTAATTTCGAAAAAAAAAATTTTTGGCCCCAGCCCGCCCGATCGTCTATATTTCATGCGTTACACTTTAGATTTGAAATTTCAGACACTATGATTATGTTGGCATTCTTGTGGGAAAAAAATACTCTAAACATATCATGCACTAAAATAAATGGTTCGAGAGTTATTTGATTTAGATTATTACTCTAAATAGCAAGTGCAGTGTTCTGAACCGTCCAGGCGGAAGTAGCAGCCATCTTTTGACGGACCTTCGTCGTCCTGGAAATATTGATGATTGCAATCAGACAAAGAAGGTGCTGCTAGGATGATCATCTCCATGCTGTTAACTTCCGGACGAAAACCGATAATACTCTTCGGCAGGATTATCGCATACTGCATTTTGGGAGGGTAAGTATACTAATTTGAAAATTGTGGAGAAGGGCTTTATTTTTATTAACATCCGGAATCCGACATCAATGTTCATGCAATAATCACACGTAAAACTCACGCATCCAAGTGTTATGGTGTAGTTATCTTCCCTGCCCTCCGCAAATGTATGACACGACCGATCACAATTCATCTCTACTAGTGCGGTGTGAGTATCTTCTTGAATTCGAATTGTTTATTATTTTGTATTGTTTTTCTTTTTTTTCTTTTTTTTAATCGAACGCATGCCTCACTTACCGTTTGTCTCAATATAATCTCCTGCTTGTAGCACATGACACATTGTGATCTGAATGTGTTTCTTGTTTTGTAAAGTTTATTTTTATATAAAAAAACTGTTTTACTCACATGCGAAATATACAAAGCACGAGAATAGCTTGGAATCTGAAATGGTTGGTTGAGTTCTCATATTGGGAAATTTGTGTATCATTTTCAGTTTCATGTACTTTCAGGTCATATGTGAAGATCACGTAAAAAATAGCTGAAAATTATAACAAAATTTTTCAATAAACAAACTCTAAGGTTATCTAAACACATCAAGAAATGCTAACTTACAACTGCATATATGCAAAGGATGAAGTGGAAATGTGAATTTTTACGAGAATCCGGAGCTTTTGTATCCGTAACTAACACCATTCGCGGAAATGACATTGGCTAATGTGATTTTTATACTCATTTTTCAACGCTTCGAGTTTGCTTGAATTCAATGCACTCTGCAACCTAATGCATGATACGACTACATTTTTGGCTTCACTCAATAAACTTTCTTCCGTTTCTCAACCTATAGGGAAGGACGACATTTCGGAAGTATATTTTCTCCCTTATATTTACACTTGAAGATAGCAATATTAAAAGATTGGTTTGTACCAATTTCCCCTTCACATGCAAAAGCATGCGCAAATACGCGACGATCCATGTTTGGCTTCTCCAACTTTCTGTTCTACTTTCCCAATAACTACATATCTGCGCCTCCCTATCTGACAACTTTGGAAGGAGGAAGGGAGTGTGGAAAGAGGGAGAGAGAGCGTTGTCATCGTAACCCTCATGTACCCTGCTCCTTCTCCCTCTCCTCTTTACAATCTGCAAAACGCGACGAAACACGTTTAATTTCCCGAATCAATGTGTTTTTTTCGTCTATCTTCACAGTCTCTATAAGCAGGAAATATTTTAGAAGGGTTTTCGAAAGTACTAAATTTCTCTCGCTTTCATAGGCATTCTGCAATATTTTTTAAAACTTGACATGTTGTGAGTTATCAAAAATGATTGGGAGGCACCTTGGTTACAATTCTGAGAGATGTATTCCATTAGAAATATATATTTACTTTTCGTAGCTAAGATATGATATCTCTTTCATCAATTTTGGTTCAAATTTTCATCGTTCATTTCAGCCAAAAATGTTAAGTTTCAAAGTCGGCCGAGCGCCGCGCCAAACAGACTTTGACACGCTGTGCAGTATGATTAAAACATCGATCGAATCAAATGATGAGGTAAAAATTGTTATATGTTTCTTAGAGAATGTTCTTATCCAACATACAATTGTCATAAGGTGCAATAAAATATTTCTAAATTGAAGTTCACACATCGTACGGTACATTCTGTAAAAATACCGTAAAACTCAACAAAAGTGAGTACATTGTTGAAACTCGCACATGGATCGCGGAAGATGGCCCATTTTAATGCCGTGGAAAAAATCGAGGAGAAGAGGAAGTATTTGAATTCCCACATTTTTATATCTCGGCTCCCAGTAGCGGAAGTGACGTGAAATTTGGAATATGGTGTGTACATGAATTTTCCACTCCATATTCCACCTCTCCTCCTCGACTTTTTTACATGTCATGCGTTGAGAACACAGAAACGCCCTTTCCTATAGAATTAATCAGTATCACTGCTAGGATTTGTTCATTGGATTCGAATACTGAACGGCTCTCCAACTCGCATTATCTAAACACTCTACGCGATACCCCCTCCCTCTATACATTACCTTTTCGCATTATCCAGTTTGTTTATGCTTTTCGATCCATATTCAATATTCATACATATGATATTCGCTATTTATTCGCATTTCTTACTTGGTGTACATACCATTATTGATTTCGATAACATAGTTGTGCGATTAATTCGCCGTAGGTATGCGGATTACATGAACGTTCATCCGTACTCGATCATCCCATTGTATTCCACATTTCACATTCTTCGATCTACTCCTCCTAAAATGATGTAACTTCCCATTAAAGGGGTGCTCCGGAGAATGTATGTCAAGGAGTCCCACCACGAAAATTCAGCGCCCTCAGTGGGAAACTGTAGCGAATTTAGGACGAAAAATAGGCAAAGATGAAATATTGCGGGCGAAACATAGCTGATCCAGTCGCTTCCCTGCTCTTCCAATGAACTTTGCGCGTATGTAAATAGCCTCAGAGGCGTGTGTGGAACTTCGGGCAAAGTGATTTATGATCGGGTGAGTAGCTTCTACGATAACCATACCGTCACTGTGGGTGGTTGAATATTCCCCGGAGCACCAAATAACGCCAAACCATCCATACATTTCCATAGCCTAATTTGTGCTATTGATTCATGCGAATTTCTTATTTGTTTTTCATTTCATATGTTGTGAAGAATTTAGGTAGTTTTTTTCGAAGAAACCAGCGTAAATAGGTTCACCCATCAATTGAGTCGTTTGTCCTTATCGCTTGATCTCCTCACATAGAGAAATACAGAGCAAATGAAAGAAGGGGAGAGCGAGAAGAAGAGTCGGGTGGGGATTGAGGGACGCAAAGTGCAATTGGGACAGTGGTTCGCCTCGCTTTCTCCATCTGTCTTCCTTTCTCTTCCCAGGATCAAAGCTGAAGGCTGTTGCACCACATCTGTCACCATCTTCCCCTAATTTATTGCCAGCGTTAATGCCCTCTCTATCGCCTTCCTTCTCATTCTCATCCTCTTAGCCCACGTTTTCGGTTAGCACATTACACTCTCAATGGTTGCTGTTGTACAGATATCTCTGAAGCACGTGTCATGTAGAGCATTTATATTTACTATTCGCTATCGATAACCAAACATAAATATCCCTCATGACCATACAATTTCATATTTCGCCAACGGTTGAGCGATAGTTGTTTTTTTAATACTATGTGCTATCATCAGATATATCACGCCTTTCACGAAAGAATCGAGCTAAAATAGCCGTTCTTGGGAATGGAGAGGAAATCGTGAAATGAGTTCTTACCGGTTTTGGCCATCCTGGGCATGCCTGAGTGACCCCCGAAGTGTTGTTGTGCAGACTTCATTTTGGACCTTCCTGCATCGGGTCACATTTCGGCATCAATCACTTCAAGAGTCGATTTCTAGGAAACCGTGACAGATAGAACAAAATTGACCTCTGAGTGACCCCGGCTCATTTTTCGAGCTCTATTGATCTAGATAGCTCAAATCCTCAAAATGTTCAGTTTAACCATGCTACATTCAAGGTCGATTTTCTCGAAAACGAATGGAAAGGTGCAGCTAAAATTTTAAAAGTGCATGCATCTGAACGAGAGCTGTCGAACAAGGTGCTTGCGCAGAAAATACGAACACCTGGGCGAGAATGTCGCCTGTTGAACTCTCCCGGATCGTTTGAACTTTTTTTTCAACAGACAAATTCTACTCACGCCGCTTTCTTCTGACCGCACGGCCAAGAATGATCGGTTTTCCTTCTAATTTTCTGTTGACAAAAAAGTTCAAACGATCCAGGAAAGTTCAACAGGCAAAAATCTCACCCAGGTGTTCGTATTTTCTGCGCAAGCACCTTGTTCGACAGCTCTCGTTCAGATGCATGCACTCTTAAAATTTTAGCTGCACCTTTATATTCGTTTTCGAGAAAATCGACCTTGAATGTAGCATGGTTAAACTGAACATTTTGAGGACTTGAGCTATCTAGATCGATAGAGCTCGAAAAATGAGCCGGGGTCACTCAGAGGTCAATTTTGTTCTATCTGTCACGGTTTCCTAGAAATCGGCTCTTGAAGTGAGTGATGCCGAAATGTGACCCGGTGCAGGAAGGTCCGAAATGAAGTCTGCATAACAAGACTTCGGGGGTCACTCAGGCATGCCCCAGGATGGCCAAAACCGGTTAGAACTCATTTCACGCTTTCCTCTCCATTCCCTGTCTCAGCTCGATTCTCTCGTGAGAGGCGTGATATTTCTCGAAATGCGTACTTGTAATATTATAGTTTGAGCAAAACTAAAATAAGGTCAGAAAAATCCTGTAAACGATTTTGCCACCCCCAATCCCATGCTACCCGTTCGATTTCGCCGGTTTCTTAGCATATGTTGCTCTACCCTTCCCTCGCTGGTTTATGGTCTTGGCGTTTGCGCATTGACCCTGTAGCTCCATTCCTCTACGCGCCTCTGCGTTTGTTCCTTTAGAGTTAAACTGGTTTCGCTCACAACAGTTGACCAGTAGAGTTGGAATTCATTTGTAACCAATAATGTTATTTTTTCCTGTAGCAAAAAATATGAGTACGCGTACAATAATTTACTGTTTCGAATTTAGTTGCATAAAACACGCTGACCGGAATCATAGAACTGAGAGCCTCTGAAACTCGTGTTGACGAGCATCACCTTTATGGCTTGTACGCACCTCAAAATCGGCATGACGTGCCGACAAGTCCCGTTTTTGGAAACTGTAGCGAATTTAGCAGGGAAAGAGGCGAGTTTGAAGTACAACAAGTGAAACATAAAATAATCAGCCACGACCCTGCGCTATCAATGAGCTTTGCGGGAATGTAAATAACCTCAGAGTCATCTGTGGAACTTCGGATAAAGTGATTTATGATCGGGTTAGTGGCCTCTACAATATCCACACTGTCACCATGGGTGACTGAACATTCACCGGAACACCCCTTTAAATGTAATACCAATATCAACATTTGTTTATCGCCTAAATCATATTTGTCGAAACACATAGATTTGACGGGTCGAATATTTATTTAAATTTTGCTAAGCTTATTCATGTGTCACTCCTGAGTCACTCTTATTGTTCTTGCCGCCCATGTAAGGCAAACATACATCCTCCTCATTTCGTAAATTCGCATCGTTATACCAAATCACCGCCCAATCGTTTCACCTTCTCTGGGTAGCATTTCGTTCCCTCATTCAGTGGAATAGTTTCGACTTGGAAATTTCAAAGGAAGGAACTGTTAAACAGCGCCTGCTCGATAGCATCAGTTGCGCTCTATTCCTCTCCATATCTCTCTGTCGCTAGCTATTTTCCCCTCTTGGTAATTTGTTTAGTGCTCCATTGCGCTTTTGACCTTCGAATCCACTCGTTTCATACAGTAGCAAACGGAATAGACTCACTGCACATTTACAATATGATTGCATTCTGACATTTTCTTCTTCCCAGATGTTTAGTGCAAGCATTGTCTCAAGGGAGTTCTGAATTTTGGGCATTTTGGAATTGCTCTGAAAGTAATAATGACCAGCGCCCTAGGAAATTGCACAAACGTACAAACGTACACCCGCACTCCGCATTTCACAAGCTGTCCGGTTACTCTGGCTGGCGAGAGAACACGAGCAATGGAGAGTGTAACAGTACTTTTCTATCACTCCTAGCGTGTGAAAATTCTGCCTTTTTTGACTATTAGTTTCAAGTTTCTGTACATGTCTGCATCCAGAAAAGTCTTGCTCGAAAAGTCGGGAAGTTTCTTGGCTATTTTATATCGAATATAGGTGTGTTATACTTCTTTGTAAACTCGAACATTGGCTCGTATTCGGCCTTGTGAATGACTGTTTCCACACATTCTTATCCTACCATCTGTAAGAAAGCGAGAGCGGACGAGTTCAAAAGAAGTGGGAATGAGGGAGGAAGAGTGGCTCCAATGACATTGCTAACTGCCCTCTTTCCATCTCCCCCTCTCCCCCCCTTTCGTTCTATCTTTGCCTATCCCTCTCTCCCCCTATTCATTATTTATCTCCTTCTCTCTTTCCCAATTACTCTGTTGCACCACATCTGTTGCACTCTTCTCCCCATTTTATTGGTAGCTATGTAGCGAATTTTTTGTATCTTCAATCACTCAAATAAACGCTTGCAAAGGCCAAAAAATGCAGATAAATACAGTGATTGAGTTGTATTTCACTTCAAATTGCGAGACGCGACGGAACTATAGGGATAAAATAGAGTGAAAATACATTTCAAATCATGTGAAATCGATTTTTGCATGCAAAACTAAGTTAGCCCCCGAGATATGTGAGCATAAACCCCTTAATCGAAACGTCTTGAGAAGGCGCATCTACACCATAAAAAATGTAAATCCACATTCAAACAGTTTTCGGGTAAATTCGCGTTGATCCTAGTGCCTTAATTAGCTAAGATATGACCAAATGGACTACATAGGCTGATAGGGCATGAAACGTTAGCTGGGCAAACGAAAAATGAGCGAGGTAGCTCAATTTTGAAATGTGATAAGCCATCGACTAAAGCCGAGGTGAGACGGCGACCGGTGCAGCAACTCGAAGACGGATGGTCGTAAAGTCTTATTCGAATTGGGGGGACTTAGTTGGACCTAGGGAAGCTCAAAACCGTTGAAAACGCGAATGCCCCTGTCCCAAGATCAAGCATTTTGAGTCGATTCTCTCGTGAGAGGCGTGATATGTTTCGCTAAATTTCCGCTCTCGGCTTGCGCTGTAGGAACTGCGATTGTTGCAATTCACCGAATAACAAAGTTTACGCCAAATACACTTCGTATTTTAAGAACATTTGAGAGCGAACGCCAACTAGTAACCAATTTTCATTTCAAATTCGTTTGATTTTGTTCAATTTCTCTTAGGAATTCGACCGCCGGCGATTAATACCATTCACACCCTCTCAGCGTATATCTTGATGTCGTTAATTATGTGCCATCCATATTAAAGAAGTGGTAACACGAAAAGGATAGTCGCTCTCTCTCTCTCTCTCTCTCTATTTTGTTTTATCTAAATATGTCTTCATTGGGACCGACATGAACAAAGAGAACAAAGTCAAAACCAGAGGCATATGAGTATGTAATTATTTTTTTCAGGAAGAAACCGTGTACGAATCAGCGATGTCGGGTGAAACTTTACTGAACAATCTTACTTTCGAAATGTACGAAGAATATATGCAAGCAAATGGTTGTCCAAGTGAGTACTACTTTTTTATAATATGAGTCTCGGACATCATTTTTCGAAAATGTGTTGAAAAGGTTTCATTTGTGGTAATCCTCTACACGTTTTAAGCGCATCTCAGCTCCCAGATATCTATCTAGCATATCTGGGAGCTGAGATTCATGGCCAGGTATAAAACTGAAAATTCCTAAAAGCAGGCTCCGACACCAATCACTTATGAGAGGAATCGCGATAGAATTGCCTATTTTAGGGGGGTTAGCGGCGGTAGGATTCAAATCATCCTACCCGGATGCAAATTTAGCACCAAGTATTTCAAATGCTGCTCTTTCAAACTGCGTTGTCAGAATTTTGATATCTTTCGTCATCTTCGAGATTCAGAAGGCCAAACTTGAGACACTCACTTTTCTGGTGTCAAATCGAGCGCACTTAAATGCCCATAAGTCGGTTCAAAATAATGATAGAAAGTCGCGCTTTTTTAGAAAGAAAGCTGAGAACATTCTCTACAACTTGTATGTTGAACATGTCATTCCATGTGTACGTCCCAGTGTGAAGTGGTCGGGCGAATCAAAAATTACCGAATTCTGGAAATCGGAAAAAGTGATTAATGACACTACGCTCGATCGATGGTGCCTATGGGTGAATAACGTTACGCAAAAAATCTAAGAAATCGGAGGTGGTAAAAAAAAAGGGCGCGGTTTTTTGTACGGGCACCTCAAAACTGGATATATCGACAACACGATTTGAGCACTTCCAAGACCTCTATTAACAGCTAATGAGGTCAAATAACTCGAAAGTCAACCAAAACAAGATTCGAAATTCTTTCCCGACTTGTTGTACCACTTTCATTGGTCAAAAACTACAGTAAGACCGAAAATTCAAAATCGGCATTTTGACCCTTCTCAACCTTTGACGTGGGTGCAACTGAATGAACAGGGTTCAAAATAGTGTAGATACATCCCTCGGAACCACACAAAGAAAGGGCGCATCGATAAATACGACATTTCGTCAGAGAAAACCCTGGAAAAGTGCTAAACTATACTGCAGGTCAACATAGACATAGCGACCCGACTCGAGGCTAGAAATGTAGAGCTCGATGTGATGAACATTTGATCTGTTGAAAGCGAGTCTTTATCTTTTCATTGAAGGTCGTTACAGAGTCTAGATGTTGCTCAGATATCGGGTAGAATCCAACGAGGACGCGTGCTCTAACCGTCTGGCGCATAGGTGTCCACGCCGCCGGCGACAGGGGGGTGCTACGCATAGACGCACCGTGCGTCTGTGCGCAAGGCATGAATAGGGGGTCATGGAAAAAATCGACGGTAGGTCAAAACTAAGTACCGTAGCCAATCGATAGTACAGTACCAGCAGATACCGTATACCACTACCGTAACCCGCTAGTATCGTGAACTAACTTTATTTTCAAAAAATTAAAGTACCGTACCCAATCGACTCTACAGTACCCCTTGATACCGTATACAGATACCGTAACCGTCGATTATCACGAACTGACTTTATTTTTAAAAAGCCCTGGCACCGTGCCCAATCGATTGTACAGTACCAAGTAACTACCGTAACCCAGTTTCTTGGGTCAGATCGAGTTCCTTGGGTCAAACATTTTTCTAAAAATCCAAAATCGATCATTATTAAATATTTACGTATCCTATCATGTACCTCATTACTGTAGAATCATTTTATGATCGGTTTGGGATTTTTAGAAAATTGATTAATTTTTTTAGAAAAATGTTTGACCCAAGGAACTGGATCTGACTCAAGGAACTGGATTACTGTAGTTGCTTGGGTAATGATTCTGTTTCATAGTGTTTCTGAAACATAAGTGAATTTGACTAGTAAATCAGGATGTGTTTCAGGAACATTTCAAGTTAAGACTATCAAATTTGAGTTTAGTGAATTGTTATATATTTTTTAACTTTTGTCTTTGGTCCTCCTTTATCGAAAATTTGATCCGATAAGAGCCAGAATTTCAATTATAAAATGCGAGAATTTGGGTTGCAGTTGCGAAAGTTTGGAATATTGAGGCATCCAAGCTCTAGATTATTTTGCAAACTCTTCTAATAGTTAGACATACTCCAGTTAGTAGGTGTGATACAACTTTTAGATTCGAAAAATTCAATCATAAAATATATATTTTTTTCAAATTTAGTTTTGGCTCTTTTCGGATCGAAATTTCGTTAATACTATTTTTACTATTAATACTATTTTAATACTATTTTTTATACTATTAGTTAATATTTTTTTTTAAAAACTTGTATTATTTTTAATTTAGAGAAATTCGATTTTTCGACCCCAAAATGAGGGGATACTCTTTTCAAATTTTTTTTTCAAAAATTTCAAAAAAGGCGCGGGTTTAGATGTCAGTTACTGTAGCGGACACAAGTTTAGCCCCAAAATTCGAATTGCTATTACTTCTTTCAAAATTGAGCTATGGTTTGGACCATTCGATAGGTGAATGTCAGGAGAAGATAGCCATGTGGTGCAAGATCTGAAACACACTTTTCGCGGGTTTCTGAATTTAATTTTCGGCATCACAATTTTCATGTATTTTTTGAAACTCAGCCGTAAATTGATGTTACCTCACACAAACTTGAGATGGAAGTATTACCATTGATGTTTAAAATCAACTATCTGGCTTGCCCATTGCACATCAGAAAGAGCTAATATATCGATTTTTCAAGACCTCCGAAATATGTTTGTATGGCTATATCTCCCAGTTGACTGATAGGGCTCATATGTCAAAGTGCCTCTTTTTGATGTGCCGGATTTGTCGAATATTGTGCGATTCTTAGGCGAACGCACTGATATGTTTTTCATAACGTATTGGGGTGTCCGGAAAGTTCGTATAATGCTTCGGAAAAAAGTCAGTTCGCGATCAAATGCAGTGATTGCGCAATCTGTTTGTCAACAATGTATTGCATCATTCTGACGTTGAGTAGTGAGAGGATTTAATCAGTCTCCTAGTTGCTACATTGATTCTTGTTATGGACTCCCATCTCTACCTCCGAGCAGTTTTACTTCATTACTACCGTCTTGGCCGATCCGTGAAGGAGGCCCACTCTGCCCTGGCCCAGTCGGAAGGAGCTGACGCCCCCTCCATACCCTTCTGCTATAAGTGGTTCTCCCGCTTCAAGAAAGGGGAGTTTGGTCTAGATGATCAACTCCGCTCTGGACGCCCTCCCTCCCTCGATCAGCCTCTCGTTCTCCGCACACTGAAGCGCAAGCCCATGGCCAGTGTGCGTGAGTTGAAGAAGGATACTGGTACTCCCAGATCAACGGTGTCCGATATCCTCCATCGATCTGGGAAGCAGCCGAAACTTCCACAAGTGATTCCCCATGACCTCTCCCCCGAACAGCTGAAAAATCGTGTTCAAGTCTGTCCGGAATTACTCCATCGTAGATCCAATCTTCGATGGGTCAATTCCATCATCGCTACAGATGAGAAGTGGATCACGTACGATAACCCTGTGAGGAGACTGCAATGGGTGGATGCAGATGAGAAGCCCACGCCCGTCCCGAAGAAGGAAGAGCACGGAAAGAAGGAACTCCTCTGCTTCTTCTTCTCAGTGCTCGGTCCCATCTACTGGGAGATCCTCGCCCCTGGCACCAGCATCAATGCCGACCTCTTCTCTGAACAACTGGAAGATGTCGCGATCAGAGTCCCTCCCAGACTCCTGAACCAGGGCAAAATTCGTCTTCTGATGGACAATGCTCGCCCACATCGAGCGAAGATGACCCAGAAGAAAATGGACAAGATGAAGATCGAGAGGATTCCCCATCCACCGTATTCCCCGGATCTCTCCCCATGCGACTACCACTGCTTCCGCTCTCTCTCTTACTTCTGCAAAGGAAAGAAGTTCAAGAATCGAGATGAAGTTGTGAGGGCTTTCGTGAACTGGGCGGTCTCGAAGAAACCCGCATTCTGGAAGAGAGGAATCGAGGCACTGCCCAATCGCTGGAGGGAGGTAGTGAGAAAGAAGGGGGCATACATTGGTCACTGAGAATTGTAAAGCATTGAATAAAAAATAAAAACAAAAAAATATACGAACTTTCCGGACCAATATATCGAAGACGTGGATTCAGAATGTGTTCTAAAAAAGTGGTAAATGTCCCCGATATAGAAGGATTATTTTCTGGATTCAAAAGTGGTTTTTCAAATGAAGATGAACTATTAGGTTGACTAGAAAGTTTTGCACGATTTCGACCACGAAGTTTGAAATCGCTTAAAAGGCTTCGCTTGAATCGGGCTGATCTAACCAGATAGCATATATTTAGGGACCATTTGTCCAATATATCCGCTACGTGGAATCGAATCCTGCTTTGAGGGTATACGAAAAAACATGTTTCGTTATATGTGAAATTTTCGAGTTGCATATACATGTGTTCATCATGCTCCTATTCTGACAGAAAAAAAATCATTGTATAATCTCACATAGTGGAGTGAAAAGCCAGTGGGTAGTTCTCTCTTAGGCTATGTAGGATCTAGGTGGTTGCAATAATGCATCAATATTTACAGTTCATTATATTTCAATATTCTCGAGCTAACATTGCTCAATGAATGGATGTTCTTGCCTCTAGAATCAAACATGCTGGCTTGATCTTAAGTGCTTTTACATCAACTACCGTGGGGCTTTATAACATAAAGGAATGCTGGATCATACTCGTTTACACTTCAAGGAAATTGATATTTTCTGAAATTTTAAATAATGGTCATCAAAGCCAAAATATTGAATTTCGGTGTACATTGTTCGAGTCAATTTTCTCAAAAGGAAGCTATCCCCTGACTCGGCCAAGGGAGTTACTGGTAGAGTAAGAGTTGCTTGCTCAGTTAACCATATGAAATCTGAGCTTCCATTTATGCTGGAAACATGACATTGACGGAAACATCAATTTCGACACTCTAATCTCGGCATATGGGTATTCAATATTGCACTTTTTCATAGAAGCATTATATGTCCACAAGAAAATAATTGTGAGCTAAACATGTAAGGTACTTAAAGTTTAATTACATTTGAGATCGATAGACTTACGGATACGGCAATGCGGTGAAGGCAACTAATTCTGAACAAGCCCCTTTTGACGCGAGATCAACATTGGCATAAGTTTCTGGAACGCCTTTTGTGGTGATCCCCATTTACATGCTCTTTTAAGGTGCCTATTCATCACACTTTCCAAATATAACTTGATATTAGCATTATCGTAGATGTCCATAGAGTACAGACCCTAAAATTATGCAGTTCAGTTCTCAAATGTAGTAAATTTGACTTTGAAATGTCTCCATAATATCGAATGTTTTGGGTAATCATAATGTATGATAGAAAGAGTATCCAAGCCCTCAACGAATGCAGGAAACAATATTGAATAATTTTGAAAATATAAAGATAGGGCATGCTGAAAACGAAAATTTGAAAATCGTGCAAAACTGTCTAGTCAACCTGATATGAAGATGAAGGCTCAGAGCAACTATTCTGGCTCAGCTTTGAGCTGATTTATGGCAGAGCCGGTAAAAAAACGGAAAATCCATAAAAGACGGTTAAAAGGTTTCTCGTAATCAATATGATCTAACGTAAATATCTCGCGGATCAACATTTCTGCTCGTTGTTCATCATGTCATGCATTCTCTCAGAGGACGTGATGCGTGATATGAAATAACTCTACTCAGAAACAAACTAGTTATTATAATATAAATACATCTGGAGTGCCGAAACAGCAGTTTTCGATCACGTTCATAGAAAACGTAAGAAGACATTTAGATATTATTATGTTTCAGAATTCGAAATAGCTTCAGTAAATGATAAACAATTGGCCGTTACTCTACATTGCAAAAGTCTACATTGCAAAAGACCAAACCACACATTTGCATAAACAAGTTGCCCCTCTAATAACTACAGGTATGGGATACTTTACATGTATTAGGTTGTAACATAAGTCTTGTCCGATTTTGTTAATGAAGTTTGACCTCGCTCAAAATGGTCATCTGAAATCACATTGGGTTAACTCAATAGCGTAACTAGGAGGAAGACTTGAACATTCCCTACATATGTTCAGATAAAATCAGCGACTCAATATATGTGAGAAATCCATGATCGTCATCAAACCAAATTTCAAAAAAAGTTTTTTCTAAAACTTTTGAATCACCATTTTGCAAGGGAGAAAAATTATGGTACAACTTCACATATACAGTAGCGCCAAAACGTATGGAGACGATTTGAAATGTTATTATAACTTTTCTACGGTTGAGTTAGAAAGTTAAATGTTGCGGCGCTATTCAAATCCATCGTAGAATATGATGCGAGTATTGTGTCATCACGCGCATCAAAACTGATTGCGTAGTGATGACGCAATCGAGGGACACTTTTTCTAACATCCTTACACAGATTTTTTCCAACTCGCCAAACTTTCGAGGTCGGATATATGCCCCCTCAGAAAGTTTGGCCCTCAGAAAATTGGCGCGTCTGAGTATGACATACCCAGAAAAAAAATTGAAGTTGCTGCGCGACCGCACATTTGCTGCAGCCGTGCTGCGAAATCAAAGTCTGCAATTCACAACTCAGATCCTAGAATAGCTAGAGACTCGTTCAAAACGCCAAAATGATCCCAGTCGTGAATATAGATGATGTTGAGAATTTGAAAACAATATTTCATAATTTGCCCTCAGGGCATGAAAAAATCACTTTTTTTTGCAAGACCATTTTTTGGACATCCATAACTTTGTGGGAAATGTAGGTAAAAATCTGGTTTTTGCATAAGAATGTTCAAAATGTGTTGACAATCTGAATCCCCACTTTTTAGAGCGATTGGGCATCTTTCCTGCCCGCGGCGAACGTTTTTCGGAGGAATACTCGTGTCCGGAAACACCCCGTTTACGCACTCTCGTCGTCTGCACTCTCTCGCTCATAGTGGTAAACAGGGTGTTTCTGGACACGAGTATTCCTCCGAAAAACGTTCGCCGCGGGCAGGAAAGATGCCCAATCGCTCTAAAAGGTTGGGATTCAGATCTTCAATACTTTTTGAACATTCTTATGCAAAAACCAGATTTTTATCTACATTTCCCACAAAGTTATGGATGTCCAAAAAATGGTCATGCAAAAAAAGTGATTTTTTCATGCCCTGAGGGCAAATTATGAACTATTATTTTCGTATTCTCAGGATCATCTATATTCACGACTGCGATCATTTTGGCGCCTAGAACGAATCTCTAGCTATTCTAGGAGCTGAGTTGTGAATTTCAGACCTTGATTTTGCATCACGGATGCAGCAAATGTGCGATCGAGAAGCAACTTCAAAAAATTTTTTTGGGTAGATCCCGGGCATACCTCTAACGTCAGAAACTTTGGCGAGTTGGAAAAAATCTATGTAAGAATAATGGAGTTTTGAAAAAGTGTCCCTCGATTGCGTCATCACTACGCAATGATGAGCGTTATGATGAGCGTGATGACGCAATACACACATCGTATTCTACGGATTTGCTATATAGCGCCGCAACTAAGTCAACCGTAGAAAAAGTTATGATACAATTTCACATCGTCTCCATACTTTTTGGCGCTACTGTATTAGTGAGAAGGCCGTATCCTGTACTTTCTAAAACCGCGTCGAATGGTAGGTCTGATACACATTTCGCGAATTACATGATGAGCTGTTCAATAGATTTTTTCTATAGAGTTTCCTTGTTCCGAAAATCAAACCGGCAGTTCTTAGAATATGGACAATAATATCAACTACTATTCTATCATTCACACATTCGAAAAGGTTAGCTGAACTGATCTTCTGATTTTTCAAAAATACATTTTACTTGAGACACGTTCAAAATTCCGATTTTTTGTGTCCAGGTTAGGGTATTTTTTTCCAGCAAAAGAACCTATCACCAAACTTTCCCAAGCCACTAAGTATTAGGACAAGTGTAGCCTCAGCAAGTGATCACAAAAATACGAGTTTGACAACTGTGTGCGAAATAGGAACTGTCGATTTTAATGCCGATTTTGGGCATCGAGATTTGAATAAATCCGAACTGTGACAGGAGAATCGCACAATTATATTAAAATTATATGTTAGTCAGGGTCAATACATTTTTCAATATATGTATTGTCTAGGTCTAACGGTGTTAATGCAGTGTAGATAAATACATCTCAGTTCATGCCCAGTGGAACATAATTAGAAAATTTTCCAAGTTGGCCTTTCGTGTTAGAATTCATTTCAATGCTGATGTGATACACATGGTACTTTCCAAAAATATAATTGTATTAGCACTATCTATCAGACCGATAGATTGTAACTCGAAGAAATGAGTAGTCCCGTTATCAAATGCTGTGACTTTTGCCTCGCACTACGACCAGAATCCCGATGTTTTAGATCTGTACAAATGTGCGCTAGACAGAGTGTTGGATCACTCATTGTGCCAGAACAACCATTTGAAAATTGGCAGAAATGAAAGGATGTTGAATGTTAGAAGACCAAATTATGAAAATCGGACAAAACATTTGTTTCAACCTTATATTGATAACAATAAACCAAAATTAGAGAAAATAATTTCATCCATTAATAAATATAGAAGCGAATGCGCTAATATAATAACATTCGGAAATGTGTGTGCCGTAAATTTCAGGAATCAGTGCAGGAGATTTCAACTTGGAACCAATGAGTAAATTCAAGAGTGTATTCGATGAAAATACATTCCAAGAGTGTTCTGATGAAGCATGGATGACACATAAAGTAGGCAAACGATTTGCATTTAATACTAAAGTCATCTGGTGATGGCGTGTGTAAACTGCTAAGATCTCAGTGAGTGAACATGAGTAGACGCATGGCACTAGCGAAAAATCACATTTCACCAATGTTTGTATTCATGTACTCAGCCAGTACAGCTCAGCAGTAGCTTATATCACGCCTCTCACCAGAGAATCGACTCAAAATGGCTTATCTTGGGACAGGTGGCATTTTTTCTTTCGGGTTTTCGATGGTTATGAGCTTCCCTAGACTCAACTAAAACCCTATGTTTCACTGTTATGTTTAAATTCAAATTGGGCGACGCGACGGAGCAATTGATATCACGCCGCTCACCAAAGATTCGACTCAAAATGACTGGCATCTGGCAATGAGCCAAAATTCAAAGTTGAGGTTAATGCATTTTCGAGGTCCCCCTACCCCCACTAAGACCCCCCAAGGCTAATTAGTGTCAATGGTCTAGTTGCTGCACCGGTCGGATCGCGTCCTTCTACTTTGAGCTGCAATTTCTCCCCGTCAATGTAGTCGTACACATAACTTGTCTTCAGGTGGTCCGGCTACTTTTTCATGCTCTATCACCCAGTACAGTTCATTTTTCGATTTAATGTGTTAGGATCATGCACTTTTTAACGATGTTTAACTTGAGAACCACCCGAAAGTCACCTCATTATTTGCATGAGTGAATAGAACTCGACGAGAGGATTCGAAAAAGTACTTTGTGCTCGCATATCTAGTTACATAAAGGGTTGATCACCCCAAAAAACCGTCATTCCAATGTTTGAAGTCAATTTTCAACACCGTTTTGACACGTCATTCTTCCCTCTCTCGAACAAAGAGTCGTTGATTTTTGTTGAACCGTTTCAATTATATTATGTTTCAGCGCAACAATATGTGACCATAACTGAGTCAATAATAATGTTCGATTGAAACATATTTAATTCATCATTATCACAGATAATTTGCTCGAAATAGGGAAGAATGACGTGTCAAAACGGTGTTGAAAATTGACTTAAAATAATGGAATGATGGTTTTTTGGTGTGATCACCCCTTTAAGTAACTAGATATGCGAGCACAAAGTACTTATTCGAATCCTCTCATCGAGCTATATTCACTCATGCAAAACAATGAGTTGACTTTCGAGTGGTTTTCAAGTTAATAATCGTTGAAAATTGCATGATCCTAAAACACTAAATCGAAAAAGGGACTATACTGGGTGATAGAGCATGAAAAAGTAGCCGGACCACCTGAAGACAAGTTATGTGTACGACTACATTGACGGGGAGAAATCGCAGCTCAAAGTAGAAGGGCGCGATCCGACCGGTGCAGCAACTAGACCATTGACACTAATTAGCCTAGGGGGTCTTAGTGGGGTAGGGGGACCTCGAAAATGCATTAACCTCAACTTTGAATGTTGGCTCAATGTCAAGCTTCGTCCGAACGTAATTTGAGAGGCGTGATATGAAATAGAGTGAAAATCGAACTCAAAAAAATTGGGAAAGTTGTTCACATGCGAAACTAAGTTATACTCCGAGATATGGGAGCATAAACCCCTTAATCGGATCGCCCTGAAAAGACGCATCTCCTCTATTAAAAGTTAAGCCCACATTCGAGCAGTTTTCAAATTACACCTCCTTGAATGTGGTGCCTTCACAAATGAAAACATGGGTGAATGAACTATAACACGCTATCTGAGATAATCGGAGTAGACTTGGCACTGACCGAAAATTCCACTGACCGAAAAAAATCGTTCAAATATAGTTTGGACACCCATTTTTCGTTTCCCCAGCTAACTTTCCGAGCTCTATCGACCAGTATAGAACAAACTTTCTGAGAGAATCAACATATTTCTTCAGCGACTTGGCACTGGCCGATAATTATAATTCCTGCTAACTTCACCAGTAGGTCGGCCTCCACGAGGGAAACCGACGAGCATCGGCAGAATGTCGATCCGCATCCGCGCGGGCGGGGCGCGGAAAAAAATTAACTACGGTAGCTTCGAAATTTTAAAAGCGACTCCTATGACTGCGGCGGTAGGGGCGCTGCATCCCTCGACAAATTCTAAGACTTTTTTACTCCGGAGAGTTTTTCGATCAGATTCCATCTAACGCCTGAAATCGATAATTCCACTTTATTTCGTACATGAAAGCAGTTCCCCAGAAATTTTTCAAGAACTCCCCTAAATATTATTGGTGATCTAGCTTCTGCTTGACTCGATACATTCTCACGTAGAATAGCGCGATTCAACAAGACGCGTAAGTTGGTCAAAATCAATTTTGAATGAATTATGGTGTAATTTTTGGGTTACGGTATGCGAGTGCGAAGTTAGGGCGACATTTCCCAACAGGTGTTAAATGGTCTGAAAATCAATTTGAAGCTATCCTACACCAATTGGGAAAAGTCGTCCAACTTGTGCACTCACCTACAGTAACCCAAAAATTACACCATAATTCATTTTGACCAACTTACGCGTCTAGTTGAATCGCGCTGTTCTACGGGAGTAGGTATCGATTCAAGTAGAAGCTAGATCACGAATAATATTTAGGGGAGTTCTTGAAAAATTTCTGGGGAACTGCTTTCATGTACGAAAGAAAAGTGGAATTATCGATTTCCGGCCTCTGATCGAAAAACTCTCCGGAGTAAAAAAGTCTTAGAATTTGTCAAGGAATGCAGCGCCCCTACCGCCGCAGTGATTGGAGTCGATATAAAAATTTCGAAGCTACCGCAGTTAATTTTTCGATATCCGCGCCCGCGACCGCGCGGATGCGGATCGAAAATCTGGCGATGCTCGTCGATTTCCCTCGTGGAGACCGACCAATTGGCGACGTCAGTAGGAATTATAATTATCGGCCAGTGCCAAGTCGCTGAAGAAATATGTTGATTCTCTCAGAAAGTTTGTTCTATACTGGTCGATAGAGCTCGGAAAGTTAGCTGGGGAAACGAAAAATGGGTGTCCAAACTATATTTGAACGATACTATGGGATCGTCAACGGGAGATGTGAGTGTGACCGGTGCAGCAACTCGAAGAGGAAGGGTCGTGACGACTATTCCGGTTAGGAGGGTCTTACTTGAGTCTAGGGAAGCTCTAAACCACCGAAAACCCGAAGTCAAAAACTGCCCCCTGTCCCAAGATCATGTCGAATCTCTCATGATGGACGTGATATAGTGCTATATACATAGTTACCCAAGATTGGCGGCGAGGTGTTTTCAGACCATAACCCCCTCCCTAATCATGATTACGCACTGCGTCCCTATAATAGTAGTCATGGTCAAAAAGATCAATGATAGATCAATGCTAGGTAACGTACCAAATCAATGATACAGTGCTCCCAGTAGCGGTATATCGCTACCATATTCCCGAATTGTCGCGAAGTACGATATTATAGGTTTTTCTATTTTTCGATGTTAATAACGAAAAACAAACTTTGACATCGAAAAAGTATTCAAAACGCTGATTTTCGTTGTTTTTGTGACTTTTGTGAAAATGTTTCTCCGCGTGTCCCTGAAATTTCATCATTTTCGGATTGTCCGCGCAAAACTGCATAATATTATCGAAAATCAGCGAATTTTACAGATGGCCCCAGAAATTAAAAAATTTTGATAGTGACATACTCAAAGACGAAAACTTCAGATTTCGGGGTCGATAGCTCATTCGAAAGATCATGAAAAGTTATGTCCAAAACCAAGAAATGACCGGAATCAGGCATAGTCATTTGAAATACTTCATGCAAGGAATATTTCGACTATAACATTTTTATATCACAATTTGGCGGCTTAGGATATCGAAATTCGAATTCTACGGGTGAAATTACGTTACTTTATCGATTCGGGGGTAATAAGAAGAGATGTTAGGGAGTCCCACTACGAATAAATTGCGCTCCATCAATAAATTGCAATGGAATATTGTTTTTACAGAGAGGAGGACTAATGTATAATCCAAAGAAAATCGACGTCATCATTAAACCGATAGCGTTGACCAACGTCTCAGTGAAAGTTCACGAGCCACTCCTAACTGACTCAATTCGTTCCGATGCTCACTACCCCATAATATTCGACGTCTACAATGAGGAAAACGGTACTTAATCTTCTGATAATTTACTCTTCTTGTGCGCGAAAGGTTTTTGATGCAAAAAGTAATTCAAATTGTCGATAGGATGTTGTTTAGCCATTACATTTTATTTTCTCAACATGGTCAATATAGTTGTTCTGTTTAGGATAATAGGTAGACGCATCTCTTGAGAAATTAATTGTAAAAGTCGTGTGAGAGGAAATTTTTGAATGAATTAATATATGTAAAATCACAGGTCAATCGGTACCGTGTCAAGGATTGAACTGCGAATTCAAATGTAATCATCGCTATGAATCGGCTAAGAAAAACGAGCAAGAATCTGAAGAAGGGGTGATCGATAAACAGGACGTGAAGAATACAGATGCAAAGGATGATAAGAAAAAAACGGATGAGGAAATGGAAGAGAAGGGCAAAGAGAGTCAGGACACGAGTGTGAAGAAAGACGAAAAGGAAGAAGAAAAAGATGAGAAGGTCAAGGAGGTCGAGAAACAGCAGGCAAACAAGGAATAGTAAAAATTGATTTAGGAATGTGAAGACAAGAAAAATACTGCATCAAGTTTTATATCGTAATAGTTCCTCCTTATGATATTTTGTTTTGCATATAAAAGTTTCATTCCTGGTTATTGGTTTCGTGTATAACGTGAGCCTATTAAAGCCGGAACATAATTCGTTGCCTGTGCGTCAGGGTCAAGTTTGAATGATTTAATGGAAAAACAACTCAATTCTGAATATATATTTCAAAATCGAAATTTCAAGTAACATTTTGCGATTGTCTCGAAACTGCGTTTACAGATTATCATGGTTATTTTTGCTGATAGCCCCGCTTTAACATGCAGTATTTTAGTACAATTTTTAGTAAAAATAATTGGTGTCTCATTGTATGTCTTGAGCGTCTCGTTGTATATATTTGTGTTGAGCGCGGGTAAATCTTTCTCATAAGTGTGCCTCGCAGGCCATGTTTTCACAATGAAAAAACTGTGAACGATTTTAATATAATTCACGTGTTCCGGCTCTTTTTTCGAATCTGGGTTCCAAAAATATCGGGGTCCCATCTTCCGATCGGGATCCCAAGAAAAAATGGGGGTCCCACAGGTCGTCATGGAACCCCATTATTATCGGGGACCCAAAAGGCCCCGATTTACAGTTCCCCAATATTTTTTAGGACCCCTGATTCGAAAACCTTTATGTAAAATTATTCGCATTCGATTTATAACCCGTTTTCCTTCGCCATTCAGCACTACCAATCCAGTAAAAACGAAGTCGGGGTGTGTGTTAGCATTGGCGTTCTGGTGACAAGATGTGTGAATCTACTACTTGTCCTTTTATCCACGCTCGAGAATTGAAAGAGATAATTTGGAATGAGGATCTTTCGCAGGTCTGTCAATTTCTCAGGCAAGCTGGAATGCAATTGTTTATATAATAAGTGATGTTATTATATATAATAAGTGATGTTACTCAAAAGCACCGAAAAAAACGGTTTTTCAGGCCAAAAATGAAAAATCTCAGAATAAGCCGAGTTTAAGTTTTTCTGACGTATTTCGACCCGTAGAAAACGAATTTGCACATGGTTTCGTATGACAACGAGAATTAAAGTTTGTAGGCTCAAAAAATCGTAATTTTTGGCCAAAACAATCTCGACATTCCCATATTCTTTTGAAAATTTCGCGGAATACATCCCTTTCAATTTCCCTGAAAATTTGGCTCTAGGGGTAAAAATGCACGCTGAATCTAATGGAAGTGAAACTAAAATGTATCCTTTTGAAAAAATTTTCAGGGTGACATTTTTGAAATTTCAAACGGTCATAAGAGATACTATCTAAGAGGATTCACCATAGGCCGTACAGCGAAAAATAAAGTTGCGATTTTAAGATCTTTCTAGGGGTAACTTTTCACGTAGAGTTCGAAAATCGACCTTAGACAGCCGTATCTCTGACTTCTGGTTCCCGATGACACGCCTCAACGGTGAGGTCGGTTTTTGTATTTCTTGAACGGCTTATCCAAACCCATACATATATAATAATTCTGAAAGGTCTCAACAAGCTAAGCATTTTTAATGTTGGGAGTGAGGGGCTACCTCATCTGTGGAAAAAGTTACGACCATTTAAGTAATTTTTATGTTATTTAAATTTCCGTCATGAACAATTTTTCGGGGAATGGTAAAAAATAAACGTTTTCAAAAGATTCCTCATGCAAAACTACCCCTAGAAATGTTGCTTTCATCCCAAAAAGTGTGCTTATATGAGTAGTTATAGTTCGCCGAATAGTCGGAGCTGCATTTTCGTCAATATTTCGAATCGGCTGCCTTCAAAAGTAGAGTTCCATATTTACTCCCAATGCTGAAATATTTCACAAATTAATTATTTGGAATGTTTTATACACATAAATACACCATAATGACTGATTCTAATTAATAATGGTGGTCCGGTAGCAGCATTTTTCGACAAATTGTTGTATAATACTAATCCGGTGTGGTTTTTGCAACAATATATCAGTAAGAAATGTTTTTTTCCGTTGAAAGTTTGCAAATGTAGGTCAATTATGATCAAATAAAGATGACTAAGTATTTTGGGAATCTTTATTACACTTTGCAAGTTTGCAAAAGTCCGATATTTGCATTTTTCGTGCTTCTGTCACACGGATCATCAATGATATGTGAAAATTCAGATTCTACGAGTGAAAATACTCCAGAATATATACATATTTCGTGAATTTTGGGGAAAAATATTTTTCAGATTTTTGCCCCATGGGGTGAAAAAGTCGAAATTCCGGAAACATCTGAAATCGATATTCCGGTATGTATTTTCACTCGTAGAATCTGAATTTTCACATTATAGGTCTTTAAAGTTATGTTTGACGCTGCTATCATTGATGATCCGTGTGACAGAAGCACGAAAAATGCAAATATCGGACTTTTGCAAACTTGCAAAGTGTAATAAAGATTCCCAAAAAACTTAGTCATCTTTATTTGATCATAATTGACCTACATTTGCAAACTTTCAACGGAAAAAAACATTTCTTACTGATATATTGTTGCAAAAACCACACCGGATTAGTATTATACAACAATTTGTCGAAAAATGCTGCTACCGGACCACCATTATTAATTAGAATCAGTCATTATGGTGTATTTATGTGTATAAAACATTCCAAATAATTAATTTGTGAAATATTTCAGCATTGGGAGTAAATATGGAACTCTACTTTTGAAGGCAGCCGATTCGAAATATTGGCGAAAATGCAGCTCCGACTATTCGGCGAACTATAACTACTCATATAAGCACACTTTTTGGGATGAAAGCAACATTTCTAGGGGTAGTTTTGCATGAGGAATCTTTTGAAAACGTTTATTTTTTACCATTCCCCGAAAAATTGTTCATGACGGAAATTTAAATAACATAAAAATTACTTAAATGGTCGTAACTTTTTCCACAGATGAGGTAGCCCCTCACTCCCAACATTAAAAATGCTTAGCTTGTTGAGACCTTTCAGAATTATTATATATGTATGGGTTTGGATAAGCCGTTCAAGAAATACAAAAACCGACCTCACCGTTGAGGCGTGTCATCGGGAACCAGAAGTCAGAGATACGGCTGTCTAAGGTCGATTTTCGAACTCTACGTGAAAAGTTACCCCTAGAAAGATCTTAAAATCGCAACTTTATTTTCCGCTGTACGGACTATAGGCGGAATAGCTCAGTTTTCTCAGAAAGTCTCTCATAACTTCACAGATGAGCAAGATTTCTCACAGATTTCTCTTCACTTCCAACATGAAAAATGCTTATCTGATCGAGATCTTTCAGAATTGCTATAAATGTACGGGGTTCGGATAAGCCGTTCAAAAGTTTAAAAAACCGACCGACCACTTCGACGCGACACGGAGAATGAGGGGTCAGAGATACAGTTGCGGACAAAAGTTTAGCACCAAACTTCAAATGATCATAACTTCTGTCAAAATTGAAATGAAGACTTACGGTTTAGAGCATTCGAGAGATACACCCCAGGAAATTATCGGCATATGGATGATGTGCTGAAACCTATATATCGCGGGATACAAAATTTATTTTCCCTGAGTTCTTTCGATTTGATTTTTTTAAACCTCAGCCGAACTGCGCTATGAGGCCAAATTCATTTTGGAGAAAGTAGCTCCCCGATGATGCGAATCCACTATCCAGCGTGTTTGGTGCTTCTCGATGAGAGTCGGTATATCGATTTTCCGAGACCTCACAAATTTAGTTTGTTGGCTATATCTTCGGAACAAATTGAGCTAAAGGGTCAAAATTTCACAGGTGTCATTCTGTCGTGATGTAGCAACAACCTGCCAAGTTTCATAGCGAACGGACTGAAAATTGCAAAAATCGAAAAAAATGTTCACCAATATTCAGCTACATGAAAGCAACCAATCGGGTTCAGCGAAAAATCTGATTTCTTGTCACTTTATGCAGAAAATATAAGAGAATTACTGTGCGAAGTTTTGAGATCAGGCGTTTCTTTATACCCATGTTGCATGCGAACACTTGGGGAGGTTCAGTGGGGAAGAAACGCGATTATGAGGTTTGAGGAAAAATAGAGAATTGTCAGATTTGCCCTAAATCAACATGTTAGCATATTTAGACCAAGTTATGAACATTTATCGTTGAATTGGGTTCATTTGAATTGAAATGTTCGTTTTCGGATAATGAGATTGTTGAGTCCGACTACTTCTGAACAGCCGCTCCACTCTGACCCTCGGCGAGTATGCACATGCAAAATGGGTATAAAGAATCGCCTAATCTCGCAATTTCGCACAGTAATTATCTAATAGTTTCTGCATAAAGTGACAAGAAATCAGATTTTTCGCTGAACCCGATTGGATACTATCATGTGGCTGAATATTGGTGAACAATTTTTTTTCGATTTTTGCAATTTTCAGTCCGTTCCCTTTGAATCTTGGCAGGTTGTTGCTCCATCACGACAGAATGACAACTGTGAAATTTTGACCCTTTAGCTCAATTTGTTCCGAAGATATAGCCAAAAAACGAAATTTGTGAGGTCTCTGAAAATATACCGACTCTCATCGAGAAGCACCAAACACGCTGGATAGTGGATTCGCATCATCGGGGGAGCTACTTTCTCCAAAATGAATTTGGCCTCATAGCGCAGTTCGGCTGAGGTTTAAAAAATCAAATCGAAAGAACTCAGGGAAAATAAATTTTGTAACCCGCGATATATAGGTTTCAGCACATCATCCATATGCCGATAATTTCCTGGGGTGTATCTCTCGAATGCTCTAAACCGTAAGTCTTCATTTCAATTTTGACAGAAGTTATGATCATTTGAAGTTTGGTGCTAAACTTTTGTCCGCAACTGTATCTCTGACCCCTCATTCTCCGTGTCGCGTCGAAGTGGTCGGTCGGTTTTTTAAACTTTTGAACGGCTTATCCGAACCCCGTACATTTATAGCAATTCTGAAAGATCTCGATCAGATAAGCATTTTTCATGTTGGAAGTGAAGAGAAATCTGTGAGAAATCTTGCTCATCTGTGAAGTTATGAGAGACTTTCTGAGAAAACTGAGCTATTCCGCCTATAGTCCGTACAGCGGAAAATAAAGTTGCGATTTTAAAAGTCTAATCTCTAAAGTCTTCATCTCAATTTTGAAAGAAGTTATGATCATTTGAATTTTGGTGCTAAACTTTTGTCCGCAACTGTACGGCTTCCAAAGTTCGATTTTCGTGATCTACATGAAAAAGTACCTCTAGGGTGAATTTTTAAGTTTTTCGTTGTACGGAGGTATCTCGGTTCTCTCAGACTTCCTCTGTTATTCTCTTGAACTTTTGGGATACATAAACAAGATGCACCTTTTAGGTACAAAATGTTTAAAAAAAACATATTACATCATTATCACACCAACTATCACAAACCGTGTTTATTTGAGCAAATTATGAAAACAAAATCACAATTATGAATACTGAGTTTTTTACAAGTGAAGCAGGTTTACCGAAAATACATGAGAAAGAATACGATTCTGATCTTGCAATTGAAAGTGAAAAGAAGACAAATCAATTGTAAGGAAGGAGTAACACGAAAAATTATTTTCATGAACCCCAATAGTGGGTAATAAAAGCCGTTAGCCCGATCATGGAGCACTTTATCCGAAGTGACACCGACGTCTTTCAGACTATTTACATACGCGCAAATTGATTGACAGCTCAGGGTTGTGTTCGTTTATGTTTCACTCGCTTTACATAATTCTATTAGGTTGAACAGAAAGTCTTTATAAACTGTTTTGCTCGATCACTGCTCAGTGCACGAGACCTTTGGTGTTCCCTCGCCTCTAGTGAATAACACATGACAAAGGGACTATGTGGTCAACAACTCCCCATTCCACGCCTTTCATTCTGCCACTAGTAAGACCACGATGTTTGTTCCCACGGCCTTGCACATCCGCAACGTTCTGTTATTCGTATTCCTCTCTCACACTACAATGAAGGAATAGGAACGTCATTTGGCTGAAGTGTACGATTCATATGCCACTCACTACCAGACCATGCCCAATTGGTACCAACTCTTCGAGAAGGGGGACTTTTCCATGGATGATCATGACCGGTCTGGGAGGCCACCCGAGCTGGATTTGGATGCGCTACGGATCGTAGTGGAATTGGATCTTTTCCAAATACCCGCGACATGGCAGCCACACTTGGGGTATCGCAAAGCACCATCGTAAAATGATTGGTCTCCATTGGCAAGAAGAAGAAGCTAGGCCGTTTCATACCCCACAAATTGACCCAAGACCAGTTTGACCACCGTGTCGACGATTCCCTTTCTCTACTCACTTTTCACGCTGGAGATCGATGGTTGGACCGTCTCATAACAGGGGTCGAGAAGTGGGCCTGCTATGAGAATCACCATAGGAGGGCACAGTGGGTGGATGCCAATGAGACCCCACAGGGCGTCGCAAAGCCTAACCTTCACCCTATGAAAATCTTGCTCTCTGCCTGGTGGGGAGTGGATGGCCCGATTTACTGGGAGCTCCTACCCGAGAAGCGGATTATTACTGGATATGTCTACACTAAACAACTACGGAATCTCAAGAAGAAATTCGCACAATCTGCCCTGAACGGCAAGAAAGTGTACAATCAACACGATAACGCCCGACCACATGTTGCACGGCAGGTCAAGCATGAGCTGTCCAAATATGGCTGGATGGTTCTCCCTCATACACCGTATTCTACTGACTTGGCCCCTTCGGATTATTGGTTGTTCTCGGATCTGACTCGTCATCTCGATAAGAGATCCTTCACTTCCCGTGGGGCGATCGAGGCCGCACTCAAGCAATATTTTGATTCGCGCTGAGATGGGTTCTATAAGGAGGGAATCCATAAGTTGCCTGAACGTTGGAGATTTGTCGTAGATAACAATGGTGAATACGTTTGATTTCACTTTTGCGCTTTATTGTCAGAAGAAGGGAAATAAAAAGTTTATAAAGACTTTCTGTTCAACCTAATACCTGTTTTGTGGGGGCAATTTTAATACAGTTTCCCATTGTGAGCGCAATATCTTCGTGGTGGAACTCCCTAACATTCATTCGTGTAACCCCTTCTTTAAAACATGA
Source organism: Pristionchus mayeri (assembly GCA_036245805.1). Classification (NCBI taxonomy): domain Eukaryota; kingdom Metazoa; phylum Nematoda; class Chromadorea; order Rhabditida; family Neodiplogasteridae; genus Pristionchus; species Pristionchus mayeri. Next base: position 11,769,668 of record BTRK01000003.1, on the reverse strand, counting down.
ATAAAACAGTACGAAAGACATACATGCTACAGGTTACACAGTGAACATACTTATCTTGTATTTGTCCAATTTTATTGTATGATATTAATATAAACGTATTATGAAAATGGGTGAGTTAAAGAGGCTAATGTTGTACCAGATACAAAATTGCGAAAGTACTTTAAAAATATTTCAAAACTCTTCACAGCTATCAGATCCTCAGCATCACTTTGTGTTCGGGGTCCCAATGGATGAGAGGACGGACTGTCACGACCAACCGGGGTTTTCCAGCCTCGGTGAACAGCATCTTGTCTGTGTCGAGCACCTGTAATGATCATCTATTTCAGTTTACGAGATTAATTGCTTACTAGATTACGCCTATAAATAAGCACAATCGATATTGAGCGCAATTAATGTTGGTTAAAATATTCACTTCACTCAGTTCCTCGAACTCAAACTGATCCTCCTCTTGCAGAATCGCGTTATTGGAAGCGTGTCTGAATTGGAATTGAAAATCAAATTAACGTCTTTGTTCATGATATGATGCCATTGCTTGTGTCGTGCAGTACTATATCGTTTTGCAAGAAAGATCAACTCACAGCTCCTTGGCCTCCTCCTTCCTCACGGCACGTCCATCCTTGCCTTCAAAATCGATCAGCAAGTCGATCATCGCCTTGGTAGTTGCTTCCGAGCGACGAAGGATCACATCTGAATTAGGAATAGTTTCACGAGAAATCCCACTCCAAGTTATTGTTAAGCACAGAAAATTTGCAGCAAGTCGTTGCGGAATTTTGCCTGAAATGATTGTTCTCATCCTACTTGATTTATCACTGCTCAAATGAATGTGAGAGAGAGCAAATGGAATTTGGCTAACTTCTTGCCAAGCACTCCATAGTCAGGCTAATTAAAGCGGGACTAACAGCAAAACTAGCCAGGGTAAACTGACAACGTAGTTTCGATACAATCGTAAACCGTAACCCATTTTCGAAATTCCGATGCTGAAATCTCTATACAGAATTGAGATATGGTTCCATTGGAACATTCTAATTGACCATGACGAGATAGAATGCAACTTGACTGCTGTTTCTTAATGGTTAGCACAATTCCAACGCTGAGTCTCAGACACTCGTCCGAATGTCCGAATTGATACTCTGAGAGTCTGCATAATTCTGACTCTGACTCGTATCATTCGAACATTCCGTCTAGACCACAATTTTACCGTAAATAATACCAAAACTTGCATTGTATTTCAAATGAAGTTTTGGTTTTATTTAATATTATTTATGTATGATGTTCACTATACTCACTGCCTGGTTGCCTGCCACATATCCATAACCGCCTTGGCCCTTTCCTCCCCCTCGAGGAGTGCCTCGTTGATCTCCCTCTCTCGGTCGGCCATCTTCGAGCGCTCGTCCAGCATTCGCAGCTCAGTCGACGCTGCAAAGTATACTTTACCTTAGCTGGCATCTATCAAGGAGTGACTATATTGATATGTTACTATGTGAACTCTGTGCTCATTGTTTTCTACAGAAACTTCAAAGCCCAATAATGGGATAATCTGTATTTGCTACTTGACGGCACTACCATTCAAATATTGTACTGTATTCCTTGAACCATATCCGCATTTTTCATTTTATAATTCGAATTTATAATTTCGGAGTAGGATGACCATGCAGGAGAAAAGATTTTGGTATATATAATAAATGTGCAATTCTCACCTCAACATGCGGGGCGATTCTAGTCGCCTTCACTGTATGCCTCCAGCCGTTAAAGCAGCGCACGCCCGCGTAGTCAACCTGATAACAGTTTCGTATTTTAGGATTAACAGGTCAATGAAGGACAATCACCAAGTAACTATTTACTCCATTTCGGTGTAGGTTTAAAACCATGATAACTTACTTGCTCATTAATTTGTGCATTTGTCTTATTTTCCAAAAGAAACTCAAACATTTTCAGTGGTGAACTCTCATAGAGATCATACAAAATAGGCATTTTCTCATCGAATTGAGATTTACCCGTGAGCCGATCGGGAATTTCTCCACTTGGTCGCCGACAACGTGTGCAGGGGCAAGGATTAGGTAGGGCATGCCTCTGCGAAGCGTCTCCTCGGACTCGATCTGGGATCAACACGATTTAATTTGCGATAAACGTAAGAATGTGTTTTTAGAAAGATGGTACAGCAGTTGTGATCCAAATTGTGAATAATTTCATCAGTTTTTTTGCATATTACCGAGCGTAATTGACAATTGCTACAAAAAGTAACTCAAATGGAATTTACCTTGACCGTGTTCAGGCTGTTAGAGATGACTTTTCCGGTTCCATTGAAAATTATCGATCTATCCAGGTACTCTTCAGTCCGCCTACGGCGAGGTAGAGTATTTGGGTCGACGACGGAAGGAATCGACACGACCAAGGGCGTGTTTAGCTTCCACTCTCCATCTGAAAGAAGGAGTGTTTTATCAGGTTGGAACAAAAGTTCTGTCCGATTTCAATATTTTCGTTGTCTTACATTCAACATCCTTCCTTTTCGACCGATTTTCAAATGGTTGTTCTCACACAATAAGTGATCCAACACTCTGTATAGCGCGCATTTGTACAGCTCTATAACATCGGGATTGTGGTCGCAGTGTGAGGCAAAAGTTACCGTAAAAGGTAACTGGGGTATTAAGAGACCCGCTCCGTAAGACTCGACCACCCCGCGTGTTGAGTTAGCAATGGCAACCGCGGACCATTACTGGTATGGGCGGAGTCCCTTAGGCCTGCATTATTGAAATTTGACACTTATTATATGTTGCGGCCAAAGGGTAAGAAAAAATGTCAATATATGGGGAAAACAGACAAAAAATCATATTTTCTTAATGATGCAAAATTGACTAAAACGTCAAATTGCGTTCCACTTGTAGTGCCCCGGGGGGGGGGGGGGGGGGCAAAGCCCTTAGATTGTTTCGTTCCAATACACTTTGGAGCATGTTGCATCAAAATCAGTTAGCAGCTAATCTTGATAACGATTCCATTTTCGGAAAATAATTTTCTAATCGGTCTCTGTACCGAACCAGAAAATTCAAAAATTCATTATAGCCAATCCATTGTGAACAATGATTCAGTTTTATCACTTTCATATACAACTATCCATGATATAATTTTTAGCACTAAAACAGATCACAATTTCGCTCGTTTCAGAAATCCACTTTTTACTGCTTCGAATTTATCAATAGGACAATATTTTCTCGAAAATCATAAGCCCAATCCCACTAGTTTTGTATTCAGATATTAGAATACCCCGACGTAATTAAGAAAATCACACGACGGGTGCCACCTGTCATGCCCAAAATTCACTATGTTCATTGAAATAATTGGAAAATCGAGATTTTGAATAATTTATTTTTTAGATTTCTCAAAATGTATTGCTTATTTCAGATGTAATTAATTGTTAAACAATACATTACCACTGGATAAGTAATCTGAGCGTTAAAGAACAGCTGTTTTGCATGAGTCCAGAAATCGAAAATTTTTACATTTTCCTATTTTTGTGCTGGATTCCCTATCAAACCACGATTCCAATCCCTTAGCTTTTACAATATTGATATACATTGGGATACCCTACTTCGCAATTACATTACAAAAAATCTCGATAGGCATTCCATTTGCGGGCAATAATTTTCAAACATTCACCTATAGCAAGCTTCAACAAAACACGCTAAAGAGGCATGTTTGAAAATTATTGCCCGCAAATGGAAAGCCTATCGAAATTTTTTGTAATGTAATTGCGAAGTAGGGTATCCCAATGTATATCAATATTGTAAAATCTAAGGGATTGAAATCGTGGTTTGATAGGGAATCCAGCACAAAAATAGGAAAATGTGAAAATTTTCGATTTCTGGACACGCAAAACAGCTGTTCTTTAACGCTCAGATTACTTATCCAGTGGTAATGTATTGCTTAACAATTAATTACATCTGAAATAAGCAATACATTTTGAGAAATCTAAAAAATAAATTATTCAAAATCTCGATTTTCCAATTATTTGAATAAACATAGTGAATTTTGGGCATGACAGGTGGCACCCGTCGTGTGATTTTCTTAATTACGTCGGGGTATTCTAATATCTGAATACAAAACTAGTGGGATTGGGCTTATGATTTTCGAGAAAATATTGTCCTATTGATAAATTCGAAGCAGTAAAAAGTGGATTTCTGAAACGAGCGAAATTGTGATATGTTTTAGTGCTAGAAATTATATCATGGATAGTTGTATATGAAAGTGATAAAACTGAATCATTGTTCACAATGGATTGGCTATAATGAATTTTTGAATTTTCTGGTTCGGTACAGAGACCGATTAGAAAATTATTTTCCGAAAATGGAATCGTTTTCAAGATTAGCTGCTAAGTGATTTTGATGCAACATGCTCCAAAGTATATTGGAACGAAAAAAACTAAGGGCTTTGGCCCGAAATGAGCCAGATAGGCAACAAAAGGTGAAATTTTAGCACTAAAAATGATTTTAAGAATCGATCGATTTCTGATCTAAATGCCTTTTTAACGACTTCGGGGCACTTCAAGTGGAACGCAATGTGACGTTTGAGTCAATTTTGAATCATTAAGAAAATATGATTTTTTGTCTGTTTTCCACCTATATCGATATTTTTTCTTACCCTTTGGCCGCAACATATAATAAGTGGCAAATTTCAATAATGCAGGCCTAAGACACTCCGCCCATACCAGTAATGGCCCGCGGTTTCCGCTGCTAGCTCAACATGTCCGCAGGGTGGCCGAAATGGTCGAGTCTTAAGGAGCGGGTCTCTTAATTTCTCCGAGTTCCAATCTATCGGTCTGAGAGATAGTGCCAACTGTATTGTATTTTTGGAAAGTACCATGGTCGTGTATTACAGCAGTAACTTAAAATGAATTCTAACACGAAAGGCCAACTAGAAAAATGTGCCAATTGGCCAATACTGATGTCCTGGACATGACCTCAGATGAATTTATCTACTGTTCATTCAAATAGTTAGACTTAGGGATTAAAACATACTGAAAATGTATAAATCCGGCCCTGTTCAGCACATATTTTAGATAGGTAATTGTGCGATCCTCCTGTCACAAGCCAAATTTGTTTAAATATTGATTTCAAAAATTCGACATTAAAATCGACATATTTTATCAGTTCCTGTCTCACATACAGTTGATCAGCTCATTATTTTGTGATTACATGCTGAAGCTTACCATGCCCTATTACATTTTGGCTTGGGTAAGTTGGGTGATAGGTACTTTTGGTAGAGAAGCAATCCTAGCCTGGACACCAAAAGTCGGTATTTTGCATGTTTCGCAAGTTTTTGAAAAATCACATTTTTTTGAAAGATGAAGATCAGTTCAGCTAGACTTTTCTAATGTATGAATGACGCAATAGTAGTACACTATATCGCCCATATTCTAAGGACTGTCAGTTTGATTATCCGGACGGGAATACTAATCGATTGAACAGCTCCATCACTCCATCTTACTCTCTGTTCCTCATGTAATTCGGGGACGGGGTTAATCAACCCCACCATTCAACCTAGGCTTAGAAAGTACTAGTCATGGCCTTCTCAATAGTATATGTGAAGTTGCTCCTCGATTTTTCTCTTCTGCAAAATAGTGATCCAAACAGATGGCAGGGAAACAGATGGCAGGGAAACAAGGGAAGAATCGGTCGAAGGAGAGCTCATCTCTCGTCGAGGTACTGAGGAAGGCACGGAAGAAGAGACTGCCACGCTCAGATCTAAAATGAATAAGGATATGTTAGGGGGAATAAAGATAGGTTAGGGTGTGTAAGGTAGGCTCTTACGATAGGGAGTTAAGGTAAAGTAAAGGTGCTTCCGCGACAAGGTAGTTTATATTCTATGATGTGACGACGCAATAGGCGCAAAAACGATGAGGCTCACTTGAACAGTTTCGTGGTCATCTCAACCGATGTGCTGTGGAAGAGCAAGTGCGCGTACCGCATCACAGCCACAGCCACCAGGATGTTCTGGTTGTAGACCTGCAAATGAAAATCAATATTATATTCTAACATCAAAGCTTTGATCTTTGAAAAAATGCCGTTCTGCATCTCCGATGAGGTTACTTTGCAAAATAATTTCCATCGAACAATTAATGAATACTGAAATGAACAAACCAACAAAAACATCCTCTGGTTATCCGTGAAAACATCCTCTGGTTATCCGAAACATTTGAGTCAATTGCACGATATGTTACAGCATTCCCGTGTTCATTTCTCGTGTTGAGTGGTCGACTCGATTGACAACTGCACGTATGCTTCGGTTGTACGCGCCCTAGCTGATTCGGACAAGATAAGGAGCAAGTCGCAGAGAGCTGTTTTGGTTGGTTCTACTGAAAAATCGACACCTCAGGAAACCGCCGCGCACGATGAATCTACCCTCAAGAACATCATTGATGTGACGAATGACTCCGAGCTGAAGGAAGCTTACGACAAAGGTCAAATCACCCATCATCGCTTTCCTGAAAACAAGCCTCCCGGAAAGCGTATAATCAAGTTCTCCCTTCCATCGACAATCATCCGTGATCGTCTCCTGACTGGAATCCGCTCGGTTGCTCGCCCTTCCTTCTTCGAGCCATCCATGTTTGTAAGGAGGGATCTCATGCCCTCTGAACTGGAGCAAGAACGTAACGCTCGTGACGAAGCTCGCAAGCGTAATATCGAAGCAAAATGCCTCAAATGGGGAGTTCGTGACTGTGTTCTCAAACTGGTTCAGGTGGTACGATGGTGGAGGACAAATGAGCACCCTCTCTCTTCTAGGGATTATGTGGCAGCGCCGTGAGTCCTACCCTACCCTATCTCTCTAGAACCCTCTTTGTTTGTTGTTTGTGCCCCTCCTAACGGCTCCAAATCTAGTCAAAATCTTTCCTTACTTTTTGCTAATTGCCGGAGCGTTAGGAACGTTATAGATACCATAACCCTCCTACTTTTGCATTGTAATCTTGACATTCTTGCACTCACCGAAACTAGGCTTAGCGATGCGGATAGCGATGCTCTTCTGTTGAGAGGCCTAAGTGACTACTTTATATTCCGATCCGATCGCGTTGATTCTAGAGGTGGTGGAGTACTCATCTATGCGCGCTCTAAACTACTCCCTATCTTTTTTTTACTCCCTATCTAACTACTCCCTACTCCCTGTCTTCCTTAATCATACCTGGCTACGAGTGCATTACTATTGATATTTACTCCAGTTCTCCATCAATTCATACTAATTCCCTCAGAATCATTATTGTCAATCGAGCACCAAATTCCCCACTCTTCTCAAATCTCCCTTTCTTAGATTACCTGAATCTGGCAACTAGCTGCCAGCACACTTCTTTAATAATTGGTGACTTTAACTATCCATCTATAGATTGGTACACCTATTCCTTGTCCACTTCTTCCACAACTCCTTTCTTAGATTGTATAACTACAAAATGCTTCAACCAGTACATCGACTTTCCTACCAGAGGGAAAAATATACTTGATCTTGCACTCTGCAATTCTCCCATTATTAAATCTGCAAAGCCTGACATCCCCCTTTCTGACCATGTCAGTATCTCTTTATCTATTACGTTCGAGACCTCTCTGGGTTCCAATTTAAAACCTTCTAGAAATTATCACCTTGCCAATTGGGACATGATTAATAACCACATTGCAATGCATAATTGGACGATTGCTTTCTCTAACATGACTGCTACCGATGCATAAAAATATTTTAGCGAATTTTTAAACTCCATTCTAGATGCTTATGTTCCTCTCAAGACTGTGTAAACATCCTCCGGTTATCCGAAACATTTGAGTCAATTGCACGATAGGTTACAGCAGTTACATGAGCGTGCACCTAATAGCGATGCTACTCACTCCTTACGAGTGAGGTTTAATAAGGCTCTAAAAAGTTTCGAGATAAAGCGTGAAAGCAATGCCATAAATTCTAATAATTCTAATCTTTTCTTCCAATTTTGTAAATCCCGATTCAAGGTAAACACATCGTCTCTCCCTGGGATTACTGACACTTGCAGAAATGCCCTCTTAACCGATAAGGATAAGGCAACTGTTTTTTCAAAATTCTTTTCCAGGGTCCAAACTCCCCCTAAGACTTCACCACCTCCTACGCTTCCTCTCCCTGATTCCTCATTTGACCTCCCCTTCATTCCAATTGGTGACATTCTTATTGCCATTTCACAATTGGTTCCTAAAATAAATGGTTCTCCCGATAATATTCCAAATTTGGTCTTCACCAAATGCAAATTTTCAATCGCCAGTCCCCTCTCCATAATTTTTTATATTTCACTTACTTCTGGTATTGCTCCCTCCCAGTGGAAAATTGCTCATGTCAAGCCAATTCTTAAAAAAATTCCGGCAATGCAGAAATCTCAAATTATCGCCCTATCTCCCTTACAATCACCGCCAATAAAATTTTTGAAAAAATTCTAATTTATGAGTTAATAACCTATCTAGATGCACATTCTTTGCTAGATATGCGCCAAGCTGGGTTCCGTAAACATAGAAGCACTACAACTTCCCTTTGCGAAACTCTTTCGTTCTATACTCTGTCTTTGAGTCGTAAGAAATCAGTAGATACCATATTTTTCGACTATCAAAAGGCATTTGACTCTATTGATTTAAGGTTTCTCATGCATAAGCTTTCCTTTCTGGGTGTCTCTAAACATATTGTAAAATGGTTCGAGTCATATCTCCTTGGAAGATCTCAACGTGTCTTTATTGGTTCTTATTCTCTTATTGGTCCTTTTTTGGTCTTTATTGGTCCTTTATTGGTTTATTGGTCTCAATCATATATCCCCTCCCTCTCCAATTATATCTGGGGTCCCCCAGGGCTCAGCAATTGGCCCATTGTTGTGTATAATATACGTTAATGATTTGGGCAAATGCATTCCTCCTACAGTTAAATATAACATATTCGCTGATGATCTTAAAATATACGCAATTGTTCCTGATCATTGTGCTGATCTTCAAAAAGCTATTACTAGTATAGAGCAGTGGAACATGACTATCAGTGTTCCTAAGTGTACTGTGCTCCATCTTGGCCGCCTTAAAAATGGTAATATAATCTCCCCGAAAGAACAAGTTCGCGACCTAGGTGTTTTCTTCTCTAGCAACTTGCACTTTGGCCATCATATTGCTCAAATAACTAGAAAAGCCAGGTCCATGTGCAATCTTTTACTTCGATCTTTCCTCACAACCTCGTCTGATATATTGCTTAAGGCATACAAAATTTACATTCGCCCTCTTCTTGAGTCCTCAACTATAATTTGGAACCCTATTGCTATTGGTTTGGTTCATCAAATCGAATCTGTGTAGCGCGAATTTACTAGACGTGTTCTGGGCCGATCTAAATTGCCTTACCTGACTTACCCTGATAGGCTTAAGCACTTCCACACTTGAAGGCACACTTGAATATCGCCGTTCTTTGAACGATATTTACTTCCTGTATGACTCCTTGCTATTTACTTCCTGTATGACTCTCTATTCGATTGCTCCTCTCACTCGTAGTCTCCGTGCCTCTCACAGTCTGCGCATAGCTCTGCCATTCGTTAGTCCATCTTCCATAACTTCTTGTGCCACTCGTTCGCTAACGCTCTGGAATTCCCTTCCCAACCAAATAGTTACCATAACCCGTATCCCTTTCCGTCGCCTTATGAAAAACTCTCCCATGCATGTCCTCCACTCTTCCAACATAAGAATGTAACACGGACTGCCACACAATCCCCACCCACACGCTCGCCCGAGCCCAAAATACCACCTGATCTCCCTTCTTCGACACCATTAAGGCATAATCTCTCTCCTACCCTGATGGTGAATAAAGTATAAGTATAAGTATAAGTATAAGTATACACCAATCGCTGTGAATCCACAAAGAAGATGTGCGAGCGGCCGGTGATAAAGCGATAGAAGCCGAAAAAGCCATCGAATGGGAACGGATCCTAAACAGCTAATTTAAATAATCATATAATTCTCACTTTTTTTCTTTTTTTTATATCTTACCTGAAGCGTATCAAAAACCTTCCTGTCCAGGAGCCATATTTTTTGATAGTTCACTCTGGAAATGGTAAGCGTCCAAATATTGGTCATCCGAAAAAGTGATTTTTTCAAGCCCTGAGGGCAAATGACGACCAATCGATACCAATCTTTCAGGATCATTTGGGGACATTATACGGATCATTTTGCTGTTTTGAATGAGTCTCTAGCTTCACTAGAAGCTGAGTTATGACATTTCAGCCTCAAATTTGCAGCAGCTGCAGCAACACGGTGCGATGTCGCAGCAACTTGAAATTTGGTTTCTGGGTAGTTCATGAATGGTTCTCAACGCTCATAAAGTTAGACAGGCGTTGAAAAATTCTCCAGAGGGATATATTTTTTTCGAAAAAGTGCTCTTCGATTGCGTCATCACTAGGCAAGCGCGATCAATTTACATAAGTTTGCAATAATAACACTTTGTTCCCCATTAAATTTGCTGTTTCCTTTAAAAATTTCAGCACGCTATCTCGCTTGGTTGAAAAACTATGGCTGAAATTATAAGTGGGCGAATACTTTCCGGCGATACTGTAGGTGTTTGAGCTACTGCAGAGAAAGATCAAAGGCTCAAAGGGGCAGATGCTAAATTGCGTTCGGCTTTTAATTTTGCGTTCGCAGTGTCGTTGTCCGCTCAGCAGAGCTTCGTACTGTGGAATCAAAGCAGAGTGTGACGGACAGCGAATTGAGGTAATCATAATATTAATTTTGCTACGCCTGAATTTTGGCAATAAGGTATACGAGTTATCTAGTATTACGGAAAAGCTCTACGAATTGAGGTGTGAAAATCCAACTAACTAGAGCTTTTCCAAGTGCAATCATGTGCCCGCCGAGGCTGAAGAAAAGTATAATGTAGAAAGTAGAATGTAGAAAAGTTCAGTAGTTTGTGAGTATGTTTGACGGAGATTCGTGTTTTAGAGGTAATATTAAAAGGGCTACGCTCAGCTAAAGTTTTACATGTCCTTCAAGGTAAGCTGAGTATATTGAATGATAATTCGTACTGCTCATTTCAGGAAGTTCTCAAAAAGACCACGTTAAATGGTCGTTGGGACATGCTCACCATTACCGGGTACATGTATCGTGACCGGGGCCCGATATTCACATACCGAGGATACCAAGTAACGATAGGCAAGGTAAGGGACCACGGGGCAGGATCGCACTCTGTTCATAAAGCACTACGCCGAATGAGAATCGTCGGATGAGAGCAAATAAATGGACCCTTCTGTAGGACTTTCACTTACGCATCTATGACATTTTACTGTGATCGTGTTCGAGAATAAGGTTGGCAATTCGAAGTCGGATTGCGAATTTTTCGCCTCCCCCTCACATATTGCGAAATCCGAGGAGAGAGAGGCGTTGATAATTCGCAATCCGACTTCGAATTGCCAACCCTACTGGAGAAGGGTACTGTTTTGGTTATCATCCGACCTAGTTCCGGATATAAACTTCCGGACGAGAACTTAAAGAAGGAGTAACACGAACAATTAATTTAATTAGCCACTATGAGTGTGTAACTAGCGGGGAACTACGTCACGCTAATAGTTGGGAGACTTTGCTACGTCACTTTCTGGAAGTTTCCGTGGAACGGCAAACATGTTTGACGCCTACGGGAATCGAACCATCAACTTTCGGTTTTATATTCATCTGCTTTAGCCACTCGGCCATGTAAATAGGTCGATATGACTTTTATAAATCATCATAAATCGAGTTGTTAATTATTCACCAAAGAAACACTACATAATTATAATTTTTAAATAAATTACCAAAAATCGTCATTTCACGATTCTTCAAACGCATCATTTCAGCTAATTACCCACTAATTAATGATTTAATGATGAAATAAATAATTGATAATTGGTTTTCTAATATTTTGAACTAATATATATCTCAAACTCAGAGTTCTGATGCATTCGGGGAAAATCAAGGTAATGAGTTCGCCCCACCGCCATTTTGCAATTCTTCAAACCCAAAATTTAAGCGAATTCGTTATTTCCACTTGATTTTATGATGAAAACAATAAATATTAATTCGATTAGTAATGATTCAAACTAAGAAACACCGAAAAATAAGCATTTTGATGCAATCGAACATTCCTTCAAAAAAAGCCCAAAAATTCCGTAGTTTGGACGGACGGACAAACGGACACCTGTTTTTCGCGAATATCTTTAATTGTATTAATTAAGGAGATTTTGTTTTTTGCGTGAATGTTAGTTTGAATGTGTGCGCGCATGATCAAAGCCAATTTAACAATTTAGCATCCCAGCTGCTCGGGGACGGAAAAGCTTACGGTTTATAGTATAGTAGTAACTAGTAGAGTTGGCAATACGATAATAACGAGACCGCTATTCCTCTCCCTCTTCCTATCCGAGGTCACGAGACCGGAATAGAGGCGAGCGCGCGTTACGGTCTCGTTATGAGAGAGGGATGGGAAGCGGTCTCGATATTCTCGTTATTCTCGCTACGGTTGCCGCCAGTTAGGAGGGAAGAGATGTGGGCGAGAGAGCATGGGAATTTGAGAGAGCGCAGAGAAGGGATCGAGGGGGAGAGCGAGATAACGAGAATAACGAGAATAACGAGACCTCTTCCCATCTCGTTATCTCTGACCCGAGGTAACGAGGCCGGAATGGAAGCGCGCGCGTGTTACGCGCTCGTTATATCGGTATCGTTTAGCCATCCCTAGTAACTAGTGGGCAACTACGCCTCTTTTAAAGTTCTCTGAATATTTAGAAAATATTAATCCCATTTGGATGCTGCAAAATGCCTGCAAAATCATGGTTCTTACGCGTTTTTGCATCCATCCGCGGACGAAATCATGAATCTGACCCAGCGTCTGACCCACGGCTACGGGTTACGGTAGCATTCGGTTACGGTAGGAGTACGGTATCGGTGTTTTGCTTCGATTCTCTGATGAAATCATGAAGCTGACACAACATCTGCTCCAACGCCACTTTCGGGTTACGGTACACGAACGGAAATAGCGACACCTATTTTTTGGTCGTAACAATTTTTCTTCTGGAAATTTCGGGAATTTTTACAGTGGTACATACGCAAATAAAAAAAAAAAGAATAACCAACCATAAACTATATGGTAGTGAATTAAAAGTTATACACAACATACTGATGAAAAAATACATCAAATATAAAATATATCATCATTCATACTGATGAATTTTACTCCAGCAATCCGTTACTTTGCAGATTGACGATATCATAGAGCAAATTACGGGAATGCGGCCACTGATCGATATAATCTCTGATCCAATCTGCCTTAACTAACTGTATATCTGGATTGCTTATGAATTTTGCCTCAGTTAAATTTATTGTTGTTCTTAATGCTAGATGTAACGGATAATAAACATTTTTGAGCAAAATTGATCGCATCCACGAGTTCACTCGTCCTTGATACCGCTTTCATCCGAAGCTTCGGCATGTAGAAGCTGAAAATATAGTTGTTCTCAGATGAAATATCTAAAAAAAAAGTCGGCCTGCTCAGTCTGTGTAAACTTTGGACGTTGCAGACTAGATTTGGCTTAGCGGGAAATGGTCTTTTCTTTTTTTTATCTTCCATCTGACCGGTAACATAGGACGTGGAATGAAGAGATCATTTCTCATAAAGCCAACTCTATTGTTTCGATATCTGATCTCGACCTAATATCCTTCACCTCACCTTGGTCATTCCTTCTGGCAGTCTTCCACTGTGGAAGTAGAGACTCTTCACTGCCTTCACATTCAGATCAATCTGCTTCGTGAATGCTAGTACGTCTCCTTCGGGAGAAATCGATACGACGAAGAGAGGTGAGCTTCTCGCCCGGACTGAAATATGAGACGTAGCGTTGACAAATTGGTGCATCCCTGTTTCACATATTTCTCGCTCTGCTAACCAGTGAATAAATCAGGAGATTTGTTGTTGGAATTATGAAATATGCTCTTTGCTCGTAAAATAATTTTGAGGCATGGCAGAGCGATATTTTTTTGATCGGGTGACTATGTTATTCAATGATCAAGTGCGCTAACTCACAAAGATATGATCTTCTCCCGATCGAATTTGTCCACTTCATACACTCGCAATTGGATTGCATCACTGACGATTACAGCTCCTCCGAGACAGAAGATACGATCGAACTCCTGAGGAAAATGTGTTGCCCAGGGTTGGGGTTTTACTTTTACGCAATTTACAGTTCTTACGGATTTTACGGTGCTAGCCGTACAATTTATTTTTACGATTTTTTAAATACATTATTTTACGCCAATCCTGGTGTTGCCTTTCTCTTCACCTTGAAATGTATGTATGTCAAAAGCTATAACAATGCGTTAGGATTAACGATACACAGACGAAAGACAATATAATACCTACAAAATTGGTGTTCATAGGAATCTTCTCGTTTTGCTCCGATCCTCACGCCCTTCTCGCAGCGCGAATCTCATAGAGAAATTTTCTGAAATCGATGTTGGGGAGGGGATTAATGCGGCAAATCAGAGCTCATTCTGAGAACAATTATTCGCTCTCTAATTTGCGAGAGTCTGTTCAGTTAGCGACAGTATTCAACAATGCATAACATGTGATCATAAATTGATCTAAAATAACCTGTGTACGGCGACCATCTCTTCGAGTTCTCCTAGCGGAATCAGGAAAGGGGTTCCATCGACTTCCTTAAAGCGTAATTCGGCTGACTTCACATCATTACGCCAAGTCTCTCGATCGATGACTGGAAAATTAAGATACGGCGACTTCCAACTCTACCTTGAAAGTATCTGTGATCGGGAAAGCGAGGATGGCATCCGCTCTGTCCTTGCTGTGCATGAAGTAGTGAGTGCAGTTGTTACGAAGGCCGACGTTGTCTGATTCAGAGAACTGCAAATACAATTCATTCAATAGATACCATATACAACTGCACTAGTAAATATTGTAAGAATTTTGCTTCAGGATCACACGATTCCTTCTCAAATCCATAAAAACACTTCTTCATACCGACTGAACGACATCCTTTCTGTAGTTGCCTTCCTCTCCGAAGGTCACCTTCACAATGGAGAGCGACGAATCATCCTTCTGAACAATTTGGTAAAATATTATCCACTGTTACGTATCGAGCTATAGCTGGGACTACTCTATGACGATAGGCTTACATAATGTCAATATATTAGTATATGATTTCGCACATTCTACACATGCCGAAGAATCCAAGTGATCAATGATAAATAAATACAAATAAATAAATACATACAAATAAATTAACTAATTAATTAATTAATGACACCTGTGCAACGTAGACATCACCATCGACGACTCCGAGCCCGTTGCAGATGGAGGAGTCTTTCACGCAATGCGAAGATCCATTTCTAAAATGGTCCTTATTTTCTTAATCGAAATACATGCTCACGGCGCGATTCTGTACTGGTACGACGCGGTGAACAAGAGTAAACTCCCTGCAATTGTCTGATTCTCTCTATTTAGAACACTCTCTTGCGATGTATGACCGACTAGAGATTTGGAAATGTCTTGCTTGCCTAGACGGAGTGATCATTGAGGAGAGAGTAGGAGTCATTGGGGAGAGAGTAGTTAATAACAGAACGGAATTAAGAGAACTTGAGGTCTATCGCCATATTTTTTCACGCCCTTCATTCCCCTTTCTCGTCAGACTTTTTCAAAACGCTTTAAACAAGTTTTAAAAAATCAAAGCAATTACCGTCCTTCTGCTGATACGACCATCGAACATCGCCAATCACAGGCACAAATTTGCTGTTGAGGGCGGCCTCGAACTCCATTTCGACCACTTCTTGTCTCCTCTCAACTCCCTTTTGTACCACCTGGGATGGTTGCGAAATCCACCACTTGTTAGCGAAAGGACGATGAGAACGAGGGAAAGGGGCGAGTTTGCTTTCGCAATGTTGGTCACTTTCGATCGCTAGAGGTAGAGAGCACTCTGCATCTTTTTCCTGCGCTAAAGTGCGCACAACTTGGACACATTCTCCGCACACATTTTTCGTAAAAGCAGAACATTTTAGTCAGTGTTCTTAAGATAGCGACCTTACGAGCTATATTAGCGATCGATAGAAGGTCAGGCACGATACGCAACAGGGAACATAGAAAGAGTAATGGTCTGAATCTCTCCAAACCACACGCTCTGCTGTCCATCAGAGTGGGCGAGAGAGTGTATGATATCGGGAGAACGAGAACATTATTCCAGAGAAATGCAGATTTTCTCGAGACACGGGAACTTGCAAAATGAATTCGCCTCTCCCTTCATTCACAACGTATCCTGGCTAACAACGATGCATTTCGCAAGATATTCACTCCTTCTGTGTCTGCACAACACCATAATCTGAAGTATTATGTTCATTAACATCACCAATCTATGGCACAGATATCGCTCTGCGGTGATCGGAAGCAGCCACAGGGGAGTGAAAATGATTGGAGTGAAAAGTGAAAAATGGGGAGCGAGATAGTACAGTGTGTAAGGAAACTCTCAAGTTTGTTGTTTGTACTTCCTTGAACAAATCCCTTTGCTAAGCGGTAGATGATGTTTGACATAAATGAAAATGCGACATTTATTATTGCGCATATCATTCAACTAATTAGATATTCTCTTCCTGTAGTCATCCACGAGATTCCGAATCTCTTCGACAGTTGGGTCGTTGCACTCGCTGAAATTTGTCTTCATTTTACCGAAAATTATAGATTTACGATAATTTATGAGGACTCATTACGATGTTTCACAGCTACATCTCCAATAGACAGAGGGAGTGAGATTGAAGTTGAAAAATATGTGCCGATATCATTAGGTGGTATGATCACCGTCTGATGATAACCGAAAGTAGTTTCTCAGTATGCACACGATAATTTCCCAAGTGCCAAAACTGTTGTTGATTATCATACGGAAGGTTATTGTCAAACAGCGTTCGTTGGATATACTACCAAACATGTGTATCGTAATTAACATGATCTAATGCGGGAATACACATACTTTTCGAGTGCCGTAAGTAGCTATGATCATGCAATATCTTACCTGTTCTCACAGGCGCACGTTAGGAATCTCCTTGATCCGTCACTATGAGCCGCGCACGACATGTTGGTACGCTCAACCTGCGAAAAAGTTCAGCAAGTATCTTAACTTTCCAATCGCATACAGAAGTTGTCACGGGGACTGTATCAAATGCGGCATGACGTCATAGTTCTCATCCAACCTAGTGTCCAATATACTGTCCTACCCGATCATGTCTGAACCATCCGCCCGGATGAGTGCGCTCGGCGACGGTGACTTCGTGCATCTTCATGTGTTGAGCACTCGATAGCTACGAATGAATGGGAAATCAATAAAGGTAAAGGTTAAGGTACATCCCGTCGTCGAGACTGGGCTCGCGGGAGAACTCGGCTAGGCAAGTGTCAATCCACACGTGCACTTTATGCCAATATATATTAGGTTGATGCAAAAGTCTTGCGGTTTTTTGATATTTTGTCTTCCATCTTCCTTTCAGTTTGACCGATGACCTTTCGTATGTTAATTACTAATGAGGCCTTGCATACTCTTTCATATGCGCACCCTATCAGCATTGCCCAATCGGAGAGGCAAGAGTAGGACAAAGTTAAAATTGTGAAAATTTTTCCATCTAAAACGACACATTTCTCAATATTATGTTTCCTCTGAAGCATGCATGCTCAATTCCTGGTGGTTATATGGAGCTCCCATCTTTACCCTATACATACTTTTTCTCTTGGATGATGGAAGTTACATCCTTTTGAGGAATGCATTGATCAGTAAATGACTACATATTGCATTTTTTATGTTCATTTTGCATATTTTTGAAAAATGAGAAATTCAAATTTTCTGAAACGAGATAGATGCAGGCGCAAATATTTTTTATGAGAATATAGCCTCTTGGTGGGTGAATATAGCACACTCATAGTGAAGCTTGTATGCTTGGTCTTCGATTCAAAAAATCCGAACAAGTTTCATGTAACCAGAATCGACAGCATATTTTCAATAGCATGTAACTCGGTCCAAACTTAATCGAGAGACAGTTCTAACATATTTTATAATACTTCTGTAATACTTCTCAGACATCAGTATGGTCAGGTTTCGTGAATTATGCCAACAAATATCCAGTAAAATACATTTAATGCTAAATTTTGAGAATAAATTCTAATTGGCTTTATCATAATTTAATGTGTTTATTGCGATATCGGATTGATTGAAATGTGTGTATGTAAAGTACAAACATACCTCTAAACACTGCTCTGTTTATTAGTCATTGTGATTTGGGACGAGCGAATTATGATAGTTCAAAGTACGGACACAAAAAACCGCAAGAATTTTGCATCAACCTAATATTATATTCGTAAAGTTTGCTTGTAGGATAAGAATGAAGATACAATTGTTGGATTTTCAAGACACTCACACAGTCTCCGTTTATTGAAAAGATACGAATGTTGTCCCTGGTTATTGATGTGGTGCAATTGGTGTGACACACAACGTCCAGCTTAGGTAATCAAGCTCGAGTCGAAGTGGATCTCAAACTTGGGTAATTAAACCCCTGAATTTATCGAACAGGGAAAGGCATAAACGATATAAAACGGGTGAACAAGAAAAGGAAATGAGAAAGTGATCGTAGGGAGTAATTGTAGCTGATTCATCCTAAATGATGTGGTGTGATTCAGAAACATAAGAGAAGGGAAAGGGATGTATAAAGAAATGTAGGAAAAGGAATATATTGGCGTTGGCCATTACAGCTTATAATCGTACGCGAATTTACCTTATTGTTATTTTTATCAAATTCCACATCATGTTGAAAACGCACAAGATTCAACATTGAAATACCCCTCGAACTTCTTGCAAATACGCATTCTGAACAATTCTTATTGTCATATCCTTGTTAAAAAGGTTTCTAATAATATTGAAGAGTTGTACTTACTTCCGTTGCATCTCTAGTTCGGCTAATTTCTCAGAAAGTCGATCAGACCCCGCATTATCAGGCGGATAGTTGCAAAAGCTGAAAAATATAGTCAACATTTAAAAAAATATTAACTCACCTTTCGGTGCATGAACATTCCATATTATCGCCCTTCATCTCGCACCCCGCCCCTGGTAGTGCGTGAACATTCTGAAATATAAGTATGTACATATGCTATTTTCGGTATTCAATATTAGCTCGCAATTGTTTTATGAATTATGATTAACTGGTTCGGAAACGATATCTGCGCTCGCTATCATTTACAGGGGGCTCTTTGGCTCTTTCGCCTCCTAACCGTTACAGTGTTTACCGAAACTCCAATTCACAAGTAAACATAAAGAACGTAAAGCATAAAGCATGTACACATCCCGCGGCCACAGTAATTATTCCATCGTCGCTCTTCATGACGAAAGTGTGGCACGAATTGGTACACTGCGCCTCATAAAGACTGCTAATGATAAACGCAAATACAAATACAATGCTATCACAAACTGCAAAAAATACGAGACACAGCATTCCAAAACGATAGAAAACGGGGGGAACTTTTCGAAATCAAATTACAAAGTCGAAACTTGGTGTGTATCTGAAACATATCGCAATTTTACAAATGATGTTGGGAATCCGAGCTTGATAACTTGTGTTTCAGACTGACTATGAAACGCAAATATGTTCAATTGTGATCGAATTTGAGAATTGCGATAGGTTTCAGAACCGTTTCAAATATTGAAGCTTATTTCCCCTGATTTTCCCGTCGAGAGAAAATCTGGCATCTTGCCAGGTCAAATTTAATTTCATTTCGATTTCTCACTCTTCCCGACGAAAGGAATATTGTGGAGATAAAACCAACCTTCACCCTTCTCCATATGGGCTATGTAACTATGACACTGCAGGTGTGCTAGATATTTCTTCTCAAAGGCCTCTTTTTGAATGAGTGAGTTCCTTATTTTTACCATGTCCGGAATATTGGAGCCACTGCAAATGCTCATTAAAATAATTTTCGAGTGAATAGTACGCTTATAGTTATCTCTTGATAATATTGCTGAAGTCAAATAGTAATTGGAATTCCAATAGTTATTGCGTTTCAATTCAATCAAGATAACTCTAGTAATGATAATTTTATTGCAAGCGTGTTTTCCATATATTTTCTCTCAAAAAGTGCGTGCGATTATCTCACTCTAAATAGCAAGTGCAGTGCTCCGAACCATCCATACGGAAGTAACAGCCGTCTTTCGACGGACCTTCTTCGTCCTAAAATTGATACATTGGGGACGATTTTGCATCGTCTCCAGCTTAAAGTACAGGTCTGACAGGTTCGATAGGTCGGTTAAGAAAAACATTTCCATCGCTAATTATGCAATAGAATGTCTTGTGGCAAATCCAAACAACTCACGCATCCCAGCGAAATGGAGTAGTTATTTGTATCGCCCTCCACAATTGTATGGCATGATCTATCGCAATTTGCTTCCGCTAGTGCAGTATGATCATCCTCCTAAATTCGATTTACCTTTAATTTATGTAACGGAGCTTTCAGAATTGCAATGTCGAACATTGAGAAAGTTAGTAAAGGTACAAGAAACAATGAACATTTTTGTCGAGCAAGAATCCAAAGACTTTCGAAAGAATGATTCATTGCACGCGATACATTACTAAAATAATGGACTCACGTTTGCCATCAGTGTAATTTCCTGTTTGTAGCACATGAGACATGCTGACCTGCAGTAAAATTGTATTAATCCCATTTTCAAAACAATTTCTCACTCGTGGATGATGCCAAGCACCAGAACAGCTTGCGATCTGAATTAGCTGTTGAAAAGAAACGATGAAATGGAAACTTACAGCTTCATTTCCGGAAAACCGCGTCAGAACGGGTAAGTTTTACGTGAATGGGGAAGTTTTACAGACCTTTTGTATTCTCGCCCAACACTATTCGCGGAAATGACACCGATTTTGAGTGGGCATTAGTCATTCGATCAGAAAACTAGTTTAACAACGCTTTTGATTGAATTGAATTGTACTTTGCTTGCACGAAGTAATACATTCCATTGCGCTCAGACGATCCGTTGTTAGCTTCTCCGACACGCTACACCACAATTCGTTTACGTGTGCCGTCTCTCGATACTGGATTCAATTTCAAAAGGGTGATGTATGAATGCAATTTCGGATGAGTGTCATTGTTACTCATGTCATTGCTACTCTGATGTCATTGTTACTCAAAAGCAAACTAGTCATTACAACCTGCAAAACGTCACGTTTAACGTTTGGATATGCAAAATAAGTAGGGATTTCATCATTCGCATTTCTTTAACGTATCTACATCTTTATAGTTTCAAAACGGGAATTAAATTTCGCAAGAGTCTAGAAAGTTCGAAGTCATCGGGACTCGAATGCATTCTTGCACTTCCTGGTCCAATAGCCAATCTGCAGTCTGGGCTATTTTCTCTATCTCTATTCTGAATTCGCAGTATGATTTATCTCCGCCGATCTCGTTCTTAGTGGCCTTCTATAGAACATAGATGTGAAAGTGGTAGAAAGGAAAACGGCTCAGTACCGTGAAGAGGAAGTGTCATGAATTCTATTCGGGTTAGGGTGGCGGCCTTATTTTGGAATAGGGTAGCTCAAAACTACCAAATTACGCTAATTCAATGACACAATGGATGAAACGTTCGAGTGACGTTATATAGGCATCAATTTTTCCTTGCTAATCGATGATTCCATAGTCAGCCATCAATTCGCCGTCTACAATGGTCAAGATCATCGTTCGATGCTCATCCCCGACGAAGATGGGAATCCGCTCCTCCCAGGTCGTTACAATCGACTGTTTCGCTCCACAAGCTGCAAATTATTGCTATTACAATTTGGGTTCGAAACAATCGCATCTTCATTTCCCACAAAATCTCGACGACACTTTGATCCGATCTACGAAAAGTATTCGCGATGAAAGACGACAAAATGACGGGAACAAACTAAACTTTCTTGCAAGTCAACCGATAGTACTTGGAGAGTCGGATGAAATTTTAAAAAAAATTGTCGCACCATTGACAGACAGCCAGTCGACGCCGTCTGATTGTCCCTTGGCTATCAAACCATTGCCAGACGCGCATTTATCATGGCTGATAGTCTGCGCAGCTAAAATAAGTGGCAGGACTGAGCATATTTCCATTATCCCTGTAATTGTGTAATTTCGAAACTCACCGACACATACTGTAGCACACGCGTAACTGGATACAGTAGCATCTGCAAGTCCTGATATCTGAAAGTTACGACAAGCTGAAATGTTTTATCGCGCTCAGCTTGCTCACATTTCGTTGCAGCGTTGGCAGGGAGACGCGCAAATTTGAGAACAATACAGTTGTGTAGAATCCGCAGCGAGGCCCTGAACAATGCAATTGCGATCGTGCAACTTTTTTTTGTGTATCGAGCAAGTTGTGATCTTCGAATTTTGGGTATTCGTAATTTCATAACCGACCATCTTATTTGTTTGAGAATGGATATGCTAATGCGAGCGCTTACCTTATTCTGTTTTATGCTAACATTCGTAGGTCCAGGCGGTTGACTTGTCCCAGAATGTCCGATAGTCGATGAGTCGCAGGCAATCCGGCTCGTCGTCAGGAACACTGATTCTGAAATGGGCGGCAGGCCGGTTGAGAACTATGACGTTACACCTCATTTTATATCAATGGCTGCATCACGTCATAGTTATCATCCCAAAAGTGTAAAGTTCAGCAGTAATTTCGCAAAAGACATTCGGTTATCATCATAAAGGGCATCTGAAGGTTTGAACTACTGTCATATAATGTGCAACCACAAATAATTCCTGGATTGTCTTATTGATAATGAGGCACGAACATGTCCATATTGTAGCAACTGCGCAGGCATGCGACTTGCTCAGACAGTGTCTCGAGTGTGAAAGTCTCACTGATAGGTGCACAGGTGGTGCTTGGAAGGAGCTGGAAATGATTATTACTCGCCGGTTTAAGGAAAAAATCTAGTTTCCCATTTTATGCCTAGGTTCGGCTAATGTCGAAGATATTACCAAAAGAGGAGAAAATCAATTAAAGTCACAATTATTTCTTACCGTAAAAGTAGCAAGTAGGATAGCTAAGTTGTTTTCCATCTTCTTGTAGAGAAAGGAAATGCTGTATCAACTAGACTGGCCAGATGTGGCTCTGAAGTGTCATGATCCCAGGATTGTATGAAACATTTGCAAGAGAAATTCGTACCTGATGTATTCGAAAATCGTCGGAAATGCTGTGTCAACTAGATCCTTCGCAAACCGTGGCTCTGACACGATTTATACGAATCGTGTGCAACAGAGATCCGTTCGTGATGTATGCGAGAAATCCTCGCTGATCATATCGCACGTGACTGCTCAAATACTTCCGGTTAGAGTTAAAAGAGCCTTCGTCTCTTATTTCAACTGGGCGTTTAGCCGTGAATGAATGAAGGTAGCTGAGTTAAAATTTAAACAAATCCCCGATCCCGAAGTGTGGTGTTTGCACCTGAATTTGTTCATAACCATAGGCTGTGAACACAAATCACCGCGGGTGCATCGACGTCAAACACATTGTTTTCGCTGAAAACTTCTGGACAGAGTGTTCATGTAATTCAGGTAATTATAGCTATGCTGCCCAATTTTGGGCGTTTTAAGGCATTTGTGAGTGCCTTAAAGGTAGTCGGCGGTCAAAAATGATTGCATTCCATATTATTTATCTCCCCAGTATGATACGAAAACACTATAAAAAAATTTAAAAATAATTAAATTTAAGCAGGAAAAAGTAAAAATAAGTGACGATTACGGTAGGCAGAGGATCGGCAAAACCCCGCCTCCTTGCTAAATAAATCTAAAAAATTGTCACATTTACGTAGTTTAGCAAATTCGCCTATTATACGGACTGCGCGCCCGGCTCCGAGGCACCGGCTGCGGTAAAGGGATGTTATCGATCTTTTTCCTAGGGAATGCGCTTTCAAATTTCCATAAATTTTGTTGTAAGTAGGCGTCTGGTTTGCGGGTCCTCTAGTTATGCATACTTGGTTGCTTAGTTACAGTTCCTTCAAGTGCTTGTGCGCATCAATGCCTTTCATCCTCATATTTTCAGTTCAAGTTGCGTATTTCGACATGCGTTTCCCATTTTTTGTGCATTTTCTTTGTAAAAACGTGATTACCAGGTTAACTATGATCGGTCGTGCATAAATCCGTCATATTTTATCAACCATGTCGTTTAGAATACTAATGGTACGTAGTTGTGCCCTTTGTGGAGCCACGAGCGCTAATGGGGGGATGCGTAGTTTCCCGGCAAATTCGATGCCCCATAAACAAGCGTGGTGGATTGATCGGCTTGCACTCCCTCCTGAGAAGAGAGCGGAAATGATTCGCATGTACCGTGATCGCATGGGCGCCACTCCTCCTTTACGAATCTTGTGGTGCGGGGCACACTTCGGCGATGACGGCAATCCCATCGAAGTGAGAAACCATAGCATTTATAGTAGGCGCAGCCTGTAACTTCAACAATGTCCGCTGAATTATAGTGCAGAAGAGAAGCCCCTTGCTCCCCCACTATGCCTCGCCTTACTCGAAACACCAGCCAGACAGATCAAGTAACTTTTTAATCGAGGGGAATGAGTGAGGGAGATACATATCGAAGGAATGAATCACAAGGGATGAAACAGAAATAATAAGGATAACATCTGAAAACTCAGAGAGCGGAGCCTCTCGATGATGCTCGTGGAGACGAGACCGATGGGGATTCTCTCCCTCCTCTCTCACGCATGGCATCACTTGCCACCAATCACCCTAGTGACGACTCGTTTCCTCCTCTGTCGAGAGATTCATCAACATGTGCTCCAACAGTGCCTCGCTTAGCATCCATGGTGAATCAGTTTAGTCGATTGGGGTTAGAATAGCTTTATTCAGAATTCTTTCGAATGTCCATCACAGGAGTCGGAGTACAGAACAGAAATGGTCAGCAATAAATATCAAAGAATGTACATTATTATCCGATTTTTACATGAATATCTACAGGAGTCGTCTCAACAAACTATCGATTCTACCGAGTCGATAGACTAAACTCTCCCTGATCTGCCCCCATACTTGCTCATCTCCTCCTCTTCCCTCCTCAATCTGTTCGTCCGCTGTCCCTCTTGTGGTGATCCCTCCATCAACTCCATCTCGTTCTCCACTCACGGATCGGCCGTAGTCCTGAAGTGGAAGTGCGATAAGTGTGTAAACTCGTCCTGGCCCTCTCAACCCCGTCTCTGTGGCCGATTCTACGAAGGGAATGCAAAGATAGCCACTGCAGCCCACACGACTGGATTGTCGCTCCCGGTACTTACCTTTACAACATTTTGAAATTATCACCTGCATGTCGCTCAGCGACTGGCCGAGTTTGGTGACGTCCTCGGATTGGCCCTTCCCGCTCCTCGTACAGAGTATGACTTGCTCTCGAAGCTCGTGCTGCCTGCAGTAGACATTGTCTACGAAAGACACATGAGACAAGTAGAGAGTATTGTTCGAAATGTTGCAAGGGTAAGTAACTATACATTGCGGATTAATTGAATAACTGTAAAGCGAGTAGATATATTTCCCAGTCTACATATAACTGCTCAACAGCTACTATATTTGAATATTATTCTATATTAATCACTACTTCTGGGTTCTGATTCTGATTCTGATTCTGGATTCTGATTCTGGGTTCTCAAGTGTGTGGCGAGCGGTTGAGTGCGATTTCGTCTCTCCGTCTCCGGTTCCGCCCGCCCGGATTCCCTCTCCCAGACGCGTTGGCACGCGGGAGTTGTACGCCGCCACGATGGGTCGCCACTTCTACATCGGCACCATCAACGCCAGGACGCTCGGCCCAAGGGAGAAGCAGTCGGAGATGGAACTCGCCCTCGACAAGATCAAGTGGGACGTGGTTGCAGTGCAGGAAGCCAGGATTGTGGGTTGTGCCTCGTTCAATCTTACATCCTCAGGCACTGTAGTCTACCACTCGGGCGGGCCCACTGCTTCCCATGGCGTGGCATTTTTGCTTCGACCGCAACTCGCGCGCGGAGCTGTGTTCAATGGCCTCTCCCCTCGTTTGGCCACTCTGCTCCTTCCCGACCTACGGCTCTTCCTGGTCTGCGCTTACGCCCCTACGTCTTCCTACGATGACGACGCGTATGAAGACTTCCTAGACCAGGTTGAGACCGCCCTGCGGAGTGCCCCAAAAGGCCATATGCCAGTTCTGGTTGGTGACTTCAACTGTCGAGTGGCGAGGGAACCTGGCAATGAAAGATTTGTCGGTAACTTTGCCTCTCCCACACCGAACTCACGCGGACGCTGCTTCACTGAGCTCTGCGTGAGGAACAGACTGCGCATCCTGAACACGTTCCCCAAGAGACGGCACGGTCGAATCTGGACCTGGCGATCCCCAAACGGCTCCGCATTCCACCAAATTGACTACGTTGCAGCGCCCGCCACAGCGAGAGTAGTCAACTGTGGAGTCGTTGGTCGGTTTGAGTTTGACTCCGACCATCGCCTTGTTCGGATGTGCCTCTCCCTCCCTGGCAAGGCGAGGCAGAAAAGATGCAGGGAGCGGCTAGATTTCGATCGAACCGCTTTTACTGTCAACGCAAACCTTCTCGCGTCACTGCCCCTTGCCCGCCCCAGTTCTGCCGCCGACGCCTATACTACGGTAAAGGCTTTCACGGAGACCGCGGCAACGAACTGCTGGAGGAAGCGCCAATCCCCTTCTTGGATCTCGAGTGGAACGCGGAAGCTCCTAGCGATGCGCCATGAATTGCAATCCAACTCCCAACAAGCTGTCGCCTACTCAGCTGCCTGCAAAGCTGCCCGGACGAGTTTCGTCGATGACATCAGGAAGCGAAAGGAGGCGCAAGCACGGCAAGCAGCAACCATGGGAAGGAGCATCGTGAAGAGCATGCTGAGTCTGCAAACCTCAAAGAAGCGCCTTCTAGTTCCCCACCCTGTAACTGGTGCTCTCTCTCAAGCAGCTACCAAGACAGTGGTCCAGAGCTTCTTTGACGGTCTCTACACCCCTGCAGTTCAGTGTCCACTCCCAGTCCCTCCTCAGCCTCTGGATCCCCTTCCTCCCTTCCTACCCGATGAGGTCAGCAAAGCGATGTCCCAACTCAAGTGTGGTCACTCACCCGGTTCGGATGGCATTCTCCCTGATATGCTATACCACTCTCGAAACCACCTTGCTCCCGTTATCGCTGATCTACTCAACTATCTGGTAGATGGAGAGGCTGTTCCAAGCGACCTGACCGAAGCAATTGTCACTCTTCTGCACAAGAAAGGAGACCCTACCAACATTGGGAACTTCCGTCCCATCTCCCTCCTCACCGTTTCCCTGAAGACAATGACCAAAGTCATTCTTCAGAGACTCGAAACTGTGCTTGAAGAAACAGAGTCCTCGACCCAAACCGGCTTCCGGCGCGGCTACAGTACTCTCGACAACCTGCATGCCATCAAGCAGGTCGCTGAAAGAACCTCCGAGTACGGTATCCCAATCTACTTGGCGTTCGTCGACTTCAAGAAGGCGTTCGACTGTGTGGAGTGGAATGCCTGCTGGCAAGCCCTCTTCTCGTTCGGAGCCCATCCCTCCCTCGTCCACATGTTGCGCCGTCTCTACGAGTCCTCCTCTACACTCATTCGAGTTAATGAGGAGCTCGTTCCTGTGACTGTGCGTCGAGGAGTCCGCCAAGGGGATACCCTCTCCCCTCGTCTCTTCAACGCAGTGCTACGATCAGCCATGGACAACATTGACTGGGAGTCAGATGGAATTAGAATCGACGGAAGGAACCTTTGCCACTTGGAGTATGCCGATGACGTGGCTCTCGTTGCCAAATCTCGACCCGAGCTGGAACGAATGCTGAAGAAGCTGATGGACGCGTGCAGCCGAGTTGGTCTCGAAGTGAATGCAAGCAAGACCAACCTCCTCACCTCCTGCACCTCTACCCGCAATCCAATAATCATCGGCAATCTGCGATTCGAATTCGTCGATACTGCCACCTATCTCGGAGGAAGAATAGCTCTTCCCTTGGATCATTCCGACGAAATAGAACACCGGATTCGATTAGGGTGGCTGGCCTGGAGTAAGCTCTCGCACCTCCTATCTTCTCGAATTCTGTCCATCAAGATCAGGAGGAGAGTCTTCGAGAGCTGCATCACGGCTACAGTTCTCTATGGGTGTGAAGTATGGGCTCTGAGATCTAGCGAGAAGGAGAGGCTGAGAGTCACCCAGAGGAAGATGGAAAGAAAGATGCTTGGAGTCACGCTGAGGGACAGATGGAGGAATGACCGCGTGAGAGGGATTACCAAGCTGAGAGACTGGAATGAGGAAGGATTGAAACGAAAAGCGCGCTGGGCCCTCAAGATCAGAAGAATGGGAGTGGAACAGTGGAGCCGTGCGACAACTGTCTGGACTCCATTCAATAGGACTCGTCCCCCCGGAAAGCCTCGCGCGCGATGGAGAGACGACCTATCCCGAGCTATTGGCAGCCATTGGTGGAGTGCAACTTATGAAGACTACCGACCTATCATCTTCTGAGCGTTTCCGCCTGATAAGATAAATTGATTGATTGATTGATTGATTAATCACTACTAACATAAGCTTATTATTATCCTACATAACATCTTACGCCATAGGTGTCCACGCCGGCGGCGACAGGGCGGTACTAAGCGCCGCCCCAAATTTGGGGCGGTGCGCAAATATGTAAAAACAGATATTCATGGTGAAAATCGAGAGGTAGGTCACAGGTGGTCAAGTAACGTACCCAATCGACTCTACAGTACCCCCGGGTACCGTATCTCACTAACGTAATCCCGATTATCACAAACTAACTTTATTTTCAAAAAGTTAGAGTACCGTACCCAAGAAACTACCGTAGCCCAGTTCCTTGGGTCAAACATTTTTATAAAAATCCAAAATCTAGCATACAATTGTTGTAATGTATCCTTCCGCATCTCCAATTACTGTAGAATCATTCTATAATCGATTTAAAAATTTTATAAAAAATGTTTGACCCAAGGAACTGGATTACTGTAGTTACTTTAGTACTGTAGAATTGATTGGGTACGGTTCCAGAACTTTTCTAAAAATAAAGCTAGTTTGCGATAATCTGGGTTACGGTAATGGTATACTGTATCCGGGGTACTGTAGAGTCGATTAGGTACGGTACTCTAACTTTTTTGAAAATAAAGTCAGTTAGTGAGAATCGGGGTTACGGTAATGGTATACTGTATCCGGGGGTACTGTAGAGTCGATTAGGTACGGTACTCTAACTTTTTGAAAATAAAGTCAGTTAGTGAGAATCTAGGGTTACGGTAGTTAGATACGGTATCCAGTGGTACTCTAGGATCGATTGGGTACGGTACTTAGTCTTGACCTACCTATCGATTTTTACCTGCTTGCGCACCGCGCACTCAGTACCCCTCTGTCGCCGCTGGCGTTGACACCATGCCTTACGCCGTTGTTGTTAGGTTACAGTATCTCTTAACTAGGCGTTACAGTGACACGCTAGAGTTTTATTAATTAATAATAAATCTGGAAACTAACTTGAAGAGGAGAGGAATCGACCTCTCGATCGACGGGCGCTACAGTAGGCCCGGCTTCACTGCTCTGAACGGGACGATCTCCTTCATCGACCTAGAAACGAATCAAGTTCTGCTGGTTGTAAATATGCACAAGTATATGAGAGGCATCGGTATAAATAATCTAAATAATGATATGACACGACTCATTCAGATGGGATCAGTGGGAGGATGGAGAAGGAAGGAGTGAGGGTGGGGCTGAAGAAGTTGTTAGCGATGCTGTACGAGGTGATTTCACGTTTTTTGGAATGCAAAGTGATCTTGGTGGAGACACTCATGAATGGAAAAGGGGTGGGTGGTTAGGACAACATGCTTGTAGATTCGGTCGGTGAGCACGGACAATGATGCCAAGATAGGGAAGATGCTTAGAGATGACTTCAAGGCCATCAAGCATCTTCTCGACTTCTGGCATCTTGTCAAAGGGATCAACCATGATCTAAGAGAGGTGATTACATGTAGAACAATTTATAAGTCGTTAGAAAAAAATGCAACAATTGGACGTTGTGACGGAAGAAGGACAATTGAAAATTGTGACGAGTGCCTAGAGTTTCACATGTTCCCTTGACTCACGACCGACAAGTGATAATTGGAGAGTGCAACACTGTTTTTGCAGTTTGCCAAGAAGAAGAGCTGTCCCAACATCAAATATTGGAGAAAGAAGCTGATCAATCATGCGCACTACGTCCACTCCAAATTCGCTAAGAGTCGCAAGCTTGGTATGCAGTATTGGCTTTCTGCGCTCGCTCATGTGACTGGACGCCATAGACACTTCTACAAGGTGCCTAGCATTCGTAAAATATTTTCGTTTTATGGTATTTACCAAGAAATAGTTCATGTACAGTACAGTAATCAATGGCCGGATAAGAATTTTATAATATTACGGTATCTATTACAGGTCCCCTTTTTGAACGGCATCGTAAAGTGCAAACATTCGAGACTCGGATCGAGTGCTTCGCACCTAATCAAGAGAGACAGCGACGAGTTCCAGCAGCTGAAAGCTGTCATCATGAAGCCCACGTTCCTCGCTGGATTCTTGAGGGCCAGTCCTAAGAAGAACACCAGCCCGAATGAATGCTTTAACAGCATCATAAATCTCTACGCACCCAAGAGGATTGCCCGGTTAGCTATTACTATTGTTTTTTCCGACCCAATCTTAAATATCATAAGCGCAATATTAAACAACAAAGAGTAATCATAATTCAGTTCCCCGAAGTGGTACGGTGAGCTCATCAAGCTTGCTCACCTCCACTACAACACCCTCGCTCAGCTGGATATGCTGAATCTCAGGGAGGAGCTAGGGAGCAGTTCGGCCAAAGTAATCGGAAGGGAAGGGGAAGCGGTGAAACGGAAGATGGCTAAGGCCGACCATGCATGGAGACGTGATGTTAGTCATGCGCATTCAGATATTTCTGTTAGAACAACCTGCAAACAAGCGGGAAGGGGAAGGTAGTTAAATAAAGTAATTCATGTCAGGTATGGGCCGAGATTCCCGGTGTGATTGAGAAGAGGAAGCTGGAGCTGTTCATGAGGAAGGTCGGAGCGCCCACCGATCGAGAGTATGTGCTGGCGATGCAGGAAGTAGAGAAGGAGGATGAGGTGGCGGAAGGAGCGGAGGAAAGGGAGGAGGGCGATGGGGTAGAGAGCGATGTCTCGGAGGAGCTGGGAGGAGGGCAGTACGGAGAGGAAGTGGACTCGGACCACAATCCTGTGATGGAGGCGATCGAGCTGAGTGACGCGGAGGACGGAGAGTCAGAAGAGGAGGGCGGGGCAGAGGCCGCAGGGAAGGAGGGAGAGGTCGCCGCCGATACGGTAGCCGAAGGAGCGGAGAAGCTCGGACTCTCCTCTGGATCGGAGTGGGACGAGGGAGAGGCTGGAGAGCGCTGGAGGGCAGGGCGTGAAGGCGAAAGAGGAAGAGGGAGAGGACGAGGCGGGAGAGGAGGGAGAGGTCGAGGGGGTACTGTAGTTCGGCCGGAAGTGACAGCCGTCCAAGCTACAGTATCCGCGGCCGACCCCTCGGGTCAGCAAGGACTCGCCGAGGAGCCGAAGGAGGGAACTGTGAAGAAGAGGGACAGAAGAGCGACAGCAGCAGTAGCGAATAAGAAGAAGAAGAAGGAGGAGGAGGAGGAGATGGATGAAGACGATTACAGTTCTGATTCCACCTTCAAGTCCACACAAGCCAAGCGAGTTAGAGGGAGTGGGAGGGGAAGGGGAAAGTAAAGGATCATGCATAGTTGGACAAGACAGACATCGTGTTTATTTATTGTATTGGTAGGACTTACTCTTTGTTGACGTAGATCGCGGAAATGTTATAATTTTTACGAAATGTTATAATTTTTACCATTATATTTCCTGTTAATTATATTTTAGTTATAATGGAATTACTGTTTCACGAATGAAAACTATCATAAGCTCAACAAACAAAAAATATTTCAATTGCTAGGAAGCGGAAGCCTGAGGACAAATTTATTTCGATTATCTCAAAGAAGCCTACGCCTAGTAAGATCCTGAGGATTGCACATCTGATTACAGTGTCCCACCCCTACAGTATCCCATTCGTACCGTGTCCAGTTTGCCATTATTCTCGTAGTGGGCCACGACGGGAGCAGTCGCATCGCTGAACGTCTTCAGGCGCTTCTTGATAGTGTCCATGTTGTCGTCGGCACGCCCACTGCAAGCGAATGCACGAGAATAGATAGATGACACGGTACTATCCATCTATCTCGATCTACAGTATTCCTGGTCTCCGCGCGCTTGAGCAGTCGCTTCACGAGCGTCTCCTCCGACAATTCGAAATAGACGACCAGCTTGGCGGGAATTATCTGCAGACAAGCTTACAGTACCCACCGTACCCCGCTACAGCACCCCTACCGTACCTCAGTCTCGCATTGGTCTCTTTGGGCGACCTCTCGGGGTATCCATCGATGAGGAATCCCTCGCTTCGATTTGCCACTTCCTTGAGTATCGCCTCCTTGATCAGATCGAGCACCACCGTCTGCAAAGATTACGGTAACAGTGACTGAAGTAACCAAAAAGGTACCGTACCAGGGGGGGACGAGCTGGCCAGCCTCCATGATCTTCGTCAGCTCCGCGCCACGAGGAGAGCCAGACTTGACCTGAATAAGCACGGGTTACGGTAGGTCACAGGGACTACGGTAGGTCGATTACAGTATGCTGACCTCAGCTCGAAGGAGGTCTCCGGACGAGAGATGCGAGAGACCGTATTTGGCCACAATCTTCTCGCGCTGGGTGCCCTTGCCAGAGCCGTGGCCACCTGGAAAAGAACCGGGGATTAGTCATTCCGCGATTCGGAATGATGAGACTACGGTAGGATACCGTACCGACGATGAAGAAGAT
Source organism: Pristionchus mayeri (assembly GCA_036245805.1). NCBI lineage: Eukaryota > Metazoa > Nematoda > Chromadorea > Rhabditida > Neodiplogasteridae > Pristionchus > Pristionchus mayeri. Next base: position 11,736,752 of record BTRK01000003.1, on the reverse strand, counting down.
GGGCACGGCGGCCTTCTTGAGGGGGGTGACGTCGATCTTCTTGTCGGACTTGAAAGAAAGTGTTGAGGATCTCGGTAGGGAGCTACAGTATCCCACAGTATCCTCACCATGTTGAGCGGGTGTGGGGCGAGTAGTTGTTAGTAGGAAGTCAGTAACTGAAATGATGATTCATTATTGACGAAAATGACGAAAATGGGCGAGTTTCGCAAGAGGAGCAGAGGGAGGGAGAGGGGAGAGGGGCGATGATTTGTTAGAGAAGACAGGGAGCAGGGCCAGAGGGTAGAGACAGGGGGTGAGAGGGTTATCTTGGTCATAGCCTTCAAGAACAATCAATGCAGTAGGATACAGTAACCAAGTGATATTGTACCAGGGAGCTATAGTAATCATGGAGATACCGTACCCGGGGGCGAGCTGGTCAGCCTCCATGATCTTCGTCAGCTCCGCGCCACGAGGAGAGCCAGACTTGACATGGGAGGCAAGGATTACGGTAGGTCACAAGGGTTACGGTACGTCAACTACAGTACCCTACACGCACCGTACCTCAGCTCGAAGGAAGTCTCCGGATGAGAGATGCGAGAGACCGTACTTGACCACGATCTTCTCGCACTGGATGCTCTTGCAGTCCACCTGAAAAAAAATAACCGGAGAAGTCATCGATGATAATGAAGAATTTTTGAACGTAACTGATGTTGCTTATATGAACCGTGCCATGCCACGGTCCTTTGCATTACGATGATAGTATAAACCAATTGTGTACGGGCATTCGGTGTGGTTGCACCATGATCTACCAAACCATACTTTCCTAGAGCCACATTACGTGCGCAGAGAGAGCAGTCTTTTCCTTGTCATAGTTGGCGACCCGCGAAGCGGGTCGTCCAGTAAGCAAAGTTAGGGCCTCCCCGCGAAGCGGCGAGACCCTAACATTGCTTACCGCTTAGGCAAGAAGCCGGCTTAGGCTGACAATATGCTCAGAAAGGTGCGTGATTACAGCTAGAGTAGCAGTGAGAGCGGAGGGGGTAAAGACGCAGAGGGAAAAGTGGGCGGAGCTTCGTGCCCCTCAAGTAAAGAAGCCCCTAATTTTTTAACGATATGCTCTGCTATTCTTTTGAATGAGTAAGTTTTTCTGATAGCTCACATTCGCGGGTTTCTCCGTGAGGAACTCCGGCCAGTGTTTATCCTCTGCCTGCACGTGGTATGGACCGAAGAGATCGCCTGCATACACAGACAATAAACGGTGTTTACCCATGGTATTAGCAACATAAATAAAAGGAAGCTAACCGAGTGAATCCCTGCACGTCCTATGATGGTCGAGGACACATGCCCATGCCGTGTGCTTGCGCCAACGAAGTTCCACATGGGAAGGAGATCGCACAGTTACACATTTCAATCTTTGAAGAAAGAATTAGCAACAAAAATAGATTGAGCCAGTCTGATTTAGGCAGGAGAGGGGATGGATAATTCTCACCTGGTATATCTTGTTCCCCTTCAGTTCCTCCGCCCTCTCTATTATGTTGTCGTGCGCGTCTGGATTCACGATCTTCACCGAGTCTGATTTCGAGTGCTGCAAATTATTCAATCACTACTAGAAGCATTCATCGTCATAGAAACATTATTTCGAGTCGAGATGATACATGCACCAGAACAGGATAAATAAATGATATTTGTAAGGATGTGAACTAATGGAACAACTGCAATTCCTTGAAAGCATTGGTTAACTTTATGCTTACATACTTTCTGCGCGCGTGTTAATCAATCGAGATAATAAATATTCTATCGGGGCGTCACTCCTAATACTACGGTAGAATTACAAGTTTAGATGAATACATACACATGATCCTGTCTGGGTTGATACGTTAGAACGATAAGGTGTACCTGAAGGGGAGAAGACCGACGTTGTAGTTGAAGACGCCGCGGCCATGGAAGATCACGGGCGCGCCCCAGTCTCCAGCGCCAGCTTGATGAATCCTGTGTGGAATTTGTCACTGTATATCCCGTTGGTCAGAATTATTGCTAGATGACGGGGGAGAAATATGAAATATAAGTACCTTTCACTCGTTGAGTGTGAGCACGTGCTTACCGAGATGGGGCATCGAGTGTCTCCTCTGCTCCTTCCGCCACTACTGTCTGTCCCTTGCGACGATCGCCCAGCACGTACCTACATTAAACATTTAAAGTGGTCTAGTCAAATTCCCAAAATATCTGGGAAGCCTGTTTAAGATTGGCTCATAAGGTTGGCTACTAGTGAGGGGACGTAATATCCCAATGACAACGCTTGTTTAAAAAAATACCATGAGCATCCCTAAATTAAAGTTAACATCCACGAAAATAGGTTCAAAATTATTTCATAATATGATAGAATGAGATTTAATTAGTAGAACTGGAATAATTAATCTATTTTTTTGAAAGCACTCGATTGTAAAACGTTTGAAGCGGGAGAAATACTCACTTGAGCGATTCCTTGGAGCAGTTGATGAGGCCGTGCATCATCAATCATTCTCGACGAAGGGGAGATCGGAACTGGCCCACCTAGAAGAGAAAATAACGATACAGTTAGGTCGGCAAGTGTAACTTGCAACCAGTGTATTGAAAAAAAGCGGGAAACATACCTGCGTGCACAGAAGAAAGTTGGTGTTGGGAAAGCGGCCCAAGAGTCCGGTTCCGTTGCTCATGAAGTTGCAGGCAGATATGGAGATTACTCCGAGCGGGTGGAATCCGATGAGATAGTTCTGGAATGGAGGTGGGTGTATGATAAGAAGGGAATGGTGAATGGTGCTCACCTTGTCGGCCGATAGTTGAGAGGTGGGATGGATGGAGAGGGGGGAGTAGCCAGTGAATCGCTTGTGGATGCGCAGATTGAGGAAGTAGCGAGAGGCGTACGCTCCTGTCAAAGGGAAAGACGACGGTATCGTTAAACTGGTGAATGGATAAAAGATCGATAGTCAGCGTACCCATGCACGACGAGTCCCATCCCCACCACAGCCAGACGCCGCACTTGGCGACCACGAGGGCGTAGCCGTTGAGGAGCTCAAAAGTGGAGGTTACAGTTGCGAATCATGCACAAGAGGGAATGCAAAAGTAGCTTCTATAACTTTTCTCACCATCCATCCGAAGAGGAGTAGAATTAGTGCAGACGTCACGAAGGTCGCCCAGAAGTGGTAGAGAACGCCGATGATCTGAACGGGGAGGGGGAATGGAATCACTAATTATCGAAAGAATAGCTGACTTGTAGTCGTCGCTCCCACGGGAGGCGCACCGGATCCAACTCAACGCCCAGTACGGTAGCCATCCTGAGAGGATATTATCGATAACGAGGTTTACACCCCTAGGAAATATAAGCACAATAGCTGCACACAATTCTTGAAGTGTTTGGCTCGCGAAAACTAGAGGGCGCGAGAAAGCGCGCGTAAACAAGCGACGAATCGAGCGATTACAAAACATGCGTACCTGAGCTTGCCCTAAGTGAGAGGAACAATTTCCTCGAGTAGCAATATTTAAGTTACAAAGCTAGGATATGTATTCAGACAGAAAAAATTATAATCAAAGGAAAAGTAAATATACCTGGCGGTTCCTTCCGTTTGGCCGCGATCAACACTTTGCGTGGACGGCCCGTTTCTCGTTGCCATCTTTCACCTCAATTTACGATATAAATAGGAGCGTAAATAAATGCAATGACGACACGAAACAAAATCATGATGAGGAAGAACTAGAAAAGTGGAACATACTTGAAATTAGTGTGTGCTTACTAATACAAATAACACGCGACCTCTAGCTGTGCTTTAAATGAAAGGAATAGTCACCATTGCGGCACTGTGGTAGGTCGAAAGTGATGCTTACGAGGAATAAATAAAGCAAATCACTGGTCTAATTATCAGTAAACGCGGCATGAGCAAAAAAACACATAAATTTACAAGAATTTACGGGTAAAACAGGTTTGTTGCTGTTCATGCACGTGCTGATTGTATTGCCTGGGCAAGCGTAGACAAAGCTACAACTGTATAAATCATATATACACAACAAATAAGGACGAAAAAAGGAAAACTCGAAGTCGCGACAGCGGAGACAAGCGGGCTAAATATATTTTACTGGTTTTAGTGGCATTGATAATTTTTTTACTATTGATAGCATCGGGATCGGCTAAACCACGCCCTCCCGGGATCCTACCGTAACCCGCATTGTACGAACGCGAAAAATTCGTTGCTCTTTTTATTTTTATATGTTTTTTCTTTGATTTTGCTATATTTTCACATTAATTAACTTGAAATAAAATTAAATAATAATTTTGAGAAATATCTTTTTTCACCACGAATTATCTTTAAAACGCCCAAAAATGGGCAGCATAGCTATAATTACCAGAATTATCATTTCAGATGTGCTACATGCGAGCTAGATATGCAATGGCATAATAAACTGTAGAGTGTTCTTGAAACCTACCCAGAAATGATAGGAAAAAGCCCAAACGCCAAAAATGGGAACGCATACGTTTAGCCCAATACCACTCGAGCGCACACCTCTCTATCTTCCCCTCCCAAGCACCGTGCCGTCTCTCCTCTGGCGGTGCACGCGCGGCGAGTGGGGAGCGCTAATAGGAGAGGGGAGGGGACTTTTAACATACCCGCTAATGCCAGGCAGCGTTTGGTCAAACTTTTCGTTCATTATTGCTAAACTGTTAGAATCATTTCTATGTTTAGTTAAGCATAATTTTACAGCGCGACACAGTCTCATAAGGTCTATGTTGATCTTCCAGGACTCTTCCAACAAGAGGCGCCCTCCCTTTCGAGTATTCCTGCCCCTGGCATGTTCCGATCAATATAAATTTCTAATTATGAGCAACTCTCGAGGTCACCAATTTGGGTGCATAATTTATTACAATAAGAATAACAATTGTGCACAACCGCACTAAATTCCTAATGGCTTTCCATCAAAACCTCTTGACATAATGGGCAGGTGGTATTGTCGATGGACCAGCAATCAACATTAAAATTGCAGCCACAACTATCGCAACTAGTCAAACGATGAGCATTGATGATTCTTGTTTACACACAGAACAAGTAGATCAGGGTTGGGCGTAAAATGACTTGTTTTACGGCTCCGTCTCGAGCGCTAATCGTTGTAGATGGAGCAAAATTGAACCTTGAGTGGCCTTAACACAATGTTGAGCTTTATCGATCTAATCCCAGTTGAGAAAAAATCGATCTAATCCCAGTTGAGAAAAGTTCATGTTGAGAATAATTGCGACCGCAGATGCTAGATGTTTAATAATCAGAAGGGAACGAAAACTCAAGAACGAATTCTTACATTGGCAACGGCTGTAATATGCAGTACTTAATGTGTTTTCTGACTTAATCGTCAAAAAAAAACATCTGTCTCGTTTTACTCATTTCGTTCTTTCGGTAAACTATTTCCTGGGCGACTGATGTCTCGATTGGAGCATGCCAATCAATGAAAATATGATGCATATTTTTATTATACATGCAATTAATTAGATATGCGCTTCCGATACCAGATGTCTGATCTCTTCGACGGTTGGATCGTTGCATTCACTGAACTGGTGTTTCAGAAATTTAGAGGTACTACATGGATTCGATAATATTGCGAATCTTATTTAACACGATCTTGTCGGTCGGAAATTACGCATGAAAAACGGATATTAGTACAATTATGCCCATGACGCGCAATGAGCGATAGCTTCTAGATGTAATGGTGCAGATTCGATCGCCGATTTGGCATTACCTGTTCTCGCAAGTGCACGTTAGGAACCTCCTTGATCCATCACTGTGAGCGCCGCAGGACATGGTGGTACGCTCGATCTGTGAATAGTGAATAGGATGATTTGGGTGAGTATGAATCACATTATACTATTTTAAATATGTGAACAATGAATACTGTGGGGAAAGAACGAATGGTGCACATTATACACGTTTAATTCAATTTTGTAATTCTTCACAATTGTTTTATTTATACGCATAATTCTCACGTGTCTGAAACAACCGCCCGGATGAGTTTTCTCGACGACGATAGAAGTTGTGCAGTTGGCATGTCACACAACGCCCAGCTTATACACAAATTTGCCTGATTACCAACGTTTAAACTCATTGTATTCGATAACGTTTTAGATATTTTTTCTTAAGAAATCGCATATATGTTTTGTTTGCTCTGGCCCGTGCGAATATGTTTTTAAAAGAAATGCTCACCCGATTCAATGTTAACATAGCCCTCGAATTTCTTGCAAATTCGCATCCTGAAATGTTCGCATTGTGTGCTTCATTATAATATTCATACTTACTTTCTATTCATCTCCAGTTTGGCTAATTTCTCAGCAAGATTATCAAAACGAGCCCTATCTGGCGGAGTATTGCACGAACTGAACACTCTTTCCAAAAACATATATTGATTTTCTCACTGTTCGGTGCAAGAACACTACATATTTTCATCCAACATTTGGCACCCGCTCCAGGCAAGCGCGGCTTCCTTCTGAAATTGGATATTGTTTTCGTAAGATCGCTACCAATTGGGCCTGTCGAGTGTCCAGAGAGTGCACATCATGGGCATGAATTTCCGTTGGTTATTTTCATGTTATGATGTAAATGAATCGATTCAATTCGGTCTTTGCAATTGAATGGATTGATTGACGTGAAGGCATTTTCGATCTCTGCTGCACACGGGTAACCACCACGTACACATGCTGCGACCATATAAAGCTCCCCATCCCGTTCCTTGAATACAAATGTGTGACAAGAATTGGTACACTCCGATTCTTGAAGACCGCTAATTAGCACTGAAAAAACAATTAGATAATGAAAAAACAAGGAAACAATTAACCTTCACCCTTGATCATTTGCGCTACGAAACTGTTGCACTTCAGTGAAACGAGATTTTTCTTCACAAAAGCATCCTTGATTTTGAGTGAGTTTCGTAGTTTCGCAATGTCGGGCTTATTGCAGCCACTGAAATGGCAGATTGTAACTTTTTTTGCGGTTAGTTCACTCTAGAGGGGTATTAGAAGCCGATATTAGTATTTTGTATTCCGGTTATGTTAATTCCGGAAGAAAAAAACATATTTTAGGTCCCAACCCCTTTCCGATCGTCTATGTTTCATGCGTTACAGTTTAGATTTGAAATTTCAGAAAAGATGATTATGTTGGCATTCTTGTGGGAAAACAATACTCTAAACATCCCATGCACTAAAATATTTGATTTATTTGATTTAGATTATTACTCTAAATAGCAAGTGCAGTGTTCCGAGCCGTCCAGACGGAAGTAACACCCGTCCTTCGACGGACCCTCATCATCCTGGAAATATCGGTATATGCCATCAGTTACTCATGATTATTTGTGTATATTATTTTATTTATCGCCATATAATACTATGGAAACCAGGTGAAATATAAAAAAACAACGTTGTCAAGCAATAAACAAGCAGAAAAGCTCACGCATCCCAGTCTTATGGTGTAGTTATCTCCTCTGCCCTCCGCAAATGTGTGACACGACCGATCGCAATTCATCTCTACTAGTGCGGTGTGATTATCTTCCTGAATTCGAATTGTTTAATATTTTTTTTTATGTTGTTATTGTTATTGTGATTTCCACTGAAATCATGCCTCACTCATTCATTAACTTACCGTTCCTCTCAATGAAATATCCTGATTGTAGCACATAACATATTGCGATCTGAATGTTTTTAATGTTTTGCAAAATAAATATTTAAATAAAAACTATTTTACTCACATGCGAAACATGCACAACACCAGAATAGCTTGGAATCTGAAATATGGTTAGTTGAGTTCTCATATTGGGAAATGTTTGCGTCATTTTCAGATATGTTTCATGTACTTTCAGGTTATATGTGTAGAGCACGTAAAAACATAGCTGAAAATTATACCAACATTTTCCAATAAGATAACTCTAATGGTTAGCTAAACACATCAAGAAATGCTAACTTACAACTGCATATCTGCAAAGGATGAAGTGGAAATATGAATTTTCCGGAGCTTTTGTATCTGTAACTAACACCATTCGCGGAAATGGCATTGGCTCATGTGATTTTTTAAAACATGTTTTCCAGCGTTTCGAATTTGCTTGAATTCAATACACTTTGTTTGCTCGAACTAATGCATTCTTGCATGATACGACTACATTTTTTGCTTCACTCAATCAACTTTCTTCCGTTTCTCAACCTTAGCTATTGGAAAGGACGACATTTCGGAAGTATATTTCCCCCCTTATATTTCTAATAGGAGATGCAAGGACAAAATCCATCCCTGTTTGGCTTGAACCAATTCCCCATGCGCAAGCAAGCGCAATTAAGCGACTATCCATGTTTGGCTTCTCCAACTTTCTGTTCTACTTTCCCAATAACTTCATTTCTGCGCCTCCCTTGCTGACTACTTCGGAGGGAGGAAGGGAGTGTCGAAAGAGAGAGCGTTGTCATCGCTACTCGCATGTACCCTGCTCTTTCATTTCCTCCTCTGTCCAATCTGCAAAACGCGACGAAACACGTTTAACTTCAAAGAATCACTGCTTATTTCATCACTCGCCTACCTTCGTAGTCTTTATAAGCAGGGAATATTTTCGAAGGGTTTTCGAAAGTACGCTGAATCGTTTCTCAAAAGTACACGTTCACTTCCTCCTCTTCCCACTCTGCACTCTGGGCTCTTTCTCGCTGTCAACTCTGATTAAGTTGATTTCTCTCCGTCTATCATTTTCTCTCTCTCCCTCTCTGAGGAACGTCATTTCCCTGATTTTCATCGACATTCCTCAATACATTTTTTTCCTCAATACACAGTTTCGATTGGCATGATCATGTTCACTGTGCTCACAGGAGTTTTTTATGCAGTTCGAGTACAGTTATATTCAAAAATTTTCAGTTATGCTCATGTATGCTTTCATGTAATTTTTCAAATCACGCGTCTACATTTTGGCTTATCTGACTCTATACTCCACATCCGCTATATCTCCACCTCTCGCTGTCTCTCTACCTTGGTCCGGGGGAAGGAGTTTCGCGGGATTTCGAAAGTGCGCTTTCATCGAGAATTGAACATGAGCTGCTCTCCTCTTCACTTCAATTCGCACTACGATCGCATATTTATACCATCATTTGCATTCATGAACATTTCGAGATGATTGGCAAGCAAATTGGAATTGACCCACCTATATTTAATTATGTTCAATTGTAATCGTATTCTCTGGTCAAGTGAGATCGCCGCTCCCATTGCGTAATTGATTAGCAAAGATTTTAAGAGAAAATACTTCTCAAACACATAGGAAGTTAAAGAGTGAATACAGCGAATTAGTCTCTAAATCTGTGCACCTCACGGCATTTGTCGACCTTTGCCGTATTTCACTAGAGCGCACACTGCGATTATAAAATATTCAATGATCATTGATCCATCATACTTTGCCCATATGTATGATTACAATTATACCAGTGAAATATGCCGCAATCGCCAATCGGAATCTCAAGATCTTCTTCGATTGAGGCATGCAGCGTATCAAGAGCTCTCGAATGAATGGCTTGCGCAAAAAATATCATCTCATTGGTGTGACTTAGGCCCATTTTACTTTTCCTTATCATTTGAACTGTATTTTCAACAGACAATTTAAGAGAAATTGATCATTCTTGGCCGCATTCTCCAATGAGAGCGGTTTGAGAGTGAATTATTCTTTTGAAAATACAGTTCAAATGATAAGGAAAAGTAAAATGGGCCTAAGTCACACCAATGAGATGGTATTTTTTGCGCAAGCCATTCATTCGAGAGCTCTTGATACGCTGCATGCGATGTGAAATTTTGAGCTGCACCTTTGCCTACATTTTCTAGAAAATCAAAAATGAATGTAAAAATGAAGTATGCAAAATAAGACTTTGGGGTACTACTAGGAATACCTCAAGGTGCCCAAAACTATTCAGAACCAATTTCAAGATTTGCTTTCCATTCCCAAGAATTGCGATTCTCGCTCGATTCTCTCGTGAAAGGCGTGATATCTTCGTGGTGGGACTCCCTAGAATCCATTCGTGTTACCCCTTCTTTAATCGACTAGTTGCCTGTTTTCTCCATGTCCCTATCGGATTAATTCGCTCAACTATTCAACACTTCAGTTTCCCTTGCTTAGCTTCACGCCGTGTTGATCAATATACGATCTTTTAGTGATCATTTTAGAAGGCGTCAATATGCCATTTTCTTGAAGACTCCATTATTCGCTTTATGGGTTTTCCGACGTTCTGATGCTAAACCATTTTTCTGTTGTTACATTAGGGTTGTTGAGCAATTGATTTTCCAATTTATATACATCTCATCTAACTCAAGGCAAACTTATTATACTTATGTAGTGTGTAATATACCACTAATTCGAAATATTTAAATAAGTTGAATAAGTTGCTCAGGTATTTCGTAAGTTCGCCTTTGATCACCTCGATTTCAACCTTCCGATTGATTTCTTTCGCCGTCTATAGTGATAAGGAGCGACGTCATGGATCATTAATCCGCACTTAGAGTTGATTCATAGATTAGTCATTCATGTAGCCATCAATCGGCATCCACTTGTGATGCATGTTGCTTAGAGTTGACTTTTTCACTTCGTATTTCGGATGTAATTTACAGAAGATGTAGTAGGAATGAATGCAGGAAGTCCCACCACGAAGATATTACGCTCGCAATCTGAAACTTAACGTATTAACCCCATAAAAGAGGAAAAAATAAGTAAAGACAGTGAAACATAAACGAACTAGCCACAACCCTGCGTTGTCAATGAACTTTGCGCATATGTCAATAGCTTAATGGCCGTCTGTGAAACCTCGGACAAAGTGATTCATGATCGGGCTGCTGGCGTCAAATACGCACAACATACGCTCATCCAACTAGTTGTTAGTGTTGCTCCTTCTTCAAGCACGGTTTTGTTGAAGCAATGTGAAGTGTGATCCCGTATAATCCATAAAAAATATAAGCGATTGTTCGAATGTTCCGAGTTCAATGTTCAAAATAATATATTTCAGATAAGCCCGTTTAAACATGGATCGTTACTGGAATAATCTCACATTCGACCGTTTTGAGAGATTCAATGAGAACAGAAGATCACGTGAGGAAATTGCATCGGTTATTCCGAACTCTTTGCTCGTCAGAGTCGACTCAGTCGGATGGACAGCAATCAGTACAAGAATCAATTACAACGACTTCAGATGGTGAAAGAGGTATTGATTCTGCAAAAAGCAGTAAATTATTATAGCGTAGCAAATCGAATTAATTTTGAAATGGTATTGTTTAGATGATCGTCGGAAAGAATTCGACAGCTTTCTGGAATTCGCACAGGAAGAATTCAAGAAAATGGATTTTAATGATGCACAACCGGCAATACCAATTGCGACTGTGGATAAGGTTCCGTCAGCTGCTGAAGCCAGCTTTCTTTATCTACTCGATAAGTTTGGCGACCTATCGTGCATATCGGATAAACCAACGGTGAGAATATAAAAAAATTTCAAAACATTAAACTAATGCAGAAACGGCGATTCCTTATGTGGAATAGTGGAAGCATACACGGAGCCGGAGAAGACTTAAAGCTGAGACAATGTTTTATTGAGTTAGTAACTTTATCAGTGTTTATTTTTAAGAGACCGGATCGGTAATATTCGAGGGTTTGCCTGTTGTGCCCGGACATCATGAGCTCCGATCTGGACCAAACTTTTTTTCTGGATACCCCCATGGGTCCTCATCACTAAATGAAGCATTATTTGGGTCATGTTGTTGAAACATAGAAATGCCGGGTTACCAAATTTTTCAAACTCGAAGTTCAGCAAAAATAATTTATGAGATATTTGTACGAAATTAGTGTGGTTTATTAACATACTACCCTAGATGACAAAAAAAAACGATATATTGAAATCCTCTAATTCAATCGCAAACTGTTGTTTCTTGTTTGATAAATTTTTTATCAAAAATCCGCAAAAAACGAATATGACATGTTGTAGAGCATACAATTGTGCGTCGAATAAGCCCTAAAAGCCTCAAAAATTTTAGGGCATGTTTTGAGATAATTAGCCCCGAAAGTAGATCAAAATTAAAAATCTGTGGGAATCACCTCGTCATTATGTTCATTTTGTAGAGCTCGTCGAGCAGATCAAGGTTGATGGTTACCATTTTTATGCTTTTTTCGTTCCTGATGAGTTAAAAAAAGAGCCATTGATGAGTTAAAAAAAGAGCCATTTTCCGCATTTCTTTCTACATCCACAAATAGGGCTTTTTTCGTGTTTTCTAGAGTTCATATCTCATCAGGAACGAAAAAGCATAAAAAATGGTTAACATCAACCTTGATCAGCTCGACGAACTCTACAAAATGAACATAATGACGAGGTGATTCCCACAGATTTTTAATTTTGATCTACTTTCGGGGCTAATTATCTCAAAACATGCCCTAAAAGTTTTGAGGCTTTTAGGGCTTATTCGACGCACAATTGTATGCTCTACAACATGTCATATTCGTATGTTTGCGGTTTTTTGATTTATAAGTAATAAAAAAATAAAACTGATTTTTCAAACATGAAAAACCAGTTTGCGATTGAATTGGAGGATCTCAATATATCGCGTTTTTGTCATCTAGGGTATTATGTTAGTAAACCAAACTAATTTCTGACCTAGATCTCATAATTAATTTTTGCTGAATTTCGAGATTGACAAATTTGGTATCCGGCATTTCTATGTTTCAACAGCATGACCCAAATAATACTTCATTTAGTGATGAGGACCCATGGGGGTATCCAGAAAAAAAGTTTGGTCCAGATCGGAGATGATGATGTCCGGCCTGTAATGGAATCTTACCGAGCCGGTCTTAAATGAGATATTCCACCAGAAAACGTACTTTTGGGATGGGTCGACGGATGGTTTTTTTGCAACCCCCTTCAATATTTTGCTGGTGAAGGTCTCGTACCGAGTGCTGATATTTGGCCCAATATGAACGGCTCTGGTGCACTTTCCGAAAAATACCACACCAGGCCCAAAAAAATCGAAAATTTAAAATTTAAAATATGTATGATATTATAAGTTTTTCTGGGAGGGTGACAAAACCGCAACGGAGCGCCGTTCGCTGGGGAGTTGTCTTATTACTTGGGAGTTGTTTCATTGTAACAAGTATGTGCTCCTCTACACCACTCTGTATAGATCATCTTACAATTCGATTTTGAGTTTCACTCCCTATCACCGTATAGGGGTTCATGGATCCAAAATTGGGAATTTTAGTGGAAAATCATGATTAGATGAATAGCAAACGATGTCACCAATATATATCCATGTTCATGGGTTACAGCAGTTCCTGGGTTACTGTAATATCGATTGGTTACGGTTCTGCGATTTTGTCGGTTGCGGTTTTGTCACCCCCCCTTTTTCTGGCGTATTTTTAGCTGACAATAACGAAAAGATAGTTTGGAAGCCATATGAGGCCGGTCGCCTAAGAATCGAAAAAGGCCTGGCACAGTGAAAATATGAAAACTTGTCGAAAGGGGTTATCGAGGGTGCTTATCATCATGGTTTACTTCATTTCTCGCCAATTCGACCAGTGCAGTCTGGCTGCACGGCTTATCTTTTTCGTTATTTTTCGTTTTTTCACCATAGCTCAGGATGCAAACAAGCAATCGAGGTGAAAATCGAAATTGGCCCTAAACGGATCACGCATCCTCCAACTCTGCTGAAAAAATCGGTAATAGTTCACCGTGAACTGAAATAATTTTGTTTTCTCGAATACTATACATCTGCAAGAGTAGCCATGCAGATGAAAAGATGCGCCTTCTTCTCACGAATATTTTTCGTATGCTATGTGTGGTATTCGACCGACACCAATTTGTAGTTTCATGCCATTTTTCATATTCAATTCCCTCTCTAAACACCGCGCGAATGCGCTCAAACAATGAGAAATGAGAGAAAAAAATGTGTTTCATTTCGTGAATAAAATAAATCTCAGTTAGATCTTATTAACAAAATGAAACACATTTTATTCTCTCATTCACTACTCTTCGCACGGAATTGCGCACTGTTGACAGATGGGGTATGAAGATGAAAAATGGCATGAAACTACAAATTGGTGTCGGTCGAATCCCTCACGTAGCATAGGCAAAATAATCGTGAGAAGAAGGCGCATCTTCTCATCTGCATGGCTACTCTTGCAGATGTTTAGTATTCGATAAAACAAAATTATGTCAGTTCACATTGAACTGTTACCGATTATTTCAGCACAGTTGGAGTCTGCGTGATTTATTTAGGGCCAATTTCGATTTTCATCTCGATTGCTTCTTTGCATCTTGAGTTATGACGAAAAAACGAAAAATAGCGAACAAGATAAGTCTTGCAGCCCGGCGACCGGCCTCATATGATATTGATGAAAGCTAAACAATCGCGATTTTCAAAGTATCCCCCCTCCCTGAAAAAAATGTCAATTAGTTTTGCAAAAAAAACTTGTGAAAAAAATGAAAAACTACGTATAATATCCGTATTTCACGAAATTCCAGCGATGCGCTCGGGAGAAACGTTTTCCAGAAGAAGGCTCACTTATGGATGGTGATCTTAGAAAAATGGTAACAATTTGTGCAAATCATTCCAAATGTGCTGTTTTTAGTTTTGAAACTTACTTGTATAACTAATCAAACCATTTGAGATCATAAAGTAGCAATTTGATGCCTTCAAATTGAAAAAGTCATTTTCAGGAAATCACAATTTCACGAGTTTCGCTCATATCGGCATTTTTTGCGATCGCAATGATTGGTAATGTCGCCATTCATAACAAAATTAGTTTACATGATCCCCTCAATTGTTTTTGTGCATTTGACGTACAATTGAGGACCCTGAATCATTTGGAAACTGGAGAAAATGCGATATTTTTCGAAATTTTCGAAATTTTGAGAGTTTGGGACACTCTTAGATTGCTATGTTAAGTTCAAATGCATGATTTTTGGAGCAGACTTACTATTTCCAACCCCAAATAATGATTTCCGATTGTTGTGGAAGCCATCTGAAGAGATTTTTTTCTCCATATTTTCGATTAGAAACACAATTAAGACAAATAAAATTTCGTTCACTTGCTTCGAAACCAACTGGAAATCATTATGTGGGTTGGAAATAGTAATGGTACTCCAAAAATCATGCATTTGAACTTAAAATAGCCATCTCAGAGTGTCCCAAACTCTCAAAATTTCGAAAATTTGGTTTTCAAATCATTCAGGGCCCTCAATTGTACGCGAAATGCACAAAAACAATTGAGGGGATCATGTTAACTAATATGTTTCTGAATGGCGACATAATCATTGCGAGCGTACTTATCGCGAAAAAATGCCTATATGTGCGAAACTCGTGAAATTGTGATTTCCTGAAAATGTTTGAAGGCTTCAAATTCCTACTTTCTGATCTCAAGTGGTTTGATTAGTTATGCAGGTAAGTTACAAAAGTATAAACAGCACATTTGGAATGATTTGCACAAATTGTGACAATTTTTCTAAGATCACCATCCATAAGTGAGCCTTCTTCTGGAAAACGTTTCTCCCGAGCTCATCGCTGGAATTTCGTGAAATACGGATATTATACGTAGTTTTTCATGAGGAATTAGAAAATCAAGTTAGTTTTTGCAAACTAACTAAAAAAAATTTCAGGGCGGCCAAAAAACGTTGAAAACCGCGATTGTTTAGCTTTCATCAATGTCCTATGGCTTCCAAACTACAGTACTGTGCAAAAGTATTGCAATAAAATTATTTTTGCCATAACTTTCTTCTAGGATGAAATATCGACTCAAGGTTTGGAGTGATCAGTAGTTAAACATCATGCGCATATAGCGCCGTGGTTGATGTGGATACATCCACTGAGCTCTGGACGGTATTAATTCTTCACATTTGAGATCGGGAAAAAATTATGTAGGCTACACAAAAATTTCATATGATGCCCCACGTCGTTTAGTGTAGGCACAACCACCTGTGCATATAATCTCTTGCATAACTCATTGCATGGATTTCGCAATCTCTGGGAATATCGATTTTTCGAAACCTCCAAATTTTTGAAAAATGAGTATATCTTTGCTCTACGACGAGCTAAAGCTCCCAAATTTGGCATGTGACGTGACATAATGATATACCAGTAATGCCCCGAATATTGGGAAGATTAAATAATCGGCGCGATATTTCGAAAAAAATTGGACCACTTTTTTATCTGATAGCGGACTTTGCGATACTAGTCTAATATTTGGTTGTCAGATGTAGGAAGTATTAGTGGCAAAACCTACAAGACAGTTGTCTTTTTGGAGAATTTTGAAGCTTTTTAATAGTGATGAAATGAATAGAAATTGTGTGCGCGAGATTGTAAAATGATGAGTGAGTTCAAAATGAATATTATCGGATTCGCTCCAGATCATGTCACGATCATTGATTGCTTGAGTTATTCATAATTAAGTATTAGACAGATTGGTTAAAGTGCAAATTATCTCGATAGCAGAGAAAAAGTTCTGACTGTGCCCACTTTTCATGACTCCATCCGTTCAAATTCGACATTGCTTTTGGACAATAACAACGGGAAACATGCTCCAAAAATAAAACAGTCCTGTATGTTTTGTCAATAATACTTTCTACATCTGACAACCAAAAAATAGATTTGTAGCTTCACGCATCGCAAAGTCTGCCATCAGGTGTAATATTGGTCAATTTTTTTTTCGAAATTTCGCGCCGATTATTCAATCTTCCCAATATTCGGGGCATTATTGGTACATCATTATGTCACGTCACATGCCAAATTTGGGAGCTTTAGCTCGTCGTAGAGCAAAGATATACTCATTTTTCAAAAATTTGGAGGTTTCGGAAAATCGATATTCCCAGAGATTGCGAAATCCATGCGATGAGTTATGCAAGGGATTATATGCACAGGTGGTTGTGCTTCCACTACACGAAGTGGGGCATCATAGGAACTATCTCTGTACCGTACATTTTTTTCCCGATCTCAAATATGAAGAATGAATACCGTATCCACAGCTCAGTGGCTGTATCCACGCCAACCACGGTGCTATATGCGCATGATGTTTAACTACTGATCACTCCAAACCATGACTCGATATCTCATCCTGGAGAAAGTTATGGCAAAAACAATTTTATAAGAATACATTTGCACGGTACTGTATCTTTTTCGTTATTTTCATCAAAAAATACGCCAGAAAAAGATATTATATCATAAATGCTTAAAATTTAAAATCTACAATTTTTTTCGGACCTGGTCTGGTATTTTTCGGAGTGTATTGAAGGGGGTTGCAAAAAAGCCATCCGGAGGTTGGTTTTCTCGTGGAATGTATCTTAAGGCTAGATGATAGTCTTTCTGGAGAGGTGACTATGAATCGATCCGGGCCGTTAGTTTACCCAATTTTATTAGCGAATTTGTTAGAAAGGGTAATAGTAATCCACAACCGGCCCAACTATTTTTTTATTCAAAGAATATATGATACAGTAGCGTCAATAAGTATTGAAACGATTTGTTATTTTGCTATAACTTTTTCGCTGATTTATTTAGCAATTTGGATGTTGTGGTGCTATACGCCAAATCGATCGAAGAATACGATGCACATGTTGCGTCATCACGTGCATCATAACTGATTGCGTAGTGATGACACATTCGAATTTCACTTTTTAAAACAGGCGTTATTCTTACACCGATTTTGTCCGGCTTGCCAAACTTTCTGACGTTGGAGGTAGGACTGAGGCCTATCCAGAATATAAATTTGAAGTTGCTGCTCGGTCGCACATTGGCTGCAGCCTTGCTACAAAATCTAAGTCTGAAATTCAGATCTCGGCTTCTAGACAAACTAGAGACTTGTTCAAGGCATCATGAGTAAAGTTCATCCTGAGAATATGAAAACAAAAACTCTTAATTTGTTTAGAAATCTGTTGGAACTGTATAAAAAAATTTGATTTTTGCTTAATCATTTTCATAATGTTGCAATTATATGATTCCCAACTTTTTAGAGTGTTTGGATATCTTTCCTGTCCGCAGCGATCGTGTTTCGGAGGCACTTTCGAGCCCCAGACCCGCTATTTTCGTTTGCACCCTCCATCCAACTGTGCCCAAAGTTATTAAAACATTTCAAAAAGTTGGGATTCAGTTCTCCATATCGTGTTGGACATGTACACACAATAACAAAAGTTTTCCTTAACTTTCTCTCAAACATGTTTTCGAAGGGTCATGCAATCAGGACCACGGTGCACCTCAGAAACACGATCGCCGCGAACAGGAAAACTATCCAAACACTCTAAAAAGTTGGGAATCATATATATCAAACATTTTGAACATGATTAAGAAACAACCAGATTTTTATGCTCATTTCCCGAAAAGTTATGAATGTCCAAAAAAGGGTCATGCAAAAAAGGTAAGGTACTTAAAGTTTACATGCATTTGAGATCGATAGGCTTACGGCTACGGCTATGCGGTGAAGACAACTAATTCAGACCAAGCTCCTTTTGAAGCGAGATTAAAATTTACCTAAGTTTCTGGAACGCCATTTGTGGTAATAACCATTTTCATACTATTTTATGATGTATGTTCATCACACTCTCCAAATACACCTTGATATTTGTATTATCATCGATGCCCATAGAGTGCAGACTCCAAAATTATATAGTTTAGTTCTCAAATGCAGTAACTTTGACTTTAAAATGCCTCCACAGTATGAAATGGTATGTGTAATACTAATGTGTGATAGAAAGAGTATCCAAGCCCTCAACGAATACATGAAACAAAATTAAATAATTTTGCAAATAAAGAACAGGATATGCCGGAAACGAAAATTTGAAAATCGTGCAAAAATTTTGTTCCAACCTGATACTAGGACCACACCTTTGCTACGGTCTCATCCGTGGTCTTGCCTAGGGGGAAGGACGTCTACAACAGTTCGATCTATTTTTGAAAATGTCTGAAACTCTTGCGATTTGCTTTATGTGGAATATTCGTTTTTGCAGACTCATCGAAAAAATTCGGCCGCATGGAATACTATCAAACGAACTAAGACTAAAATATCACAACGTGAAGATCTCTGTGGACGAGGTGCACGCCAAATTGAATTCAAGTATGAACGCGCTATGTGGAGGTGGTGGAAGCGGATATTGCACAATGGCGTAAGTTAATATAAAGACTGTATTTCGACTAGGTAAACATTGGGAGCCTCATGCAGGGATAGATAGGGTTGATGGGAATGCCCGAACATTCTGGCACTATCAGACTAGTTGTTGTTGGCACACTTTGGATCGCCTTTATCATTGATCAAGGGTGAAGAAGAATAGGGAAGTTAGAGAGTGGGAAGAGAGAGTGACATGTGGAAGTGAGTCAGCACTGCGTTCTTGCGATGTCGATCTCTATAATCGATCTCGTGATTTGGGAGATCGCATCAGAAACATCTCAGAGCAATCCACACGTACGAGAGTGAGGCTGTATTATCAAAGATAATTCGGGTAGCAGTGATTCATCATCGCCACTCTTATTCGGACTTTATCAAAATCCCCTGAACTGTCGGAGAAATTTAGACTTGTTCCTACGACAAAGAAATCTAAGAAGTATGGACAGTCGAAGGGAGGCTCCGCAATTTTCATCAGGAACGATATGATTGAAGAGTTTTCTAAGAAAGATGCAATTAAAAGCAGCAAATTTGGTATTGTCTACCTTTTCTGACAATCGTGAGATATCATATTCAGGCTACGAAGTCGCATCTGTGTTTGATAAGACATTGGAAATATATGTTTACTGCTGTTATGTGCGGAAACGAGAAAACAACGTTGATCTTTCCAAATGGATCAAGGAAAAAGAAAAAGGTACTGGGAATAACGGAGAATCAAATGTTGGCACTTTTATAGTGCATGCGCCGAAATCTTTCAGAATTTGAATTGTTGGCTCTGTCCGGATTGGTGGGTCCCCATTCTTGGGACAGCACTAATAGAGAGGTCCCCTGTTTTCGATGGACCTCTATTAGAGGGATCCCAAGTTTTGGGATCCACCAACCCGGACAGAGCCGAATTGTTATTCTCTAAATTCCTTTCACAGGATGTCAGGATGGATGAAAAGGTTCATTTTCGTGGCGGACGAGGTCTTTCTTTGTTCGCTCTCTTAATCCCTTCCCAGTCATTTCTTTCTCATAATTCCCTCCGAACAGTCAGACGAAGGATGTAAAGAGTCAAATTTCCTTGATGAAACATAATAATTTTTTTTCAGTTTTAACGACTTAAAAAAACTCGAAAATCAAAATTTATTGCGAAACATATCCAATTTATTGTCGAAAATCGCTGTTTTCGACCTTAAACTTAGAACTAGTCTCGTAAGGTCGATCTGCCTAATCAATGAAATACATGATTCGACAGCAAATGCATTGGGGAATAACTTATATGAGCCCGAATCTCCATTTTCGACCTAGTTTTCTCGTAGCATCAATTTTCGTAGAGCTTTATGAAGAAAAATTGACCGCAAAACAGTAAAGATGGGGATTAATTATTTGCCTCTCCCCTTCTCTCATTAGAATACGTCCGCCGCGATATTGGCCATTCTCATCCAATCAGGCAGGCTGTGCTCAATTGCTTTCATATAAGAATCTCGCAGGTGTTGGCGGTGGTGATTTCAATTTGGTAGAGTTCACAACTTCTTACTCTAACCTTGAAAACTGCACGAAAAAAGAATATGTGACCCATAAGGCTAGTTATTTTTAAAATAAAATTTGTTCATAAATTTCGTATATACATGTTAGCAAAATCGGAACGGGCCACCGAGCGGCACCGGGTAAATGTCACTATTCGGATTAATGGCGAATTCGCAAATTTGGAAGCTCATAATTTTTATCATTGCCGATTTTCCGGAATCGACCAGGATATGCCCGGTAAATTATGGCTAGAAATCGAAAAATCGAAAGCAAAGAATTATGGTGCGATTATGGTATCTTATAAACCTCACCAAGCTCGGTGAGCTTTCCCAAAAACCGTATTCGCACCAAAATGTTGTGTATTTGATTTTTAGATTTCTAGCCATAATTGACCGGACATATCCGGGTCGATTCCGGCAAATCGACCATGATAAAAATTATGAGCACAATCACAGCTTCCAAATTTGCGTATTCGCCATTCCTCCGAAAAGCGAAATTTACCCGGTGCGGCTCGGTGGCCGTTCCGATTTTGCTAACATGTACGATATATCACATAATAATTAACATGCTCATTTCCAGCATAAATATAATAGCGATGAGACACGCATTGATCACGTTTTCAAGTTTAAGTCTATCAAGAATATTGAAATCATAGTCCACGAGCCTTTAAAGCCAAAATCGGAAGGATGCGGACATTACCCCATTGTGTTTGATGTTATTCGTACCGAAGGTACTCCTTATTTCAATCGTTGCATGTATGGTACACAAATGCCGAAAGTGGTAGAATGTAATAATTCAAAAATAATGATAACGGACACAATATTATAGTTTATTTTAATTAGCCATCAATATTCAGGAGAGTCTAGAGGTATCACTGCCTGCTCCGATCCGAAGTGTGGATTCTTATGTAACAGACGTGCAAATGTGTAACTGATATACATAACAACTTGTGATAAAAGTGTATGATTATTTCGAATGGATTTCTTAAAGGAGGACTCTTGGAAAAGAAGTCATCGCAACAGTAAAGAGGGTTTTTTACGAAACCGAAATTGACACTTCCGTTGCTGATAGTTCGAGTTTCCAGCTTTAATATTCCGTTCAACTTTGCAGCACATCTCTGAATTATGTAGTTCCAAATTATCTCTCGCATAAGTTTGAATCTCCAACCTTTATGTAGTTGTCGATTATTTTCGATACTAGCTGTGACAGCCGTAAGAACATGGCCATGTTCGACACAGAGTTCCTCTTCACACAATTGTAATATTTCGTCCCCTCCTGTAACAACGTAGGAAAAAGAGACCCTTTTGCGACAATTAAAAATTTTCGTTCTCGTATTTCGCTGAAACTAGTTGGACTAGGCATTGTGAGGACGAGGGTAACGTATTTCCACTTCATTTTGCGAAATTTGCATGTTAGGCGGAGTTGTGACCTACAACTTTGAAGGGATGTAACTCAAAAAGTCCGTGAGCTAGATCGAAGAATTATTTTTCCAAAATATGCGTAATGAACTCTTCTACAATATGGTAAACTTTATTTGCATGCATACGGACCATCTTCATCTTCGTAGGTCCAAATAAATGATTTTTTTTATTAACTATACGAATTTTATTGCAGATTCGGATTCCCCATTGTCGATTTAGTATATCGTGATAGTTAATTGGTCATAACACTGTCCTCCTTATACCGCTACTCAGTAGGCAGAACGCGGACTTGTCCCACTTTTTTTAACGAAACACGTTTCATTGAATATCTCGACCTAAATGCATGCAAATTAGACAAGTGAGACCATCATTAGATGGCTTTCGAAGAGATCTACCAAAGTTACTTAGAGGTCCAAATCTTCAAAGTGGCCCGTTTCAGAGTTATCGCAAAAAAAACTCTTCAAAATCGGGATGATGCGACAAACTGTGAGCGGAACAGTCTAACATTGATAGTTTTCCATAACTATCGTATTCAAGCGATAACTCAGAAACGGGTCACTTTGAAGATTTGGACCTCTTAGTAACTTTGGTAGATCTCTTCGAAAGCTATCTAATGATGGTCTCATTTGTCTAATTTGCATGCATTTATGTCGAGATATTCAATGAAACGTGTTTCGTTTAAAAATTGAAAAAAAAGTCCGCGTTCTGCCTACTGAGTAGCGGTATAAGGAGGACAGTGTTATGACCAATGAACTATCACGATATACTAAATCGACAATGGGGAATCCGAATCTGCAATAAAATTCGTATAGTTAATAAAAAAAATCATTTATTTGGACCTACGAAGATGAAGATTGTCCGTATGCATGCAAATAAAGTTTACCATATTGTAGAAGAGTTCATTACGCGTATTTTGGAAAAAAAATTCTTCGATCTAGCTCAAGGACTTTTTGAGTTTCAGCCGTGAAGTTGTAGGTCACAACTTCACTTAACATGCAAATTTCGCAAAATGAAGTGGAAATACGTTACCCTCGTCCTCACAATGCACTAGTCCGACTAGTTTCAGCGAGATACGAGAACATTTTTTTGTCGCAACGGTTCCTTCAATAGATCCGTGTTAAGGATATAATTGAAGACTTGAAAAGCGCTATTGAGACCTCCTCATCAGCCACGGCTCGCAAACAATAACAATGAATGGTCTTCCATTGGAAATATTCGAAAATAATACAATTAAAAAGGGATTAGAAATACGGAAAAAAACGGGAAAGATGGTGATTAATATCTCCTATCAAGAGTATTAAAGGAACGTTTTTGAGAGAGCGAGTGCAGATCATGCGCCTTATCAGTGGTAATTCGTGGACAGGAGCCTATTAACGACGAACCGGAAATGAAGGCGTCTGACATCGATACATAAAACGGCCCACAATAATGTCGATTTAATGAAAATTGCTACGGTTCAAAAGTTCGCGATTTTTCAGATTTTACAAATACACGTTTTTCACCTTGCCATCCCTTACACGTCAAACTTTTATTGTATTGGAAATCAAAGCTACCGAACATCCACTTTCTATAATATTTTTATATTCGACATATCGTTACAAGTTACTAGTTCAGTATTTGAAAATTACAGTTTCATTAATATCATGTAACAACAAATGATTGTATGCACTATCGGGAAACGTATTAATCATGATACTTGTGCAATGCACTATTGTATAAGCAGAAGAGAAAGTTCAAATTGCCTCGAAAACCATAACGCGGAATCCTGAGGAATACGGTGGAAGACTTCTCTTGGTGGACAGGGATAAGTCATTCGCAATAGACCACCCGTTTTGCATCTTCCTCCACGAAATTGCGTGCCCGCTCTTTCCTTCATCGGAAGATACATACTGGATCGCGCAACTCATTTTGTACTTCTTCTCTGAACATTATAATCATAATATTAATATCATTGGATACATTAGCCTTACCATAGATTAGGTTGCTATTAGCGCTCAGCTCATGAAATTTGACGCTTTCAAAGGTCAGCCTATATCTTTTAGGCGCTACTTCTTCGTAACCGAACACCTTTGGGGTCATGATAAGGTAACGAGGCATCTAGAAATTCACATTGAGAAAAAAATGTAACTACCATGCAAAAGTTTACACCGTTATTGATGAAACTAACATTTTTGCTAGCTTTCAATATCGTGAATGTAATGCCTTTGGCTGTCCGATTCGGGCAGGCTGAGTCGTGAGATTTATTAAATTCGGTAAGAAGAGCTGCTTCAACATGTTCTTTGATAGTCCAGGCTTTGCCATCTTTTGGTTCCAGATTGAGCTAAAATAGAGGGGGAATGTAAGTTTTTTTGTTAGTACTATGTTGAAGGTTTTGTGAGCTTCCTAGTGATGGTGTATTGAGATAATAGAAAGAAAAATACAATTTTAAAATCTCCAAACCGTGTAGCCCTCAAAAACAAACTTATACCGAGTATTGATCGGTTGAGGCTTGCAATTTCTTTGAGAATCTACACTTCGTATGTCTGCACTTCACACGATATGTGATTTCGAACTTAAAATCATCCTGAAAAGTTCTATCGGCTACTTTGAGATGAATGGCACATTTGAACCGACCCTGATGCTAGTTCCATCCGATCGCATAATATCCAGCTTATCTATTACAGCCAGGAGAAACTTGGCGGGATCGTTCTTTCTCCCCTTGCCGAAACTGGGGAACAGGAGGCGCAAACTTCGAGGCACGAAACGGCTTGCGTAAGTTCTCTGCGATGCTTCCACCAGGAGCTTCACAACATCATTGGTGGTTGTTGGATCTAAAGTCTTGAGCTCTTCGATCAGATGCGTTAGCGAGAGTAGAGCGTTGACTGCTCCATTAACGAAGCAATGATTGTTGTCCTCATTGTCGAACACGTAGGCCGTCTGAAAAAAAAGAAATGCCAATGTCGGTGCACCCTTCTCACACATATATCAACTTCACATATCTTAATTTCCTCATTCTCAATGACGCTAGCAAATCGAGACATGTTCGCGCGAGAGAGCGTGTGAAAGGAAGAAAAGACGTCAATATTTACCATCACTGATACTCACTCACCTCGTCAGCGCTGTCGACATCGTCGGAAATTGGTATCTTTGTGCAGGCTTCAAGTACGGCAGCTGCCTATAACGGTGAATATTCGCCTAATTGGTTCGAACTGATAATTATTGTATGTGTCGTAGAATCCTTGTATCATTTACCGTGCTAGGCAAACCTTAAAGGGGTGCTCCGGGGAATATTCGATCGCCCATAGTGACAACGTGGATATTGTAGAGGCCACTCGCCCGATCAGAAATCACTTTGTACGAAGTTCCACAGACGTCTCTGAGCCTATTTACATACGCGCAAAGTTCATTGAAAGCGCAGTGTTGAAAGCGCAGGCGCAGCGTCTGGTTCGTTTATGTTTCACTCATTCTACATACGTATCGGCTCATTCTAGGGGTAAAATAGCTACAGTTTCCCATTGCGAGCGCAGAATTTTCGTGGTGGGACTCCCTTGCATTCATTCCCCGGAGCACTCCTTTAAGACTGATCCCGCATTTGAAATTACAACTATTGCTCACCATTCCCCACTTGTCATCGAAAATATTTCTCTTTTTTCCTTCTCCACTATTTTGCTTCGGTACGCTCTCAACTATCTCAGCCGGGCGATCCTGTTCCTTCTCCACATGTCCATTGGCACTGTGAAACGTTTGTTGTATTATCATTGTTGGATTATGAATCACTTAAATAATAACCAAAGCTTGCACCAACGTCGAAGGAGAATCATTCTCCGAAATTGTGATGTTCTTCTGGTTTGGTTGAGTAGGCTTTTCTTCTATTTGAATTTTAAAACGCTCGATGCCAATCGAATCACGCAACTCATTGTACTTCCGTAGAGTATCCACGCTGCATGTGATCCTATCTCGGTGCCAGTTTATCAAATGCAGACCTGAGTAGAATTGTTGAATCAATTAGCATACGCACTATGTTCATTATCACAGATATTCTGAGAGATATTGCTTTTTCCCGGGAGGTTTCAATGTTGGAAACACCGAAAAATTGATCTTTTTCGAAAATTTGCTTAGGACTGACTATTGTGACACTTTTAGAAGATTTAAGTCATTTCCAGAGAAAATATTTTATTCAGAAAAAATCAAGATTTTCTGAGCACCCTCCGAAATAACTGAAAAATGCGATGATTTTTTTATCAAAAAAGAGCGCTTAATTCGCTCACAGCTACTTTCCCAGACCCAGTAATGCTACTTACAGCCAATAGACCCACTCCTGACCCATCAGTATTAAAATGGAAAATCATTGAACTTTTCGAATTTTCGAAAAACGAGGTTTTTTGTGTCTCCATGGATTGGCGTGGAAAATACTATAATAACAATTCGAAAGCTATGTTGATATCATGTGTCCCACCTTTGAGGGTCGTTACTCTGCTGAGCGCTACAAATCCTTGCCCGGGTATGCAGAAGTGGGCCGTGGATATTATAGCATTCCTCAGGGTCATTCCCTGGCACTTGTGCACTGTCGCTGCGAAAGCCATCTTGACTGGGAATTGGCGTCCACTTCCTTTGATATTTGCGATCTGAAATTTTGATGTTAATTATATTTTGCTTAATGCTATTAATGTTTATCACCGATTGTCAATTTGATGTAGCAAAAATGAAGTTCTTTTCGAGATTTTGAATATATTCTGAAATAAGACTCACTCTTTCAATCGTATTGACAGTATTGCGCGCATCGAAGAGTATTTCAAGTGAAGTGACTTTTCCTTCGGATTTGTTAATTTTTTTGAGGGTTCCAATAGCTCCATTTACAAGACATTTCGCAATGTTAATGTTTCTGAGAAGCATCACTCGTCCTTAAAATGTTACAATGGTACTCAATTTTCGAAATAAAAACAATTATTGTATTATATTTGTGAGAGGCTGTAAAAATGCAATAAATATTTATCCAATAACATGGATAATTTATCGTGATATTATTTTTCTCTATGTATGATTTTATGTATGCCCACCTCCGATCGCAACTTTCAGATTCTTCGCCAACAATTCCAGCTTCGTGCTATCTTCTTCCTCAAGAATTTCTGCAGTCTTCGAAGTTGATAGATCTTCGGGAATAATTTCCGTTGTCATTCCCTCCATAATCATATCGTTGAAGGCATTAACGTCTTCGTTCTTGAAGTACAGCGCCATCACTGAGGGATCCTCCGCTTGCTTGCTCTTGAAAAAATCAGCTGCGCGCCTCATTGTAACCTCAGTCTTTCCTTGAGTAGGCTTAATTAGCCTGTAAGAATTTAATATATTTTAGAGACAGAACACATCATATGATTTCCCTCCGCCCACGAACCTGCCAAGTTTGATACAGGTTAAATTAGCGGTGGTAGATTTTCAAATTTGAATAGTAACGTCGACAGATACCTTTTCCTTATTATCTCGTCGTCTTGATCAGTTAAGGGCCCGATGCGGGCTCTGAGCATTATATCACGGAATATTTCTTCCTTCTGACGTATATTCGTCATCAGCTCCTTGTACTTGAATTTGTCGAACAAATTAAACGAGCCGAAGGATTTATCCTGAAAAAAATCGTTGTTGTGGATACAAACAACATACTAACCTTTATTTCCGTATATATCGGGGCACCGAACGCCGGTGTTAACTGCAACAGATCGCCAAGGAGCATTATATTTTTCCCTCCAAACAGATCTTTAGAACCGCAAATTTGCTGAAATGTATACATATTTTTTCAGAAACACTGTGATAATAGTCCGTGATTCACCTTTATTCGGCAATCTATCTTCGCTATCATCTTGTTCGGAACCATCGATATTTCAACAATGATTATGAGCCTTGAATTCTTGAAAAGATCTCGCAACTCCGCCAGCTTGCTACCGGGTAGTTTCTCCGTCCACTTCTGAACGCCCAGGCTGAACACTGAATGACACGTTGCCCCTGCAACACATTAATTATTGAATTATTGGTTCAGTGAGATTATGCATGAAGATCCTTGAAAACAACTTTAGTCAGATATACGGCATTTTTAATAACGGTTTTCATGTTTTTGTGTATGGTATAACATGATTTACTCATGTGGGATAGTGAGATTGAGAAGCGGTGAACTAACCCTTCAACGGCACAGCAGCAACTCCTGTCGGCGCTGCTATAACCACCGAATCTCCTCCGTATTTGGATGCGATCTCATCAGCGAGAGTGTTTATGAGGAAACTCTTGCCCGTGCCAGCCGTGCCAGAGACGAAGAGACGAATCGCTTCCACCTGAGCACACCAATGATTACCTTTTTTAAACATACATAACCGACTACCTTCGGTTCTTGTTCCTTCCTTTGAATACGCTCGGTTACCATGTCAAATACTTCCTGAAATTATAACGTAAATAAGTATCGCTAGGATTGCAAGTATTTCATTTAGCAGTTGATAAAGATGCATGATGCAAGTCTAAGAACCTTTCAAAAAGTGTTGGTTGTGTAGTTACAATTGCGAGGTTACTACCTCTCGGCTATGGCATAACGAAGTCGTAATGCGCAGGTAAACTAATACTCTATATCCTCTCCATTTCTATTGTTGATGGATTTCTCAATCAAGATACAATTAGTGCGCAAACTGCTGAGACCTCGCACTCCCCCCCCCATTTCCCCGGGGGATGTGAGTCACAACCATCTAATAGCAATTCTAACTAACAGCAATGTACGTCAACTCACCCTTTGATCATCGCTGAGCTTGCTCACGTTTTCCTTGTGAGATTTGCTTGGTTCCCGGTCGAAGAGCAATTTGAGTCCTTGCATGTTATGTTGGCCGTCTTCTTTTCTTTCGAGGGATTCAATAATCCGAGTTATGATCTTATCGAACGA
The DNA here is from genome assembly GCA_036245805.1 of Pristionchus mayeri. Classification (NCBI taxonomy): domain Eukaryota; kingdom Metazoa; phylum Nematoda; class Chromadorea; order Rhabditida; family Neodiplogasteridae; genus Pristionchus; species Pristionchus mayeri. The sequence continues at coordinate 11,707,835 of BTRK01000003.1, read as the reverse complement.
ATCGTTCCTCTGCTTTGCCTCCGATGATCCATCATTCTGCTGCTCCATTATCCACTTCCACATCGACTCGAATCTATCGAAGGATTGGTCAGGAATAGCCGTCTTCAGAAAAGCCTCATCGAGGATGGGATTCGATACGGAGATCATGCATATGAGCCGAAAGTATTTTTCACGCATCTCCTTGCTACCGGGTTCGTGAACGGGCCACATCAAGTTGAGCAAGTAATCAAGTCCGGTTTGAATACAACCATGACCAGTTCCATTGTAACAAGTCTGAAAAGGAGAAAGGAAGAGGCATTCAAATCAACTATGGTACCTCGGAACTGCCAATGGCAGAGGAAATTGTCGATGGAAGATGAGATTCACCGTTCAAATATGTGCCCTTCTAAACACAATAATGTGTTGATTATTTGTCAGATAAATGAAAAGTAGATTATGTACAATTTCGCAACCGAAAAAAATGGTGCGATCTGGTGAAAACGGCAATTTCTCGGGATTTATAACTTATTGTTAAAGGGGTGCTCCGGGGAATGAATGTGTGGTAGTTTCACCACGCAAATTCTGCGCTCAAGAATAAATGTCGCATTTTCATTTATGTCAAACATCTTCTACCGCTCAGCAAAGGGATTTGTTCAAGGAAGTACAAACAACAAACTTGAGAGTTTCCTTACACACTGTACTATCTCGCTCCCCATTTTTCACTTTTCACTCCAATCATTTTCACTCCCCTGTGGCTGCTTCCGATCACCGCAGAGCGATATCTGTGCCGTAGATTGGTGATGTTAATGAACATAATACTTCAGATTATGGTGTGCAGACACAGAAGGAGTGAATATCTTGCGAAATGCACCGTTGTTAGCCAGGATACGTTGTGAATGAAGGGAGAGGCGAATTCATTTTGCAAGTTCCCGTGTCTCGAGAAAATCTGCATTTCTCTGGAGTAATGTTCTCGTTCTCCCGATATCATACACTCTCTCGCCCACTCTGATGGACAGCAGAGCGTGTGGTTTGGAGAGATTCAGACCATTACTCTTTCTATGTTCCCTGTTGCGTATCGTGCCTGACCTTCTATCGATCGCTAATATAGCTCGTAAGGTCGCTATCTTCAGATCACTGACTAAAATGTTCTGCTTTTACGAAAAATGTGTGCGGAGAATGTGTCCAAGTTGTGCGCACTTTAGCGCAGGAAAAAGATGCAGAGTGCTCTCTACCTCTAGCGATCAAAAGTGACCAACATTGCGAAAGCAAACTCGCCCCTTTCCCTCGTTCCCATCGTCCTTTCGCTAACAAGTGGTGGATTTCGCAACCATCCCAGGTGGTACAAAAGGGAGTTGAGAGGAGACAAGAAGTGGTCGAAATGGAGTTTGAGGCCGCCCTCAACAGCAACTTTGTGCCTGTGATTGGCGATGTTCGATGGTCGTATCAGCAGAAGGACGGTAATTGCTTTGATTTTTTTAAACTTGTTTAAAGCGTTTTGAAAAAGTCTGACGAGAAAGGGGAATGAAGGGCGTGAAAAAATATGGCGATAGACCTCAAGTTCTCTTAATTCCGTTCTGTTATTAACTACTCTCTCCCCAATGACTCCTACTCTCTCCTCAATGATCACTCCGTCTAGGCAAGCAAGACATTTCCAAATCTCTAGTCGGTCATACATCGCAAGAGAGTGTTCTAAATAGAGAGAATCAGACAATTGCAGGGAGTTTACTCTTGTTCACCGCGTCGTACCAGTACAGAATCGCGCCGTGAGCATGTATTTCGATTAAGAAAATAAGGACCATTTTAGAAATGGATCTTCGCATTGCGTGAAAGACTCCTCCATCTGCAACGGGCTCGGAGTCGTCGATGGTGCTGTCTACGTTGCACAGGTGTCATTAATTAATTAATTAGTTAATTTATTTGTATGTATTTATTTATTTGTATTTATTTATCATTGATCACTTGGATTCTTCGGCATGTGTAGAATGTGCGAAATCATATACTAATATATTGACATTATGTAAGCCTATCGTCATAGAGTAGTCCCAGCTATAGCTCGATACGTAACAGTGGATAATATTTTACCAAATTGTTCAGAAGGATGATTCGTCGCTCTCCATTGTGAAGGTGACCTTCGGAGAGGAAGGCAACTACAGAAAGGATGTCGTTCAGCCGGTATGAAGAAGTGTTTTTATGGATTTGAGAAGGAATCGTGTGATCCTGAAGCAAAATTCTTACAATATTTACTAGTGCAGCTGTACATGGTATCTATTGAATGAATTGTATTTGCAGTTCTCTGAATCAGACTACGTCGGCCTTCGTAACAACTGCACTCACTACTTCATACAAAGCAAGGACAGAGCGGATGCCATCCTCGCTTTCCCGATCACAGATACTTTCAAGGTAGAGTTGGAAGTCGCCGTATCTTAATTTCCCAGTCATCGATCGAGAGACTTGGCGTAATGATGTGAAGTCAGCCGAATTACGCTTTAAGGAAGTCGATGGAACCCCTTTCCTGATTCCGCTAGGAGAACTCGAAGAGATGGTCGCCGTACACAGGTTATTTTAGATCAACTTATGATCACATGTTATGCGTTGTTGAATACTGTCGCTAACTGAACAGACTCTCGCAAATTAGAGAGCGAATAATTGTTCTCAGAATGAGCTCTGATTTGCCGCATTAATCCCCTCCCCAACATCGATTTCAGAAAATTTCTCGATGAGATTCGCACTGCGAACGGGAACAAGGAAATTTGGAGAAGGGCGAGAGGATCGGAGCAAAACGAGAAGATTCCTATGAACACCAATTTTGTAGGTATTATATTGTCTTTCGTCTGTGTATCGTTAATCCTAACGCATTGTTATAGCTTTTGACATACATACATTTCAAGGTGAAGAGAAAGGCAACGCCAGGATTGGCGTAAAATAATGTATTTTAAAAAATCGGTAAAAATAAATTGTACGGCTAGTACCATAAAATCCGTAAGAACTGTAAATTGCGTAAAAGTAAAACCCCAACCCTGGGCAACACATTTTCCTCAGGAGTTCTATCGTATCTTCTGTCTCGGAGGAGCTGTAATCGTCAGTGATGCAATCCAATTGCGAGTGTATGAAGTGGACAAATTCGATCGGGAGAAGATCATATCTTTGTGAGTTAGCGCACTTGATCATTGAATAACATAGTCACCCGATCAAAAAAATATCGCTCTGCCATGCCTCAAAATTATTTTACGAGCAAAGAGCATATTTCATAATTCCAACAACAAATCTCCTGATTTATTCACTGGTTAGCAGAGCGAGAAATATGTGAGACAGGGATGCACCAATTTGTCAACTCTACGTCTCATATTTCAGTCCGGGCGAGAAGCTCACCTCTCTCTTCGTCGTATCGATTTCTCCCGAAGGAGACGTGCTAGCATTCACGAAGCAGATTGATCTGAATGTGAAGGCAGTGAAGAGTCTCTACTTCCACAGTGGAAGACTGCCAGAAGGAATGACCAAGGTGAGGTGAAGGATATTAGAACTGAAAGTCACTTTGTCCCAGGCACATCAACAACCATAAGGGCATTCAGATTGAAGCACTTTGAACAGTTTGTCAAATGCCACATGCAATCTCTCAGAAGACCTCTGATAATGAATCACACAATGCGAACATTTCAGGATGCGAATTTGCAAGAAATTCGAGGGCTATGTCAACATTGAATCGGGTGAGAATTTCTTTAAAAAACATATTCGCACGAACAAAAACAACACATATGTATATGCGATTTCTTAAATAGGCAATTCTCTCGCGATTCCTCTCATATACTATTTTCTCGATCTCTACTCTAAGTTCGCAGTATGATTTATCTCCGCTTATCTAGTTCTAAGTGACCTTCTATGTGAAAGTGATAGAAGGGAAAACGGTGCAGTAGCTTGAGAGGAAGTGTCGAGAAGACTATTCGGGTTAGGGTGGGATCTTAGTTTAGAATAGGGCAGCTCTAAAACATACAATTATCATAATTCAACGATACAATGGATGAAACGTTCGTGTGGCGTTATAGGCATCAAGTCATCCTTGCTAATCGTTGGTTACATAGTCAGCAAAAATTCGCCGTCGACAATCGTCAAGTTGATCGTTCGATTCCTATCCCCTACGAAAATGGGAATCCGCTCTTCCCATGTCGTAGTTATCGAATGTGTCGTGCCGCAAACTGCAATTTGTTTACCTTGGAAGAAATACAGAAATACAAATTGAATGGAACGAATTACGCCTCTGTTCACTTTTGACTGGCAGTGCTACGAAATGTGTTGGTTACATTTGAGCAAAAGCAAAATTAGTCGCACCGCTGATATAGGAAAAATATCGTAGCGTCTGTCTGTGAGTCAGTTTGTCTGTCTGTCTGTCTGTCGGTGACGCTTTAACAAACTACCGTATACCATAACAGTATTCCGTTGGTCAGACTTATGACTACCGTATACCCGCACACCATGGTGTGATATACTAAATCGCAGATACCTTTACTGCACCCTCCACACCACCCACCACACCACGCACCATGGTGTGATTTACTAAATCGCAGAAAATTTAAATGAACGCTACCGTATACCACACCACGCACCATGATGTGATTTACTAAATCTCAGGATGCGAATTTGCAAGAAATTCGAGGGCTATGTCAACATTGAATCGGGTGAGAATTTCTTTTAAAAACATATTCGCAAAACAAAAACAACAAAAACAACACATATGTATATGCGATTTCTTACGAAACAATATCTAAAACGTTATCGATTAAGAGTGAGTTAGAACGTTGGAAATCAGGGAAATTTGTGTTCGACAATAAGCTGGACGTTGTGTGTCATGCCAACTGCACAACTTCGATCACCAACGATAATATTCGGACATACTCGATCAACGGGGGCTGTGTGAGTATTTGAAGTGAACATTTGATCGACTATTTGATTTTTCTAAGCAGTGGCAGTTCAACTTTGCGAATTCATGTTTCAATTGTTTTAAAAATTTCAATTTTGCTGCAACTCCTTCTTCAACCATTTCTTCAGCCCTCAAGCCCTGATCGCATGAAAATGCACCAAGTGACCGTTGCTGAGAAAACTCATCCGGGCGGTTGGTTCAGACACGATAAGGTGATAATTATGCGTATAAATAAAACAATTGTGAAGAATTGCAAAATTGAATTAAACGTATAATGTGCTCCATTCGTTCTTTCCCCACAGTATTCATTGTTCACATATTTAAAATAGTATAATGTGATTCATACTCACCAAATCATCCTATTCACTATTCACAGATCGAGCGTACCACCATGTCCTGCGGCGCTCACAGTGATGGATCAAGGAGGTTCCTAACGTGCACTTGCGAGAACAGGTAGTGCCGACTCGGCGATCAAATCTTCACCATTAAATCTAGAAGCTATCGCTCATTGCGCGTCATGGGCAGAATTGTACTAATATCCGTATTTCATGTGTAATTTCTGACCCACAAGATCGTGTTAAATAAGATTCGCAATATTATCGAATCCATGTAGTACCTCTAAATTTCTGAAACACCAGTTCAGTGAATGCAACGATCCAACCGTCGAAGAGATCTGACATCGGGTAGATGACTATCGGAAGCGCATATCGAATTAATTGCATGTATAATAAAAATACGTATTTTCCTTGATCGGCATGCTAAAATCGAGATATCAATCGCCCAGGAAATAGTTTACCGAAAGAACGAAATGAGTAAAACGAGACAGATGTGTTTCTGATGATTAAGTACTGCATATTACAGCCGTAGCCAATGTAAGAATTTATTCTTGATACTTTCAGATCTGATTATTATGTAGTAGTTGCGGTCGCCATTATTCTCAAAATTAACTATTTAGATCGATAAAGCTCAACATTATGTTGGAGTAATTCAAGGTTCAATTTTGCTCCATCTACAACGATACGCGCTCTCAAAGAGTGAAATTGGGCTATATTTATGCATTCTCATTTTGGGCGTTTGGGCATATTCCTTTCATTTCCGGGTATGTTTCAATAACATATATGCAATGTTTTTTATCTAGCACACATGAAGCGAATGATTCACAAATACATACCTTAAAACGCTCAAAAATGAAACTAATATCTATAAATACATGAATTTCCCACTCAATCCAAAAGATTTTAGCGAAAAAAATGGGTTTGACGTCGATGCACCCACGGCGGTTTGTGTTCACAGCCTATCCATGGTGATGAACAAATTCGGTTGCAAACATCACACTTCGAGATCGGGGATTTGTTCAAATTTTAACCCCCAGTTGAAATAAGAGACGATGGCTCTTTTAACTCTAACCGGAAGTGTTTGAGCAGTCAAAACCGGAAGTGTTTGAGCAGTGCGATATGATCCACTAGGATCTATCGCATACATCACGAACGATGTTCTGGTGCACACGATTCATATAAATCGTGACAGAGCCACGGTTTGCCAACGATCTAGTTGACACAGCATTTCCGAAGATTTTCGAATACATCAGGTACGAATTTGTCTTGCAAATGTTTCATACAATCCTGGGATCATGACACTTCAGAGCCATGTCTGGCCAGTCTAAATGGCCTTTCTACACACGAGGATGGAATATATCTTAGCTATCCTAGTTGCTACTGTTTCGGTGAGAAATATTCGTGACTTTAATTGTTTATTCTCCTCTTTGGTTAATATATTTTTGTATTTTCGGAGTGCACTTGGAACATATCCGAACCTAGGCCTAAAATGGGAAACTCTAGCATTTTTCTTAAAACGGTGTGTAATACCTCTTATAGCTCATTCCAAGCACCACCTGTGCTCCTATCAGTGAGACTTTCACACTCGAGACACTGTCTGAGCAAGTCACCTGCCTGCGCAGTTGCTACAATATGGACATGTTCGTCGACAGTCGACACCATCCGATATGCCCTTGGATATCAAACCGTTGTCAGTGCTCCTTTGCACGCATTTATTATGGCTTATACTGAGCATCTAAAATAAATGGAAGGACTGAACATATTTCCATTATTCCTGTAATTTTGTAATTTCAAAATAATGAGCTCACCGATACAAGCTTTAGCACACGCGTTACTGGAAACAACAACATCGGCATGTGTATATATCTGAAAGTGGAAGAATGACGACAAGTCGAAATGTTTTATCGCGCTCAGCTTGCTCACATTTCGTTGCAGCGTTGGCAGGGAGACGCTCAAATTCGAGAACAATACCGTTGTGTAAAATCCGCAGCGAGGGCCTGAACATTGCGAATGCGATCTTGCAACTTTTTTGTGTATAGAGCAAGTTATGATCTTCGAATTTTGGGTATTCGTAATTTCATTACTGACCATCTTATTTGTTTGAGAATGTATAGACTAATGCGAGCGCTTACCTTACTATGTTTTATGCTAACCTTCGTAGATCCAGGCGGTTGATTTGTCCCAGAATGCCCGATAGTCGATGAGTCGCAGGCAATCCGGCTCGTCATCAGGAACACTAATTCTGAAATGGGCACCAGGCCGGATGAGAACTATGACGTTACGCCGCATTTTATATCAACGGCGGCGTCACGCCATAGCTTTCATCCGAAAAGTGTACAGTTCTGCAGTAATTTAGCAAAATACATTTGATTATCATCATAAAGGGCATCTGACGGTGATCATCTGAACTACTGCGCTACCACAAATAGTTCCGTCAGAATGCAGCACGAACATGTCCATATTGTAGCAACTGCGGAGGCAGGTGACTTGCTCAGACAGTGTCTCGAGTGTGAAAGTCTCACTGATAGGAGCACAGGTGGTGCTTGGAAGGAGCTATAAGAGGTTATTACTCACCGTTTTAAGAAAAATGCTAGTTTCCCATTTTAGGCCTAGGTTCGGATATGTTCCAAGTGCACTCCGAAAATACAAAAAAATATTAACCAAAGAGGAGAATAAACAATTAAAGTCACGAATATTTCTCACCGAAACAGTAGCAACTAGGATAGCTAAGATATATTCCATCCTCGTGTGTAGAAAGGCCATTTAGACTGGCCAGACGTGGCTCTGAAGTGTCATGATCCCAGGATTGTATGAAACATTTGCAAGACAAATTCGTACCTGATGTATTCGAAAATCTTCGGAAATGCTGTGTCAACTAGATCGTTGGCAAACCGTGGCTCTGTCACGATTTATATGAATCGTGTGCACCAGAACATCGTTCGTGATGTATGCGATAGATCCTAGTGGATCATATCGCTCGTGACTGTTCAGGTTAGAGTTAAAAGAGCCATCGTCTCTTATTTGAACTGGGGGTTTAGCCATGAATAAATGAACGTAGCTGAGTTAAAATTTGAACAAATCCCCGATCTCGAAGTGTGATGTTTGCAACCGAATTTGTTCATCACCATGGATAGGCTGTGAACACAAACCGCCGTGGGTGCATCGACGTCAAACCCATTTTTTTCGCTAAAATCTTTTGGATTGAGTGGGAAATTCATGTATTTATAGATATTATTTTCATTTTTGAGCGTTTTAAGGTATGTATTTGTGAATCATTCGCTTCATGTGTGCTAGATAAAAAACATTGCATATATGTTATTGAAACATACCCGAAAATGAAAGGAATATGCCCAAACGCCCAAAATGAGAATGCATAAATATAGCCCAATTTCACTCTTTGAGAGCGCGTATCGTTGTAGATGGAGCAAAATTGAACCTTGAATTACTCCAACATAATGTTGAGCTTTATCGATCTAAATAGTTAATTTTGAGAATAATGGCGACCGCAACTACTACATAATAATCAAATCTGAAAGTATCAAGAATAAATTCTTACATTGGCTACGGCTGTAATATGCAGTACTTAATCATCAGAAACACATCTGTCTCGTTTTACTCATTTTGTTCTTTCGGTAAACTATTTCCTGGGCGATTGATATCTCGATTTTAGCATGCCAATCAAGGAAAATACGTATTTTTATTATACATGCAATTAATTCGATATGCGCTTCCCATAGTCATCTACCAGATGTCTGATCTCTTCGACGGTTGGATCGTTGCACTCACTGCAATTTGTCTTCATTTTATCGAATATTATTGATTTAGGATCATTTGTGGGGACTAATTACGCTGTTTCGCTGCTACAACAAGGGTTCCGGAAATGGGCGTAATTGGGCATCTTTTGTATCATTTACAGAAATTTTTCATGTGCTCTGTATATGTATACTATATATTATTGTTCTTTATTTGCCTTGGCAATGTGTGATCATTAGGCAAGAGTAGAAGGGAGATGATCGGGTACAGTATGGTGTTCCTAATACGGGTCATCTACTCTTCATTTCCCACTCTCTCGCCGAATTGTAGAGATAGAAACGGAAAGATGATGATCTAAATTACGAACTGAAGACATAACTTACCGTCCTTCTGATGAAACGGCCAGCGAACATCACCGATCACAGGGACAAAGTTGCCGTTGAAGGCGGGCTCGAACTCCATGTCAGATTTGGCCATTTGTGTCTACAAGAACCACTATATTGAATTACTGTATCTCTACAATTGTGTACGAGAATGAGAAATAGCACGAAAATTACGAGCTTCAGAAAATGAAGACGGGCTCAAACTCCATTTTTTCTCCTCTCAACTGCCTTTTGTACCACCTGGGATGGTTGCGAAGTAAACCACTTGTTAGCGATAGGACGATGGGAACGAGGGAAAGGGGGGCGATTTTATCGTACTTCCTGGAATAAATTCGCTTGCTGAGCGAAAGATTGAACAATGCTTGGAATAAAGGGCATAACATTACCCAACATAACACATTTATTCTCATGCATTTCAATAATTCAACTAGATATGCGCTTCCGATAGTCATCTACCAGATGTCGGATCTCTTCGGCAGTTGGATCGTTGCACTCACTGCAATTTGTCTTCATTTTATCGAATATTATTGATTTAGGATCATTTGTGGGGACTAATTCCGCTGTTTCGCTGCTTCAACAAGGGTTCCGGAAATGGGCGTAATTGGGCATCTTTTGAATCATTTGCAGAAATGTTTCATGTGCTCTGTATACGTATACTATATATTGTACATGAAATATATCCGAAAATGATTCAAAGAATTACGCCCAATTCCGGAACCCATGCTACAACTCCTTGTATCTTTATTCCCACGCACTCAATAGACTATCGTCCAACGCGATAATCGGATCTAGTACCATGAATGCGTATCATGATACTCTTATGCGGGAATGCGCATACTGGTAATTCAAGTATCAAAAGTAGCCAATATCATGCGATGTCTTACCTGTTTTCGCAGGTGCACGTTATGAACCTCCTTGATCCGTCACTGTGAGCGGCGCACGACATGTTGGTGCGCTCAACCTGCGAAAAGAGTTAGCAAGTACGTATACGTTCAGTTTCCAATCGCATATGAGGCCGGTTGCAGAAGAGTCAAACAAGGGTTGGCACATCAAAATTTCGAAAATTTGTGGAAATGGGTTTTCGAGGGTGCTGATCATCATGGTATGTTTCATTTTGCACTAATCCGACCGGTGCAGCCGGGCTGCACATTGCACCGTTTTCGATTTTCCTTAATAATTCAAAAACTAAATAACCGATTAACTTGCAATTTTTAGAGGTGGTAAATATGCTAAATATACATATAATAAAATATAAAAAGCAAAATTAATGTTATGCAAATTCGTCGAAAAATTGGATCTCGAATTCTAGGGAGAAGCGGAGGCTGAAAAACTATATCTATGGGGTTTGCATTATCCGCTTTTTTGCTATGCCCCTTTGTCTGGGTCATTCTTCGCATTGCACTGCTCACCGATGCGTGGGAAATGCAGAATTTAAATAAGTTTCAAAAACCACCCGCCCGGATGAGTATGCTCAGCGACGGTGACTTCGTGCATCATCATGTGTTGACTACTCGATGGCTATGAATGTGTTGTAAATCAATAAATATTATATTCGTAAAGTTTATTCGTAGAATAAAGATGATGAGAGAAAAAATTATCAAAATAAATTATCAAAATAAGACACGCACACAGGTAAATTATCAAAATAAGACACGCACACAGTCTCCGTTGATTGAAAATACAATGTGTGTTGTCCCCCCAATGTTGTCCCTGGTTACCGATGTGATGCAATTCGTGTGGCACACAACGTCCAGCTTATAATCGTATGCGAATTTACCTGATCATGAATTTTGATAAGTTTGCAAATCATGTTGAAAAGTTACCAGTTTCAACATTGAAACAGCCCTCGAATTTCTTGCAGACATGCATTCTAAAATTGTGCACGCTTTCCAAGAAAAATGAGATTAATTGTGCTTACTTCCTATTCATCTCAAGTTCGGCTAATTTCTCAGCGAGCTGATCAAAACCTGTGTTATCGGGTGGAGAATTGCAAAATCTGAAAATTATAATTACTGTAAAATTACAGTATTTGCAAAGAAAAGTAGGTATACTCACTTTTCGGTGCAAGAACAGTCCATGATTTCACCCTTCATCTCGCATCCTGTTACTGCAAGTGCGTGAACATTCTGAAATAGAACATGATGTTCATATGGTATATTCGTTATTCAACATAAACTCGCTTTAAAAAAATTATGATCAACTTGAACGTTAAATGATAAAAGGGTCACTTCATTCTATAGAGCAATTTCATCACCTAGCTGCTCAGGTGTTTACCGAAATTCTAGCTCGCAAGTTAACAAGAAACACGCACACATCCGGCAGCAACATTAATTATTCCGTCCAATCCCTTCAGTACGAAAGTGTGACACGCATTTGTACACTCTGCTTCATAAAGACTGCTAATGATACCTGAAAATTCAATATATGAGAGGAATCGCGAGAGAATCGACCATTTGAGGGGGGTGGGCGGCGGTAGGAAAAAAAGGTGTCCTATCTGGCAACAAATTCAAATATAAGTATTTAAAACGATGCTCTTTTAAACTGCGTCGTTAGAATTTTGATATCGGTCGTCATCTTCGAGATTCAGAAGGCCAAACTTGGTACTATCACTTTTCGACATTCAAATCGGGGCCACTTAAATGATCATAACTTCGTTTAAAATGAAGATAGAAGGTCGAGTCTCTATGCCTATTTTTACCGGAGTCACAGTTTTGCGTGTTTCCTTGGATTCTTCAGGTGAAATTTCCTCTTTTCAGTAGCCCTTTTTCTTTGAGCTGTTTCGAGGGATGTATTTACATTATTTGAAACCCATTTAGTGCATTTGGGCCCATCCCGCACGTTGAAATTGGTCAAAATATGGAATTTCAAATTTTCGGTCATGTGGCCATTTATGACCAATGGAAGAGCTATAACATGGGGGGTATATACTTAGAATGTTGTTTTGGATGTTTTTGAATGATTTTGAGCCCAAATCAGGCCAATTGAAGATACGGAAGTACTCTTTTCCAGAACTCATTTTGAGGTCGTCGCACAAAAGTGCCACCTTTTTTTTCTATACTCCGATTTTCCTAATTTTTGGCGAGAAGTTAGTTACTTGTATGATCTTAAACTTAAGCATGATAACCCAAAACGTTTTTCCGATTTCCAAAGATACGTCATTTTTGGTCCTCCCGACCGCCCTGCACCACGGTGAAGGCCAGGAATGATGTCTTCTAGATCATATTGTAGAGCATGACGGTAGCTTTCTTTCGAAAAAAAGAGCGACCTTCTATCTTTATTTTAAACGAAGTTATGATCATTTAAGTGGCCCCGATTTGAATGTCGAAAAGTGATAGTACCAAGTTTGGCCTTCTGAATCTCGAAAATGACGACCGATATCAAAATTCTGACGACGCAGTTTAAAAGAGAATCATTCGAAATACTTATAACGAAAATTATAGCGGGATTGAACAGACTTGAATCCTACCGCCGCGGCGTGGTCGATTCTCTCGCGATTCGCCTCATATATTATTGTTTATTAATTTTATACAATTCACCTTCACCCTTCTCCATATGTGCAATGTAACTATGACACTTCAGCTGAACTAGATTCTTCATCGCAAAAGTTTCCTTTTGTTTGAGCGAATTCCTTATTTTCACCAAGTCCGGTTTATTGCAGCCACTGAAAATATTGGTTATATAATAACTAAGGATCTTCGGATGAATAGAACAATGCCACTACATTTATTGCAGACACTATTATTTTTTTCACTAAAATATAATGCAATTATCTCACTCCAAATTGCAAGTGCAGTGTTCAGAACCATCCAAACGGAAGTAGCAACCATCTTTAGACGGACCTTCTTCGTCCTAAAATTGAGAAATTAGGGACGGTGTTGCATCTTCTCTAGCTAAAACTGCAGGCCGGACTAGATAAATCAACGACGGGATTCATTTCTTCGAAACCAACCCTAATTCAATCATATAGGTTCACGTCATCCGTCAGCAAAACTTACAAAATCTAATCAACTCACTCATCTCAACGAGATGGAATAATTATTTGTATCACCCTCCACAATTGTATGGCACGATCGATCGCAATTCGCCTGCACAAGTGCAGTGTGATCATCTTCCTCAATTCAATTCACCTTTAAATTGAGTCAGCATTCAGGATAACAATCTCGCATAAAGAGAAAGAGTGAAGGTACATGACCGAATGAAAGTTTTGTCGATCAATTATCCAATGACTTGCGTAGGAATGATTCATTGCATGCGAAACATTACTAAATCATGAAATTACATTTGCTCTCAGAGTAATTTCCTGTTTGTAGCACATGATGCACGTTGACCTGCAGTGAAATTTGTATTAATTCCATATTCATAACAATTTCTCACTCGTGGAAGATGCCAAGCGCAAGAACAGCTCGCAATCTGAGTGAACTGTTGAAATCACACGAATAAATGAAAACTCACAACTTCATTTCCGGAAAACCGCGTCAGAACGGGGAAGTATTACGGGAATCCAGACCTTTTGTATTATCTCCCAACACTATTCGTGGAAATGACGCCGAGTTTAAGTGGGCATTAGTCATTCCATCAGAAAACTAGTTTAACCACGCTTTTGATTGAATTGAATTGTACTTTACTTGCAAGAAGTAATACATTCCATTGCGCTTAGACGAGCCGTTTTTAGCTTCTCCAACACGCTTCACTACAATTCGTTTACGTATATCTGTGCCGTCTCTCGACATCGGATGCAATTTCTAAAGGGTGATGAAATAATGCAATTTCGGAAGAGTGATGTCATTGTTACTCGAACGCAAACTAGCCATGATACTAGTAATTACAACCTGCAAAACGCCACGATTAACGTTTTGATATACAACATAAGTAGGAACTAGCGACCTTCGGTCGCTACGTTACGCGGGGTTGTGTGTTAAGGATAAAAAATGGACGTAACTGTTGAGAGCCTGCTTAAAACGTTGTAAAAGGCTCGTGAGGCCTCGGGCAATTCGAAAAAATTGGGATGGGGCCTCGCCCCATCCCAACTTTTTCGAATCACCCTCGAATCAGAATTGCCTACTCAGCGGCGGTAGAATTCAAAATCGTCGATACGTTTCGAGGAATGTTTCTACGTCATATGAAACTGATTTTGTTCAATAGGACCCATCTCACAAGCTGAAGAGGGACAAAATATCGATTTTTGAATTTAAGGTCATACTGTAATTTTTGACCAATTAAAGTGTTATAACTATAGAGGAAACAACTTTAAATGTTGTTTTGGATGATTGTGGACGTATTTGAGCCCAATAGCGGCTTTGTAGAGGTTTGGAGGTGTCGCTGTCTTGAACCCATTTTGAGGTCGTCTTACTAAAGTCAGCGCCATTTTTTTTGTCCCTCTCCGATTTCTCTAATTTTTTCAGAAAAGTTATACACCTATATGTACTATCAATCGCCCATAATGGCTTTGTGCAGAAATTCCGATTTGCAAGGTCAGGTCATTTTTGGTCGACCCGACCACCCTGCACTGGGCACTGTGAATGACATGTTCGGTACGATGTTGTAGGGAATGTTATTAGCTTTCTTTCTAAGCAAAGAACGAGTTTCTATCTTCATTTTAAACGGAGTTATAGTCATTTAAGTGGTCTCGATTTGACCCCTGAAAAGTGAATGTCCCATCTTTGGCCTTCTGAAGCTCGAAGATGACGACAGTTATTAAAATTCTGACGACGTAGTTTGAAAGAGCATCACTTGAAATACTATTTATAAAAGTTTCAGCGGCATTCAATGATTTTGAATTCTACCGCCGCTGAGTAGGCAATTCTCTCGCGATTCCTCTCATATATACCAGGAATTGCAAGAGTGCATTCGAGTTCCGATGATTGCGAACTGTCTAGACTCTTGCGAAATTACATTCCTGTTTTGAAGGCGAATGATGAAATCCCTATAGGAAAAATATCGTAGCGTTTGTCTGTGAGTCAGTTTGTCTGTCTGTCTGTCTGTCTGTCGGCGACGCTTTAACAAACTACCGTATACCATAACAGTTAGCCTTGGGTCAGACAATATTCCGTTGGTCAGACTTATGACTACCGTATACCCGCACACCATGGTATACTAAATCGCAGATACCTTTACTGCACCCTCCGCACCACCCACCACACCACGCACCAAGGTGTGATTTACTAAATCGCAGAAAATTTAAATGCACGCTACCGTATACCACACCACGCACCATGATGTGATTTACTAAATCGCAGAAAACTTAAATTCACGCTACCGTATACCGCACCACGCACCATGGTGTGATTTACTAAATCGTAGACAAGTTAAATGCACGCTACCGTATACCCACACCACGCATCATGGTGTGATTTACTAAATCGCAGAAAAGTTAAATGCTATCGTATACCCACACCATACATCATGGAGCATTTTACGAAATAGCGGAACATCTCACTGCACCCTACTGTATACTCTCTCGCTTTTGCAAAATCAGTCCAACCTGCTCTCATCCCCCGCAGCGTAAGCGTTGTGAAAGGCTCGTGAGGCCGAGGGTGATTCGAAAAAATTGGGATGGGGCGAGGCCCCATCCCAATTTTTTCGAATTGCCCGAGGCCTCACGAGCCTTTTACAACGTTTTAAGCAGGCTCTCAACAGTTACGTCCATTTTTTTATCCTTAACACACAACCCCGCGTAACGTAGCGACCGAAGGTCGCTAGTTCCTACTTATGTTGTATATCAAAACGTTAATCGTGGCGTTTTGCAGGTTGTAATTACTAGTATCATGGCTAGTTTGCGTTCGAGTAACAATGACATCACTCTTCCGAAATTGCATTCTTTCATCACCCTTTAGAAATTGCATCCGATGTCGAGAGACGGCACAGATATACGTAAACGAATTGTAGTGAAGCGTGTTGGAGAAGCTAAAAACGGCTCGTCTAAGCGCAATGGAATGTATTACTTCTTGCAAGTAAAGTACAATTCAATTCAATCAAAAGCGTGGTTAAACTAGTTTTCTGATGGAATGACTAATGCCCACTCAAACTCGGCGTCATTTCCGCGAATAGTGTTGGGAGATAATACAAAAGGTCTGAATTCCCGTAATACTTCCCCGTTCTGACCCGGTTTTCCGGAAATGAAGGTGTGAGTTTTCATTTATTCGTGTGATTTCAACAGTTCATTCAGATTGCGAGCTCTTCTTGCGCTTGGCATCATCCACGAGTGAGAAATTGTTATGAACATGGAATTAATACAAATTTCACTGCAGGTCAACGTGCATCATGTGATACAAACAGGAAATTACTCTGAGAGCAAATGTAATTTCATGATTTAGAAATGTTTCGCATGCAATGAATCATTCCTACGCAAGTCATTGGATAATTGATCGACAAAACTTTCATTCGGTCATGTACCTTCACTCTTTCTCTTTATGCGAGATTGTTATCCTGAATGCTGACTCAATTTAAAGGTGAATTGAATTAAGGAAGATGATCACACTGCACTTGTGCAGGCGAATTGCGATCGATCGTGCCATACAATTGTGGAGGGTGATACAAATAATTATTCCATCTCGTTGAGATGCGTGAGTTGATTAGATTTTGTAAGTTTGCTGACTGATGACGTGAACCTATATGATTGAATTAGGGTTGGTTTCGAAGAAATGAATCTCATCATTGATTTATCTAGTCCGGCCTGCACTTTTAGCTAGAGAAGATGCAACACCGTCTCTAATTTCTCAATTTTAGGACGAAGAAGGTCCGTCTAAAGATGGTTGCTACTTCCGTTTGGATGGTTCTGAACACTGCACTTGCTATTTGGAGTGAGATAATTGCATTATATTTTAGTGAAAAAAAATACTAGTGTCTGCAATAAATATAGTGGCATTGTTCTATTCATCCGAAGATCCTTAGTTATTATATAACCAATATTTTCAGTGACTGCAATAAACCGGACATGATGAAAATAAGGAATTCGCTCAAGCAAAAGGAAACTTTTGCGATGAAGAATCTAGTTCAGCTGAAGTGTCATAGTTACATTGCACATATGGAGAAGGGTGAAGGTGAATTGTATAAAATTAATAAACAATAATATATGAGGCGAATCGCGAGAGAATCGACCACGCCGCGGCGGTAGGATTCAAGTCTGTTCAATCCCGCTATAATTTTCGTTATAAGTATTTCGAATGATTCTCTTTTAAACTGCGTCGTCAGAATTTTGATATCGGTCGTCATCTTCGAGATTCAGAAGGCCAAACTTGGTACTATCACTTTTCGACATTCAAATCGGGGCCACTTAAATGATCATAACTTCGTTTAAAATAAAGATAGAGGTCGCTCTTTTTTTCGAAAGAAAGCTACCATCATGCTCTACAATATGATCTAGAAGACATCATTCCTGGCCTTCACCGTGGTGCAGGGCGGTCGGGAGGACCAAAAATGACGTATCTTTGGAAATCGGAAAAACGTTTTGGGTTATCATGCTTAAGTTTAAGATCATACAAGTAACTAACTTCTCGCCAAAAATTAGGAAAATCGGAGTATAGAAAAAAATGGTGGCACTTTTGTGCGACGACCTCAAAATGAGTTCTGGAAAAGAGTACTTCCGTATCTTCAATTGGCCTGATTTGGGCTCAAAATCATTCAAAAACATCCAAAACAACATTCTAAGTATCTACCCCCCCCCCCCTGTTATAGCTCTTCCATTGGTCATAAATGGCCACATGACCGAAAATTTGAAATTCCATATTTTGACCAATTTCAACGTGCGGGATGGGCCCAAATGCACTAAATGGGTTTAAAATAATGTAAATACATCCCTCGAAACAGCTCAAAGAAAAAGGGCTACTGAAAAGAGGAAATTTCACCTGAAGAATCCAAGGAAACACGCAAAACTGTGACTCCGGTAAAAATAGGCATAGAGACTCGACCTTCTATCTTCATTTTAAACGAAGTTATGATCATTTAAGTGGCCCCGATTTGAATGTCGAAAAGTGATAGTACCAAGTTTGGCCTTCTGAATCTCGAAGATGACGACCGATATCAAAATTCTAACGACGCAGTTTAAAAGAGCATCATTTTAAATACTTATATTTGAATTTGTTGCCAGATAGGACACCTTTTTTTCCTACTGCCGCCCACCCCCCTCAAATGGTCGATTCTCTCGCGATTCCTCTCATATATTGAATTTTCAGTTATCATTAGCAGTCTTTATGAAGCAGAGTGTACAAATGCGTGTCACACTTTCGTACTGAAGGGATTGGACGGAATAATTAATGTTGCTGCCGGATGTGTGCGTGTTTCTTGTTAACTTGCGAGCTAGAATTTCGGTAAACACCTGAGCAGCTAGGTGATGAAATTGCTCTATAGAATGAAGTGACCCTTTTATCATTTAACGTTCAAGTTGATCATAATTTATTTAAAGCGAGTTTATGTTGAATAACGAATATACCATATGAACATCATGTTCTATTTCAGAATGTTCACGCACTTGCGGTAACAGGATGCGAGATGAAGGGTGAAAACATGGACTGTTCTTGCACCGAAAAGTGAGTATACATACTTTTCTTTGCAAATACTGTAATTTTACAGTAATTATAATTTTCAGATTTTGCAATTCTCCACCCGATAACACAGGTTTTGATCAGCTCGCTGAGAAATTAGCCGAACTTGAGATGAATAGGAAGTAAGCACAATTAATCTCATTTTTCTTGGAAAGCGTGCACAATTTTAGAATGCGTGTCTGCAAGAAATTCGAGGGCTGTTTCAATGTTGAAACTGGTAACTTTTCAACATGATTTGCAAACTTATCAAAATTCATGATCAGGTAAATTCGCATACGATTATAAGCTGGACGTTGTGTGCCACACGAATTGCATCACATCGGTAACCATAGCAAAAAAGCGGATAATGCAAACCCCATACATATAGTTTTTCCTCCGCTTCTCCCTAGAATTCGAGATCCAATTTTTCGACGAATTTGCATAACATTAATTTTGCTTTTTATATTTTATTAGATGTATATTTAGCATATTTACCACCTCTAAAAATTGCAAGTCAATCGGTTATTTAGTTTTTGAATTATTAAGGAAAATCGAAAACGGAGCAATGTGCAGCCCGGCTGCACCGGTCGGATTAGTGCAAAATGAAACATACCATGATGATCAGCACCCTCGAAAACCCATTTCCACAAATTTTCGAAATTTTGATGTGCCAACCCTTGTTTGACTCTTCTGCAACCGGCCTCATATGCGATTGGAAACTGAACGTATACGTACTTGCTAACTCTTTTCGCAGGTTGAGCGCACCAACATGTCGTGCGCCGCTCACAGTGACGGATCAAGGAGGTTCATAACGTGCACCTGCGAAAACAGGTAAGACATCGCATGATATTGGCTACTTTTGATACTTGAATTACCAGTATGCGCATTCCCGCATAAGAGTATCATGATACGCATTCATGGTACTAGATCCGATTATCGCGTTGGACGATAGTCTATTGAGTGCGTGGGAATGAAGAGACAAGGAGTTGTAGCATGGGTTCCGGAATTGGGCGTAATTCTTTGAATCATTTTCGGATATATTAGGTTGAACAGAAAGTCTTTATAAACTTTTTATTTCCCTTCTTCTGACAATAAAGCGCAAGAGCGAAATCAAACGTATGCACCATTGTTATCTATGACAAATCTCCAACGTTCGGGCAACTTATGGATTCCCTCCTTATAGAACCCATCTCGGCGCGAATCAAAATATTGCTTGAGTGCGGCCTCGATCGCCCCACGGGAAATGAAGGATCTCTGATCGAGATGACGGGTCAGATCCGAGAACAACCAATAATCCGAAGGGGCCAAGTCAGGAGAATACGGTGTATGAGGGAGAACCATCCAGCCTTATTTGGACAGCTCCTGCTTGACCTGCCGTGCAACATGGGGTCGGGCGTTATCGTGTTGATAGTACACTTTCTTGCCGTTCAGGGCAGATTGTGCGAATTTCTTCTTGAGATTCCGTAGTTGTTTAGTGTAGACATATTCAGTAATTATCCGCTTCTCGGGTAGGAGCTCCCAGTAAATCGGGCCATCCACCCCCCACCAGGCAGAGAGCAAGATTTTCATAGGGTGAAGGTCAGGCTTTGCGACGTCCTGTGGGGTCTCATTGGCATCCACCCACTGTGCCCTCCTATGGTGATTCTCATAGCAGACCCACTTCTCGACCCCTGATATGAGACGGTCCAACCATCGATCTCCAGCGTGAAGAGTGAGTAGAGAAAGGGAATCGTCGACACGGTGGTCAAACTGGTCTTGGGTCAATTTGTGGGGTATGAAACGGCCTAGCTTCTTCTTCTTGCCAATGGAGACCAATCATTTTACGATGGTGCTTTGCGATACCCCAAGTGTGGCTGCCATGTCGCGGGTATTTGGGAAGGATCCAATTCCACTACGATCCGTAGCGCATCCAAATCCAGCTCGGGTGGCCTCCCAGACCGGTCATGATCATCCATGGAAAAGTCCCTCTACTCGAACAGTTGGTACCAATTGCGCATGGTCTGGTAGTGAGTGGCATATGAATCGTACACTTCAGCCAACTGACGTTCCTATTCCTTCATTGTAGTGTGAGAGAGGAATACGAATAACAGAACGTTGCGGATGTGCAAGGCCGTGGGAACAAACATCGTGGTCTTACAACATCGTGGAATGAAAGGCGTGGAATGGGGAGTTGTTGACCACATAGTCCCTTTGTCATGAGTTATTCACTAGAGGCGAGGGAACACCAAAGGACTCGTGCACTGAGCAGTGATCGAGCAAAACAGTTTATAAAGACTTTCTGTTCAACCTAATATTTCATGTACAATATATAGTATACGTATACAGAGCACATGAAACATTTCTGCAAATGATTCAAAAGATGCCCAATTACGCCCATTTCCGGAACCCTTGTTGAAGCAGCGAAACAGCGGAATTAGTCCCCACAAATGATCCTAAATCAATAATATTCGATAAAATGAAGACAAATTGCAGTGAGTGCAACGATCCAACTGCCGAAGAGATCCGACATCTGGTAGATGACTATCGGAAGCGCATATCTAGTTGAATTATTGAAATGCATGAGAATAAATGTGTTATGTTGGGTAATGTTATGCCCTTTATTCCAAGCATTGTTCAATCTTTCGCTCAGCAAGCGAATTTATTCCAGGAAGTACGATAAAATCGCCCCCCTTTCCCTCGTTCCCATCGTCCTATCGCTAACAAGTGGTTTACTTCGCAACCATCCCAGGTGGTACAAAAGGCAGTTGAGAGGAGAAAAAATGGAGTTTGAGCCCGTCTTCATTTTCTGAAGCTCGTAATTTTCGTGCTATTTCTCATTCTCGTACACAATTGTAGAGATACAGTAATTCAATATAGTGGTTCTTGTAGACACAAATGGCCAAATCTGACATGGAGTTCGAGCCCGCCTTCAACGGCAACTTTGTCCCTGTGATCGGTGATGTTCGCTGGCCGTTTCATCAGAAGGACGGTAAGTTATGTCTTCAGTTCGTAATTTAGATCATCATCTTTCCGTTTCTATCTCTACAATTCGGCGAGAGAGTGGGAAATGAAGAGTAGATGACCCGTATTAGGAACACCATACTGTACCCGATCATCTCCCTTCTACTCTTGCCTAATGATCACACATTGCCAAGGCAAATAAAGAATTCCTCACCGTTTTTACGGTCAAACAACGAGTGAATTTCAGGAAGTGTTATCTTGCTCACCGACTCGTACCAGTACCGGATCGCACAGTGAGCAATGTTTGAATCAGGTAATTCAGAAACAACAAAAAAAACTGCAGAAACGGTTCTACACATTGCGTGAAAGATTCATCCTTATGCAATGGCCTAGGAGTCATCGACGGTGGTGTCTACGTTGCACGGGTATCAATTATTGGCTCATTAAAACATTATATACAGTCGCGCCTGAAAGTATCCGTACGATTTGAAGTTTTGCCATAACTTTTGTTCTAGATTAGATCTAATTCCGAAATTTTGCAGATATATAGCAAATTCATCGGGGATTACGATACACATATTTCGGTTCCACAAACATTTTTTAAGATTGCATAGTGATGACAAAATCGAATTTCACTTTTTCAAACATGCATTATTCTTACATAGATTTTTTCCAGCTGGACAAACTTTATGACGTTGGAGATAGGACCGAGGCCTAACCAGCATAAATTTTTGAAGTTGCTGCTCAGTCGCACATTCGCTGTAGCCGTCCTGCAAAAACGGGGTCTAAAATTCTTAACTCTGCTTCCAAACAAGTTAGAGACCCGTTCAAAGCGTCAAAATGATCGCCATCGTTAATGCTGATGATTCTGAGAATATGAAAACAATATCTTATAATTTGCCCTCAGGGCATGAAAAAATCACTTTTTCACATGGGCACTTTTTGGAGGTTCACAACTTTTCGGGAAATACATATTAAAATCAGATTTTTGCTTAGTCATGTTCACAATGTCCTAGATATGTGATTTCCAACTTTTTAGAGTGTTTGGATATCTTTCCTGGCCGCGGCGATCGTCTTTCGGAGGTGCACCGTGGCCCTGAGTACATGGCCCTCCGAAAAAAAGTTTGTGGAAAAGTTAAGGAAACCATTTGTTATTGTGTGTACAAGTCCAACATGTTCTGGAGAACTGATTTCCAACTTTTTGAAATGTTTTATTAATTTTGGGTAAAGTTGGAGATTGAGTGCTGACGAAAATAGCGGATCGGGGACTCGATAGTGCCTCCGAAAACCGATCGCGGTAGACATAAAAGATATCCAAACGCTCTAAAAAGTTGGAAATCATATATCTAGGACATTATGAGCATGACTAAGCAAAAATCAGATTTTAATATGCATTTCCCGAAAAGTTATGAACCTCCAAAAAGTGCCCATGTGAAAAAGTGATTTTTTCATGCCCTGAGGGCAAATTATAAGATATTGTTTTCATATTCTCAGAATCATCTGCATTAACGATGGCGATCATTTTGACGCTTTGAACGGGTCTCTAACTACTCTGGAAGCAGAGTTCAGAATTTTATACCCCGTTTTTGCAGGACGGCTACAGCGAATGTGCGAATGAGCAGCAACTTCAAAAATTTATGCTGGTTAGGCCTCGGTCCTATCTCCAACGTCATAAAGTTTGTCCAGCTGGAAAAAATCTATGAAAAAATCTTTTTTTTCACTGAAATTTATTAACAACGAAAGATCGCCTAGACTTATTTCTTCCTTTTGTAAATATCAGCCTGTCAGTGCTGTACATTTTTTGCCGAGATCCCTTGTAAATTTTGGGAGTTACGGAAATATTTGTTTCTATTGCATGTTGAACAGTGAAGAGATACACAAATTCAGATTATGAGCAGACATGTATAAAAAAGCGCAACTATTAGGTTGGCGGGAAAGTCTTTGTCACTGGTTTTGTTTTTACACTGCTCGCCACAAATGCACTTTGGTTTTCCCATGTTCCTAGTGAATAACAATCAGTGATGGGCCTTTATAGTAAACAACTCTCCATTCCCTTTCCTTCAGTCATGCTCTTGTAGAGTAACGATGTATGTTCCTGGTGACACCCACTACCGACATGGTTTGATTTACCTCTCTCTATTCAACACCACTATGAAGGATTCGGATACCCTACTGAAGAATGTTTATGACACACATGCCCCCTCCACAACACCTTCAGGAATTGGATCCAGAGCCTCGAAGAAGGCGACTTTTCCATCAATGAATGGGGTTGATCTGGGAGACCGCGTTAGTTATATTTTGAGACTTTGTAGCAAGCTGCTTAAACGAACCCGTTGATGATCGTAAGCCCTCGACTGCAAATAAGCGCTAACAAAGAATAGTGCTGGTTCACAACCTCGTACGTGAGTTGCCTGAAACGCGTGCATGAGGAATATTCAGAAGGAAACACACACTATTTTTTTTCAAACTCTCCCATCTCCATTGCATTACCAATGCTAGAACATTCAAATGGGAGAGTTGTAAATTGAACTGTAGAAAACCGTGTTCACCTCTCTGGGACAAAATCTCCATAAAGGTTTCTTAGTATAGCCACAAATGTATCCAATGTATCGTATTTTCGGAAATACTAATCAGTGCGTGTTAGTCATACCTCTTTGGGGCAGAATCCCACTAGCAGCTTAGCGTAGTGGCGCGTAAGGCGCATCGGAGGCAGAATCGAGTCGTAATTAGCTGAGCCCATCAGTGCACTACATACCTAAAGGATCATTAAAGGAGGAGTAAACTCAAAATATTAGATGAATGTTATTTAGGTGATCTCAAATGTGATCTTGCATAGTGGCAAAAAGCGCATCGGTGGCAGAATCGAGCCATAATTAGCAGAGCAGATGAGTGCACATATAGGGTATACATCAAAGAGAAGCTTTTGTAATCATACAGTATTCCTTTCTCTGAGAGGTCGGATAATCATCGAATCATCCGAGAGAACCAAAAATAGGAATATTTCCCAGTATTTTCGACACAGTCTACCACACTGTCAAAACGAATTCGTCGGAAATATTCACATAACGAAGATGGAAGCTATTTTTGGTTCTCATTAGCTATGGTTTTAGCAAGAAAATATATATAATTAGTACTCTATCATCCGTCAGGAAGGCGAAAAAAAAGAACGCTAACGTTTCTAGCGAAGCCATCCACTGCAATCACGATTACTGTATTGAATGCCACTGAGATTATGTCGTCAACTATTAGGTTGGTCGATAATGAATGCAAGATTTTTTTGTTCATAACATTTTTATTTATAATTCAACAACACACAACAATCAATCAACAATATAATCACCATTGTACTGCACAACATTGGTCCACCTATTGGGCAGGTCATTGATGCCGTTCTCCCAGAAGAACGATGGCTGGGACTCGAAGAAGTTGGCGACATCGGTTTTCAGGTGGTCAAAGTCCGCGAAGGTTTTGTTGCGTAGGAACAACTTGAGGGCCCGGAACAAGTGGTAGTCAGAGGGTGCCAAGTCAGGAGAATATGGCGGGTGGGGTACGGTTTCCCAGTTCAGTTCGGCAAGCTTGGACTGAGTTAACTTTGCTGTATGAGGTCGAGCGTTGTCATGAAGCAGGTATACTGTAGTTCGTCTCCGACGCTTCTGTTTCATCGCAGCGGCCAGGTTGTCCAGTTGAGTACTGTAGAGGATAGAACTGACTGTTTTCCCTTGAGTGAGCAGGTCATAGTACAGCATCCCTTGCGCATCCCAGAAGCAGCACAGAAGAATCTTCTTTGGATGGGGGTCGGCTTTGGGTTGCGTTGGCGGCTCTTCTCCTCGGGGGATCCAGACAGCGTGACGGGTACTGTTATCGTAGAGGATCCAACTTTCATCTCCAGTCACGAGGTCTTCTAGAAGCTCCTTCCTGTGGGGGCGAAGGAGGAGAGATTGGCAGATGCTTGTACGGGTCATCCTCTGGCCATCGGTGAGTTGGTGGGGCACCCGTCTGGATAGAACTTTGTGGTAGCCAAGCGTTTTGAGGTGGTTGACAACAGTACTATGGACGCACCCAAGTGTGGTCGCCAGTTCACGGGTGCTTGATTCCGGCTTCTCCCTTATGGCACGGAGTAATTCAGAATCATCGGTGGTGATTGGGGGACCAGTGGAGTGTCCGCTTTCGAGATTCGTCTCTCCTTCCTCAAAGCGATTGAACCATCGGTGTACTGTGCTGTAGGTAGTCACATCCTTCTTGAATGCTCCGTTGATGTTAGCAGTGGTCTTGCTCGCGTTGGCTCCGCGCAGCCATTCGTAATAGTACAAGACGTGAAGTTGGTCTTCGGTAATGTCGGTCATAGTTTATTCTACCTTGAAGCGGCCGCTTTTATATATCTTTAGGGGAGTACCTCCGAGAACACTCTAGAACATTCTAGAGTTGGGAAATTGCCAACCTGCAAAAAAGCGGGAAAATTAAATTTTTTAAAAAATCTTGTATTCATTATCAACCAACCTAATAATTGGCTTCACTGATAAAAGTGAGTCAGATTTGTGATGATTACCGTATTCAATATCACAATGTTCATATCAACATCAAAATGGCTTGATTAATAATAATCCTACCAAAACACTAATATCCGTCAAACATAATCCAGCACAAACTACTGAAGATTCTACATTCTACTTTTGTTCAACATAGGCGGACGCCCAATTCCACTTGTAAAATGCTCTAGTAAGTTCAATTTTCACACCTCAATTCTCTGTCCGTCACACTCTGCTTTGATACCGCAGTACGAAGCTCTGTTGTGCGGACAACGACACTGCAAACGCAAAATTGGAAGCCGAACGCAATTTAGCATCTGCCACCCTCCTGAGCCTTTGATCTTTCTCTGCAATAGCTCAAACACGTTACTGGGGTACTGGAATATAGATTTGTTCCGGAATTTGGTGTTTAAAATTCTCAATTTTGGACCATGAACCCCTGAGTTTTACTCATCATCCATGAATAGGGATTCATGGATTTTTTGTCCGCCCCCCCCCCCCCTAGTTCACATATATAGTGCACATGAAACATACCAGAAAAGGCAACGAAAATTTCCCAATAAGAGAACTCTAGTGTTTTGTGCTCAGGATCTGTAATGTTTTCTGTGCATTGGCTTGCATATATATGTTTCAAGAGCTACGCTTTAGATATGAAATTTCGGAAAATGTGATTGATAGTTGTTGTTGAAATTATATTTTTAACTATTTTGGAGCCCTAGTATGATATGATAGTGAAGGGGCCCTGCTGGAGAGTGGGTTCTTTGTACTGTCGTTATGTGTTCAGTGAATCAGTCAGTACGTATATGTTTCTTGAGTTACATAAATATTATATATAAGATTTGGAATAGCTGAAAGGGTAATAGTAGATCCATTTTAAGGCTAAAAACAGTAAAACTTTTAAAATGTCCATTTATTAGTGAGGATAGAGAGGTGTAGCCTGCCCCGCCGGCGGTATTTTGTATAGTTTGACGTTGGTCGACTCAATATCACGGACCTCATGTAAAAATTCAGCAAAATGAGACGGAAAAACAATGTTGATCACAGATTTCGCTACAAACATCAGGACTAGGGTTCCGGAATTGGGCGTAATTGGGCATATTTTGAATCATTTCCAGATATGTTTCATGTACAATATATATATCTATATAACGCACATGAAACTCATCTGAAAATGGTTCAAAAGACGCCCAATTACGACCAATTCCGGAACCCGTGAGGGCGAGCGGTCTGGAGAGTGCGTGGTGCGATGACAGGATAGAACGCATTTTGAACTCTTGCCTTTAGTTTTTATTCAGGATTTTTCGAACTCAGAAAAATAACTTGAATCAATTTAAGCTTGAGCCATCATGCATGATGAAATATATTTCATGAGTCTAGTATGAGATTGTAAATATCGGAAACGAGGATTATTCTTGCGGATGTATCTAAGAACATATGCTAATTGTACTATTTATAATTCTTAGTATGACAGTGTAGGAACACACGATGTACTGCCAGAGCGTGGGTTACTGACCTGACGTTCAAACAATGCTTCGCGTGTTTCCTTAACCCCGTGAAAAATGTGGAAGTTGGGTGAAAGTTCTCAAGAAATCTCTTCAGCCTGTGTGCTCACTCGCCTTTCTCACAGATGAAATGTCACGCAGAATACAGACTCTCACATACGGAAGAGCCTTCGATTGTCATTACTTTGTGTCCCGTTAGTGTGAACTCTGCAAAAAATATCGTGCAGAAATTTTGGTTCTGATAAATTATGTATTATATTATATATACATTTTAGATTTCAACTATAGGAAATCATGATTTGTGGAGCGCGGGCAAGTTCAAACAAAAAAACATTAAAAACAACTGTTGAATTGATTGTCAATTCGAAGATCCTTCTTCGAATATATTGTTTAGGCTGACGTACAAACGGCCCGAGGGCGGACCGATGTCCGAGGACTGCCTGCACGCCTACATCTACACGTCGAAGAACTGCCTGACTAAGGCAAGGACGGCTACTCAAGAAATGCAAAACAAACGATATCACGGGTTTCTTAATTTTAAAAACACTCACTCCGCTCGATCGATCGAGGTAGTGTTAACATGACGATAACGGTTAGAGATCTTCCTACCAAGTGTTTGCTCGCCGCAATGATCGGTGAGAGAGTGCACATGATGAAGCCTGCGTTTTCTCATCCTTTTCTAAGCAAAAAAAACAAGAAATATTATAACATATCCACGCGGCTGATTGAAAAATGCATGAGACGCATCTTTCTGGACAATTCAATAAGATATAGCAGTATACGAAGTGTCAAGGCTGAAAGCGAAAAATACGAATCAACCGAAATCCAGGGTGGCTGCGCTATCATGTGGGTGCTGCACGGCGGTAGATACAACTTCGAGTCGCCCGTCGTCTTCGTCGATGACGTCATCGTCCACAATTTCGCATCTGATTCAGTTTTTGTTTTGGATAGTTTTTTACCACCGAAAAAGCAGTGAAATTACGCAAATCTCGAAATCAAATTACTTGTAATGATAATGAAACATTTTCTATGTCGACGTTGAACACATTTTATGTCGACAATTTAGCTTCAGAGTGGTTGATTGGTCAAGATTTATGTTTTTAACAACAAAACTGCCAGTGAAATTACTCAAATTTCTAAATCAAATGGAAATGATGAGATAGTGAAAGATATTTTACGACGAGTACTGGCGTCATCGTGTATTGTACAATTTCGCGTCCGAGTGAGTTTTTGTTTTGTATGGTCGCTCTCGGGCCCAACGATGAACTATCAGTGAAACTAAACATTCATAAAGTGATTGCGAAACATAACACTTACAAGAAGAAAAAATACAAATACTAAATTGTTCGATCAATTATTTGAATTATGTTAGTCATGCATTCGGCAATACCTATGGTCTGGTCGCTGTAGCCTTGGTATACTACATCTTAGCTTTTTCTTGGCCCGTTTCCCGTTTTTTTCACATGAAAAACGATATGAAATTAATTCATCGTCGAAATTGGGCGAATATTAGAAGTGTATGAAACATAAATTAATTGCAAGTACCAAACCGAACCTGCAAATAAACAAGTATTGCAGCGGTCAGGACGTGGTCGTCATCATTCCCGCGTATCGTCTCATGAATTTCGGCTTCCTCAACATCGCACCGGGAATGAAAACGAGTGTAACGCCAAACGTCGCCGTGTGGGGTGAGCATAGTCAGAAAGCTAATCAATTCGTTCAGACATTAAAGATCCCCTGCAGACAAAGTTTTGTTTTCGAATTCGCTCTATTTGCATGAACAGCAATATCCTAGCGCTCAATTTCAAACAGTGCACTGTATCATACTGTAGATCCTGAATCAAGGGTTTCTGGCCAAGGGAAGTATTTCACGGTCGTGGTCGATAATTGTCTCATGGTTGGTCACGACTAAGTACCGTACCCAATCGATTACTCTCAGATACCGTATACCCCTACCGTAACCCAGAATATCGAGAACTAACTTTATTTTTAAAAAGTCAATATACCGTACCAAATCGATCCTACAGTACCCATACCGTAGCCCTGTGTACAGTACCCCCTGCTACCGTGATCCACACCACTGCGGTCAATCGTAAACTGACTTTTTAAAATTTGTTTCCATTGAGATCATTCTTGATCTATACCGTACCCAATCGATAGTACAGTACCCCAGATACCGTAAACCACTACCGTAACCCCGATTATCACAAACTAACTTTATTTTTAAAAAGCCCTGGGACCGTGCCCAATCTATTATACAGTACCCAAGTAACTACCATAACCCAGTTCCTTGGGTCAGATCCAGTTCCTTGGGTCAAACATTTTTCGAAAAATCCAAAATCGATTTTAAATTATTTTAAAGTATCCTACCGTATATGTGATTAATGCATAATCATTTTATGATCAATTTTGGATTTTTAGAAAAATGTTTGGACTTTTTAAAAAAAGGTTTGACCCAAGGATCTAGATCTGACCCAAGGAACTGGGTTACGGTAGTTACTTGGGTACTGTATATTCGATTGGGCACGGTCCCAGGACTTTTTCAAAATAAAGTTAGTTTCTGATAATCGGGGTTACGGTAGCGGTATACGGTATCTGGGGTACTGTACTATCGATTGGGTACGGTATAGAGCAAGAATGATCTCAATGAAAAAAAATTGAAAAAAGTCAGTTTACGATTGACCTCAGTGGTGTGGATTACGGTAGCAGGGGTACTGTACACAGGGCTACGGTATGTGTACTGAAGGATCGATTGGGTACGGTATATTGACTTTTTGAAAATAAAGTTAGTTCTCGATATTCTGGGTTACGGTAGGGGTATACGGTATCTGGGAGTACTACACGATCGATTGGGTACGGTACTTAGTCATGACCTACCATGAGACAATTATCGACCACGACCGTGAAATACTTCCCTTGGCCAGAACCCCTTGATTCAGGATCTACAGTATGATACAGTGCACTGTTTGAATTTGAGCGCTAGGATATTGCTGTTCATGCAAATAGAGCGAATTCGAAAAAAATTTTGTCTGCAGAGGATCTTTAAGATGGTTTTTATATTTATTTTTTAGTAGGTTTCACAAAAAAAAAATCATTTCATAAGACTAAAATCTGTAAAATGAATAACAAGACAAATGAACCATCTGTTTGTTGTAGACGTGCTTCTCGCGATGCAGTGGACGCACCGGGAGGCGCACCATTTTGGAGGAGATTCTCAGAAGATCACCGTACAGAAGGGACACAGCGCAGGCGCGCAGTTTGCTGATGTCGTTAGTTTCCTTGCAGTTTCGCCAATGCGGCTTGAGACATTTAATGAATGAGATTCGAAAATTTTTGAACAATGCATTTTCATATTTCTACTTCACCGCATTTCGCCGGACTTTTCCGAAGCCTGGTGCTGATGAGCGGCGCTGACACAGCGTATGATGCTAACATCCGTGAGTGATGCGCCGATGTCATTATAATTGATTTCTTAATTTCATCCCATGCATTGATTTACACTGTTTTTGAGTACATAGTGTACGTGATGAGAGGCGAAACTGATCACATACATTCTTTGGCAACCTTCAGGAACAAATAATCTCGCATCATGGTTGACTGCAAATCTTCTTGGCTGCGCCACCAACACCACTGATCAATCAAGCATTGTCGCTGTGGAAGGAGTTATCACATGCTTGAGAGGAAAAATATGGGAAGAGGTGCGTGGATTTCCACATCCTATTGCCATCAATCCAGTAATATTCGATCATGGCTACACACACGAGAACTTCGACATTTCAGATTGTCGAGGCAAACAAATTCTTCGATACCAGCCCAGAAATGTACACCGGACCGCACGCTGATGGACCTGGAGGGGTATAGTTTCATTGTTTTGTGTAATTCTGAATCAACGATCGGGATACGAACCAAAATCTGAAATACAGATCCTTCCCCTGTCACCCATTGAGCTCTCAAGCAAGCGCGCACCGGTATCAGTGATGTTGGGCACGACTTCTGCAGAGTTCCACGAAACCAAGTTTAAAAACACTAATAACAATACAACGATTTTTTTGACAAACCATTGTTTCATCACTTTAAAAAAACATACAAATTGTCTCATGAATAAGCGTGTAAAGTGAGATTTTGTAGATACGCTCTAAACGCCGATCGTACGGCCGATATTAACAAAGTGGGGGAGCTATGCGAAGTGTTCGCCTATGGCACAGGTATATTTTTGTTACAATTGAGATATCGTACAAAATATTTTGCAGCATACGCTAATCCAGTCGCCATGACGAAGATGTGTCTGAACCATTACATGAATGGTGGGATGATTGAACTTTCCTTCCGACATTATTTCACATTAATATTCACCTTCATTCGTTAAAGTATGCTTACATTTATTCTTTCATGTGTTGTAAATTACAATTACTCCGAACATAATGCGTACAAATTCATTGCAGGTACTAACGTCATGGACTTCCGATCGGACACCTTCTTCTTCATGTCAACGTATCTCACTGCGAGAGAGTTGGCGAGGAAAGACAAAAATGTGCGCATCTTTTTTTGAGATTGCTTTCCAATTTACCTAGTTTTATTTTTGTGCGTTGCAATTAATGCCGCGATAGTTTTAAAGGTCAAGGAATCACATGAATTTCATGGTTTCGTTGGCACTAATGTGAAAGCGATGGCAATACCACAACAAACATAATTGGTCACATATATTCGTAACAACGCCAACCAATCCTAGGTATTCCTCTACTCCTTCACCTACAAGGGAGTCGGCGATGCGTTCATAACTTAGCAGAATCTGACCGAAGAAGATCATCCCAGTCATTCGGAGGACTACGTAAGATTCGATTACGATTGGTTCCGATTTTATCAATTCATAAATACAAATATATTTAAAATAATTATTTGTAAAATATGTTTATTCCAGGTGTACATTCTCGGCATGCACCGAGGCAATTTCACGAAGAAAGACTATGAGATCGAAAAGATCTACAGTGGAATGGTGAGTAATGTGGTCCTCAAATATATACTAGGTATGGCTACCCTAGAAATGACCTTTTAATTTTGGTTATCATCGACCCAACGGAAAAATTTCTTGCGATCCCTTTCGTAAATCATACAACTTGGAAGCTTTTAAACCAGCATGCTCTATTAAGGTTCTCAATTTCGTTAAGACGGGCTATCCTTACCCTGGTGCCGACCAGCCCAAATGGACGCCGTTCAGCGAGAAACGCGGGGACTACTACGAAATTGGTGTGTCCCCGATGTTTCAAAGAGCCTGATTTCATCATTTCAATAAATTGTTGTCAATCAGACTTCGATGACTCCCTACGTATGCCGGGCATGAAGAAAGGGTACAGCGCGGGTGCGGTCCAGCTGTGGGTGGAGGATGCGGAAAAGTAGGTTGTAAAAAAGTTTAAGACAACGTTTCGGACTGCTTTATCTACCCGTTTGCATTAATTTTCCTACAACCTTTATAGTTGCCAACATTGATCAGTGATGGGTAGAGCAGCTTTGTAAGGATAGCAGCTAGATAATGTGGTTATTATTTCAGATACGGTGGATCCATCACTCCTCCAGACGAGTTTCCCGCTCACAATGACCGATTCTATCCGATGACTCTGGTAGAAGTCTACGAGCGCTACCATACTAATAAGTAAATTTCAAATACAAATAAGCATTTTTTTTTTAAATTCGCCATCATTTGCAATCATAAGAATGTGATATTTTAAATTGTTGTAAGGATATGTGTGACATTTCAGAAGCAATGACGATAACTACAAGATCTGGGTCGACTACGTCAATAATCGACGCCTGAAACATCTGCTCGGTAAGTGCAGAGTAAACCAGAACGGCAACGAAAAGGGAACGGCAGATACAAACCCGGAAGCAAAATGAAGTGCCCGGCAAATCCAACTAATCCTTCGGTGAACGGTTGCGTATTTTCAGACCGAGCCAGTTCATGATAAAAACATTCATTCGGAGCATTTTTTCGCAATTTCTACACATTACAGGTCTAAAGAGCTATCGATCCATCACTGTCGAGGAGCAGGATTTGACGAGCTTCCCTCTACCTGAGTTGAACATAATCGGTGAGGTTATTTTTGTATATCGCAGAATAAAAAATGTAGCATGATGAAGATTTTATTAGGGTGATGCAAAAGTTTCTGACTATTCAATTTTCGTAGATTCTTCCGGTGTATTTTGACTGCCTGACATTCCTTCATGGTTGTAGTTAAGGACTTGCTAGTAGACTACAATAATATGTTTTTAGAAAATATAGCTCATAGTGTGCCTGAGAAAATCACGTTCACATCTAAACGCGCAAAAATAGTGTATTTTTAGTGTTTTCGATGGAACCCTGCCCCTTGAGTATCTGTGCCCTACCGAATTAGCCCAATATAATAGTGATAGGGTAAGAGTTGCTTGCTCAGTTAATGGTGAAAAAAACAGGTCTGCAACATGAGTGAAATTAAATTGTAAAAAAGTGTCTTTTCGGCGTTCGATTCTCTACATCCCGATTTCGAAGCACCGTATTTCTGAACAGGTAGGTGAAAGCGCTCCTAAATTTAATTGTATACTATTGGGGTGTCCGGAAAGTTCGTATAATTTTTTGTTGTTATTTTTTAGTCAATGCTTTACAATTCTCAGCGACCAATGTATGCCCCCTTCTTTCTCACTACCTCCCTCCAGCGATTGGGCAGGGTCTCGATTCCTCTCTTCCAGAATGCGGGTTTCTTCGAGACCGCCCAGTTCACGAAAGCCCTCACAACTTCATCTCGATTCTTGAACTTCTTTCCTTTGCAGAAGTCAGAGAGAGAGCGGAAGCAGTGGTAGTCGCATGGGGAGAGATCCGGGGAATACGGTGGATGGGGAATCCTCTCGATCTTCAGCTCGTCCATTTTCTTCTGGGTCATCTTCGCTCGATGTGGGCGGGCATTGTCCATCAGAAGAAGAATTTTGAGCTGGTTCAGGAGTCTGGGAGGGACTCTGATCGCGACTTCTTCCAGTTGTTCAGAGAAGAGGTCGGCATTGATGGCGGTTCCAGTAGGAAGGATCTCTTATTAGATCGGAACAAGTAATGATAGAAAGAATCAGTGAATTTCCTCATTTTCTTCAAGGGAACGGGTTTGTGCTTCGCATCGGTGTCGAAACACTGTTGTCTCTTCGCTGGGTTATTATACATGATTCACTCCTCGCACATGTTTTTTATGGAATCTGTCCATCGAAAATCCGATCTACGATGGAGCGATTTCCGACAGTAATTCAACACAACTGTATCAAAATATCGGCTATACTTCACCACTTCAACAAGTGTAGAAACTACGAGACTGATCCAACCCACATCCCACTTAACGTCAGAGTGACGCAATACATTGTTGACAAACAGATTGCGCAATCACTGCATTTGATCGCGAACTGACTTTTTTCCGAAGCATTATACGAACTTTCCGGACACCCCAATAGTATGGAAGGGTACTTCAGAATGTGCAACAACTTTTCTTTATTATTCGATCCGCACTTGTAAAACCCCGGCAAATGCATATTCGCAAAATTACAAACTGGTGCTGATCTGACCTTGTGAGGCATTTTCAAGTGGACGTTCGATACCAGAACAGTTGTACTAGGTAATTTAGTATGCGCATTAATTGTCCTTTGAAACTATGAATTAGTTAGGATATCATGGTTCTCTCTGGAATTATAATCACTTCAATATTTAGATTAATCGCGACCTTTGTAGACTTTGGATGTGAACAGTCCTATCCTTATTGATCGAGTTGGCCCAACATAGCGCTAGTAATATGGTGCTCCCAAGACCACATCAACCGCCGACAACCATTAGTTGATTGGCCGATTTCGAAG
The DNA here is from genome assembly GCA_036245805.1 of Pristionchus mayeri. Lineage (NCBI taxonomy): Eukaryota > Metazoa > Nematoda > Chromadorea > Rhabditida > Neodiplogasteridae > Pristionchus > Pristionchus mayeri. The sequence continues at coordinate 11,672,133 of BTRK01000003.1, read as the reverse complement.
AACGGGAGATGCAATTATGTCTGAGCATGAAAATAGTCAGAAACTTTTGCATCAGCCTAATATACTAAACAATACTTTATTTCTGTTACTATCACAAATGCCAATTGTCTCCATTTTCAGTGGACATCCTCACGATTTGTCTCGCGGTCGTCTTAATTTTCTTCCTTCTCCAATGCTGCCTCCACCATGTGAAAGTCGACCTAGAGAGAAGAGGATACGAAAAGCTCGGATTGCGCGAGTTGTGATAAATTTTAATTTCCATGTATGATGTTGTTTTATCATATTGTACATTCATATTATTTTTCATAATAAAATGACTCCAGGATCCAAACAGCTCGTTATGTTATATTTCACGGATTATTATTGGTTTTTCCCATTGACGAATTTATCATGAAAAAAATCGTCTAGGAGGGGAGGAATCAACAGTATTTGTATTGTTTTTTCTAGGTTCATTATAAAAAAAATCATGATTTCCGCGCATTCTACGAAATTTTGACTCAGCAAAATCTACGAAGCGTCTGAACTGTCAACTAATCCAAACAGGAATGACACGCGGTACGAACCTAAGAGTCAAGGACTTTCTCATGTCAATTCCGGAGCTAAACATCACCATTATCGAGCTCACAAAGCGATCAGATCGTTAAGTATCATGAATACTGACTACAGCACATGACGAGATATTGTTAGCTCCCAGGCTCTGTTTTCCGGTCTCCACTGCGAGAATAACGATGAAAAAACATGTTATCGCGCGATTCATTAGGCTCCCTCTCTATGGTTCTCTTCATATCCCGCATTCTCTCCCTCCCTCTACCTGAGAATCAGAGTCTCGATGCTTCCCATAATGATACGAAAACGAGAGACAGGGGAGAGCGGAGGAAATATTTGGTCGTCATGGCTCCAGCTTCCTCTTCTCTGCCGTCCATTTGCCTTTTCCCCTTCCCCCATCATCCCCAGTAGTGCTCTCCCTCTCCCTGCCATGTTCGCGCTTTCCCGCTTACTCTCCATACCCACGGCGTGCTTTCCCTCCCGCGTTAATCGACTCGCTTTCGACGGGCTGGTGGATATTTCGGAGGAGGAGGAAGAGGTGAGTGTCAGAATGCACATTTTATTTAAAATATTTTATCAATTTCTCTTATCTCTTGGACCCATGCAATAAGAAGCAATAAGTGGTTGTAATTTATGTTGTCTTTAGCCAATTCAGCGCATCATATGCACTCGTTAGTCGTTCGCGTTTCGTTTGCCTTATTTGTATCAGCTGTTATCGTTAATATTGGGGTGTCCGGAAAGTTCGTATAATGCTTCGGAAAAAGTCAGTTCGCGATCAAATGCAGTGATTGCGCAATATGTTTGTCAACAATGTATTGCATCATTCTGACGTTGAGTAGTGAGAGGATTTAATCAGTCTCCTAGTTGCTACATTGATTCTTGTGATGGACTCCCATCTCTACCTCCGAGCAGTTTTATTTCATTACTACCGTCTTGGCCGATCCGTGAAGGAGGCCCACTCTGCCCTGGCCCAGTCGGAAGGAGCTGACGCCCCCTCCATACCCTTCTGCTATAAGTGGTTCTCCCGCTTCAAGAAAGGGGAGTTTGGTCTCGATGATCAACCCCGCTCTGGACGCCCTCCCTCCCTCGATCAGCCTCTCGTTCTCCGCACACTGAAGCGCAAGCCCATGGCCAGTGTGCGTGAGTTGAAGAAGGATACTGGTACTCCTAGATCAACGGTGTCCGATATCCTCCATCGATCTGGGAAGAAGCCGAAACTCCCACAAGTGATTCCCCATGACCTCTCCCCCGAATAGCTGAAAAATCGTGTTCAAGTCTGTCGGGAATTACTCCATCGTAGATCCAATCTTCGATGGGTCAATTCCATCATCGCTACAGATGAGAAGTGGATCACGTACGATAACCCTGCGAGGAGACTGCAATGGGAATGGGTGGATGCAGATGAGAAGCCCACGCCCGTCCCGAAGTAGGAAGAGCACGGAAAGAAGGAACTCCTCTGCTTCTTCTTCTCAGTGCTCGGTCCCATCTACTGGGAGATCCTCGCCCCTGGCACCAGCATCAATGCCGACCTCTTCTCTGAACAACTGGAAGATGTCGCGATCAGAGTCCCTCCCAGACTCCTGAACCAGGGCAAAATTCTTCTTCTGATGGACAATGCTCGCCCACATCGAGCGAAGATGACCCAGAAGAAAATGGACGAGCTGAAGATCGAGAGGATTCCCCATCCACCGTATTCCCCGGATCTCTCCCCATGCGACTACCACTGTTTCCGCTCTCTCTCTGACTTCTGCAAAGGAAAGAAGTTCAAGAATAGAGATGAAGTTGTGAGGGCTTTCGTGAACTGGGCGGTCTCGAAGAAACCCGCATTCTGGAAAAGAGGAATCGAGGCCCTGCCCAATCGCTGGAGGGAGGTAGTGAAAAAGAAGGGGGCATACATTGGTCACTGAGAATTGTAAAGCATTGAATAAAAAATAAAAACAAAAAATTATACGAACTTTCCGGACACCCCAATACAACACCGTTTGTGATAAACATTGAAGATTAAAGATCAACTAGTGAGGTGTGCATTATCATGGGCATGTATAGTATGGTTATTACTAATAATATTAATAGTATTGGTCGCTGTTTCAGATCGAGGAGTGGGATGGCCATAGCCGTGTGCAAATTTCGGGCAACTTGGAGAATGAGGAAAGCTACAGTCTATTCGTCGCTGACGAAAGGCAGCGGGAGTTGATTGAATGCACACTTCCGCTTAACGAGGTGAGTTGACGATAGAGTTAATGACTATACTCTACTTCCCAATTGAGTTGGTTACTTCCCGTTTCCGGATACATAGATCTATGTGCAATGGGCAATGGGGTATGGGCAAGTAGGAACAAAGGATATCATAATGTGGATTGCATTTTTGGTGTTATGAGGTGGACCGAAAATAAAAACAGATAGTAGGCCGACATATCCCATTTCAGCCCAGCCCCCTGCTGACAATGCCCGTCATTCCTCTACGGGCGATCGTCTCGCAACTGGACCCGATGAGCTACCGGAATCTAGCCGCTACTTCAAGCACGATGAACACGCGGGTCAAAGGGCTGAATATGCCTGAGCCGGAGCAAAATCTGACCAACTTCGAGCTGCGGATGCACTATAAGGTGAAGGATTGTGGGGAGTCTTGATTTCCCTCAATTGGGCGTATTGGGCTGTTTGGAATCATTTTCAGGTATGTTTCAAGAGCGCTATACATTCGTGAAATATATATTTCACTTGAAATATATATTGAAACATACATGAAAATAATTTTTTTTTAAATCACAATACTCCCAAATTGGAGGCGCCCTCTATAGCCGAAGGACCGACCGAGATAGGGCTCTATTTTAAGCAGAATCGAGGCCCAGATTTGTAGCCTTCGTATAGGTGTTTGAGCTACTGCAGAGAAAGATCAAAGGCTCAAAGGGGCAGATGCTAAATTGCGTTCGGCTTCCAATTTTGCGTTTGCAGTGTCGTTGTCCGCACAACAGAGCTTCGTACTGCGGAATCAAAGCAGAGTGTGACGGACAGAGAATTGAGGTGTGAAAATTGAACTTACTAGAGCATTTTACAAGTGGAATTGGGCGTCCGCCTATGTTGAACAAAAGTAGAATGTAGAATCTTCAGTAGTTTGTGCTGGATTATGTTTGACGGATATTAGTGTTTTGGTAGGATTATTATTAATCAAGCCATTTTGATGTTGATATGAACATTGTGATATTGAATACGGTAATCATCACAAATCTGACTCACTTTTATCAGTGAAGCCAATTAGTTGACGACATAATCTCAGTGGCATTCAATACAGTAATCGTGATTGCAGTGGCATTTTCACAAGAAATATCTCATCGTTCCTCAAAAGGGCTACGCTCAGCTGAAGTTCTACATGTCCTTCAAAGTAAACTGAGTATCTTGACTGAGAATTCGGACTGCTCATTTCAGGAAGTTCTCAAAAAGGCAACGTTAAATGCCCGCTGGGACATGCTCACAATTACCGGCTACATGTATCATGAACGCGGCCCGATATTCACCTACCGAGGATATCAAGTAACGATAGGCAAGGTGAGATGGCGCTGGGTATCTTCGGTTGACAACGTTCAGCATGAGAACCAGTGGTTATATGTTGGGGCATTTGTGTAAACAAAACAATTCCTCGAACGCCTACTAAGGAAAACCCTAAAGGAAACTATGGATGGCTTCGCTAGAAACGTTAGCGTTCTTTTTTTTCGCCTTCCTGACGGATGATAGAGTACTAATTATATATATTTTCTTGCTAAAACCATAGCTAATGAGAACCAAAAATAGCTTCCATCTTCGTTATGTGAATATTTCCGATGAATTCGTTTTGACAGTGTGGTAGACTGTGTCGAAAATACTGGGAAATATTCCTATTTTTGGTTCTCTCGGATGATTCGATGATTATCCGACCTCTCAGAGAAAGGAATACTGTATGATTACAAAAGCTTCTCTTTGATGTATACCCTATATGTGCACTCATCTGCTCTGCTAATTATGGCTCGATTCTGCCACCGATGCGCTTTTTGCCACTATGCAAGATCACATTTGAGATCACCTAAATAACATTCATCTAGTATTTTGAGTTTACTCCTCCTTTAATGATCCTTTAGGTATGTAGTGCACTGATGGGCTCAGCTAATTACGACTCGATTCTGCCTCCGATGCGCCTTACGCGCCACTACGCTAAGCTGCTAGTGGGATTCTGCCCCAAAGAGGTATGACTAACACGCACTGATTAGTATTTCCGAAAATACGATACATTGGATACATTTGTGGCTATACTAAGAAACCTTTATGGAGATTTTGTCCCAGAGAGGTGAACACGGTTTTCTACAGTTCAATTTACAACTCTCCCATTTGAATGTTCTAGCATTGGTAATGCAATGGGAGAGTTTGAAAAAAAATAGTGTGTGTTTCCTTCTGAATATTCCTCATGCACGCGTTTCAGGCAACTCACGTACGAGGTTGTGAACCAGCACTATTCTTTGTTAGCGCTTATTTACAGTCGAGGGCTTACGATCATCAACGGGTTCGTTTAATACAAAATACAAAATTAATAAAACAGTTGTATTTTTTGGGGAATTTTTTGGGTTTTTTTGGATTCCGGATGAGAGTCAACTTCCGGATGAGAGTGAATAGTACTCTTCCGCAGTTTTATAGCCAAACGTGTTATATTTGTGGAGGGTAGGTAAACAAAGTGAGAGAAGGCCTTTACTTTCATCCGGAAGGTTGCCATCCGACAAATCTCATTAATGTTATATCACCCAAAACCACTGAGAATCCCGCGCGGAAATCCCCTGCGATGGCAAAAATTTTAGCAAACACGCTCACGCTCCATAAATTTGGAGCAAAGGGAAAAACTAGAAAAAATATAACAATTCACAAATCTCTAGTTCAAATACTAAACTTTAAATTTTCGTGAAACACATCCCGATTTACCAATCGAATTCAATTATGTTTCAGACACATTATGAAACCCAATCAATTCCAATCAGATTGAGAGATCAAAACGCGATAGGTTTCATAAGAAATTGAAATATCGACGCTATATTTTTCAATTATTTCAATTTGGGAGGGGTCGACGGATGACTTTTGTGCAACCCCCCTTAATATTTTGCTGGTGAAGTTCTTATACCGAGTGCTGATATTTGGCCAAATATGAAGGGCTCTGGTGCACTTTCCGAAAAATGCCAGCCCTGGTCTCAAAAAAATCGAAAATTTCAAAATTTTGAAAATATATAATATAGTTTTTCCAGGACTATTTTTTGATTAAAATAACGAAAAAACATACTTTGAAAGCGATCAGGTGATAAAGTGTTGTAAACGTTTATTTTCGTGATTTGTTGGCCGTCCTGAAATTTTTTTTATTCCGTGGTCACTTTTTTATTGCATTTTCGGAATCTAGGTGTAAAACTACCCTTTGTCTCCAAATTGCAAGGAAAAAAATGGGTGCGCCCAGAACTTATAGCTCCCAGAAGAAGGAGTGGTCGTCGATCACTCTGGGATGAGTGAATTCACAGTTTGTGAATTGAGATTCATAACGGCTATTCTGCATGTGCAATTATAATTGTATATGATTTGACTCAATTTGAGACCTTAGTGAAGCAGTTACATGACTCAAATCTAAAATTTGAAAGTTTTTGGTTCACGCGTTGTATTAAACTGTATTAATGCTATAATTATGGCTCACATCGATCAAACATGGGTCAAATCAATGTGTAGTGAGTTACTACATTCATTTTGATTAGTTTGCAAATTGAGTACGTGACATATGACACAATAGTCCAACGAAAATGCGATGAGATTCGTAAAAATCCGATTTTTGTCGGATTTTTCGATTTTCGGAGCTGTGTAGAAATCGAATTTCATCTTCAGTCTTACAATAATTCACTCAGAACATCTTGGAATCATCACTGGTTCATTCCCAAGCGATTTGGAGGGTATCCGAGAAAAAATATTTTCTTTCATTTTTCAGGCCTGTGTCAGACCTGTGTCAATTTTTTCGAAAAAAACATAATTTTTCTCGGATACCCTCCAAATCGCTTGAGAATGAATGTGATGATTCCAAGATGTTCTGAGTGAATTATTGTAAGACTGAATAGACGTTTTCAACACTTTATCGGCACCTAATCGCTTTCAAAGTATGTTTTTAGTTATTTTAAACAAAAAAATAGTCCTGGAAAACCTATAATATCTAACTTTTCAAAAATTTGAAATTTTCGATTTTTCTGAGACCGGGGCTGGCATTTTTCGGAAAGTGCACCAGAGCCATCCATGTTGGGCCAAATATCAGCACTCGGTATGGAGCAAAATATTGAGGGGGGTTGCAAAAAAGTCATCCGTAGTTAACGTACGTTTTCTCGTGGAACGTTTCTTAATAGAGTTGGGAATTCTGGTAAACGAACCCACATTTCCCACTTGCTTTCATCACTAGACTAGAGTTCGATATATGATAACATGCTCTCTTCATTTTACACACTCTGTATACCAGTCGAGCTAGCGACGAGAGTGTGTATAGAATTAAGAGGGCGTGGCATCGGTTCTCGAACTATACGCAAGACCGGTTGGAGAATGTGGAAAATGAATAACCGGGACCCGAAATTGAAACTCTATTACTCACGGCGCGATTTTGTACTGGTACGATGCGGTGAACAAGAGTAAATTCCATGCAATTGTCTAATTCTCCCTGTTTCACGCACTCTCTCCCGCTGTCTGAAAGACGAGAGAGAGATAGAGAGAGAGGGAAATTCCATATTTGTCAAAGGAACACTAAGTAGTAGAGTAGGAAAGGAGCGAACACAGAAAGCGAGGGGAGCGACAGGACGGAACGGAGATAACGAATGGGTTGATCGGCATTGGTTTCCATTCATTTAAACGGATTTAGCAAAAGCACCTACTTCCCCCTCAAAGCATGACTTACCGTCATTCTGCTGATATGATCAACGAACATCGCAAATCACAGGTACAAAGTTGGTGTTGAATGCGGGTTCGAACTCCATATTTGAGTTGACCATTTGTGTCTACAAGAACCGCTAAATTGAATTGATGTATCTCTACAATTGTGTACGATAATGAGAAATAGCGCGACAAATACAAGATTCAGAAAATAATGACGGGCTCAAACTCCATTTCGACAACTTCTTTTCACCTCTCATCTCCCTTTTGTACCACCTGGGATTGTTGCGAAATCCACCACTTGTTAGCGATAGGATGATGGGAATGAGGGAAAGGGGCGAGTTTGCTTTCGCAATGTTGGTCACTTTCGATCGCTAGAGGTAGAGATCACTCTGCGTCTTTTTCCTGCGCTAAAGTGCGCAGAACTTGGACACATTCTCTGCACATTGTTCGTGAAACCAGAACAGGTTGTCAGATATCTGGAGAAAGTGGCCCGAATTACGAACTATATAAGCGGGAGCGATAGAAGGTCAGGCACGATCCGCAACAGCGAACATAGAAAGAGGAATGGTCTGAATCTCTCCAAACCACGCGCTCTGTTGTACATCAGAGTGGGCGAGAGAGTGTATGATATCGGGAGAACGAGAACATTACTCCAGAGAAATGCAGAATTTCTCGAGACATGGGAACTTGCGAAATGAATTCCCTTCATTCACAGCGTATCTTGGCTAACAACGATGATTTTCGCAAACTATTCACTCCTTTTGTGTCTGCACAACAACATTATCTGAGGTAGTATGTTCATTAACATCACTAATCTATGGCACAGATATCGCTCTGAGGTGATCGGAAGCAGCCACAGGGGAGTGAAAATGATAGGAGGGAAAAGTGAACAATGAGGAGCGAGATAGTAGTGTGTAAGGAAACCCTCGTTTGTTGTTTGTACTTCCTTGAACAAATCAGTTTGCTGAGCAGTAGATGATGTTTGACATAAATGAAAATGCCACATTTATTCTTGCGCATATCATTAAACTAATTGGATATGCTCTTCCTGTAGCCCTCCACGAGATGCCGAATCTCTTCGGCAGTTGGGTCGTTGCACTCACTGCAAATTCGCTTAATTTTACCGAATATTATTGATTTAGAATCATTTATTAGGACCTATTTCGCTGTTTCACAGCCTTGCCTCCTAACTGTCCACGATCTCAATATACAGAGGGAGTGCGAATGAAGTGGAACAGTATGTACCGAATGATCACCATCGGATGATAACCACAAATAGTTCCCCAGTATACACATGGCACGTTCCCAAGTGAAAAAAGTGTTGTTGGTTATCATACGGAAGGTTATTCTCTAACGGCGATCTTCGGATCTAGTACCACGCCGTATCGGCATTGTAATACACTAATATATACATACTAATTTTTCGAGTGTCAAAAGTAGACAGGATCATGAAATATCTTACCTGTTCTCACAAGTGCACGTTATGAATCTCCTCGACCCGTCACTGTGAGCGCCACACGACATATTGGTGCGCTCAACCTGCGAAAAGAGTTAGCAAGTAAGTTAAGTTTCCAATCACATTCAGATGTTGACACGGGGACTGTTTCACCACAATCTACTGCACAAGGTCGGATGGGAACTATGACATCATGCATCCTTGGATGTATCAAAGGCGTCATTCCGCCATAGTTCGCATCCGACTTATACTGTCTTACCCGATCATGTATGAACCACCCGCCCGGATGAGTACGCTCAGCGACGGTGACTTCATGCATCTTCATGTGCTGAGCGCTCGATGGCTGCGAATTAGAATTTTCAAATGATATCGATATTTTACCTCTCATTTCTGGCATTCCGGTATATCGGAATCGGTCTCCCTTTGTTTCACTTTGGCATTTTGAAATTTGTTTCAATAACCGTTTAACGATTATTGCCCATTGAGCCGGATTTCCTATATATATATCGCACAGTTAATGGCTCCATTCCGAAATATCGGTTATTGTTTACACATCTCTACTAAGAATGAATGGCAAATCAATAATTATTAAATTCACAAAGTGTGCTTGTAGGATAACGATGGAGAGATACAATGGTTAGACTGTCAAAAAAATACACTCACACAGTCTCCGTTTATTGAAAAGATACGAATTTTGTCTCTGGTTATCGATGTCGTGTAATTGGTAGGGCACACAACGTCCAGCTTAAAATCGTACGCGAATTTACCTGATTATGAATGTTTATCAGATTCCAAATCATGTTGAAAAAGTACCAGTCTTTACGTTGAAATTTCCCTCGAACTTCTTGCAGACACGCATTCTGAAATTGTGCACGCTTTCCAAGAAAAATGAGAATCATTGTTCTTACTTCCTGTTCATTTCAAGTTCGGCTAGTTTCTCAGCAAGTTGATCAAAACCTGTGTTATCGGGTGGAGAATTGCAAAATCTGAAAATTATAATCAGTATTAGCAAAGAAATTTATGTATACTCACTTTTCGGTGCAAGAACAGTCCATGTTTTCACCCTTAATCTCGCATCCTGTTTCCGCAAGTGCATGAACATTCTGAAATGGAACATGCTCTTCATATGAGAGGAATCGAGAGAGAGAATCAACCATTTGAGGGGGGTCAGCGGCGGTAGCACCAAGTTTATCCTATCTGGCTGTAATTTCGGCTAGAGGTACTTTGAATGACGCTCTTTCAAACTGCGTCGTCAGAATTTTGATATCTGCCGTCATCGTCGAGATTCAGAAGGCCAAACTTGGTGCTTTCACTTTTTGGAGGTCAAATCGAGCTTACTTAAACGATCATAACATTGTTTAAAATAAAGATAGAAAATCGTTCTTTCTTTAGAAAGAAAGCTGAGAACATGCTCTACAACTTTTCTGTTCACGTAATCATTCCTTGTGTTCATCCTGGTGCGGGGCGGTCGGGAGTACCAAAAGTGGCGTAACTTTGGAAATCGGAAAAACGTTTTGAGTTTTCTTGCTTAAGTTATAGTACATGTATATGTTTCAGTTCTCGCCAAAAATTAGGGAAATCGAAGTATAAACAAAAAAAGGCGTGACCTTTGGTGAGTCGACCTCAAAATGAGTTAAGGGCAAGTGTACTTCTGGATATTCAATTACACTTGCCTGTGCTTAAAATCGTTCAAAAACATCCAAAACAACATTGTAAGTTGTTTCCTCCCATATTTGAAAGCTTTCAATGGTCATAAATTGCCATCTGAACGAAAATTTGAAATTCGGAATTTTCACCCTTTTCAACATGAGAGATGGGCTGGTATATTCTAAATCGATTGTAAATAATGTAGAAATGTCCCTCTAAACTACTGAAAGAAAAGGCGCATCAAAAAACACGATATTTGATCTGAAGGATCCAACGAAAAGCGCAAAACTGCAATTCAAGTAAAAATAGCCATAGGGTAACGAATTAGCGAGAAATGCATATCTCGGTGAGCTAAGCATTTCATCTGTTGAAAGTGAGTCTCTATCTTTTCGTTGAAGCGTGCTACAGAGCTTAGAAGTTGCGAAGAAACGGGCAAGATTCCCCCCAGAGCGCGCTCTCTAACCGTCTGGCGCTCTCGCCGCCTGACCTCCCTCTCCCTCCCCTCTATTTAGCGCTCCCCCAGGAACGTCTCCAGTCGTTTCTGACCAACTTCTGGGCTCTGTGGCACGCTTCAACGAAAAGTTTCAACAGATGAAAAGAGACTCACTTTCAACAGATGAAATGTTTAGCTCATCGAGATCTACATTTCTAGCGAAGAGTCGTTACCCTATGGCTATTTTGACATGAATTGCAGTTTTGCGCTTTTCGTTGGATCCTTCAGATCAAATATCGTGTTTTTTGATGCGCCTTTTCTTTCAGTAGTTTAGAGGGACATTTCTGCATTATTTACAATCGAGTTAGAATATGCCAGCCTTCTCTCATGTTGAAAAGGGTGAAAATACCGAATTTCAAATTTTCGTTCAGATGACAATTTATGACCATTGAAAGATTTCAAATATGGCAGGAAACAACATACAATGTTGTTTTGGATGTTTTTGAACGATTTTAAGCACAGGCAAGTGTAATTGAATATCCAGAAGTACACTTGCACTTAACTCATTTTGAGGTTGACTCACCAAAGGTCACGCCTTTTTTTTTGTTTATACTTCGATTTCCCTAATTTTTGGCGAGAACTGAAACATATACATGTACTATAACTTAAGCAAGAAAACTCAAAACGTTTTTCCGATTTCCAAAGTTACGCCACTTTTGGTACTCCCGACCGCCCCGCACCAGGATGAACACAAGGAATGATTACGTGAACATAAAAGTTGTAGAGCATGTTCTCAGCTTTCTTTCTAAAGAAAGAACGATTTTCTATCTTTATTTTAAACAATGTTATGATCGTTTAAGTAAGCTCGATTTGACCTCCAAAAAGTGAAAGCACCAAGTTTGAACTATCTGAATCTCGACGATGACGGCAGATATCAAAATTCTGACGACGCAGTCTGAAAGAGCGTCATTCAAAGTACCTCTAGCCGAAATTAAAGCCAGATAGGCTAAACTTCGTGCTACCGCCGCGGCGTGGTCGATTCTCTCGCGATTCCCCTCATATGGTATATCACGCCTCTCACCTAAGAATCGATCAAACCTTGGCATTGACCCAAAATTCGAAATTGAGATAAATACATTTCCAGGGTCCACTTGATCCAACTAAGACCAACCTGCACTAAATAGTGCCTGGGATCATGCTTCGCCGAGTTGCTGCACCGGTCGGATCGAGCAGCTCAACTTTGGGGCTTACTTTCTACCCTTCAACAAAATCATACGGAAAACTTTTCTTCTAGTGGTCCGGCTACTTTTTCACGCTCTTTCATCCTATCGAGACCGTTTTTCAATTTTTGATCGTTGAAAGGCTCCACATTCGACGACGAATATCTTGAAAACTGCCTCAAAGTCACCGGATTTTCTTGCACCATCAGATAGAGCTTGACACGAGGATTCGAACAAGTACCTTGTGCTCGCATATCGAGGGGAGCTAAGGGGTGTTTTGCCCCTAAAACGCTTGACGAAGATTTGAAGTGATTTTTAATCAACTAATCGACGTGTAATTCTGACTTCTCTCGAACAAAGAGGGGCAATTGCGCGTTATGTTTCATCTGCTATTTAAATTCATTTGTTAGCCTTTTTCCAAGTATTTTAATGAGACATGAAACATCGGTGACTTTGAGGCAGTTTTCAAGATATTCGTCGTCGAATGTAGACAGTAAGCCCCAAAGTTGAGCTGCTCGATCCGACCGGTGCAGCAACTCGACGAGCACTATTTAGTGCAGGGGGGTCTTAGTTGGTTCAAGTGGACTCTGAAAATGTATTTATCTCAATTTCGAATTTAAGCCCCAAAGTTGAGCTGCTCGATCCGACCGGTGCAGCAACTCGACGAAGAATGATCCCAGGCACTATTTAGTGCAGGGGGGTCTTAGTTGGTTCAAGTGGACTCTGAAAATGTATTTATCTCAATTTCGAATTTTGGCTCAATGCCAAACCAGTGTCATTCTGAGTCGATTCTTACGTGAGAGGCGTGATATTCGTTATTCAACATTAGCTCGCTTTTTTTTAAAATTATGATCAACTTGATCGGTAAATGATAAGACGGTCTATTCATTCTATAGAGCAATTTCATAACCTAGCCGATCAGGTGTTTACCGAAATTCTTGCTCGCAAGTTAACAAGAAACACGTACACATCCGGCAGCAACATTAATTATTCCGTCCAAGCCCTTCAGTACGAAAGTGTGACACGCATTTGTACACTCTGCTTCATAAAGACTGCTAATGATAACTGAAAACACAATATATATTATTGTTTATTAATTTTATACAATTCACCTTCACCCTTCTCCATATGTGCAATGTAACTATGACACTTCAGCTGAACTAGATTCTTCATCGCAAAAGTTCCCTTTTGCTTGAGCGAATTCCTTATTTTCACCATGTCCGGTTTATTGCAGCCACTGAAAATATTGGTTATATACTAACTAAGGATCTTCGAATGAATAGAACAATGCCACTACATTTAGTGCAAACACTAGTATTTTTTCACTAAATTAGAATGCAATTATCTCACTCTAAATAGCAAGTGCAGTGTTCAGAACCATCCAAACGGAAGTAGCAACCATCTTTAGACGGACCTTCTTCGTCCTAAAATTGAGAAATTAAGGACGGTGTTGCATCTTCTCTAGCTAAAACTGCAGGCCGGACTAGATAAATCAACGACGGGATTCATTTCTTCGAAACCAACCCTAATTCAATCATATAGGTTCACGTCATCCGTCAGCAAAACTTACAAAATCTAATCAACTCACTCATCTCAACGAGATGGAATAATTATTTGTATCACCCTCCACAATTTACTGAAGCCCTTCAGTATGGTGTGGGTATACGATAGCGTGCATTTAACTTGTCTGCGATTTAGTAAATCACACCATGGTGCGTGGTGTGGTATACGTTAGCGTGCATTTAACTTTTCTGCGATGTAGTAAATCACACCATGGTGCGTGGTGTGGTATACGGTAGCGTGCATTTCACTTTTCTGCGATTTAGTAAATCACACCATGGTGCGTGGTATGGTATACGGTAGCGTGCATTTAACTTTTCTGCGATTTAGCAAATCACACCATGGTGCGTGCTGTGGTATAGGGTAGCGTGCATTTAACTTTTCTGCGATTTAGGAAATCACACCATGGTGTGCGGGTATACGGTAGTCATAAGTCTGACCCAAGGCTAACTGTTATGGTATACGGTAGTTTGTTAAAGCGTCACCGACATACTGACAGACAGACAAACTGACTCACAGACAGAAGCTACGATATGTTTTCCTATAGGAATTATTCGCCTTCAAAACGGGAATGTAATTTCGCAAGAGTCTAGACAGTTCGCAATTATCGGAACTCGAATGCACTCTTGCACTTCCTGGTATATGCAATTTGCAGTCTGCACTATTTTCTCGATCTCTACTCTGAGTTCGCAGTATGATTTATCTCCGATTATCTAGTTCTAAGTGACCTTCTATGTGAAAGTGATAGAAGGGAAAACGGTGCAGTAGCTTGAGAGGAAGTGTCGAGAAGACTATTCGGGTTAGGGTGGGATCTTAGTTTAGAATAGGGCAGCTCTAAAACATACATTTATCATAATTCAACGATACAATGGCTGAAACGTTCGTGTGGCGTTTTATAGGCATCAACTCATCCTTGCTAATCGTTGGTTACATAGTCAGCAATAAATTCGCCGTCGACAATCGTTAAGTTCATCGTTCGATTCCCATTCCCTACGAAGATGGGAATCCGCTCCTCCCATGTCGTAGTTATCGAATGTGTCGAGCCGCAAACTGCAATGTGTTTACCTTGGAAGAAATACAGAAATACAAATTAATAATAATTATAATAATTTATCTACGCCCGAGGTGCGACGAAACAGTAAGGTACATGAGTGATCAAATAGCAAGGAAATGGGAATTGACTCTCAGTAATTATTCAGTGTGAGAGAGTATGGCGATTAAGGGGTGGTTCAGTAATCGGCGCTTGAATACTCGTATGTTGGGGGCGGTTCGAATTTCTTCAGGGAGTTGGGAATACCATCTGGATGTTCTAACAGGAAAGGAATGAAATCTAGAAGTGCTAGTGGTCAGTTCGATATTGATACCAAATGTTGATGTTCGATCTCGCTGGTCTCGTTGAGGTTTGTATACATAGAATGACGAACGGGGAATAATAGTGGATCCAGTCATAATCATATGAGTCATACACCTATGACTCTCCTCTCAGTAAGCGGGCGCAGGCCAAGAAGTTTCAAACGATCAGGGTAGGAGGGTAGAGAAAGAGGATAGAAAGGAGAGGGGAAGCAACGATAAAAGACTTGACGGGTGAAAATATGTTGAACTTTCTCAAGAGTTTCAATGTCAGATAAGTAATGAGGATTCCAAAAAGGAGAAGCAAAGTCAAGGAGGGGAAGGACATACGCTTTGTAACTACGAAGAAGGATGGTGGGGCAGTTGAATGGGAGGGCTTTGAGAAGCAGGAATAACTTAGAGGTGGCTTTCTGAGCACGGTTTCTAATAGAGCAAGAATTCTTGAGGTCAGAGCGGACTTGAACACCTATTGGGGTGTCCGGAAAGTTCGTATATTTTTTTGTTTTTATTTTTTATTCAATGCTTTACAATTCTCAGTGACCAATGTATGCCCCCTTCTTTCTCACTACCTCCCTCCAGCGATTGGGCAGGGTCTCGATTCCTCTCTTCCAGAATGCGGGTTTCTTCGAGACCGCCCAGTTCACGAAAGCCCTCACAACTTCATCTCGATTCTTGAACTTCTTTCCTTTGCAGAAGTCAGAGAGAGAGCGGAAGCAGTGGTAGTCGCATGGGGAGAGATCCGGGGAATACGGTGGATGGTGAATCCTCTCGATCTTCAGCTCGTCCATTTTCTTCTGGGTCATCTTCGCTCGATGTGGGCGAGCATTGTCCATCAGAAGAAGAATTTTGCCCTGGTTCAGGAGTCTGGGAGGGACTCTGATCGCGACATCTTCCAGTTGTTCAGAGAAGAGGTCGGCATTGATGCTGGTTCCAGGGGCGAGGATCTCCCAGTAGATGACACCGAGCACTGAGAAGAAGAAGCAGAGGAGTTCCTTCTTTCCGTGCTCTTCCTTCTTCGGGACGGGCGTGGGCTTCTCATCTGCATCCACCCATTGCAGTCTCCTCACAGGGTTATCGTACGTGATGCTTAATTAAGCGAGTAACGTGGCTTGGATATGAAAGAGAGGGAGGTCGAGGAGTACGGTAGGGGACAAAGAGGTCAATAGCTGAATGAATTGTAGAAGAGAAATGGTTATACACGGAATCGATATCAGGACAGTCACGAAATAAGGATAACCAGTCAATAGATAGAAGGTGGTTGGACAGAGCTGGATAATCGACACGAGAGAAGTCTCGAATTAAGGGAGGTTGAGGTGGGGATTGAGGAGACGAGAGGGAGAATGAAATACCAGAATGGTCGCATGAAGGGAAGGGAGGAATAGCGGAAATGGCCGATACTACGGTGGGATCGTTACCTAAGACCCAATCGATACATCTAACGCCGCGCGTTGGAAACATGTGAAGATGAGAGAGATTTGCAGATATAATGAAATCACGAAATGTACGATCAGCGGGAGTAGGAATGGTACAAAGGGAATCTGAGTTAAAATCACCGGAAATAATGATGGGGTGTGGAGACGATGCATGGATGTCTGATAAGCAATTAATGAGGGAGTCGGTCTTGGAAATGGAATAGCTTGGAGGACGATAGACTAGACATAATCTAATGTATGCACTCGAGTGGAAAAGGTCGATACAGGTAATCTCGTGTTCGGTGGAGGGAAGGGATACTGTGGAGAAAGAGAGGCAATCACGAAGAATGATGCAGGTTCCGCCACCACGGGAGGATCGATCAGAGCGAATAATGGTGTACGGTAGAGATCCGATAATGAGAGATGGTGGGGTCTTGCTTGATAGCCATGTCTCAGTTAGGAATACGATATCAGGTTGGGTTGCCATGAGGAATGAGCGGAAAGCATCGAGCTTATTAACGACTGAACGGATATTGAAATAGTGGCATGATAAGGAGGCCATCGCTGGCTCGGGCTGAGCTAGTTTAAAGGAGGGGCGACTGAGTTGGGAGTAGGTGATGGGTGTAGTGGGAGCAGAATCGAGGAGGGAAGGCATTTTGGGGAAGAGGGACTGAGTGGTGGCGGAGGGAACGAGAGTGGGATGGGCGGAAGTGCGAGACTTATTGAAATTGAATAGAACGAATTACGCCTCTGTTCACTTTTGACTGGCAGTGCTACGAAATGTGTTGGTTACATTTGAGCAAAAGCAAAATTAGTCGCACCGTTGATAGATAACCAGTCGACACCATCCGATATTCCCTTGGCTATCAAACCGTTGTCAGTGCTCCCTTGCACGCATTTATCCTGGCTTATACCGATACAAGCTTTATCACACGCGTTACTGGATACAACATCATCGGCATGTGTGGATATCTGAAAGTGGAAGAATGACGACAAGTCGAAATGTTTTATCGCGCTCAGCTTGCTCACATTTCGTTGCAGCGTTGGCAGGGAGACGCTCAAATTCGAGAACAATACAGTTGTGTAAAATCCACAGCGAGGGCCTGAACATTGCGATTGCGATCGTGCAACTTGTTTATGTATCGAGCAAGTTATGATCTTCGGATTTTGGGTATTCGTAATTTCATTACTGACCATCTTATTTGTTTGAGAATGTATAGACTAATGCGAGCGCTTACCTTACTAGGTTTTATGCTAACCTTCGTAGATCCAGGCAGTTGATTTGTCCCAGAATGCCCGATAGTCGATGAGTCGCAAGCAATCCGGCTCGTCATCAGGAACACTAATTCTGAAATGGACACCAGGCCGGATGAGAACTATGACGTTACTCCGCATTTTATATCAACGGCGGCATCACGTCATAGCTTTCATCCGAAAAGTGTACAGTTCTGCAGTAATTTAGCAAAATACATTCGGTTATCATCATAAAGGGCATCTGACGGTGATCATCTGAATTACTGCGCTACCACAAATAGTTCCGTCTGAATGCAGCACGAACATGTCCATATTGTAGCAACTGCGCAGGCAGGCGACTTGCTCAGACAGTCTCGAGTGTGAAAGTCTCACTGATAGGAGCACAGGTGGTGCTTGGAAGGAGCTATAAGAGGTTATTACACACCGTTTTAAGGAAAATGCTAGAGTTTCCCATTTTAGGCCTAGGTTCGGATATGCTCCAAGTGCACTCCGAAAATACAAAAAAATATTAACCAAAGAGGAGAATAAACAATTAAAGTCACGAATATTTCTCACCGAAACAGTAGCAACTAGGATAGCTAAGATATATTCCATCCTCGTGTGTAGAAAGGCCATTTAGACTGGCCAGACGTGGCTCTGAAGTAATCATCAGAAACACATCTGTCTCGTTTTACTTATTTCTTTATTTTGGTAAACTATTTCCTGGGCGATTGATATCTCAATTATAGCATGCCAATCAATGAAAATACATATTTTTATTATACATGCAATTAATTAGATATGCGCTTCCGATAGTCATCGACCAGATGTCTGATCTCTTCGACGTTTGGATCGTTGCATTCACTGAAATGGGGTTTCAGAAATTTAGAGGTACTGAATGGATTCGATATTATTGCGATTCGATATTATTATTAGTATTATTTAACACGCTCTTGTCGGTTAGATATTACGCATGAAACACGAAGATTAGTACAATTCTGAAGATTCGATTGCCGGGTCACTCTTACCTGTTCTCGCAAGTGCACGTTAGGAACCTCCTTGATCCATCACTGCGAGCGCCGCAGGACATGTTGGTACGCTCGATCTGTGAACAGTGAATAGGATGATTTGGGTGAGTATGAATCACATTATAGTACTGTTAATATGTATGTGAACAATGAATACTAAGTGGAAAGAACGAATGGAGCACATTATGCACGTTTAGTACAATTTTGTAATTCTAATTTACAATTGTTTTATTTATTTATTCGCTTAATTCTCACCCGATCGTGTCTGAACCACCCGCCTGGGTGAGTCTTCTCGACGACGGTAACTTGGTGCATTTTCATGTGATCAGGGCTTGAGGACTAAAAAATAAATCGTGTATGGAAGTATTCGCAATGTTGCACTTATAAAAACAATTAGTTGAACAAATGATAACTCGAAATACTCACACAGTCTCCGGTGATGGAGTATGTCCGACTATTGTCGTATGTGAGTAATCAACTAAAAATGTGCTACTATGGTGAACAGCGTAATTCGGATAACTTCTGGATGAGTATCGATAATACTCTTCCGCAGTTTTATCCCAGAATGCATGTTGGGAGGGTACTTAAGGTGAGAATTCTGGACATGGCCATCTAGCATAGTGCCATCAATGTTAACAATCTCACGAAAACCTGACGCATCCAAGTGTTATGGTGTAGTTATCTTCTCTGCCCTCCGCAAATGTATGGCATGACCGATCGCAATTCATTTCTACTAGTGCCGTGTGATTATCTTCCTGAATTCGAAATATTGACTAGTAAGCAATCTCATGCCACTCTGTGTGCATGTTTTTCTTTCCAATCGAACATGTATGCGCCTCACTCATTCACTAACTTACCGTTCCCCTCAATGTAATATCCTGTTTGTAGCACATAACACATTGTGATCTGAATCGTTAATGTTTTGTAAAGATTATTTGTAAATAGCATTTATTTTACTCACATGCAAAATGTGCAAAGCACCAGAATAACTAGGAATCTGAAATATGGTTCGCTAAACACATCAAGAAATGCGAACTTACAACTGCATTTCCGGAAAGGATGAAGTGGAAATGTGCATTTTTACGCGGACCCGGAGCTTTTTTATCCGTAACTAACACCATTCGCGGAAATTGCATTGATTTATGTGATTTTTAAACATATTTTTCAACGCTTCGTTGTTTGAATTCAGTGCATTTTTCTTGCAAGAACTAATGCAATTACTACATTTTTAGATTCTCTTACTCAACTTTCCTACGTTTCTCAACGTCGGTTATAGGGAAGTACGATCTTTCGGAAGCATCTATAATCCCTCAAATTTCCAATTGGCTATATAAAGAAAAAATTCCTCCTTGTATGGCTTGAACCAATTCCCCATGCGCAAGATGTAGACGCAAGATGTTCCTCCATGCTTGGCTTCTCCAACTTTCTGTTCTCATTTCCCAATAACTACATTTCTGCGCTTCCCTAGCTGACTACTTCGGAGGGCGGAAGGGAGTGTCGAAAGAGAGAGCGTTGTCATCGCTACTCGCATGTACTCTGCTCTTTCATTTCTTCCTCTGTCCAATCTGCAAAACGCGACGAAACACGTTTAACTTCCCAGAATCACTGCTTATTTCATCACTCGCCTACCTTCGTAGTCTCTATAAGCAGGGAATATTTTCGAAGCGTTTTCGAAAGTACGCTGAATCGTTTCTCAAAAGTACACTTTCACTTCCTCCTCTTCCCACTTTGCACTCTGGGCTCTTTCTCGCTGTCAACTCTGATTAAGCTGATTTCTCTCCGCCTATCATTTTCTCTCTCTCCCTCTCTGAGGAACGTCATTTCCCTGATTTTCATCGACATTCCTCAATTTCGATTGGCATGATCGTGTTCACTGTGCTCACAGGAGTTTTTTATGCAACTCGTGTACAGTTATATTCAAAAATTTCCAGTTATGCTCATGTATACTTTCATGTAATTTTTCAAATCGCGCGTCTACATTTTGGCTTATCTGACTCTATACTCCACATCCGCTATATCTCCACATCTCGCTGTCTCTCTACCTTGGTCCGGGGGAAGGAGTTTCCTTGGATTTCGAAAGTGCGCTTTCATCGAGAATTGAACATGAGCTACTCTCCTTTTCACCTCCATTCGCACTACGATCGCATATTTATACCATCATTTGCATTCATGAACATTGCGAGCTGATTGGCAAGCAAATTGAATTGACCTTTGGAATTGACCCACCTATATTTAATTATGTTCAATTGTAATCGTATTCTCTAGTGAAGTGAGATCGCCGCTCCCATTGCGTAATTGATTAGCAAAGATTTTAAGAGAAAATACTTCTCAAACACAGAGGAAGTTAAAGAGTGAATACAGCGAATTAGTCTCTAAATCTGTGCACCTCACCAGATGAGTCGACCTTTGCCGTATTTCACTAGAGCGTACACTGCGATTATAAACTATTCAATGATCATTGATCCATCATACCTTGCCCATATGTATGATTACCATTATACCAGTGAAATATGCCGCAATCGCCAATCGGAATCTCAAGATCGTCTTCGATTGAGGGACATCAATTAACTCAGGTTGGTTTCAAGTCATGCAACTCTAATTAATTTGGACCAAAAATAACCGAAACTCAGTTTTACACATGTTTCCGATACATTTCCCAATCTTACCCATTTCAGACTGTTGAACAGCTTGATCATGATCATTTATCGGAGGTATGGCATCGCCTGTATTTGTTCTCTGAACTATATTTTCTCAGGATCGTGATTATCAGCTTGAACATGTCCAGAACATCGACTCTACGTCAGCAAATTCTCCCGAGGTACATATACCACAACATCAAACTATATTTTGATATTTTTTTCTCAGCCCAACGTCGTTTCGAGTGAACCAACCAACGACACGAAAGCAGATAATAGTTCAAAGGTAATCGTGTAATTTTAACAACAAGTTAGAAATCCCGAGATTTTGCCGTTTTTTACCAGATCGCAACATTTTTTTTTCGGTTGCGAAATTGTAGATAAACTACTTTTCATTTATCTCACAAATAATTAACACATTATTGTGTTTAGAAGGGCACATATTTGAACGGTGAATCTCATCTTCCACCGACAATTTCCTCTGACAATGCCTCTTCCTTTTTCCTTTTCAGACTTGTTACAATGGAACTGGTCATGGTTGCATCCAAACCGGACTTGATTACCTGCTCAATTTGATGTGGCCCCTTCACGAACCCGGTAGCAAGGAGATGCGTGAAAAATGCTTTCGGCTCATATGCATGATCAAATCCCATCCTCGATGAGGCTTTTCTGAAGACGGCTTTTCCCGACCAATCCTTCGATAGATTTGAGTCGTTGTGGAAGTACATAATGGAGCAGCAGAATCATAGACCATCTGAGGCAAAGAATAGGATCGATTCGTTCGATAAGATCATTACTCGGATTATTGAATCCCTCGAAAGGAAAGAAGACGGTCAACATAACCTGCAAGGACTCAAAATGCTCTTCGACCGAGAACCAAACAAATATCACAACGAAAACGTGAACAAGCTCAGCGATGATCAAAGAGTAAGTTGACGTACATTGACATTGGTTCGAATTGCTAGGCCTCTTAGGCTTGCATCATAAGTCTTAATCAACTGCCAAATGAAATACATGCAATCCTAGCAATACTTATATATTATAAGTTATAATTTCAGGGAGTATTTGACATGGTAACCGAGCGTATTCAAAGGAAGGATCAAGATCCGAAGGTAGCCGGTTATTACAAAGTACATGTTGAACAAAAGTAATCATTGGTGTGCTCAGGTGGACGCGCTACGTATTTTTGTACCTGGCACGGCTGGCACGGGCAAGAGTTTTCTCATCAACACTCTTGCTGATGAGATCGTGTCCAAATTCGGAGGAGATTCGGTGATCATCGCAGCGCCGACTGGATTCGCTGCGGTGCCGTTGAAGGGTTAGTCCAATGGCTTTTGCATAAGTTATCGGAAGATAGTAGCTATGAACAGAAGATCTAATGTGACAATTCCTGTGCTTCATTTTGGCCAGAATTCGCGTGAATTTCGCTGCAAGCACTCTGCTGGATACTCGGCAGATTAGATATTTCGATCTTTACAATGAGAAATTACACTCCATGGTTTTCTTGACAAGATAGTGAATCCTCAGTTCTTTCAAATAATTGTTCATGTATTTTGGAATTCTCACTTTTATTAGGGGTATCATAAGTCTAATGGAACACGGGTTCAACTCTTGCGGAACGACTAGTAATGAAGAGAATAATTTCATTATAGGAGCTATGTGTCATTCAGTATTCCATATCGGTGTTGGAAAGTGGATAGCGACACTCTCTGGAGCAAAGCTGGCAGAGATGCGGGATCTTTTCAAGAATGTGAAGCTTATAATCCTAGATGAAATATCGATGTTATCTAATGTGATGCTTGCCAAAAAAGATTGCCGACTAAAGGTAAGTTATCACAGGTATCAGGAGTCAGTGAAGGAAGCCGCGAACAATTTTTTTCAAACCCATTCAAAATCGACCATACTATGGTGGGATGATATACTAATGAGAATATTTCGAACGAGTAGGACTATTTGCCCCAGAGCCGTCTTTTAGGAAATTTCCGGTTTTACAGCCGGATTTACTGTATTTCAGCTCCCAGATGAGCTACAGAGATGGCGTTGAGCTCAAAATGTGCGGAAAATTATTTCCTGAAACTTTTATGTTGAAAGGGAAGCTTGAAAAACTGCCGTTAAGAATGTAGAGCTGGAAAAGCGGCATCGGAACATAAAAATAAATATTTTCACCGTGACAGAAGTCGAGGCCATGGAATTTTATTGCATATTTTTGAACTTGATGAGTCCTAATACATAATAAAAATATAAAAGTGGAAATCGATTGATACATTTTTTTGATATTTCACATTCAATATTGATCAGTGGCTATTTCGCACAAGGAAATTGCTCGTTCTCTTTTCCCACTTATTCAAAGCACATGAATGCAACAAAAATGAGAGTTGCTAGGCCAGATAAGTTATATTGTGCTCCAAGATCAAAGTTTTATTGATATCTAAAGAATCGTATTTCAGCTCCTCCAAAAATCCCAAGTTTGCTTATCAATAATTCAAGAATCTCAAAAGAGTAGATGCTGATTCAATATACATGTGTAATAGGTATCTCCATAAGTAAAAATTTTTACAAATAGGCTACGCAAATCATACATAAGGAATAGATATTGTTGTTAGAAAATGGAAAAATCGGACGTGACTTATGTGAAAATAATTATTTGTGAGCTTAGTTTTGTTGCAATAGATAATCTTTGTAGGTCAATAATTAAATCTGAAGAATATAATTCAGAAGCCATTGCGGAACGCGTGAATTTTATCAATTCTAAAAAAATCACAAATTTCAACAGTGAATATTTTGAAATTTGTGTACTCATTTAAACTGTCAGTACTTCGATGCTATGCGATTACACTCCCTTACATATAACTATTGACCTACAAAGATTATGAATTGTAACAAAAACTAAGCTCAAAAATAATTATTTTCACATAAGTCACTTCCGATTTTTCCATTTTCTAACAACAATATCGGTACAGTACATTATGTATGATTTGCGTGGCCAATTTTTAAAAATTTTTACTTATCGTGATACGTATTACAACATGTATGTTGAATCAGCATCCTTTTTAGATTATTGAATTATTGATACGCAAACTTTTGATTTTTGGAGGAGCTGAAATACAATTTTTTAGATATCAATAAAACTTCGATCTTGGAGTACAATATAACTTATCTGCCCTAGCAACTCTAATTTTTGTTGCATTCATGTGCTTTGAATAAGCGGGAAAAGAGAACTAGCAATTTCCTTGTGCGAAATAGCCACTGATCAACATTGAATGTGAAATATCAAAAAACATGTATTAATCGCTTTTATATTTTTATTATGTATAAGGAGTCATCAAGTTCAAAAATACAATAAATATACAATAAAATTCCATGGCCTCGAATTCTGTCATGGTGAAAATATTTATTTTTATGTTACGATTCCGCTTTTCCAGCTCTAATTTCTTAACGGCAGCTTTTCAATCTTCCCTTTCAACATAAAAATTTCAGGAAATAATTTTCCGCACATTTTGAGCTCAACGCCATCTCTGTAGCTCATCTGGGAGCTGAAATACAGTAAATCCGGCTGTAAAACCTGAAGTTTCCTAAAATACGGCTCTGGGGCAAATGGTCCTACTCGTTCGAAATCTTCTCACTAGTATATCATCCCACCATAGTATGGTCGATTTTGAATGGGTTTGAAAAAATTGTTCGCGATGGTGATGTTTTTGCTTCATCGACTCGTGATACATGTGTTATAGTATTAGGTTGGTCATAAAGTTTTGTCCGATTTCCGACACCAACTTTGAGTTCGTATCATTTGTTTGGCTCACATATAGTCATGATGTCGATATATGAGCCTGTTTGCCTAAGAATCGGGCAGATCCGAATGGATTCGGCACAGCCAAAAAATGTCGATTCTCTAAAATTTCGTGTTTTGGGGTAATCGAATGTGCTGAAGACGATGGGCACACTCCTTTTGCCCCCAGAGCCTTCGTCGGCTCCAGACGGCGTCACGTCGAAAACAGTTTTCGCGTATATCGCCTCTCCGGAAAGTGCTAAAATTACGCGAGTGAGGTGTCTGGGGTAGAATTCGATGCTGATTACGGATATCTACTTCATTTTTCATGAATTATTGAAATAAATTTTAAAAATTCAACTTTTTTCTAAGTCCAAAACGTGCTTAGCGAGTTACATGGTTGGATTCGCCGTGGCGAGAGGATTCAGAATCTCTATTTTCGTCCATTTTCGCGCCGGGAAATTGAAAATTGAAAGCTTTTAGTGAGCCGAAATCTGGAAAAAACTGGAGAAACGACACTTACTCTCCCCTCTCCCTCCTCGATTTCCCCTCTGGCAGTTTATGACCCCCTTCCCATCTCTCGCGTATCCCTTGTCTCGCCATTTTCTCGTCGTTTTCCCCAGAGTTCGTGCACAAAAAGCTTTCAATTTTCGGTTTCCCGGCGCCAAAATGGACGAAAATGGAGATTCTTACCTTTGCTCGATTCTTACGCAAACGCCCTCATATAGGGACATGTTCGGCTTTTTGAATATTATCGTTGAAATGGGGCATGTATCTCTACTGTGCGAGAAATATAGGCCTGCGTAACTTTGAATTTTTCACAAAAAATAAGATTTTCCTTAAAGTTGCTGTACTTCGCAGAGAAATTTTTCGATGGAGGCTCACAAAGTTGATCATAAAGGACTAGTCGTGCACTACCTAGTAGCAAAAAGAGAGCTGCTGAATTCGTTATCTGCTTCGTGCAGGTCAATGAATCATGGACATTTAGAAAAATCAGAGTTCTTTCGAATAAATGACCTGTTTCGAGGATTGACGAGACGGACACCTACCTATGGGCGCTATCATCAATACTTTAGGGTTCTATATTACATACATATTTAAGAGCCCACTTGGCTTTCTCGTCTAAAAAAGTGATTGTCTGCCAATTATTTTCCGATATAAATGCCGATATACCTAACATGGGGGGTCTTCGGACACGGATCACCCTAGAAAAAGTAGCGACCCCCATAATATTCCAAATTTATGAGGGATAGGGTATGGGTTGTTCAATAATTTGAGCACGAAATTACCGCTCCTCAAACCACCGGGCTAGCACAAAAACGCCAAAAGTATGTATTTTTATGTTCAAATTTGGACACCTAAAATCAGAAGTACCCTGTTCATGAATGAAGAGCCCCATATTCTCCCAAAGGGAATTGTGACTTGTACTGGAAAGGTAGTTCACAATCATAAATAATTGGAATCTTAATAACTGTCGGTATAGATATAGTACTCCAAAATTTATCTTGGCAAGTGTCATGAAACCCCAAACTCGGATTACGCGTCTATCTCTAATGGGCCCTTCGAGGCTGACCAGTATCAATATTACCGATGCGACATGTGACCATTGTGCTTTACTACTGTGGCAAAGATTGGGTCATATCTCTGTTGTAAATGAAATTCTGATCCTTCAAAAAGTCAGGGTGTAGGTCGCTCACATGAAGTTTGGGACATGGCTGTATTCGTTTCCTTTGGCGGACAGATTTATGATAGTGTGCACTGAAGAGAGTTTAGACGCCCCTATATACCACTAAAAGACCTAAGTTGATTGGGCAAAAACGAACGAAGGGAGATGCCAAAATGCATATTGGTTAAAATCGGATAAAACTTTATGACCAACCTGATAGGTTTGTTGCACTGAAAACATAACTTTTTTTCAGCAAATTTGTGCATCCAGAGAACTATTTGGAGGGAAACATATTATGACATTGATTTGTTGTAACTTTCGCCGGTTAAGGGGAAGATGATTTATGAGAAAGTTGAGGTATTGGGAAAACTTAATATGTTAATTGTTGATTATTATATTGTAGGAAACCTGGTCCGGATCATTAAATATATTTGACCAATTCGAATACAATGAACTGAAGACAAATATGCGGCAAAAGCAAGGCTCATTCATTGACATGATGCTAAGAGCCCGCATCGGAGCACTAACTGAACAAGATATCGAGTCCATCGAATCGAGGTAAACGACTGTTACACAATAATTATATGATTAACGAATCATGTTTGCATGTAATTCAATATTTGATTAGGGTATTGACACCGATTATAAGATGATGTGATTCAATCTCTCTTCTCTACAGGTACTCCGGCGAATGTTCAGACACCCATAGTGAACGCGAAGTACAGCTCACTCACCCAACCATAAAGTACTTTGCGCGAAGTTGCACAGACTCATCTCATGCTATTCACATACGCGCGAAGTTGATTGAAAGCGGATGATAGCGCATGGTTGATTTATGCTCACTTGCTCTACTTAGCTACCGCATATTTGAGCAATTTCGCTACAGTTTACCACTGAGAGATCTGAATTTTTGTGGTGTGACTCCCTCGCATTCATTCCCCGCATTCATTTTACAAGAAGACTAATTTTGATAAAAATATACAATTTAAGGCTAATCAATCCTGCAAGCGGAGAGACTGAAGTCACGATGGAGCGAGCTGCTACTTTTTTCCTGCACAAGCAGGCATCGGATCCCACCGTGATGGCGCTATTCTACACGAACGAAGAAGTCGACACCTTCAACAATCTAATAATGGAGAACATGACTTCGGAGGACATCCCTGAAGAAACTTGCTCAAAGTCGAAGTGTCCAAATATTTTGCTAGAGGAAGATTACGCCGACGACAAATCACTGGATACAATGCTGAAAGTTGCCATTGGTGGTAATACAATTATTTAAATAATATATTTAATTGCATTATAAATCACTAAATTCCTGATAAGAACTAAAAATGTATGTTTCTTCAAATCCTGAGATTTACTTACCAGATGGGGATGGGGAGAAGTTACAGTCTCGAGTTCAAGATGCGAGTGTATATTATTAGTCGAACAAACGAACGCTTAAACGCCCCAGGACGAATTATGCTTCGCAGAAACATGAACCTGGAGAAAGGTCTTGTAAATGGAGCTACCGGGAAACTCGAGCGAATCAACAAGAACAACGCTGGCAACGTCACCTCACTCGAAATCATGTTCGATGGACATGCGAGAACTGAAAAAATTGAAAGAGTAAGCTCAATTGTTGACCATATCCTCATAGTGTATGATAATAATGAAAAGTATATTTCATATCTTTATCATGTTTCCATATTTCCATTTCCGATATTTCCAAAGATGTTCTTAAATATTAACAGTGATTGGAGCGAAAATTGCAGATTAACTGCGAAGGAAGTCGCCAATTCCCAGTCAAAATGGCCTTCGCTGCTACTGTGCATAAGTGCCAAGGAATGACTCTGAAGAACGCCATTATTTCCACGAAAAACTTCAATGTACCCGGACTAGGATTTGTAGCGCTGAGCAGAGTGACAACGAGAAAAGGTGGGCGAAAACTAAGCTCCATGGAATTACCGTACACGACAATAATCTATTTTTGCACTAAGGGGGGTTACATTTAACATTTAACATTAGTTGGCATTTAGGTTAGGTTTTCACCAGATTTTTTTCAGTAGATTTTCATTAAGGATTGCATATGATGGACTGGTATCCGGAGAAAATAAAGTGCTGCAAAACGAAACTTCAAAAGTACAACGAGCTGCGCAAGTCGATTCTCCGCGACCCGTTGCCTATTCCGAACGACGAACGACATGTTGAACTGATGTCGGAGAACATCAACAAGGAGTATTCTTCTTCCAGGTAGGTTCACAATCGCAAAACAATTAATCGTATGTATTAGCAAGATTTAGAATTTGCAGCGCCTTTGAACAATTAGAGAAACAACTAGATGTCACGACAGAGTTATCGGACAATATTCCATGGAAAACAAGTGAATTACAAGGATATGAACAGAGGAAAAATATTTTTGTTGACGAATTGTTAATGGTGAGTGTATTTAAATTTGTAGTTGTTGCTTCTATTTAAAAAAAAAAATTGGATACCAACATTTCAAAGAAATTTGTAAAATCGGTGAACGTTTCGTCTTTCAATTAGTAGCTCATCATTTCAGGCCGCCACTGTACTTGAAGCCTGCGTGAAGATGCATAATGCAATCGACGAAGAAAGCGAAGGCGATGACGAGGTTTGTGATGAGCAACTAATGAAGATCAAAGATCAAATGTTAAAGATTAAAGCTTTTCAGGAGGCCTACGCCTTCGATAACGAGGCTAAAACGCAATGCTTCGCCAATGCAGCAGTCAACATGGTGCTCTCGCTAAAGCCTCTGGTCCAAGAGTTCTCAGATCACGGAACCGCCAACGATGTCGTGGAGCTCCTATTGGAGGCATCCCAGAGAACTTTATCTAGCCGGTTTGCGCCTCAGCGCCTGCGCCACCTCTTCCCTGCATTCGAAGTGGGACAGCAAGACCCTTCTGAGTTCCTCCTTGCGATAATATCCAGAATGGATACGAATATAAAGGTTAGTTATGAAATATTTGTCGAATCAACATATTTTACATATGAGGCCGTTTGCCTAAGAATCGAGCAAGTGTCGGCACAAGCCAAAAATGTCAATTCTCTCTAACTTTGTGTTTTGGGGTTATCGACGGTGCTGAAAACGATAGACATATCCATTTTGTTCTTGGAGCCTCCGTTGGCTCCAGACGGCGTCACGTTGAAAACTCGTTTTTACGCATATCTGACCTCTCCGTGGTGCTAATTTTACGCGACAAAGGTTCCCGGGGTAGAATTTGATGGCGATCACTCCTATATATTTCATATTTCATGAATTATTAAAATTATTTTTAAAGATTCAACTTTTCGCGTTGGCAAAAGTAAGTTGGGAGACCTACATCAAAAGAACCGGCTTTGAAGAGAGGATTAAGAATCTGTTTTTACAGCCAATTTCGTTCACGGCTATGAAAGATTGGAGTGAAATAGTGAGCCCAGATCGGCAGGAGAGGAGAGCGAGTGTGTGTATGAGAGAGAGCGAGGAGGGGGTTGTGAACTGCCAGGGGGAGGGACTGGGGAGAGATGAGTGGACGCATCGCATTTCGTCAAACTGGACTCACTATTTCACTCCAATCTTGCAAAGCCGTGAACGAAATTGGCTGTAAACACATATTCTTAATCCTCTCTTCAAAGCCGGTTCTTTTGATGTAGGTCTCCCAATTTACTTTTGCCAACGCGAAAAGT
The DNA here is from genome assembly GCA_036245805.1 of Pristionchus mayeri. Classification (NCBI taxonomy): domain Eukaryota; kingdom Metazoa; phylum Nematoda; class Chromadorea; order Rhabditida; family Neodiplogasteridae; genus Pristionchus; species Pristionchus mayeri. Next base: position 11,641,617 of record BTRK01000003.1, on the reverse strand, counting down.
TGAATTTTTAAAAATAATTTTAATAATCTATGAAAAATGAAATATATAGGAGTGATCGCCATCAAATTCTACCCCGGGAACCTTTGTCGCGTAAAATTAGCACCACGGAGAGGTCAGATATGCGTAAAAACGAGTTTTCAACGTGACGCCGTCTGGAGCCAACGGAGGCTCCAAGAACAAAATGGATATGTCTATCGTTTTCAGCACCGTCCATAACCCCAAAACACAAAGTTAGAGAGAATTGAGATTTTTTGCCTGTGCCAGAAACACTCAGATCTGCTCGATTCTTAGGCAAACGGCCTCATATATTTGGCATATATTATAGAAATTAACACATTTCAGAAACATTTTGAGTTCGAGGTTGAGTACGCCAAATGCAAACGCTGTGGATTTTCGAATAAGAAGAAGATGAGAGCTTCATGTGATCGATATTCGGTATTATTTTTCGATTAAAACAACCCCTCGACGATTTGTAAGTTCAATTAAATATGTGTTGTGCAATGAGTATTTGCAACAAAACGTTACTTTAGTTACAATTCGCCCGGAAAGACGAGCTTCCGTGGACGATCGAACAGCATGTTGAAGCTGCTCGACTCAGGGAATTTAATCAATATTTTCACCCCGCAAGCTGCCAGAAACGAACAGCGGACGATATTCAATTCAAAGTAGTTGCTAAAAGGGTCAGTTGAATCAGCTACAAATTTGCTAAGCCGAAATTTGTCCAAACATTCTAGATGCCTCGCTATTTGCTCGTTGTTCCTCAGATGTGCGAACCCGCTGCGGACACATCAGGAATTCTCCAATTTCGAGAATTTAAACTAAATGGCATTTCCGCTAATAATACTACTAACAAAACAGAAATATACGGTAATATTCGAATTTTGAAAAGAGAACACAACATTTATTCAGGAAAGCATTACAAACTGAGCGGTGGAATACATTATTCCTCAACCGGCGGAGGAAGGAGCAGACATGTTGTTTCGTGGAGAAAAATGCCGAAAGGGTGGTCCGTTGCAGACGACTTATCGGTTTTTAGGAAAACGAGTCGTCCGCTTAAATTTGTCGGCTTCCGAGTTTTGGTTTTCGAAGAGCTTTAAATTATGTTAAGTTATGTTGCAAATTATTTTCCATATTGCGTTAAGCAACCTTTTGTCCGTTTGTTGGTCGCTATTTCGTTTCTATGTCATATATTTTCTTACATCAGGAATATTCTAGGAATTTGAGAACTCATTTGTAATTTTTCACCAAATGTCATCCTTTTAAGTGTTTTAAAAATGTTATCAGGCTTACTCATTTGTTTTCAATTTAGAATCAATTTTGCTGTTTTCCGTCCATGCTTTTATTTTTACAATTTCCGTGGTCGTTACAATTTTTGGTCTCATTAGATTTGCATGTAACATTTCCACCGTTTCGCATATTGTTCAAAAATTTTTTAAAAAAAGGTGTTTTTATTTTTTATGTTTGATTATTGCCATATGCCATAATGATATACTTTGGTGATCGAATAAAGCATAATCAAACTAATGGAATCGTATGCTTTCACCACAGCTTTTTGAAATATGCATTTTTATGTATGTGGCGTATGTGGCACCCGAGCCATGCTCGTCGAGTACTGCATGTGGGCACGTTTAGTGCGATTTCGATTTTTCGCACTTTACCAAGCATATCACGCCTCTCACGAGAGGATCAACTCAAAATGGCTGATCTTGGGACAGGGGCATTTTCGGCATTAGGGTTTTCAACAGTTTTGGGCTTCCCTAGGTCCAACTAAGTCTCCCGCAAACGGAAAAGTCTTTGCGACCATCCGTCTTCGAGTTGCTGCACCCCGGTCGCCATCTCACCCCCGACTTCGTTGATGCCGTATCAGTCTTCACAATTGAGCTACCTCGCTCATTTTTCGTTTCCCCGGCTAATTTGTTATGCTCTATCGGCCTATGTATTTCATTTGGACATATCTTATCTAGTTAAGGCACTAGGTTCAACGCGTATTTACTCGAAAACGTCTCGACAAGACGCATCTACCATAGAAAAATTGATAACCACATTCATACAGATTTCGAGTAAATGCGCGTTGAACCTAGTGCCTTAACTAGACAAGATATGACCAAATGAACTGCATAGGCCGAGAGAGCATGAAAAGTTAGCCGGGGAAACGAAAAACGAGCGAGGTAGCTTAATTTTTAAGGGTGATAAGCCATCAACAAAGTCCGAGCTGAGACTGCGACCGGTGCAGCAGCTCGATGAGGGACGGTCGCAAAGACTTTTCCGATTATGGGGGACTTAGTTGGACCTAGGGAAGCCCAATACCGTTGAAAACCCAAATGCCGAAAATGGCCCTGTCCCACAGTCTGTTCGAATCTCTCGTGAGAGGCGTGATATGTTCAGTAACTGAAGAAGTATCTCTTATTGATTGCAATATCATAGTTTTGTGATTAATTCTCCGTGCTGATCACATGAGAGTGTCTCCGAATTCGATCATCAGATTGTTCCACATTCTTCGCTCCACTCCTCCTAAAGTGATGTTACTTCCCATTAAAGGGGAGCTCCGGGGAATGTCCAGTCGCCTATAGTGACAACGAGGATGTTGTCGAGCTCACTCACACGAACAGAAAGCACTTTGTTTGAAGTTTCACTGACACCTCTGATGCAATTTACATGCGTGCGAAGTTGTTTGAAAGCGCAGGGTCGCGGCTAGTTCCTTTACGTTTCACTTGCTCAACATAATTACCTCCTCTCGCTTGGGCTAGATTCGCTACAGTTTCCCACAGAGAGCGCAGGATTTTCGTGTTGGGACTCCGTAACATTTATTCCCTGGAGCACTCCTTTAAAGTGGAATTCACACGAGGAAATAAATATTATTTTGGAGAATTATTGTCTGTACATATATTTTTGTTTCAGTTGTTTTTGCTGTATCTTTTGAACTATTTTGGATAACCCTTGAGTTCCTTCTCAATTTGCCTCATTAATTCCCCATTGTTACTCCTGGACAAACATACATAGTATCGTCATGACTATCGTCATATGATACAATCGGTTAGGAGTGATATTGCAGAATGTGATGTCCTTATTTTTTAGAAATATAGTTTCAAGTTTACTTCTCTATTTTTGTGTATTTTGCGGAAAACTGATAAAGGAATTCGATATAACGCTTTGTTGCATTCCAAACCCATGTAATGTATCCCGATGATAAATGTGACAATCCAATAACGCCAAACCATCCATAAATTTCCACATCCCAATTTGCTCTATTGATTCATGTCAATTTCTTTTTTTCATCTCAACTGTTGTGAATAATTTAGTTAGCTGTTTCGAAGAAAACCGCGTAAATGGGTTCATCCATCAATTGAATCGTTCGTCCTTATCGCTTGATCGCCTCAAAGGAAGCAGAGAGAAACAAAGAGCAAGTGAGAGAAGGGGAGAGGGAGAAGAAGAGGGGAAGGGGATTGAATGAGGCAAAGTGCAATTGGGACACTGGTTCGTCCCTCTTCCTTCCTCTCTCTTCCCAGGATCAAAGCAACTGAAGGCTGTTGCACCACATCTGCCCCATCTTCCTCTAATTTATTGCCAGCGTTAATGTCCTCTCTATCCCCTTCCATCTCATTCTGATCCCCTTAGTCCACTTTATGTTAGCAGCTTGCTGTCACCCTCAAAGGTTATCGCTGGACGTCTGCAAAGAACGTGTCATTTATCATTTATAGTATCTTTCGATAACCAAGCTTAAATATGGCTACCGAGCAGAGACTTTCATAAACCCCCTGTGAACAGATTGTGTTATAGTAGTGTTTTAATACTTCGTTATACACGGTGCGTCAAAATTACCCGGACTGAATTCAATATTGTGTGGACCCACGGCCCAATCGATGTGCGCGCTGTCACTCACAAGAAAAAATAGTCTCTGGACACCCATATACCCGATTAATCATTCTGTCTGATTGCCCCCCGAACTCCTCTGATCTCCGCCCCTCTACTTCAATGTTTGGGGGTGATGTAGTTCAACATGTCCCCTAACAAGTGCTCGACACTTCAATGTTGCCATTCTCAAAGTATGGCACGGAATACATGATGATTACGTCCGGGAATTGTCAGTCGGGTATGCTAAGAAACTCAAGGCTTGTGAGAGAGCGAAATGAGGCCTCTTGAAAAATCGTTAAAATTTTAATATTGCCCAGATAGTTGATAAACAAAACCATGAACCGTATAACTCAAGTTCTATTCCAAAGTTGGGAAGCAAATGCAAACATCAGTCCGGGTAATTTTGGCGCCCCGTCTATAATCAGCAATCTTTTTACGAAAGGCGCACAATTTGAATTTTGGTTTGAGCAAAAACCATCGAATGGTAGGAAAGTGATGTAAACGATTTAGCCACTTCCAACGCAATACTACCCTTTCGATTTTGCTAGTGTCTTCGCATCTGTTCCACGATCTGCCCTTCTCTCTGATTTATGGGCTTTGCGTTTGCGATTTGATCATGACGCCACACTCCTCACCCTGCCTATTTGTTTACTCGTTTAGCGTGTTACTGTTTTCTCTTCACGCGAGTATGTACTTAGTGTTTCCATATTTAATTTCCATAAATTATCCAGTAACATTTCAGAGTCGATTGCATAAATGGATCTTCAAAAAGTCGATCCGAAAAAATTTCTTCTCTACAGAGATCGGGAATCAGTGGAGCAATCAAGTAAGTGATATATGAGAGGAATCGATAGAGAATCGACCATTTGAGGGGTCTCAGCGGCAGTAGAATTCAAGTTGGCCCTATCGTGCTGAAATTTTAACACCTGATATTTCGAATGATGCTCTTTCAAACTACGTCGTCAGAATTTTGATATTGGTCATCGTCGAGATTCAGAAGGCCAAACTTGGTACTACCACTTTTCGACGGTCAAATCGCGCACATTGAAATGATCGTTTAAAATTGAGATAGAATGACGATCTTTTTTCCAAAGAAAGCTATCAGCATGCTCTAAAACTTTCATGTTGAGGTCATCATTCCTGCCCCTCACCCTGGTGAGGGGCGGTCGGGTGCACCAAAAGTGAACTAACTTTGCAAATAAAAATTGGGAAAAAAATTGGGTTATCATGCTTAAGTTGTAGTACATGTAAAAACCAAAGCCCGTAATTGGGCTCAAATACTTCGAAAATCATCCAAAAAAACATCTATAATTATTTCCAGCCTCGTAATTATAATTATAATTAAATATAATTATAATCAGTCAGTGCTTCCATTGGGTCAAAATTACGACCGGACCCGAAAATCGAAAATCGATTTTCATGCCTTTCTCGACATGAGAGCTTGGCCTATATGTGCTAAAACACTTCTAATTAACGTAGAAATGACCCTTTAAACTTCCCAGGGAAACGGGGAACCTGGAAACACCTTATTTCAACTGAAGTATACAACAAAAACTTGCAAATAAGTAAATTTGTTCAAAATTGACCTATCGATACGGCACTTGTATAGAAATGTAGAGCTTTTAGTGCACCCGACCGCCTCTCACCAGGGTGAGGAGCAGGAGTGATGACCTCAACATGAAAGTTTTAGAGCATTATCTTAGCTTTCGTTGGAAAAAAGAACGGCGTTCTATCTCAATTTTAAACGATGTTATAATCATTTCAATGTGCGCGATTTGACTGTCGGAAAATGATAGTGCCAAGTTTGGCCTTCTGAAACTCGACGATGACGACCAATATAAAATTTCTGACGACGTAATTTGAAAACGCGTTATTTGAAATACTAGATGGAAAATATCAGCCCGATAGGATCAACTTGAATTCTACTGCCGCGGAGTGGTCGATTCTCTAGCGATTCCTCTCATATAGTTCGGACTGTTATATGAGACCGTTTGCTATAGATTCGACAAGACCTTGGAACAGCTCGAAACCTCAACTTCGCCAAAAACATCATTTCTGGGGTAGGTTTTGAACACAATGGACAACATCATTTTGCATAATTCGTTCATTGGGATTCGGTGTGGTGCCTTGTCACTTCCGGCCGAAACGGGGTTTCTATGTGTATATTGGCTAGATTTGACGCAAGAAGCATGCAATTTCGCGTACCCGAGCAGAAATTAAAGGCGAATCGAGCTATGTATTTCATTGGGCATGCTTTTTTTTAAGTTTATTTGAGATAATTCGACTTTTTGGCTCTATAACTAGCGACCTTCGGTCGCTACGTGACAGTTGGGTTGTGTGTTCAAGACAAAAGTCGAAGGAGACTGGTGAGAGCCTGCTTTTAAGCTCTCACCAGTCTCATCTTTAAAAAAATGTTGCAAAGTTGGGATGGGGCTTCGCCCCATCCCAACTTTTTCGGATCGCCCGAGGCCTCACGAGCCTTTCGCAACGCTCACGCTGCGGGGGATGAGAGCAGGTTGGGAAGCATTTTTGCTTAAAAACAGCATGGAATGTCAGTGGACCACGTTTAGTACCAGTTTTAGGCATGCAAATAATTGTAAGCGACTGGTGAGAGCCTGCTTAAAACGTTGTAAAAGGCTCACGCTGCGGGGGATGAGAGCAGGTTGGGAAGCATTTTTGCTTAAAAAACCGCATGGAATGTCAGTGGACCACGTTTAGTACCAGTTTTAGGCATGCAAATAATTATAAGCGACTGGTGAGAGCCTGCTTAAAACGTTGTAAAAGGTTTGTGAGGCCTCGGGCGATCCGAAAAAAAGATGGGATTGGTCAAGGTCGGATGGGAAGTCACATTGAAGCGAGATATGGACGAAAACACCATTATTGCTTCTTATTGCATAATGATGAAGTGTTATCAAATTTTGAAATAGCTCTTTCTGGGGTGTGTAATGGTCTAGGTCCGGGGTCTGGGCGACCACTTTGAATTAAGATATGGGCGAAAACCTATTATTGCATCATATTTCAGAAAGATGATGTAATACCAATTTTAGAAAGAGCTCACTCGGGGGAGTCGATTGGTCAAGGTCCGGGGTCTGGGCGTCGAGTTTGAAGCGAATTATAGCCGAAAAACGCAATTTGCGACATATTGCGAAATATCCATTGCGTCATATTGCATAGTGATGATGTAAGACATGTACAAGATAGCGGTGGGCAAGGCGGTCACAATGGTACCTGTGCGGGGTCTGGACGATGTTTTTGAGCCGAGTTATTCACGAAAAACGAGCGTGACAGACAAATACACAGACCCACAGACAGACAGACGTTTTGTCTTTTTTCTACATTTTCTACAGTAACTTCCGCGAACGGAGACCCTGACCATTCGATCCGCCTTTTCATGCTGATTCGATTGGTGTGTACTTGTATGGGAATTGGAGGTCGACATAGCCTTCGTTTTATCGATTTCTGATATTGCACTTCACAGTGCGAAACGAGAAATGAGGGTCAAAATGACGAGAAATGATTGTCCCACTCATTTTCCTCCCTCTTATTCCTCAATTCTCCAGTGAAAAGCAGTGAAATGTTAGTAAATCGATAAAACGAAGGCTATTCGACCTCCGATCCCCATACAAGTATATACCAAACGAATCAGCATGAAAAGGCGGATCGAATGGTCAGGGTCTCCGTTCGCGGAAGTTATGGAGCCAAAAAGACGAATTATATCAAAAAACTTTAAAAAAAACATGCCCAATGAAATACATAGCTCGATTCGCCTTTAAATTCTGCTCGGGTACGCGAAATTGCATGCTTCTAGCGTCAAATCTAGCCAATATACACATAGAAAATCAGTTTTGGCCGGAAGTGGCATGGCACCGCACCGAATTCCAACGAACGAATTATGCAAAATGATGTTGTCCATTGTGTGCTGCATCGAAAACTATCCCAGAAACCATGTTTTCGCGAAGTTGAGGTTTCGAGCTGTTTTGAGGCCTCGTTACGAGTTGTTGAATCTATCGCAAACGGTCTCATATGGTGCAAATGTGTTGATTTAAAAAATATTATCAGCTTTGATATCATTACAATTTGAATCACGGGAAGCGAAAATTTCAAAAGAAAGTTAAGTTTTCTGTATTGTGGACCAGATACATAATACCTTAATAAAAGTGCCTTCACAAAATAACGCAAAAATACAAACAAATCAAACTATTCACATTTTTCGAAGAACTTGTATGCATAAATCACATGGTGTCAATATCTTATCTTGATGGTTAGGTACTGCAGGATTTGTCGAACTATTTTATTTATTTATCGTGCACCACAAGGGCGCTTCATCAAGTATAGAGTGTTCGAGAATATAATTAGGAACTGCTATATTATAAGATTCATGAATATATACTTTGGTACTGAAACGAATATGTATCCGGATTACAAAAATATGTCTTATAGGAAGCCCCGAATCTGTAGCTGTCGCGCAATCAGATGGTATTTTTGATTTATTATATTTTCTCAATTCATCCGTTTATTTGAGATACATATATGAAATAATGTGGAATAATGTGCATTCAGATGGTTCAAGTGCGATAAAAACTGAGCCTGCACCAACAACTGAGCCCGACGATTGCTTGAAATGCCTTTGCGGTCGTGCAGGTTAGTGAATATTGAACATTGTGTAACGGAAATACTGAAATAATGTTTAAAGAAATTGCAGAAGGACAATGTTCTCATTGGGTTCGCAGGAGTGATCTTCCAGAGATGCTGGAGGACTTCAAGAAATTTGCGATTTCGGAGGCCAACGCAACCAGACAGAATGCAGTCAAGTCATTTTCGAAATTCGTATGTCATAAGTCATCGGAAACTCAGCAGAAACGAAAATCGGTAAGACCATTCCGTGGACTATGCAACATTCGACATATTAGGTGCGGCGCTACCTTTTATGGAATACAGATGGATTATTGGACGATTCGGGCAACATAAAAGAAGATTTGATAAAGTTTGTGAATATAATCGTATGGTGCAAAATTAAAATGTTTAGCTTGATTCGGAAAATTGAGCCGGATGGTATCCTCCTAAATGAGCACAAAGTGATGTTTAGCGGTGACTTTGAAAAATCAGTTGAATTAAGACTTCTGAGAAGGAGGGTAAGAGAATTACCGGGACGATATTCGATTTTGGCGTGAGTTTTCTTCATGCACTGATCTGAAAGAGTCGACGATTTCAGGATGTCGTCAGCATGGAAGAAAAGAGTAGCGAAGAGTGAGGAAAATAACGAGAATTTGAAAGAAGATGAAGAAGACAAGACAAATATCAAGCGTGGATCTGCCATTTTCATTAGAAAAGATAAATTGACAGAATATAAGAAGACGGAGGATTCCGCTGAGATAAAACGCGTATACGAAGGCGCATTGCATGGTTGGCTTTATTATCTGTTAAATTATTTCAAACATATTTTTTAATGCACATGTCAGGCTTCGAGGTCGTATCAGTACATGATATTGTACATGATGTTCCCGTTTACTGCAGTTATGTCACTAAGAATGATAAGAATAGTATAAAAGGATTGACACACGTTCTTAACAAGTTACCTCAATGTAAGCACGAAGATGTTGTTTTTCCCCTCAATTATCTTCTTCTTCATATTTCATGTAAAGCCAACCAATATTCCAGGTGTAGGAGGTGGTGACTTCAACATGGATTCTTCAAAATTCAGTAAGAACTTCACTAAACTGGACGACTGCATGGCGGATACAATGATGACCAATAAGGTTAGTGCCATTTACCCAAACTTTTTCATCCGACATTTCAGAAAAGTGGATGCGATCTTACTAGAATCGATTATGTGTTTAAAAGTAAGAACGATACGAACATCTTGGTCAAAGTGCACAAGCCGATTCGACCCGACGAAATGTACTCACTTCCCAATTATCTTCGATGTCTGGAAGAACCCTGGAGGTAGACACATCAAGTGCTCGAATTTATAATATATGATTGCATATTCCACAATTCGAGTGAAAATTGCGATTAGTTGGTTATAAGGTTGACGGAACGGTAGTCATTTAAAATAAAGTACATTTAAAGCAGGACACTCAGCAAAAACGCGCCTGGTTGAAATATGTTTCAAATAGGGAGAGAACTCTCTTCAAGTCGCGTGCTATCTCACTCGTTGCCTGTGCGTCAGGGTCAATTTTGAATGTTTGGAAGTAACCATAACTCAATTCTGGATAGAGATTTCACCAACGGAATTTCGAAAATGGTTTACGGTTTACGATTGTCTCGAAACTGCGTTGTCAGTTTGTGCTGTCTAGTTTTGCTGATAATCCCTCTTTAAAGTGAAATATATTTATCGAACATTTTAGAACCGTACGCAAAGCCATCTTACTGCGAAGACAATTGTGAATTCAAATGTGGAATTCGCGACCCACAGTTAAATTATTTCTTACGAGGTATGCTGCATTATCATTCCAGGCTAAATGCAATAGCATGCTATTGTTGATGAGGTAGTGAAATAGATGTGTATTTTTTTTAATTTTAGGAAAGGGAAATGCCGGACAAGAAGATGGAGCTGGGGGAAGCGGAATATCAGAAGGCACAACACCAGCGAAGAAGAAAGGGAGGGGGTCCGACAAGAAACAACGTGTTCGAAGAAGTAAAGCGCAAATAGAGGAGGACGAACGTAAAAAAACAGAAGAACAAAATGCAGAGACTGAAAAGAGTGATGATTGATGTTGCTACTCGTAATTGTTCATTGTGGCTAGAATTATTCGCATTTTGCTATTGGTGTTTTGAATGTTATTGGGTAATAAATTGGGATCGATTATTCAATAGTGATGTTTATTTGGATAAACTGAAATGTTCTTCGGATAAAAAAACACTATATTTTGATGTGAACTGATTCCTAAAAATTGAAATTTAATCGCTACGCTCGCTTGTCTCACTATCAGGCGCCATTACTTCCGGCTCGTCGCTAATAGCATCCTCTCCTCCGATTACCCCTGATAAGACGCTTGCAACTAACTGCAATCTCTCTCAAAACTTTCCCATAGGACTGCTCGTGATAATAGACATTCGTGGTTTCCACTTCACTTTCTCGGTTTCCGTATTGCTAATCCTTTTTGAATTTGAGTTTGTCGAATATTGTCGCCTGCATAACATCGACATCATTCGCGAGCCATGGCTGATGAGGAGGTTGCAAACCAATGTTTCATGGTTTCCATTAACACATTTAAGAATCTCCTGAAAGCGAAGGCGGAGGAATTACTTCAAATATTTAACGATCAGCTCAGCTTGGATCGAGAACATGCGTTGACGGCTGTGGAAGTTAGCTTCGGACATTGTACGGCGATGATCGACAAATACATCGAGGTTATTTATTGCACCAGCCTTTTATGCTGATACGTTTGAAATAAAATTTATAATTCAGAGAGGGGCTGCAAAATTAAGAAAAATAAAGGACCTGGCAGCTCGAACTTGCCGAGATGAAAAACAATATTTTATAATTAAAGCAGAACATCATTTCAACGAAATCAGGTGAACAAAGATTCTTGATATGCCTGGTTGAAGATTTGTTTTCCGGAAACTTAACGCCCACTTAACGATCATACTTCAGCCAAGAATTTGCACATTGTATTATTGGCTACTCATCACTGCGTAATACGAATTTCCATCGAAGAACCTTCTGTGAACGGCTTAATTCAATTAGAGAGAAGCCAGTGTATCCATGTTTGGGCACTTTTCATAGATAGTATTTGGACTATATGTTAAAAGATAAATAATTTAGATTTTTGGAACAACTAGACTCAAAAGTTCTCGTTTTTGACGGGTTGATAATGGATTATCGAAGTGAAGATATAATCAAGGTAAAATAATTTGCAAAAAACAATTTGAATTTCATTATTTTCCAGGTTACGGGTAACTACGCTGATCGCCGCATGGAAATAAAGAAGTTCTTCGGGAGAGGTATTGGCCTTAATTTATTAAAATATATAAAACCTCGCTCAGAAACGGCACTTGAAAACATTCCTCCAAGCAGCGATGAACAGAGAATTGATCGCATAACTCAGAAAGTCAGACAATGAATCAGTATTGTATCACGCCTCTCATGAGATATTCGAGATGAGCTTGGGAATGGGAAATTGGTTTTTACATGTTTCGGCCACCCTGAGGCGTGTCAAAGTGACATCCGAAATCGTGTTGTGTATACTGTATTTTTTGGATACGGTGAACAATTTCCTCAATAATTTAGGTACAGCAGCAGCTCAAATGGCCAAAAAAGAACACGAGAGTGATTGCCCAGTCTGCCCAGCAAGATAATGCTAGGGCAGAATCGTCTCTCGAGTTTCCCACCCGCAATCAGCGATGGTTTGGGCAGGAGTGTGTGCCACCGGCCCCACCAATTCCACCAACCAATTATTGACCTTTGGAGCACCGGCGAGACCGTTGGTTCAATCTCGAAGAAACTCCGTGTTTGCCGTCCTACCGTTTTCAATACCATCCGCCGTTTCATGGAGCTGGGCACGACTAAGGACCGTCTTAGAATGGGCAGACCTTCTTCCACTGTCACTCAGAAGAACTAGAAAATCGTGCAGAAGCGATTCGCTCGCATCCCCGAGCGATCTATGAGGAAGATGGCCCGTGATCTCGGTATTGATGAGCATTCAGTGCGCAAGATCGTCCATTCTGGACTCATGCCCTACCCTTACAAGATGCGTAAGGACGATGGTCTGGCTGGCATTCAGCACATCTCACGACTGTCTACTCGGATGAGAATATGTTCACGGTGGAGCAGGCTTTCAACAGTCAGAACACGAGAGTGATTGCCCAGTCTGCCCAGCAAGACAATGCTAGGGCAGAATCGTCTCTCGAGTTTCCCACCCGCAGTCAGCGATGGTTTGGGCAGGAGTGTGTACCACCGGCAAGACTCCCCTTATTTTCGTCAAACCCGGTGTGAAGGTCGATAAGCACTACTACATGAAGCAGATCCTGGAGAAGACTCTTCTTCCCTGGTCACGTTCCCACTTCAAATTGCGCCATCGGACCTTCCAGCAAGATTCTGCACTCGCCCATTCCGCAAAACTCACCTAGAACTGGTGCGCGAGGCATTTTCCCGAATTCATCCCATCTAATGAGTGGCCCTCCAACAGTCCCGATCTGAATCCCCCCGACTTTAGCGTGTGGTATGTTCTGGAGAAGGAAGCTTGATCCATTCGCCACCCGAATCTGGAGAGTCTCAAGAGCTCCCTTCAGAAGGCATGGGACAAGATCGATAAGAATTACCTTCGGGCCGTCGTCGAGTCAGTTCCTTCTCGTCTCAAAGCTGTCATCAAGGCTAACGGAGGTCAAATCGAATAAGCTCTCGTTGTTATGTTTCTAACATCTCTATAAATGTTTTGTACCGTTTCAAAAGTGTGCGATGGTTTTGAAAGAAAATGCATGGTTAAATCCGTGTTGTCATACTTTCTCCGTACCCTGTAGGTATATCACAAAAATGAGTCGGGCCACTTAGATCTTTCACCGTGTCTAAAAAAACTGATCTCAAAGTTAACGATGTCGGTATCCGACCCTAAGTAGGGAGCTCCAAACTTAAAGAAGGAGTAACACGAAAAATTATTTTAATTAGCCACTATGTGTGTGTAATAGATGCCGGCAGCCCGATCATGATTCACTTTATCCGAAGTTTCACATACAACTCTGAGGCTATTTACATACGATCAGCGCAGGGTCGTGGCTACTTCGTTTATGTTTCACTCGCTCTACTTTATTTTCAGCCCGTTGCTGGGGTAAATTCGCTACAGTTTCCCATTGCGAGAGCAATATCGTCGTGGTGGGATTCCCTAGCATTTATTCGTGTTACCCCTTCTTTAAGTGTGTACTATAACAATTCAGAGGTCACCCACGCATGCCTCAGGGTGGCCAAAACCGGTTAGATCTCATACCAAGAATAGCGATTCTAGCTCGATTTTCTCGTTAATGGGGTGATATGTAATAATATTCAGCAAGTTCAGAGCATTTCTTTGGAAGAATACGAAGGTAAAGTAAAGCAGATTACAAACAGCTACAACAAAATAGCGGAGAATTCAATATTAGTCATGCTGGAGTTGGCACAGTATATGGAAAAGTAAGCAGAACTTTGCAATTTGAGATACGTATATTGCATTTAAATATTCCAGGTTTGCCAAAAACTCGATTGACGAATGTCTGAATAATCGGTGTGCAGGTATTTTTAATACTCTCTTGTCGAAATACGTTAAGTTACGTTTTGTCCATGTCCAACGTGAGTTGAACGTACGAACAATTTCTTTCTCATTACGTCATATAAATCGCTTGAATAATTGCGGTTGGCAATTCAAAGTCGGTCGAGCTGCCGCCCACGGGAACGACATAATTCTATACTGATCATGCCACATTGAATTGACTTTCAGTTTTTGACTGTTTCGCGGAAATGGCGCATGCTGCTGCATCTTCCGTAACAAGTAGTATCGTGAAAGCGCTTGACGAAGTTAAGGCGAATATCCTGTGAGCAATCAAATCCTTACGATTGAAAATTATTTTGTAACTATTGTTCAAAATAAGAGTATTACAATGCGAGTAAAATAAGTGCTGATTAGGATCCATATGGAGCATTGGCACTTAATATGTGAGAGTGGAACAGACCCTCTAGACATCTTCAATGACCACACTAACATCGTGGGTAGCAGAATTATCAACATGTTAGTTATCATTTTCTAGATATTTTTAATGAGCGCATTGAAGGAATTCGGAGAAACTTGAAGTCATTAAGGAGTCACTTCGTATCTATCGATATGAAGAGCGAAAACAGGTTCGATTCAATTCATTTGGGTTCCTTGCTTACAATCAACAACGTTTTTAATTTCAGGCTATTGCCGAATTTAAAACATTCAAGGAGAATGTTGGAACTGCGGAAATTCTCAAAAATCTTAAAATGCATGGTAATTCAATAACGCAGATTCGTGCAATGCATTCGCAATTACAGAGCTTGAGGACCTCTCAAAATACAATTGGAAGGAAATTGGAAAAGGAGGACAGGTTTGATTCATTCTAGTGATTTGCACCGATTGTTATAACAGAGGAAATCTGAGAGAATGGAGATACACCCTGTAGTGACACCTCTCTATTCTTCCCTCTAGAGCACCGTGCCGTATCCCCCCTGGCAGTGCACGCGCGGCGCAAGGGGGAGCGCTAATAGGAGAGGAGAGGGGGGGGGTAGGAGAAAGGAGAGGAGAGGCGCCCTCCCTTTAGTGTATTCGCGGCCCCCGGAGCATCGACATAAGGAAAGTGAAAACGTCCAAGGGCTGTCCATGAAATTGCTTGAGCTGTATCAAAATATGCTGCAGAATTACCGCTAAACATAGGGTTTTTGTTGATCGCAAACTGAGTTTGCAGTTTGGTTGAGGAAATTTCAGGCACATCGCTTCGAGAAATATTCAACATTAGTGACGATCAGGCAACATTAGTGATAAATCAGGCAATACTGACTGTACATTATTTGAACGCTCGCTCCTTTCCCTTGATGCCTGCGGACGTTTTATTTTTCTCTATGTATTTGCCCCGGGGGCCGTGTGTATTCCTGTCTGTAGCCCCCTGGCATTTTCCAACCAAGATGAATTTCTAATTATGAAGAACGTTATAGGTTGCCAATGGAATACCTAATGTATTACAATAAGAGAACAACAATTGTGGACAACAGAATGGTATTCCTAATGACATTGCATCATAGCATCTTTACATAGTGGTGGTATTGTCGATGGACCACCAATCAACATGAGAATAACAATCACAGCTATCACATCTAGAGGTGGTAAAGGAAGGATGGGAAAAAAAAAAATTTTGCTCTATCTTTCACCGCTCCAAAATGAAGTGTGCACTATAAGACTTCAGGGGTCACTCAGGCATGCCTCAGGGAGGCCAAAACCGGTTAGAACTCATTTCACGATTTCCTCTCCATTCCCATGAATCGCGATTCTAGCTCGATTCTCTCGTGAATGGCCTGATATGGAAGAGTTGATTCCAATCGATTCCAAAATATATTCATTTTCCCATCCTTCCTTTATCACCTCTAGATGTGATAGCTGTGATTGTTATTCTCATGTTGATTGGTGGTCCATCGACAATACCACCACTATGTAAAGATGCTATGATGCAAAGTCATTAGGAATACCATTCTGTTGTCTCCACAATTGTTGTTCTCTTACTGTAATACATTAGGTATCCCATTGGCAACCTATAACGTTCTTCATAATTAGAAATTCATCTTGGTTGGAAAATCCCAGAGGGCTACAGACAGGAATACACTAAAGGGAGGGCGCCTCTCCTCTCCTTTCCCCTACCCCCCCCCTCCTCTCCTATTAGCGCTCCCCCTTGCGCCGCGCGTGCACTGCCAGGGGGGATACGGCACGGTGCTCTCGAGGGAAGAATAGAGAGGTGTCTGTAGTGTCCGTACTAGGAAAACCTAACCAATAGTGAAAAAAATTCCCCTAGGGGTACTTTTTCACGTAGAGTTCGAAAATCGACCTTAGAGAGACGTATCGTTAACCCCTTATTTTCTATGGCGCGCGTCAACGGCGAGGTCGGTTTTTGTAAATCATGAACGGCTGCTCCAAACCCCATACATATATAGTAACTCTTAAAGATCTCAACGAGATAAGCATTTTTACTGTTGGGGCTAGCTCATCTGAGAAAAAAGTTATGACCATTTGAATTCTAAAAATAAATTTCTAAAAAAAAGTGTGATGACCTAGAATCAATTAAACGTTTTCATTGAATTCGTCATCGAATTTCACCCCGGGGTGCTAAAAATGAAGAAATTTTAAGATGGCGAAGATTGTTTTTTTTCGCTCGAAATGCGCAGGATACGCGATCAAGCGAAAATCGGTATTGCAGAAATTTTGCCATTTTCGGTCGAACTCATTTCGGATCCATTTATTAAACATTTATATGTATTACTGTCTTATTACGTTGTTTCTGTGTGATTGCATCTACTTTATCTTCGTTTTACCAAAAATCGGCCTATAGATTCATGCTCGTGGCACTATCGCTTCAACTTGCCCAGTAAACTTCTGGGAGAGTTCCAATATACTCATATTGGGGATGATTATGGTGACATCTGGCTCCAAATTAGTGCGTTCACCTCGTTTTGGCATTATGATCTGAGAAAAGTTGGAACTGCAGAGAGCCAGGAACCCGAGGAGGAGGATACACACTCGCAAGATAGTGTGGAGACGGGATACACACTCGCAAGATAGTGTGGAGACGGATGAAACCTCTCCGACTGACGGTATGAAGGGATCCCGACCTTCATTCGTCATGAGATTCTATTTGGAATACCGAAAGCACCAGTCACATCCTTGGCAAGCCACATCTGTTGACATATCCCTGCAGTTGTACGGCAGGTGCCTCGAGGATCAGGTTCAAGTGAAATCTCTACAAATGATAGTACGTACTGTAACTATTACATAGTGTTTATCGACACATATTTGTTTACACTGCTTTTCAGTGGCACAAACATGGGAAATTTGAGGTTGTGAAAATCGGTTATTTCTGAATGATGCAGAATTCGTTTCTTTTCAAGTCGTTTTCACTTCTTTATGTTGAAAGCACTCCCAATCGACTAATCAAACTGAACAGAAGTGATTCAAGTCGCCAATTAAGAAATTTCAGACATGCCATAAAATACACTGATGTGTTCGCGCCACGGGAAGAACATGACGGACAAACTGAAAGATAGTGTGGAGACGGATGACACCTCTCCGACTGACGGAAAGAAGGGATCCCTTTTCTCGAGCTCTTGTGGAGCGACCTTCATTCGTCATGGGATTTTTTTAAACCATCTAGAATACGGAAAGCACTAGTCACACCCTTGGAAAAGCACATCTATTGACATCTCCCTGCAATTGTACGACAGGTGATCAGATTCAAGTGAAATATCTCATTCCCATGCAAGGAGCTATGGACAAGAGAAAGAAGAGTTTGGGGAGTGGGAGGCAGAGTCAGAATTCGATAATGAGGAAGGAAACAGTTATCGGATTATGCGGATTTTCTAACTGATCATATTAGAAAAAAAGAAAAGAATGTTTAAGGATTGATCTCTTCACCTCTTCTCTTCACTACCATCCATAGTTGCCCACGCCGCCGGCGCCGTACCCAAATAATCATACTGTACCATCAGATTCCGCATACCACTACAGTGGTATCGATTATGGCAAACTAAGTTTATTTTTTTAAAAAGTCCTCGTTCGGTGCCCAATCGATACTACAGTACTCAAGACATTACATTAGTTCCGTGGGTCAGATCCAGTTCCATGGGTCCCAGTTCCGTGGGTCAAATCCAGTTACATTGGTCCCAGTTCCGTGGGACAGATCCAGTTCCATGGATCAAAGATTTTTTTCTAAAAATTTAAAATTGATAGTATAATTATTTTAAAATGTTATATCGTATCTCGTTACTGTAGAATCATTTTTATAATCGTTTTAGGAATTTTAGAACATTGTTTGACAATTTTAAAAAAAATTGTTTAAAAAAAAAAACAAAAAAAAACAGGTTCAGACCCATGGAACTGGGTTAAGAGGGCGGATCGGAAAAAATCGACCAGAATTACAACCCCCCGGACATGCGGCCCCCCGGAATAAGAACCCCCTGGTCCTGCTTTGTGCATGTATACCCCTTGGTCTCATGTTACACAAAGCACTACTGGTATATCGATTTGACGTGTCCGTAGGGAAATATGAGGTCGCAGACTCCAAAAATCGAAATTTCAGATTTTTTCAACGCGACAAGGTAGAATCTCTTTTGCGTTGTACTTGGCATGACTAACAAGCAAAAATAAGACATACTGATATATTTTTGCATTGCTTGAAAACGGTTTCCATGGTCAAAAATTTCGATTTTTTGAGTAAAATATTGTAAATGGAGAGACCCCAGTTCTAATAGAGCCTAAAATGTAGCCTATTGAATTCTACACCGGAATATTGCAAAGTGAATTCAATTCAGTTTGTCCGTCATGTTCTTCCCGTGGCGCGAACACATCAGTGTATTTTATGGCATGTCTGAAATTTCTTAATTGGCGACTTGAATCACTTCTGTTCAGTTTGATTAGTCGTTTGGGAGTGCTTTCAACATAAAGAAGTGAAAACGACTTGAAAAGAAACGAATTCTGCATCATTCAGAAATAAACGATTTTAACAACCTCAAATTTCCCATGTTTGTGCCACTGAAAAGCAGTGTAAACAAATATGTGTCGATAAACACTATGTAATAGTTACAGTACGTACTATCATTTGTAGAGATTTCACTTGAACCTGATCCTCGAGGCACCTGCCGTACAACTGCAGGGATATATCAACAGATGTGGCTTGCCAAGGATGTGACTGGTGCTTTCGGTATTCCAGATAGAATCTCATGACGAATGAAGGTCGGGATCCCTTCATACCGTCAGTCGGAGAGGTTTCATCCGTCTCCACACTATCTTGCGAGTGTGTATCCCGTCTCCACACTATCTTGCGAGTGTGTATCCTCCTCCTCGGGTTCCTGGCTCTCTGCAGTTTCAACTTTTCTCAGATCATAATGCCAAAACGAGGTGAACGCACTAATTTGGAGCCAGATGTCACCATAATCATCCCCAATATGAGTATATTGGAACTCTCCCAGAAGTTTACTGGGCAAGTTCAAGCGATAGTGCCACGAACCTGAATCTATAGGCCGATTTTTGGTAAAACGAAGATAAAGTAGATGCAATCACACAGAAACAACGTAATAAGACAGTAATATCAGGTTGGTCATAAAGTTTTGCGCGATTTTGACTAAAGTGCATTCTTGCATCTACAATCGTTCGTTGTTGTCCAATCAACGTAGATCTTTTAGTGGTAGATAGAGGTTTTTATACTCTCTTTAGAGTACACTATCATAGATCTGTCCGATCAAGGAAAAGAATAAGGCGATGTACCAAACTTCATGTGGATGATCAACAAACCTGACTTTTCAAAGGATTTGATTTTCATTTAGAACGGAAATAGGACCCAATCTAAACCACAGTAGTAAAGTATGATGGGAATATATCGTACTGGTGATGTTGAGACTGACCAGCCACAAAGGGCATATTAGAAATATGCGCGTAATCCGATCTGTGGGTTTTAATGGCACTTGTCAAGATAAATTTTGGAGTACTATATCTATGCCGACAGTTCTTGAGATTTCAATTATTCATGATTGTGAACTACCTTTCCAGTACAAGTCACAATTCCCTTTGGGGGATAATGGGGCTCTCCATTCACGAACATGGTTCTTCGGATTTTAGGTGCCCAATTTAGAACATCGAAATACACACTTTAGGCTTTTTTGTGCTAGACATGTGGTTTGAACGGCGCTACTTTCCTGTTAAAATTAACGAACAACCCTTGCCCTATCATTCACTACTTAGGAATATTGTGGAGGTCGCTACTTTTTCTAGGGTGAGCCGTGCTTGAAGACCCTCCATGTCAAGTTTTTTGACGTTTTCTTTGCAAAATAATTGAGTTACAAATATCACGTTTTTAGATGAGAAAGAAAACTGGGTTCTTAAATATTGATATAATAGAGAACCATGTAAGTATTGATTACAGCGCCCATAGGTAGAGGTCACCTGCGTCAATCCTCGAAACAGGTGATTTGCTCGATAGAAATCTTATTTTTCTAAGTGCCTGGGTTTCATTGACCTCTACGAAGCCCATTTAGAATTCGGCAGGTCTCTCTTTTTGAAACTAGGTAGTGTACGCCTAGTGCTTTTTAATAAACTTTGTGAGTCTCCATCTAAAAATTTATCTGCGAAGTACAGCAACTTTAAATAAAATCTTATTTTTTTCTGAAAAATTCAAAGTTACGTAGATCTTGATTTCTCGCTTAGTAGAAATACTTGGAATATTTCAACTATATTTTTCTAAAGGTCGAACATGTCCCTATATAACGTCATCAGGACAATACGTGGCGATTTGAGCAAAAGAAAATATACGAACTCAAACTTGGGGTCCGAAATCGCGCAAAACTTTATGACCAACCTAATTCATATAAATGTTTAATAAATGGATCCGAAATGAGTTCGACCGAAAATGGCAAAATTTCGCAATACCGATTTTCGCTTGATCACATAACCGGCGCATTTCGAGCGAAAAAAAACAGTCTTCGCCATCTTAATTTTTTTTTTCATTTTTTGCACCCAGGGGTGAAATTCGACGACGAATTCAATGAAAACGTTTAATTTATTCTAGGTCAACACACTTTTTTTAGAAATGCTTATCTCGTTGAGATCTTTCAGAGTTACTATATATGTATGGGGTTTGGAGCAGCTGTTCATGATTTACAAAAACCGACCTCGCCTTTGAGGCGCGCCATAGAAAATCAGGGGTCAACGATACGTCTCTCTAAGGTCGATTTTCGAACTCTACGTGAAAAAGTACTCCTAGGGAATTTTTTTCACTATAGGTTAGGTTTTCCTAGTACGGACGTATCTAAATTCTCTCAGAATTCCTCTGATAATTCATAGGCAACTGTGTACACCTTCAAGAAGGAAATTAATGGAATAATTCGCAAAGTCGCGGCGAAAATATATACAAAGGGATCGAGAGCGGAGATAGCTATGTTGAAAAGGAAGCACCCGAACATTCTAGAATATTTGTAAGTCATATGAGAGGAATCGGGAAAGACCACATAGGCCGGGACGTAGGAATTCATGATTTTAAAATTGGCTGAAAAATTAAGAAAAAATTAAGAAAGTACTTCGAAACGTGCTCTTTCGAATGGCGTTGCCCGATTTCGCGAAAAAAATTGTTTGTCGACGTGGCATGGTCCAGAAGTGGGCGGAGTCTCGATTTTTTCGGAAAAATTCTATCTTTGAACCATTTTTTCGGCATTTTCCGATAAAGATACGAACAAATTTTCAACAGACGAATGAAAGAGGAGTGTGAGAGGAACATTTTTCTTTCTTTGGATGGGTCGAAAACCCAAAAATTGGATCTAGGGTCTAACTTTACGAAGATTTTGAAAATTTTAGAAATACCAAGAAGTAATGGTAGGCACTATGCGCGATTTATTAGACCTCATGTGTACTTTGATTTCATGTATATACCATTGGGATCGAGTCATGCGTTGTAATGTTCCACTCGTTTATGCAAAATCGGTAATGAGGGTCGGGTATAGACATCATGTTTACTGTGCGCAACCTAGGTTCTTTTGCATCGTAATTGCATAAATACATCACAATAAAATGTTTTCACTTCATTTCCATATAATATTCAGGTCTATTTGATCATAAACTCGATTTAAAGAAATTGCGAACTGTCTTCAGGGAAGGCCCAAATAACCAGGTTTCGGGTGGCAATTGGGGTCAATTTAAAGGGAAATCTTCTAAATACCATGTAGGAACAATTTTGAGAACAGTTTGGAAAGAAAATTATGATTCAAATGCAGCTTGCTCAATTTGAGAATCGAAAAATGCCGAAATGCGACAAGTCATTTGGAAATTATGATATCTCAAAATGATTTGTACCAGAATATAGAGCATGAAGAGCTGAACATTTTATCTGTTGACCGTAAGATTCTATCTCTTCATTTACACGCGCTACA
Organism: Pristionchus mayeri; assembly: GCA_036245805.1. NCBI lineage: Eukaryota > Metazoa > Nematoda > Chromadorea > Rhabditida > Neodiplogasteridae > Pristionchus > Pristionchus mayeri. Next base: position 11,619,167 of record BTRK01000003.1, on the reverse strand, counting down.
GAGTCTAGAATTTGGAAAAAAGGCGCGAAAAAAACGAAAAAAAACGAAGGCGCGCGGGAGAGCGCTAAATAGAGGGGAGGGAGAGGGAGGGAGGTCAGAGGGCGAGAGCGGGAGAGCGCTAAATAAAGGGGAGGGAGAGGGAGGGAGGTCAGAGGGCGAGAGCGGCAGACGGGAAGAGCGCGCGCTCTCGCGCATAGTGCCTACCATTACTTTTTGCCATTACGTTGCGTGCGGGCAATGCCTACAACAAACATGTACGTTTTATGTAGCTACGCAGTTCCTCATCCTTGACACTGTAAAATCATTAAATCAAACTCTTATTACGTTAAATGCAAGCAGATTATGTTAAACTAATTAAGGTTTGCTGGAAGGATAGGAGACGAAATGTTCTTAGTCTCTGAGTATTGTCCCAGTACAATGGAAAAAGAAATATCAAAATATTCAAACGGATTGCGTAAGTGCTTGGTACCTTCAAAAAATAATTTGAATATTACAGCCAAATACTGTTTTATAAGGTACATCAAAGAAATGTCAACGGGCATGCATTTCATGCGGATACGACAGATACATCATGGTGACCTGAAACCAGAGAAGTGAGTATTGACAACACTTGCATGGAATCGACCGGAACTCACATATTCCAAAATTCATGAAATATTTACAGAATATTCAGCGTGACATTTTGATAAGGAAATCGATTTCACAACTTCCCAAATATTGTTTTGAAAATTTGACTTTATGGGGAAATGGGATTTTCAGTGAAAAACACACAAAATGCATATTTTTGACTCTGAAAAAATATTCAAAATAAAATATGGGAACTTTTGAAAGTAATTTCTTGGTCAGAATTTCGCGCTGAATTTTCTGTGAATATTTTGTGAATTTTGGCATATGTGAGTTCTGGTCGGTTCCATGTTAGTATCACTTGTTATGGGCTGTGTTTTTACAATACACATATAACAAGTGCTTTGGCTGGGGATTCAGTAGAATCAGAGGGCGCTCCGGGGACTGAATGAATGCTAGGGACTCCCACCACGAAAATTCTGCGAGTATTTAACAGTACAAATCATAGGTGTCCACGCCGCCGGCGACAGGGGGTGCTAGACATAGACGCACCGTGCGCGTGTGCGCAAGGCATGAACAGGGGGTCATGGAAAAAATCGATGGTAGGTCATGGTAGGTCAAAACTAAGTACCGTAGCCAATCGATAGTATAGTACCAGTAGATACCGTATATCACTACAGTAACCCGCTAGTATCGTGAACTAACTTTATTTTCAAAAAAATTAAGTATCGTACCCAATCGACTCTACAGTACCCCCTGATACCGTATACCGATACCGTAACCCTCGATTATCGCGAACTGACTTTATTTTTAAAAAGTCCTGGTACCGTGTCCAATCGATTCAACAGTACCCAAGTAACTACCGTAACCCAGTTCCTTGGGTCAGATCCAGTTCATTGGGTCAAACATTTTTCTAAAAATCCAAAATCGATCATTATTAAATATTTATTTATCCTACCATATGCCTCATTACTGCAAAATCATTTTATGATCGGTTTGGGATTTTTAGAAAAATAATTAAAATATTTAGAAAAATGTTTGACCAAGGAACTGGATCTGACCCACCTAACTGGGTTACTGTAGTTGTTTGGGTACTGTAGAATCGATTGGACACGGTACCAGGACTTTTTAAAAATAAAGTCAGTTCGCGATACTCGAGGGTTACGGTATCGGTATACGGTATCAGGTGGTACTGTAGAGTCGATTGGGTACGGTACTTTATTTTTTTGAAAATAAAGTTAGTTCACGATATTTGCGGGTTACGGTAATGATATACGGTATCTGCTGGTACTGTACTATCGATTGGCTACGGTACTTAGTTTTGACCTACCATGACCTACCATCGATTTTTTCCATGACCCCTGTTCATGCCTTGCGCACAGACGCACGGTGCGTCTATGCGCAGCACCCCCCTCGCCGCCATTTCTGGACACCTATGGTACAAATGAAATAACTGAATCAATAACGACCCTGCACTTACAAACTTATTAGCCTAAATAGCAACTTATTAGCCTAAATAGCATCCGGGTCGTCAACTTCATACAAAATGATCTCTGATCAGGTGAGTGGCATCTATGATATCCAAACTATCGCTATGGGTGAAGGAGCTTTCCCCGTAGCATCCCTTTAAGCATTCTCATCTCCGAGAACGGAACGCTGAAGCTCGCTGATTTCGGCGTCTCGTCCACTCCAGATGAATTGATACGCTATCGGAGAGATCGCGCCTGGAGTGTACGTTTACAGATACAGGCATTTAAATATTATAATCATAATCAATCATTTTAGGAACCTAATGTATTGGAAGTCGGTGTGTTTCTGAAAAAAAATGCAACTATTAAATTTAACACGAGTATCACGAGTCAGTGGAGGAAAACTGACCTCTTCAGGAACAATTTGCAAAAAGTTTGCATGATTTTATCCTTATATACGGTAATTGAATACTCTAGAGAACAGATTTCGAAAGGTCTAGGTTATTGGTCCCAGAGCCGGCTTTTAGGAAATTTCCGGTTTTGCACATGGCTATGCCGTATATCAGCTCCCAGATGAGCTACAGAGATGGCATTGGGCTCAAAATGAGCGGAAAATTATTTCGAACAACTTTTATGTTGAAAACTTTTTCGAATATTCATAAATTAAAATTTTATGATTGGAAGTATTGATTTTTAATCAGAAAAAAAATTCTGCCGTTTTAACGAGGATACTTGTTAATGAATTTTATTTCAGAATATTGAAATTTGAGACATTACCTTTTCATCACAAAAATATAATCGAAATCGTTAAAGGTAACATTTTTATTTTTTGCCTTGAAGTTGGAAATTCGCATTTGTAGACGAAAAATGCGTTTCAACGGTTGTTCGTGAGGCTGTATCTGTTTATCGAGGGTACTTACTACGGAATTTTATGTAAGAACATTGAAGTATGGGACAATACCTATCCAATAGAAAAATATTATCGAAATTGATTTAGGTAACTTTTATATTTTTAGATCTGAAAATCGAAAATTTTCATTTTTGGAAAAAAAATATTTTTTAAACAATTTTTCTTTCAGCTAAAGAATTTCAGGAATATATTATTGAAAATTTCGAAAAGAGTAATGCTAACATGCTTTCATACACTTCGACCCTTGATAATGGAGCTTTTCCATCTTTTGCATTGCCATTGCCATATGTTACATTTTAGTCTGAAATTTATATTCCGATGAAACAAATTGAACAAATTCGATATAGAAAGTGAATGCAAAGGTTTATAATAGACGGGAAGGGGAGGGGAGAGGGTGAGGCAAAGAGTGCTGAGTGATTGTCCCTCTCACTTTTTCTTAGTATTACAATAGTTTCATCCGATCATTTGTTAGATTCCGTTAATTATTTGAAAACCTTCCATTATTCGGTAATTCGTATTTCAAAGCAATGCTCGGATTATTCTGGATATGTTAATTTTATGATATATCGTGATTGCTACTCTAGCAATAAAACATTCGACTTATGAGCATTTAAAGAATATTCTAATTGTTTTTTTTCCATGGAATGTGCTCACACCCGTTGATCGGAACGTTGAATTCAAATTGGAGACATCGAATCACTGAAAATACATAGTTATTTTATTATAGATTATGTATTATCCCGGTTTTCAATATTGAAATTGATAGATCCCGAATGCTCCCTCGTTGGGTTGATGGTTATGTTCACATCTGCGCTACTGATGGTATCAGTGGGACGACTCCTTACCGCGCTACATCAGCGACTGGCAATACCACAATTAATCAACCTTTATCAACACTTTGGACCATAATAAACTTTTGCATTCACTTTCTACATCGAATTTGTTCAATTTGTTTCATCGGAATATAAATTACAGACTAAAATGTAACATATGGCAATGACAATGCAAAAGATGGAAAAGCTCCATTATCAAGGGTCCAAGTGTATGAAAGTATGTTAACATTAGTCTTTTCGAAATTTTCAATAGTATATTCCTGAAATTCTATAGCTGAAAGAAAAATTGTTAAAAAAATATTTTTTCCAAAAATGAAAATTTTCGATATTCAGATCTAAAAATATAAAAGTTACCTGAATCAATTTCGACAATGTTTTTCTATTGGATAGGTATTGTCCCATACTTCAATGTTCTGAAATAAAATTCCGTAGGAAGTACCCTCGATAAGCAGATACAGCCTCACGAACAACCGTTGAAACGCATTTTTCGTCTAAAAATGTGAATTGCGAACTTCAAGGCAAAAAATAAAAATGTTACCTTTATCGATTGCGATTATATTTTTTCCATGAACAGGTAATGTCTCAAATTTCAATATTCTGAAATAAAATTCCGTAACAAGTATCCTCGTTAAAACGGCAGAATTTTTTTCTGATTAAAAATCAATACTTTCAATCATAAAATTTTAATTTATGAATATTCCAAAAAATTTTCAACATAAAAGTTGTTCGAAATAATTTTCCGCTCATTTTGAGCCCAATGCCATCTCTGTAGCTCATCTGGGAGCTGATATACGGCATAGCCATGTGCAAAACCGGAAATTTCCTAAAAGCCGGCTCTGGGACCAATAACCTAGACCTTTTGAAATCTGTTCTCTAGAGTATTCAATTACCGTATATAAGGATAAAATCATGCAAACTTTTTGCAAATTGTTCCTGGCTACCTCCACTGACTCGTGATACCCGTGTTAAATTGGCTCGCTCGAAGTGAAACAAATAAGAGTGAGAAAGATTATACCCTCCTGGCATACTGCGCAGACATTAGCTTATTAAAAAAAATTTTTTTTTGAAGCACCGAGTTGCAGTGTAGAGTGTGAGCATCGATATCGCCGATTTCTTCAGCGTGTACACTGTCTAAACTGTTGGAGTGTATTTATGGATGTGACCATGGTATAATTACTCAGACTCGAATTTAAGGGCACGAAGGAATACATGGCTCCCGAACTGCATCAGGGTGCATCATCCAAATTCACAAGCAGTCTCGAGATGTGCGATGTTTGGTCGTATGGAATTGTTCTATGGCAACTGATGGCGAGACTGCGACCGCACGAAGGAATTGAGCAGCACATGCTAGCTAAAAAAATCGGAATAGAGTGAGCGTATTAGCTTATGATTTTCCAAGCCAGCCACATTGCTAGTGAAGTCGCATGTTCTTAGCAAACGCCTGAGATAAAGCAACATTTAAGCGGGTTGCTTCCTCCCTTACCTTCGTCATCCAATCTGGAGTCCCTTGTAAATCTTCTGAGAAAGTGCTGGAACAAGACCAACCCAAGCCGACCTACCTTCCATAAAATCCTGCAAGATTTGGAGGATGTTCGCGAGGAACTGGAGGGAATTGATGAGGTTAGAACCATTACAATTTCAGCTGATCAATGGCTACTATACTTCAGAACGAGTGGATAGAGGAATGCAAAATGTGGAATGCTTTGTAATAGTATAATATTCGTATTTTTATGTTATCGTCACATTATATGCCATCTGAATTCATAGTGTACCGGCATGCCATCAATGATGATATACGCATTTTTTTGTAATTTGAATTTAGTCAAGCGTTGTAACTCTTTCTGTATTTTAAATCGACGTTGTAGTATATTCACGAAAATTTGCATACAATTATTTTTATTTTACGATAAACTACTCAAGTCGACTTTTGGTGAGCATAACCGTGAAATGAAAGAACAGATACACTGCACGTTGCGCTCTTCCCTCCATACCCAAGCTGCAATAATGAATGAAGATCAACTACCAAATTGCACATTGTTGTCGAAAATATGGTGCTCAAAAAGTATCAGAAGGACAACCGCGAACCTCACGTCGATCACCTTGAATTGGAACTTCATAAGAATTTGCAATTATGCTGCTCATCTGACGGCATATTTGGAAATATCCTTAATTCGCGTGAGTCGAGAACAAGGAAGGGGGGGGGGTGCAAAACCGCAATAAACCGCTCTAGCTGGAGAATATACCTAGCAACTCGGAAGTTGTTTCGTTGTTACCAGTGTGATGCAGTGATGCAGTCATGCAGTCATACTGGTTGAAATGGGACTTCCGAGTAGCTAAGTCATGTCCACGTGAGTCGCTGAGAACAGCTAATGCACGAACATCCTGAAAGGGTAATCAGTTATTTGTAAAAAATACTCTGTGTTTCCGGAAGTGAGTCAATTCCGCGACGGTATTGATTCACGGTACCACGAAATCAGACGGGGAATTTCGATCTTGAACAGCCGCTTTATACAGGCATTTGCCCCAAAAAATCGTCAATGTTCTTGTTACATGCCATGGCGACAACAACGACGTCTCTGCCTAGTCACATTTTTACTGTGACTCAAACCGGTTTTTTGAGGTGAAGATGAAGTACAATTCCTCTCCTCGATGCACATAATTTTCCAAGTCACTTCGGTGTTCCAAATCAGACCAGATGATGGCAAATTAAACCAGTGTATTGGATAAGCCATTATTTGTCCCCCGCCTTCCGTTAAAGGAGGAGTCAAGTCAAACGCGCGCCCGGTTGAAATATGTTTCAATTAGCCGAGAACTCTCTTCAAATCGCGTGCTCTCTCGCTCGTTGCCTGAGATTTCCCTGATTTGTCTCTCAGCCAACTACCGATAGCTGTATTCGGAATAGAGATATCAATGGGAAGTGAAGGATCTCTGATCGAGATGACGGGTCAGATCCGAGAACAACCAATAATCCGAAGGGGCCAAGTCAGGAGAATACGGTATATGAGGGAGAACCATCCAGCCTTATTTGGACAGCTCCTGCTCGACCTGCCGTGCAACATGGGGTCGGGCGTTATCGTGTTGATAGTACACTTTCTTGCCGTTCAGGGCAGATTGTGCGAATTTCTTCTTGAGATTCCGTAGTTGTTTAGTGTAGACATATCCAGTAATTATCCGCTTCTCGGGTAGGAGCTCCCAGTAAATCGGGCCATCCACTCCCCACCAGGCAGAGAGCAAGATTTTCATAGGGTGAAGGTCATGCTTTGCGACGTCCTGTGGGGTCTCATTGGCATCTACCCACTGTGCCCTCCTATGGTGATTCTCAAAGCAGACCCACTTCTCGACCCATGTTATGAGACGGTCCATCCATCGATCTCCAGCGTGAAGAGTGAGTAGAGAAAGGGAATCGTCGACACGGTGGTCAAACTGGTCTTGGGTCAATTTGTGTTGTATGAAACGGCCTAGCTTCTTCTTCTTGCCAATAGAGACCAATCATTTTACGATGGCGCTTTGCAATACCCCAAGTGTGGCTGTCGCGGGTATTTGGAAAGGATCCAATTCCACTACGATCCGTAGCGCATCCAAATCCAGCTCGGGTGGCCTCCCAGACCGGTCATGATCATCCATGGAAAAGTCCCCCTTCTCGAAGAGTTGGTACCAATTGCGCATGGCCTGGTAGTGAGTGGCATATGAATCGTACACTTCAGCCAACTGACGTTCCTATTCCTTCATTGTAGTGTGAGAGAGGAATACGAATAACAGAACGTTGCGGATGTGCAAGGCCGTGGGAACGAACATCGTGGTCTTACTAGTGGCAGAATTAAAGGCGTGGAATGGGGAGTTGTTGACCACATAGTCCCTTTGTCAGGTGTTATTCACTAGAGGCGAGGGAACACCAACGGTCTCGTGCACTGAACAGTGATCTAGCAAAACAGTTTATAAAGACTTTCTGTTCAACCTAATATATTGAAGATGTTATTGCTAAAGTGTTCTACAATATTGCAAAAATCCTTTGTAAATCTCAGATCCTGAGCATCACTTTGTGCTCGGCGTCCCAGTGGATGAGAGGGCGGACGGTTACGACCAGCCGAGGTTTTCCAGCCTCGGTGAACAGCATCTTGTCCGTGTCGAGCACCTGAGAAACATTAATTTGTCGATTAAATTTTTGTCAAATTTTATATCGATGGGGTTAAAATGTCATTCACTAATGCGTATCAAGATAACAAACGACGATGAAATATGTTTTTGTTAATTCTGACATTTTGGATACGAAATACTTACTTCACTCAACTCCTCGAACTCAAATTGATCTTCCTCCTGCAGTGTCGCGTTTTTCGCAGCGTGCCTAGATTAGATAATTGATTCAATTTGAGCGCACGAATTCCATTATTTTTTCTGGTATTTTTGCAATCAAAAGTGCTACCATTACTAAGCCAGATATCAACGAATATCCCGCACTATATTTTAGTCATGAAATGCGCTATTCCTCATAGGACGGAATGCCAGGAAAGATCAATGATCAACTGACATCTCCTTTGCCTCGTCCTTCCTCACGGCTCGTCCGTCCTTGCCCTCCAACTCGATCAACATGTCGATCATCGCCTTGCTCGTAGCTTGCGAGCGACAAAGGATAATGTCTGAATTAGGGATTACTTACTACTTACAAATGTGTGCAGAATTAGTCGTTGCGGCGTTATGCATGAGATATCTCATGATATCCCTCTCTTACTACTGAGATAGGCGAGAAGGCGCTCATAATGAAAGCATTTCTTGCCAAGTAATCTCCAGTGTATTAGTTGCGTACTTAGAATAAAAGTTCGCAGTACACGTCTTTACATATTTAAATATTTTTTGTAAACACCAACAGTTTACTCCATCGAACACAGGCTTGAAGTAGAAGGGCCGGAAGTTGATGTGGTCGTTGAACTGCACAAAGTTATAGTCGAACAGGCTGGAATCGCATTATTACCCGAGCAAACCTATTGAACTTGAAAAAAATCAGAAAACTATTATTGTTCCACTCACTGTCTTGTAGCCAGCCACATATCCCTGAGTGACCTCTCCTGTCCCTCGAGGAGTGCCTCGTTGATCTCCCTTTCTCGATCGGCCATCTTCGACCTCTCGTCTAGTACTCGCAGCTCCGTTGAAGCTGCAATGGATGACTGTACCTTAGTTTGTGTGATCGAGAGCTGATATTCAACATATCCCGGCACATTAAGATATTCAACATATCCCGGCACATTAATGACACTCACATTGACGTTTATTTTTATTCATTTTTGCAATGTATCATAGTATTGTCTAGGGAAAGAGAAAACTGATGATACGTAGGGGCTGTTATTATACTCGTAATTTGTTCAAATATACGCACACGTCTCCTTGATGAGCACACCAGTGTTCTCCAATTCATCCGCATCACATCTCCAGAAGTCGTCGAGGGTACCGTCGAAGTCTTGTGGCTCCTATAACAGACATATAAACAAGTATACCAGATATCAATGAAGAGTTAATATATCAGTCAGTTCATTTCGAGCACCGATAAGATGCCGGTTACGAAATTGACAGAAATTTCTTCTACAGGTCTGTGTCATCTGACAGCAAAATGCCATGTTTAATTAATGATAATAAATCAAGTTGACAAAGAAAATAACCTCAACATGCGGCTCGATTCTGGTCGCCTTCACAGTATGCCGCCATCCGTTGTAGCAGCGCACGCCCGCGTAGTCCACCTAAATGTGTTATTTAGGCTTATGCTTCTGCTTGAGTTTTCACGTTTTGGTGTATGTCTATGTGGTCCACCTACATTATTGTTTGCGAATTCAAAATTATTGGGGTGTCCGGAAAGTTCGTATATTTTTTTGTTTTTATTTTTTATTCAATGCTTTACAATTCTCAGTGACCAATGTATGCCCCCTTCTTTCTCACTACCTCCCTCCAGCGATTGGGCAGGGTCTCGATTCCTCTCTTCCAGAATGCGGGTTTCTTCGAGACCGCCCAGTTCACGAAAGCCCTCACAACTTCATCTCGATTCTTGAACTTCTTTCCTTTGCAGAAGTCAGAGAGAGAGCGGAAGCAGTGGTAGTCGCATGGGGAGAGATCCGGGGAATACGGTGGATGGGGAATCCTCTCGATCTTCAGCTCGTCCATTTTCTTCTGGGTCATCTTCGCTCGATGTGGGCGAGCATTGTCCATCAGAAGAAGAATTTTGCCCTGGTTCAGGAGTCTGGGAGGGACTCTGATCGCGACATCTTCCAGTTGTTCAGAGAAGAGGTCGGCATTGATGCTGGTGCCAGGGGCGAGGATCTCCCAGTAGATGGGACCGAGCACTGAGAAGAAGAAGCAGAGGAGTTCCTTCTTTCCGTGCTCTTCCTTCTTCGATACGGGCGTGGGCTTCTCATCTGCATCCACCCATTGCAGTCTCCTCACAGGGTTATCGTACGTGATCCACTTCTCATCTGTAGCGATGATGGAATTGACCCATCGAAGATTGGATCTACGATGGAGTAATTCCCGACAGACTTGAACACGATTTTTCAGCTGTTCGGGGGAGAGGTCATGGGGAATCACTTGTGGGAGTTTCGGCTTCTTCCCAGATCGATGGAGGATATCGGACACCGTTGATCTGGGAGTACCAGTATCCTTCTTCAACTCACGCACACTGGCCATGGGCTTGCGCTTCAGTGTGCGGAGAACGAGAGGCTGATCGAGGGAGGGAGGGCGTCCAGAGCGGGGTTGATCATCGAGACCAAACTCCCCTTTCTTGAAGCGGGAGAACCACTTATAGCAGAAGGGTATGGAGGGGGCGTCAGCTCCTTCCGACTGGGCCAGGGCAGAGTGGGCCTCCTTCACGGATCGGCCAAGACGGTAGTAATGAAGTAAAACTGCTCGGAGGTAGAGATGGGAGTCCATCACAAGAATCAATGTAGCAACTATGAGACTGATTAAATCCTCTCACTACTCAACGTCAGAATGATGCAATACATTGTTGACAAACAGATTGCGCAATAACTGCATTTGATCGCGAACTAACTTTTTTCCGAAGCATTATACGAACTTTCCGGACACCCCAATAGCAGGCCAATTTAAGATTTGCATGGGAATTTTGATTTTGCTCTTTAGTCTAATTATTTCGCACAATTTGAACTATCGTTTGGATTGAATGCTATCTTGTGAAATTGAAATTCGTTATTCGAATGCCGACTCACTCTCGCGCCAATCGGAAACTGCTCCGCCTGGTCGCCGACAACGTGTGAAGGGGCAAGTATTAGGTAGGGCATGCCTCTTCGAAGCGTTTCTTCAGACTCGATCTGCCATTTCGAAATTATTATTTGTTTATGAACATAGTGGATACGGAAGTTGAGATGCAAATGTTGATTTATTATCGGTATCTTATTCGGTATTGCCGAACAATGAGTGAATTGGTTGAATTGGGCACAAAATATTAACATCGATAGTTGTCGTACCTTAACCGTGTTCAGGCTGTTAGATATGACTTTTCCGGTCCCATTGAAGATGATCGAGCGGTCCAGATACTCCTCAGTCCGCTTGCGGCGGGGAAGAGTAATGGGGTCGAAGACAGACGGAATCGAGGTGACCAATGGCGTGTTCAGCTTCCACTCGCCGTCTGGAAGAATGTGTTTAAAAACATTATGAATATTTCTGATTTTAACAATTTTCTACTTATATTGTGCGCATTAACGACTTTCGATTATATTTGCGTTGCAGAGTCTTCGATTATATTTGCGTTGCAGAACAACCAATCAAACTGCAAATGCGTGTGAATCCTACACCGAGTATTAAAAGAGGAAAATTATCTTACCGTATTTGAAAATCGCGGGGAAACAAGGGAAGAATCGGTCGAACGAGAGCTCATCTCTCGTTGATGTACTGAGGAAGGCTCGGAAGAAGAGACTACCGCGCTCAGATCTAAAACGAATAAGGATAGGTTAGGGTGCTAGGGAAAGTTAGGCTGTTAAGGTAGGGAGTAAAGGTAAGGTAAAGGTGCTTCCGCGTCAAGTTAGTTTATCTTCTATGACATGACAAGGCGCAAAAACGATGTGACTCACTTGAATAGCTTCGTGGTCATCTCAACCGGTGTGCTGTGGTAGAGCGAGTGCGCATACCGCATCACTGCCACTGTAACCAGGATGTTCTTGTTGTAGACCTGCAAATGAAAAATCAATATTTTTACTCTCACATAAAAGCTTTGATTTGTCAAACAATGCCTTTCTGGGGGGGGGGGGGGCGGACATTTCGGCAACGGACATTTCGGCAACGGAGCGCCCTTCGCTGGAGATTCGGCGCAGCTCTTTGGGAGCTGTGTCGTTGTAACCAGCATGTGCTACCCTAGATATACATATGTAAGTCTTGCTACCAGGCGATCTCGAGTTTCACTCCATATCTATGTATAGGGGTTCATGGTCCAAAATTGAGAATTTGAGTGGAAAATCATGGTTAGTTAAACGCCAAATGCCATAATCAACTGATATTCTAGTACCTCAGAAACTACTGTAACCCGGAAACATGGGTATCGATTGGTTACGATATTCGGTGTTTTTCTAACAATGATTTTCTACTCAAATTCTCATTTTGGACCATGATTGTACATAGATTTGCCTATACATAGATTTGGAGTGAAACTCAAGTTCGCCTGGTAACAAGAATTATATATACAAATGTAGGGTAGCACATACTGGTTACAATGACACAACTCCCAAGGAGCTACGTCGAAACTCCAGTGAAGGGCGCTCCGTTGCCGAAATGTCCGTTGCCGAAATGTCCGCCCCCCCCCCCCCCTTTCTGCATCTCCGATGAGGTAACTTTGCACTTTTTTGAAAACTTTATGCAAATATTTTTAATAAGCTAACCATTCGCTGCGAATCCACAAAGAAGATGTGCGATCGGTCGGTAATGAAGCGATAGAAGCCGAAGAAGCCATCGAATGGGAATGGGTCCTAAACGAAGTAGAAATAATTTCCAATGTATAGTACTTTTCTATCTATTTTTTCAATTTACCTGCGTCGAATGAAAAAAGTCTCTGTGTTCTAGTGCTAGTGCAAGTGCTGTGGAGAGTACCTAACCACATGTAACTTACCTGAAGCGAACACGATGTGGTTACATACCCTCGGTGGAATCATTCCACGTACCCTCTTCTGCCTATTGAGGAGGACCTTCCAGAGGTCCTCCACATGCAGTGGGCCGTTCTCGCAGATCAGCTGGTAGATGATGTAGTTGCGGCTCCTCTCCCGATCGAGCTCCTCTTTCTGAAGCACTCTCATTTGTATCACTATCAGATGTATGGTTTTGTAGTGTTATCGGATAATATCATGAATACGAATGACCATTACACTAGGTAATCTCAAACACGTTTCACTCCTTAAAATGCCGAAACCAATGAATTTTCATAGACGATATCTTTGCAAAGGGTCGTACTAGAACTTCGAACCCGAGGCCATCCTCATACCGTGAATCGATGGTGCTGCAACTCAGCTCCACGCGGGCATAGGTAGCCCTCGGGCATGTATTCCTCGTTCGCGCCGAGCGTCGACCAGACTAATTCCTGTAACGATAGCAATCATTATAATTATTACATTATCTCACGCTTTTTTTGCTCGGAGCAAGAAATAACACAAGAGATGGCGCATAGTAATTTCCCGGTGTCTGTGAATTCTCTATCGTATGCAATCCTGTTCACGAACATCCGGCATTGCGAATTGGTGCTGATTGACGAATCTGGGGTCGATGTACTCGATCCGAGAGGAATCCTTCAGCAGCGCCTCCGCTTCCTCTCTGCTCAGCAGCTCGTAGCAGCTGAAGTTTAATAAATTTATTGAGTAACTAATAATATTAATTATATAAATCACTAATGAAAATCAGAAAAGGCGAAACGCTTTCAACACTTACGTCGCAAGTTTGAAATGTAAATGAAATCTTACGGAATGTTGCGCTGACGACCTCGGAAGGGGCGATATTGGTAATGCCTCTGAAAGGAGTGTGATGATTTCGGAATCCACAAGCGGGATACAGTCTCGGACCGCACGGAACCCAGCATGCCTAACTTACATATGGTTTGGGCTGGTACTGTCGTCTCGGGCGATCCAGTTGTTCCAGTTGTTTTTCGTCAACGTCACGACCAGTGAACTGCCTGAACCAGATGTGGCATTAGGTCGGATGAGATCTATGACGTCTGGCAGCATTTTATAGATCTGGATTTGATGGATGCGGCATTACGTCATGGTTCTCATCCGACCTAGTGCCCCAAACGTTTATGTTTCCCGCCATTGTTTCTCAAAATATAATCAATAGGAAATAGTCAAGAACCTGCGGATAACGAATACGTCCGATATCTAACTTTTGAAAGTAGATAATAACGATACTATGTCAAAATTCGATACACGAAACCCAGATTATATTGTATTACGAAGTCATACCGCCATTGATACTTCAAAGGATACCTGACGTCACAGTTCTCATCCTACCTGATACCGTACTCACCAGCCAGCGAAGTTCTCGAACTGCTCCTCCTCATCTTCTGCTTCGGTTTCTCCTCTTTGCGCGCGCATCCGAGCCTCTCGCTCAGCTCTGTTCCGACTGTTGATGAACACCATGCTGCAATGTATTATTGATAAGTTACATAGTTAGTGAGTCATAATCAGCTGTATGATGCCACTTTTAATGAATAGGCCCCAGCGATTAACGAACATGTTACAATAGTAATTAGTTCCCAAATTATTTATACGTAATTAGGTACTTAATAATGAGTAATGAGCCTAGAACACGATGTAGCATTCAATAAAACAATTAGTCATAATTAGGCGTGTTATATATTGTATGATCCATGTTCTGACTGTTGATGAACATCATGCTGAAAAGTTGTGCGTAGATGTCCAAGATTCATTGTAAATTCTGTTGTTGGTGCACGAGTTTTGAATCATTACATAATTATGATAGTTCCAAGTTTTAGAGGGCTTAAAAATTAGGGTTTTTGACGAATAGAAATGGAATAAGAACGTGCCCGAAGTGCGAGCCTCATTTATCATTTCGAAATGTGCTTTGAGTACTAATCGTTCGTTTCGAAACATAAATTGTCCAATCAACTCGACATTTTCGTTTCGTAAATTGTGGATGACTTCTCGTGATAATTTGTCCAATCGTTTTGCGAGCTCTATCTCATATCTCACTGGGTAGATCTATTTCGCGGAAATCCCTATCATCAATCTTAGCACCTATTATATTTTCCCGATAACTTTATAATGACATTTTTAGGGATACAAGATAGTTTGCGAATATAGGTTTTAAAGTTTTTTGTTTGGATAACAAGTTCCCATCTTTCTTGTCCACCACTTACTCCCTTTTGCGCGCAAAGTTGCCTCCTTTTTCGATCGCTATATGCGTCCTGTACTCGCTCGCGTCGGGAGGAGCAGTCTTCCCGAACTCGATCAGCGGCTGCAATTGCACAAATAATAATTGTTTTAAAAAATAATTTTCGCAAAGAATTAAGAATATCGGAGACTATTGATTTTCGAACGCAAATACACTTTCCACTTGAACTGGAGCAGAGGCTGCAATTGTACCCATACATTGATTGTATGATTTTGAACCATAGCTAATGTGTTAGCAAATTCGTACTCTAGGAAGCAGTAGTGACTACTTCAGATGGGAAGGCGCAATAAGAAGACACAGAGCGAGGCTAGGAAAAATGACAAATAGAGAGGAAATTCGAAACATTGCGAAGACAATGGGAAAAATGATAAGGTCGAGCACGATAAGGATTCAGGAGGCAATATAGGCGGGATATAAAACTCAGAGGTTTTGAAAGAAAATGCACTCAATCCAACCCATCTTTGCCCCTAATCTATAGCATTTTCAGACCGAAAGTAAACATCATCGATATGAGTGCATGAAATCTTAACAGGAAGCCGCAAGGATGGACTTACTTATGGCGGCAATAAGTTGTTTTCCTTTTTAAATCGTTATCATGTTCAAGCAAAATTTTGAACCAAAATCGTTAACTTACTCTTCTGTTCTGCTTATCTCCATGATTTCCAGCAGTTACAGCGCTACCAGAGGGCGCCTCTTCGAAGTCCAACTAAGTAATTAATAAATTATTGCATATTTCCTAAATACGATACATTTTCGAATGTGAACTTCGCCCCTGTCTTATCACACCTCCCTTACCGTGTGTGATGAATGCAAATTTCAAATTATAAATATCAGTTTCGGTGATCTTTGATCTTTTAAGCATGTAAAAGTAAACTCACGTCAAAATCATCATCGCTATCGGGCAGCGGCGTGTCCAAGGCCTCCTGCAGTAGATTCTGAAAATTACATTTGATATGATCCCTCTTCAATACCCAATTATACGATTCTTTTCCTGGGACATTCACAGATTTTCCGAGAAAGTGCTCTTCTCGATCTTTTCCGTACTTTCAGTTCAATATTCGGAAGGCTACTAGATAAGCACTCGAGCTGACCTTGTGAGATCATCAGGATCATTCGAATACAGTACAATACAACTACTTCTGATAGTTTCAACTCTTTTTTTACTCTATTAGAGTTCGATAAACGTTACAACCTTATCTTCCACCCAATGTATCGCCACTCGATCGATAAAGGTAAAGGTAAAGGTATTAGGCATTTCCACGTAAGAGCGGGCTGTGCCACCCCATCGTCTGTGTAACAACGAGATCCTATCCTGGAAACCAGTGGCCTTTTGCAAGACTTCGAACCGTCTGTGTTGTGTGCACGTTGTTGGGGATTTCCTTACAGTGAGTTTTGAATCACTACCAAAATTCCTTAACCCCATTGGCTCTAATATCAATAAAATATCACCGGACTGACCCTCGCGTCTTCATCATTCCACGCCCTTCTCTCCTCCGCATCCTCAGTATCTTCTGAACACTGCGAGTCCCTTCCTCCTTCGGCATCCTCGGTGTCCTCGGAGTCCTCCGAATCAGACTTCGAGTCGCGCTCGTAGTCGGCGAGGTACGCCGATTCACCGATACTCTGAATAAATAAAATCATATTATAATAGAATTTTTATACACAGAATACACTGATACTGTATCATGATGTGCTAAGATTCGCCGATGTATCGTCATTGTATGATATATTTCAGGTTGATTTCAGAATAATTGAATGAATCATCGATCCACGGTTACATGAATAACTAAATCAAGAAATATAGTAAATGCACTGAGGACTATTGTACAAATGATAATCAAGGTTGAGAGATGGCTCAGTGTGAATAAGTTAAGACTAGCATGATCATTTGAGCTATGCTTGCAACCGACCACTCACCGACACAGTATCCTCCAGTAGCCCGTCCCTTAGCGCATTCATGTTGAACACTGTAGATTGGAGCGGGACCGGCTGCAATTTGAACCGTCGTAAGGTCAGCCAAGACTTCTTAAATCGTATGTTCCATAAATAAGATACTACTTGAATCGTACAATCCTCAGGTAATTCAAACATAGGTCTTTCATTTTCTATTCACTCGTTCACATACTCACGACACAGAGGTCACGACACTCCCGTTTTGTAAGCAACAATAAATCAGTGCCGTGATTGAGACATAAATTAAATAATTGAGGATTGTTTCACGATATCTTGAGGTCAGAAAAAGTTAGTTCGTGATCATGTTTGGGTTGCCTAACGAGCAGTATACGATATGCGTACTTTTGTACGGCCAATGGACGCTTATTAGACAATTTGGATGTTTTTTTAAAAATATAATACGAACCTGGTGGCTTATTGCAGTGTCGCCCACATATACTTCACCCGAGCCACTCGAGGTGAACTCGCGTTCAGCCATTCTGAAAAGGAAAGGAGAAAGTAAACGGCGATTAATATTAGCTAGTTCGCAATAATACTGATGGCAATGGAATCGATGGAGAAAAGTGAGTACAACACGGCATTACAACCAAGTCGGATTTGACCTAGCTAGTAGAGGGGAGGACGTGAGCAAAGTCAAGTGAGTACAAGGTTTAAAAGCCCTAAATATGGGACGCTATTAGTAATACACTGAATGCGATCGTTGCCAGAAGGTATGCAAGGAAGGTTTCCGTTCAATCAAGGAGAAAAAGAAAGAAACATGCCCAGAATGAGACTTTTCGAAAATAGCGCAATGAGGGAGCGTAAAAATAAGGCGCAAGTCAGTTAATGCGTGGCAGAATTGAAGACAATGCTAATATTGGACGGAGAGATATGAAAATTGTGATAGAATTAGGCGAGCATTACCCGCTAAGTCATTCTAATCATTCATACTACCAGTTTTAATTGTTTTAATTAATTAATACAATTGGCAAAATAAGCAGAACATGTGGTCAACTGACTACGCCCATTTGAAAATAAGCGAGTCCCCTTGCTCTTGGTAAACAACGAAAATATTCCGTAAACAACGTCAAAACGCGAATATTTTTATTTGTGGTGCTTGAATTATTATTGAAATCCTGATAACAATGTGTTAAATACTGCCCTCTTGCATAAAGGGAATTGTATCTTTGAAATTGTGTGTTCAGCGAAACAATTAGTTAGCGATCAAGTTGCGTGTTGTCTTGCACGTAATATACGGTAGCCGTATTTTAGACAGGTCCTCGCATTTCAAATGAATATTTTCAAGCGGAATTAAGTAAAAAAAATTCTTAACTTTATATATTCAATAGTTTGGGCTTACAATCCAACTATATGACCGGAGTTTGAGTGTAAAAGCTGCAGTAGCCAACTGGAGCGGTGAGTCAATGCTTTGTAATATCTGTGAAACACATATCATAACTTTGTAGAGAACATGCAATATGCAAATTTAAATACATATGTCTTTTTTGTTATTAGTAAAGAGGCATATAATCCGTTCTCAACTTTTTAAAATATTTTTGAAATTTCTTTGTGTGTTATTTTGCGTAAGGCCATAAATTTACGCACCAAAATTAGAACTCCTCTTAGGGAATTAACGCTAGACCCCACTTGTGGGGTGTTTTCTGAATCCTCAGGAGAAGCTCTTCAGCTGGTACGGACAGATTTTTGATATTGTTTTTAGTATTCGAAAAGCGGCTATAAATGTGCAGCAGAATGTACATTTTTAATGATTACTCGAATACAAAATAAACTATCAAAAATCTGTCCGTACCAGCTGTAGAGCTTCTCCTGAGGATTCAGAAAAGACCCCCACAAGTGGGGTCTGGCATTAATTCCCTAAGAGGAGTTCTAATTTTGGTGCGTAAATTTATGGCCTTACGCAAAATAACACACAAAGAAATTTCAAAAATATTCTAAAAAGTTGAGAACGGATTACATGCCTCTTTACTAATAACAAAAGAGACATATGTATTTAAATTTGCATATTGCATGTTCTCTACAAAGTTATGATATGTGTTTCACAGATATTATAAAGCATTGGCTCACCGCTCCACTTTAACAAGTGGACAGGAATGAAATTTCTCGAGCGCCGCGGCAAACAAAGGAACTCGATCTCTCTGACACGCTGTGTGAGACGGGAGTAAGGGAAAGAAGGGTGGACGAGAATAGGCACTAATTGGCGGTGGCTCGAGGAGGCAACGTGTATCCAAGCAGAAGGTGAGTAGAAGGGAGAGGAGGTAATTTGAGCCCGTTTCTCTTTCCCTCTCTAATCGGGGAAGCCATAAGCGACCATTCATCATGAATGTGATGTGTACGCCAGGTATACGAACACAGCGTACATTTGTTTTTTTTCATAATCGATTGCGGTTTTTGATCGCCTTTCGATGCCGTCTAGGTAAATGATTTACATTGTTTTCCTCGATAGATGCTTCGACAGTAAGAAAAAAATGTTGCAATTGCTCTTTATCAATGATTGAATTTATTTGCTCCTTTAGTGATTGCATTGCATCTTCTCGTTGATTGCGTACTTGCTGCCGACCTGAAATATCAAATTTTAATATGAGTTCCAATAGGAAATTGGAAGGTTACGTTAGCATTTAAAGAAGGAGTAACACGAATGGATGCTACGGAGTCCCACCACGAAGATATTGCGCTCGCAATGGGAAACTGTAGAGAATTTACCCCAAGAAGGAGTCGAAAATTATGTAGATCAAGTGAAACATAAGCGAACTACCCCTGCGCTGTCAACACCCCTGCGCTGTCAATGAACTTTGCGCTTTTGTAAATGGCCTCAGAGCCGTCTCTGAAACTTCGGATAAAGTGATTCATTATCGCTTCCGGTTTCTATTACAAACTCATAGTGGCTAATTGAACTAATTTTTCGTGTTACTCCTTCTTTAAAGGAGGAGTACACTCGAAATTCAATTTTGAAGCTCTCATATGTCGAGAGCTCCACAACCATTCTCCTAAATTGAAGCTCCTAAATTTTCACATTGATATCTCCATTCCGAACAGAGTTATGGCAAGTTGGCTGGGAGCCAGATCCGAGAAAGCTCAGGGAAGGGGGGGGGGGAGAGCGTGCGACTTGAAGAGAGTGCGTCCGTAGGTGAAACATATTCCAACCGGGTCGCGCATTTGCATTTACTCCTCCTTTAAAAGGCGATAGTGGACCTCTCAGATGATCAGTTGTCATTCGCTCACCGTCTTGACAGCTTCAAGCGTGCTATACTCCTTGCTGAAACCGGACTCCTTGAACTCCGCGTCCTGACCATTCTTCAGGAAGACCTTCAATATTAATTTTTGAATAATCAATTATTCTAAACATCAAAACATCAAAACATTTATTGATCGTTGGGTAAATTAAAATCAGGAATACCTTAACGTGGTGACCATCCTTCTTCTTCCACAGCTCGAAAATGAGAGCAGAAGAGAATGCCGGTGTCATTCCCTGCAATCGATTTCAAATGCTGATTTTCGCCTACTCCGCCCAACCAACAACAACATCATCAATAACAACAACAACAACAATTCGAGCAAGAACTCGCCTCGAACATGTCGATGGTCTTGAAGACGTGGGCGAGGGCAAGCACGTTAACGTCGTGCTGAGTATGCCATATTACGATATGCGGGTCATCATCACTCTATTCTCCACACTTTTGAACCGTATTGGTACAAAGTGGATATGAACATCTCAAAACCTCTGGTGAAAAGCCCAAAGAGTTCTGAGATTTACTAATTCAGAGGCCTGGTTTGTTACATACGAATAAGGATAATGATAAGAGAAAAAAATGTTTACCGCATAATAGACACGGAACTTCTCGCTGCTGCCCATGTCGCAGGTGCTGTTCAGGCTGCAAGCTGCCTTCTGAACATTCTCAAATCAGTAGAATTTCGGTAGAAAATGAAGTCTTGGCTGATCAAGAGCTTAGTATTACAAGTTTGTGCTGAATTCGGCAGAATGAACTAATGAAGATTTCATTAGAGTTCAACTTGTAACGCTGCCGAAACTCTTCTGCAAATCAATCAACTCGCCTTGTCCATATTCGTCAGCAACTCGTCCGTCAGCATGCCCACAGTTCTGTTCAGTCGCTCCTCATTGTAGTGAATTCCCGCGCCGCCGAGCAGGGCGATGTACTGCAAACTTTCGTCAATAAACCTGTCAAAAGAGCAAACGATACAAAACTAAACATTAGATGAGAGTTTTAGAGATGGTGCTACAATAACCAGCCCCTTATATGCCGCGCTTGAATTGCGAAGTGTAGGAAAGAATGGAAAGAGATAAAAAATATATTGCTTCATTGTGAAATAAGCTTCACTGCAATGGTATGTTCTGATTGAAGTGTTAAATCGCAATGGGCGTCCGTTTCCCCAGCAGCAAAATATTTTTAAAAAAATAGTGTAATCGAGAAATGTTCCATACTTGTTGCATAGTGTGCAGACCATAAAACACATTTCCACACTCGCACGGCGCTGGAAAAATATTGTATGCGGAAATCACGATAATGAGTTTTTTGTCGAGTGCAAATGGACCATTTTGTCAATGAACATTATGTTTGATACATCCAACTCCCAATACATAAACTAAAAGAAAATGATTACAGATTGAATGATTTCGAAGATCGTACATCTCCCTTTTCGGGTAGGATATTTTCGTTCTGTGTTAAATACGCTTCACTCCGTAATTATCTTCCGAGTGAAAATGTTTAAATAACCATAGTGAGGATAGTCAAAGAAAAACAAAAGAAACAGGAGAAACTCCTAATCTGCTTCGGCGAATAATCTGCGTCTACTGCTCATCCTCACCTCGTACATGAACCTCTTCGCAGGGTCTTTGGCGCACTTGTTGTACTCCTTCGGCATGTCGATCAGCTTGTTGGGCAACTCGGCGATGATCGCGTCCACTTTGGTAGAGGGAACGCCCTGCGATTACAAGGATGGCTTCGCAAAAATGTACCTCTTCATTCTGCGTCACCTCTAACAGCTTAGAGATGCGATGGATCACACATAACGAAAGTAGTAATTGTTTCGAAGCAAAATTATTTGTATAACTGTAAACCATGATCAACTCTCCTCAAAGGCTGAAGAATACATTTGAACTGATACTTAGACAAGTGCATGAGATCAAAAATCACACCTTACACGTGTCCGGCCACATCACGTTCTCCATCGCGGCGAGCGAAGTGGACTGAAACATGAATTTATTATTTGGAAAGAGGATTCCGTTCGGTACCGTCTTATGCATTCATCAGCAATGTTAAAATAGATTTGAAACGCAACTAAATATAAAATCGTACACGTCCCTAATGAAGCACAAGGCATAAAATAAATGCGAATGGTGACCATATTTTGAGGGTTTATACAATATATTGCAGACACCAAAGATCAGTTCAAAGATATGTTCGGTTCGAAGATACAAAGATCAAAGATCAGTTGAAGAGATAAAAAAATGAGTTCAAAGTTCACTCACGGCGACATTCTCGCTCGAGCTCAGATTGAGCGCTTTCACGATGTCATCCCACCCGTTCGTGCAGTCGAAGGCGGTGGCGAGCAACTGGAAAGATCAGCGATCAAATAAATAAATGTGAAAGCGAATCTGCACCATAGATTTCAGATTTAACAAGAGATAATTAGTGAGATGGCGGAGTTCAAAGATCAAGGATCAATTGCAAGTTTGTTTGCTAACAGAACGTCAGTGCAAATTCCGGCAAATAATATAGTGCGGAATAAACTATCCTCACGCGATAATGATCAAATATAATGATCAATTTTTAAATTTATTTTTTCCACCTGAACCGAAAATGTCAGTGAAAGATCTATTGGAATAGAAATATGAAAGTGATCTGAAACATATACGATGTTTTATCAGAAATGTTGGGTCGATGAGATCGAAAAAAATGAAGCAGAAATCGGAAAAAAATCAGAGATCTAGCTCACCGAATCGTCAGCGTAGTCCTTGGTGTAGATGGGCGGAATGACGGGGTGACCTTTCGGGGTACTGGAATTCGTGAATCGATTATGAATTCGCTAAGTTAAGACCATCAAAGAAATCGTTGTAGAAAATATACGTTTGGTAAACATTTTCAATTAAACTGTAAAAATCAAAGATCACAGAGAAAGGGCAAATACTTACTTCCCGAAGAGGCCGGTGCTGAAGGCACCGGCGCTCATGAGCACGCGCGAGACTGGCGAGGCGCGGAAGCGAACCTAAGAAATCAAAGATCAAAGATCATTCAATATAAAACAAAAATCATTAATGCGAAATCGCAGCAACATGTGAAGATCAGTGATAAAAATTTTTTGCAAAGAAGATAGCACGAGCGAATTGAACAATGATTGAGTGGAGAGATATAACAAGATAATGAAACCTATGAACTGCTTATTCGGTGCTCCAATCTGATAATTTTACAACGGTGTTGAAGAAGGAGTAACACGAAAAATTAGTTCAATTAGCCACTATGTTTTTGTAATAGAAGCCGGCAGCCCGATAATGAATCACTTTATCCGAAGTTTCACAGACGGCTCTGAGGCTATTTACATACGCGCAAAGGTCATTGACAGCGCAGGGATGTGGCTAGTTCGTTTATGTTTCACTTGCTCTACATAGTGCTCGCCTCGTGCTTGGGGTAATTTGGATACAGTTTCCCATTGCGAGCGCAATATCTTCGTGGTGGGAGTCCCCCCCCCCCTTCGTGTTACCCCCTTCTTTAACGGGTGAAGAACCATTCATCGAGACTTTTGTACAACGTTTTGAATCAAATCTGCCCTCACCTCGCTCGGAATGTACCTGCCGTCGATGAACTTCAGATCATCCACGTATCGATCTCTGAACTGCTTGCCTTGGGCGAACGCGTGATCGATTCCATCCTGACGAATAATAAAATAGGATTATTTATCATCATATTGCCCATTTGTCACCGAAATGTTGTATTTCATGTAATATCTAATTACAGAAATGATTCAGGCAACATGAATCATTATGAAATATTAGCGTTTTGTACGAACGATTCGCATGAAAACTTGCAGGTTTCGTTCTGTTTGCACATACGAGATGGAAATGAAATGGTGAGGATTTATCGCATCACCCACCCCCGCTCTGAAGTAGGGATGATTTCGCATGAAATGGTTCTGCATTTCGCGTACTCTCTCAAAGAGCAGATGAGAAAGTCATGTTTATTCAGTTTACTGATAGTTAAAAGGCCATGAGTCATCATCATTCAATGGCATCGAGATGCGGGCGTTGCGATTCCTTTGAATTTACCCCAACATAAATGTTCGACCCGGGAAGGTCTTTCAAGTATTGGCTCTCTTCCTTCTGCATACTATCTCGTTTGCCAGACTGGCGAGAGAGGTCACGCCGAATGAAGATTTTATTTCTTGCTATCACTTCCTTCGACCCGCTCACCTCCAATTGTGATCATGCTACAAGCCAGTGGAAATCTACGCCTCTTTTGAGCAAATACACCTGGCAAAAACGTCAACGAAACACTCACGGAAGGGATACACACAGCGTGTCAAACGGGGGAAAAAGGCGGCGCGCAAATTATATGAAACATACCTCAAAATGAATGATTTTGACCACAAATCAAAGGTTTTTCAAACATTTGCGTACATAAAAAGCGATAGAGATCGAAATTGAGAAATCTGGTTGGATAATCTCTCCGAAAAGGGTTTCTGCCAATATCTAGACAAACGCCATCTCTCTATCTCTTTTCGCTACTGTCTCTCTTAGTTTTCTCAAAATATATTCATTTTAAATATGTTTCATCGCGCAAACTTTAATCAGGAAGAAACTCTGACGGAATTCGAGCTTTTGAAATATGTTTCACATCATAGGGGCAGATACGAAGAGAAATTGAGCGCGCCGTGATAATGAGCATTTCTCCCCCGTCTGACACGCTGTGATACAGTAAACTCAAGGCTAACCGACATGGTGATAGTCTAATGACCCAAAAGTACGGATAATAGAAAAATGTCAGCCCCATAGTTAGAATGCTGAACGATTGTGAGATCTGTCGAGTGTCTGTTAATTTTAGGAATGAACGCTTCAAAACACTAAAAAAATGCTAACATCGCTGAGCTCTCCGAGTCCTCTGAAGAGCACCTCTCCTGATTTCTCCGTAGCGAATTGGTCCGTAGCCGCACGGTCACCGTGTCGGATCAACTGGAGATAGTAAATTTCAGGGAAAAAACACTGTTTAGCCCCTGAGACTAAACATAAATAGCTTATGAAACGTGAGTTTAGTGCCTCCCATATTTTCGAAAATGGTGAAAGGAAAAGTGAAAATTCCGAGTGTGGCCTGACTCTATAAGTAAACAGGGTCATAGATCGAATAAAGAATGACCTACCACTTGCACCAGCTGTAATTCATCATCGTCCTTCTTTGGGGCCGCCTTTCCAGCCACCGAGGTCACTACCGCCAGAAGGAGAACGATCGACCGAGTCATTCCCACTACTGCCCTCCCCGCCTTTCCCCCTTTTATACACAAACACACGCTATTCAAAAGGATCTACACCGCCCCGCCTAGCTGTAGCTGATCGTTGAACCATCTATGGCACTCCCCCTTCTTCCAATAGTCTCTTTACTCTTCTCGCTTGTGATATAGCGTGAACATAATGAGAGACCATCTAAGAGAGTTTGGCGAGATGAATGGTCAAATTGGACCGTGACCACTCTTAATTTCGGTGTTTTTGACCGACCATAGAGTGAGCCTATCGAGATAGTATACAAGAGAAAGAGATGATTGAGATAGAGATCTTTCTTGCTAGTGGAATGAGCTTTCTTGCGTCTCCAAATGGTCACACTTTCAATAGGAGTGCCGAGCGGAACCGAGTGCCCAATTTACAGTTTTTCCCATCAGACATCGAGCAATTCGTCTCTGCCAGTGATGTGAAGGTTCGAAAAATGCAGAAGAGCTGATCTCTCGAAAGATTCACGTGCCGCTAAAATGATCGGAAAAGGGTGAAACAATCATGCAATTACAACTTTAATTTTGAATTCTAATCTTCCATTGATTTGTTTGCAGCTCATTATCCAGTTAAAACACACTTCTGCATTCGACTATGTGAAATCTACCGGAAACATCAAACACGACTCCCCAGGGAGATCTTCCGGTCGAGCCCATGGCTGATTGCTTCCACATTGTGTACTTACGGAACAAATGCGGCTCCCCAACTCTCCGAATTGCTCTATTCGCCCTACGTGCTCTCTCGCTGGGGAGGGATCACGGGAGAATGGGAGGGGATATACGCACACGGAGTTGCGTGCCAGATGTGCCTCAGGGGAATGACGAGAAACTGAGATTCGCCCAGACTCATCCTTCCAAGTCCAAATACTGACAATCTTAGGTAGCAATCTTAGGATAGTGGTCAATCGAATTTAGCCGTTTGTTTGAACGCTAGTATCAGTTGCAAGCAGTACCGTTGCGTAGCGAAGACGCACAATCCAATACTCAAACATTCGACATTTCTCATTAGGATGCCGCTAACCGATCGTTTCTTGGAGCACAGTTGGCTTTCTCCTACTTTAGACGTCTGCTATAGAATTGTTATGCACCGAATTTTCAACAATCGCTTGCTCTCCCAGATATGCGCTCTCTCTTCCCTCTCATTCTCCTCGCAAGCCTGGCAGCGGGGAAGCATCACGGCCACGATGCCGAGGACAAGCTGCTCTCCGTCCAAGTGGTAAGCAAAGTTGTCCTATATCTGCGATTATATTTTGGGAAACAAAAACTGTAAGACCTTCGAGGAACGTGCAAGTGACATTAAATTAGGGTTCCGGAATTGGGCGTAATTGGGCACCTTTTGAATCATTTTCGCATATGTATCATGTACAATATATAGTATGCATATAGAGAGCACATGAAACATATCCGAAAATGAGTCAAAATATGCCAAATTACGCCCAATTCCGGAACCCTACATTAAATATTAACAAAACAAGTTAATATCAAATCTCAGGTAATTCGCCACGCCGACCGCGCCGCAACTCAGGGTTGGGCGACGGACAAGTCGGAGCGGATCCTTTTCAGAGGCAACGGGGAACTCACGGATGTCAGTTCACTAGTCTTTAAAAAATGTATGGAGTGTAATGGAACCTTCAGAGTCATTGTGTAAAGTTGTTTCAGATGAATTTAAATTCTCGATGAAACACACTCAAAAATTCACCGACTGTTGAACTTTAAAAATAAAATATTATCCAGATTAAATGTTGTGGACCAATGAATGCGTGTTTATTAGATTGATTAGCATCAGATTTACGAAAGACGCTTCTTTCATGAGTGGAGATAGCAAATTATGTTGTGAAATTCAGCACCGCAATTATATTGCAGGAAGGCATTGACAACGCTTTCGCTCAAGGTCGTGACTTCAAGAAGAGATACGTCGACACGGGCTTCATCGACAAGCGATACCTGCCCAGTGAGGTAAACGATTCAGTAATGCATTTTGGCATTGGTAAAAGACCATGCCTACCAATGCACTACTTTTTAACTGGATGATTATATCATATGAATGTGAAGGTGCAACGAGATTGAAATTTGCAAGCTGTTAAGCTAATAGTCAAAAGATGAAACATATCCGAAGCAGGTTCGTGCTATTTGAAAGGGCGGCGTGGAAGATGCGCGAAAATTTTATAAAACGAAAATAATATTTTTTTGAAATATTGAAGATTATGATTTCGCCCATAGTTTGTTTAGCCATAATTACAGTTAATTTTATTTAGGCATTCTTATTGGACAATTTTCGTATGATGTTCAGATATGTTTCATGTGCGCTATATAGGTCATATGTATAGTACATGTGAAGCATATCTGAAAACGATACAAAAATTTTCCAATAAGAGAACCCTACTTGCCAATTCAGGTTCGCATTCGCTCCTCTTCCGTCTCGCGCGTGCTCATGCGCGCTGCCAGCTTCAGCAACGCACTATTCAAGAGGTGATCTTTGATCTTCGAACTCGGATCTTTACCGTTTGAACTTTCGATCGTATTTTTGTCAATAATATTACTAATAATATGCAAATTAGAACTTCAAACAATCACGCGATCGTCCCGCCCATCCACACCGTCGAGGAGAAGGACGACAATGTGAGATTTACATACCATCATTTCTTTTGCTTGTCTTTCGAATCACCATTCACACGAAAACATGAGGTGCAAAAACACGACAAAACTTGATATGTTTCAATGAATGCGTATTCGTACAAATTTTCCGTTGTTCCGTTGGTTGAGTCTATGTGAGTTGTAAACAAATATTAAACAAATCGTGCTGCCTTTTGCATAATTCAATCAAGACATTGATTACACACTCCAGCTTCTCGTCCCCCTCCTCACGTGCAACGACGGCTGGGACGACGTCGTGAAGATGCACAATCTCTCGACGTCTGAGAACGCCAAGGTGACTTGATTATCTGATAGGGTTCTCTTATTGGAGAATTTCTGTACCACTTTGAGATATGCTTCATGTTCGCTATATAGGTCATATATATAGTGCACGTGAAACATATCTGAAAAAGATACACAAATTTTTCAATGAGAGAACCCTGATTAACTGACCCTGCATTTGGGACCAGGTCGGAGGATCACCGTCGGATTGTAACCTACTGGGGATAACCAAAAAATGGACCCTTCTGTAGAACTTTCACAGTAGATTCCCCAAGTGCGAAAATGATTTTGTGAAAATTCTACAGAAGGGTTCATTTGTGTGGTGCGGTAGGTCATTCGACGGTGATCATCCGAACTAGTGCCCTGAATTTAGAGGCGGCGAACACTTGCAAAACGCACAACGACCGTTCCGTAACGCCGTTCGTTTGGCAAAAGGAGCGCATAGTGGTAATAGTGAAACAACTCCCAAGTTAGTTCTTCTGCCAAGCTAACAGCGTTGCGTTGCGCAAATGGTCGTTTGGCAAATGCCCACCTCCCGAATTTAGAGCGTAGATCATTGCTTAGTATGGTTTTTAAAGAACGATACGAGTCAGCATCCATTTTCATTGTTTGTCACAGTGATGGTCGAATATTTCATGAATGCCAAATTCACAGGACGCGGCACTCATCAAGATGCTCAGGACGCAGTGGGATGCGCCAGAGTGCTCGGTAAGTGCCAACTATAATATTACCAGTGGCACCATCGTTCTTTAAAATGATGATGATGACTGATGATGATGATATTTGACTGCAGAACGATATTTTCAATTGGTATCGTCATCAGAATCCATAACAGAAAGTGCCACCCGCCCTCGTGGATGCAATCATCGCTGAGCTCTCGCAGAAGGAAGTCAAGATGCCCGATCACTACAAGGCCTGCGCCAAGGGACACGCAAAGAAGTTCATGTTCAGTGTAAGGATTACCTCCTTGCCTCTATACTCACTAGGGCGCACATTTTCAGAGAATTTTGCTTGTTTTCATGAGGCTTTTAAGGTGCGATATATAGAAGATAAACTCACCAGCGCGCAAAATTACCTGACGATTGAAACGCTATTAATCTCATAATTATCACCGCCTTAATCGATTAGTAAATAACTGTTAATTAATGTTCAGTACATCGAGTTGCTGGCTGGAGCTGGAGATCACTTCAATCCCCTCAGAATTAAAAGAGTCGCAGGCATGCTGACGAACGAGTTGATCGGCAAAATGCAGAAGGTAATTTTTAGAATCATGTTTTATTGACTCGACGGCAACGATTGTACGAAGCTGTTTCAGCTGAATTTGAGTTGACATTGAAACATATCTAAATCCGATATTATCAAATTTTATTTAGTTTGATCGGCAACATGCAGAGGGTACAGAACTATTAATGTTTTATTCGATAGCCAACGCGATGCTATTGTTTATGAATTTGATAGTTGAATTTTAGTTTTCAATGAAACATATGTCAATTGAACCAGAAAAATTTAATCGGCAACATGCGGAAGTCACCAATCCCCCAATTTCAGAGTCTACTCCCCGTTGCCTTCAAGTCCATTTCTCCTTACCTACCGTCGAGTCGGCGTCGCTAGCGACCCTGGGGTCGTTCGACTCGAGGTAACCCAGTCTACAAACTACATCCACCGCAATCAACCGAAGACTGTCCGAAATTTCCCCTCATTAGTACACCTGGTGGATAAATAATTGAAATAAATTGAATTGAATTGGAAGGTAAAGTTTGATTTGTTTACATCGAGTTGACTGTAAATCGCAGAGCTATTGTGTGAAGTTTCCTCAGCTGAATTTTAATTTTCGATGAAACATAAAATTTCATGGATGGTCGAGCTCAGCTTTGTATTTCATTTTAAATTTTACTTGGCCAGAGCAAATAGGTGACGGAACAATACATAGTCTTTAATAAAAATTGGAATTAATCGATTGTTACACATCAGAAAATATAAATATTTCATATTTTCTATCTGTCGTGAAGCAAAAACGAATTGTCTTAGCCTCCGTCGCCACAATTTTGAATATAATTTGAAACATATCGATCAGAATATTGCTCAAATCACAGATCATCATCACAACTTTTCCTTTTCAGGCCGCCGCCTGCCCTCCCCCGTGCAATACGCAGCCCAAGTTCCGCGTCTACTACACTGTAGATCAATTATATATTAGGAATTACGTCACACCAAATGCAATCTTCGTTTTGTTTGATCTTGCTCCGACCTGGCCAACATTAGAATAATTAGATACTGAAGGCCCGGAACATGTTACATAAAATATTAATTTCCTGCAGCACGACGTCACGGTCCTCGCAGTCGCACATATCTTCAAGGCACTTCATCACTACGAGGTACATCGTGGAGAAGTTCACGGTTTTTTTCGTTTCCCACACTCGCAGCGCGTCCAGCCATTAGAGTGAAATGATGAGATGGTCCGAATTGCGAACTATAGTAGCGGTTTGCGCAGGATTTCAGAACTGAAATTTTTAACTAACACTGCTCATATCAAGATAAACCATAGAACGTGAGCCTAATTGTAATATTCAGTGAATAATGCAGGGTGTCACTCCAGCCTTCTCCTCCGCAATCGTCTTTGAGACACGAATGAACGCCACCGGACCCTACGTGAAGGTAATTAAAATATAGAAATATATCAGATCAGTTGTACATCCAGAAGACGAGTGGTTTGACGGTGTTGACCAGGTGATACTTGGAATCGTTTTTGAAGATAAGCGTATCAGTTCGGAGCACATTAGAAATATTACATTATTATAATTTACGATTTCACAGCTTGTCCATAAGTTTGCTCATTGTCCATCTTTGATTGGTAAATTCTGAAGTAATAGAATCTTCGAGTCCCCAAATGTAATCCCAGTTCTTCATAATTGTTCAAATGTAAGTTTCAAAAAATCATTCATCTTTTTCAATGTGGACTCAACTGATCATTTGTTACTCTTAAGTGCAATGAAAATCGTGGTAGAGGTTAAACATGGAGTTGGATACGAGATCGTTCTATTAATCGCACAGTTGTTGTTTATAAATTAGGATCGTCTTCTTCAATGTCCATGATCAAACGAGAGGGCAGGGAATGGGCTCAGTGAGTGCGAGCGGCATGACGAGCTGCAAAGAAAATAGTAAACTGAATTTCTGAAATTATATTTTAGTTAAATTACTGCTGCTGAAATGGTATATTTTTTCTGGAAAAAGTTGTTGGCTCATCTATTGATAGTCGGCTTTCCTTATAAATATTATGTTTCACCCCCCGCATATCAACACTAAATATTCAGATCACAACAATGATATGTAACTTTGTGGGGCATAATAGACAACTGAAAAGAATCGGGTATGCGAGGGAGAAATGTTTGACGAGCTGCAAAATTTGTTATGTATGCTCTCAAATTATTCACATGTAAAAAATGTAGAACATCGGCTTTCTAGTATATTTGATTAATCTGCAAAGTTATAAGTGATTCTCGAGAAATATTCACATTGTCAACATCAGCGAGGGAGCAGTTGTCGTAGCACATGCCCGTGTCGAGGAAGTCCGCCTTGTGACCGTTCTTGAGGAATACCTGAGATGATCTCTGTACAATTAATTTTTCGCATTTATATCTCAATCTTATTCTTGCTGCAATAAGAAGCGTTGTATCGACCTTTAATAACTCGTTGAAATACCTTCACGTAGGGTCCGGTGGCGTTCATTCGTGTCTCAAAGACGATTGCGGAGGAGAAGGCTGGAGTGACACCCTGCATTATTCACTGAATATTACAATTAGGCTCACGTTCTATGGTTTATCTTGATATGAGCAGTGTTAGTTAAAAATTTCAGTTCTGAAATCCTGCGCAAACCGCTACTATAGTTCGCAATTCGGACCATCTCATCATTTCACTCTAATGGCTGGACGCGCTGCGAGTGTGGGAAACGAAAAAAACCGTGAACTTCTCCACGATGTACCTCGTAGTGATGAAGTGCCTTGAAGATATGTGCGACTGCGAGGACCGTGACGTCGTGCTGCAGGAAATTAATATTTTATGTAACATGTTCCGGGCCTTCAGTATCTAATTATTCTAATGTTGGCCAGGTCGGAGCAAGATCAAACAAAACGAAGATTGCATTTGGTGTGACGTAATTCCTAATATATAATTGATCTACAGTGTAGTAGACGCGGAACTTGGGCTGCGTATTGCACGGGGGAGGGCAGGCGGCGGCCTGAAAAGGAAAAGTTGTGATGATGATCTGTGATTTGAGCAATATTCTGATCGATATGTTTCAAATTATATTCAAAATTGTGGCGACGGAGGCTAAGACAATTCGTTTTTGCTTCACGACAGATAGAAAATATGAAATATTTATATTTTCTGATGTGTAACAATCGATTAATTCCAATTTTTATTAAAGACTATGTATTGTTCCGTCACCTATTTGCTCTGGCCAAGTAAAATTTAAAATGAAATACAAAGCTGAGCTCGACCATCCATGAAATTTTATGTTTCATCGAAAATTAAAATTCAGCTGAGGAAACTTCACACAATAGCTCTGCGATTTACAGTCAACTCGATGTAAACAAATCAAACTTTACCTTCCAATTCAATTCAATTTATTTCAATTATTTATCCACCAGGTGTACTAATGAGGGGAAATTTCGGACAGTCTTCGGTTGATTGCGGTGGATGTAGTTTGTAGACTGGGTTACCTCGAGTCGAACGACCCCAGGGTCGCTAGCGACGCCGACTCGACGGTAGGTAAGGAGAAATGGACTTGAAGGCAACGGGGAGTAGACTCTGAAATTGGGGGATTGGTGACTTCCGCATGTTGCCGATTAAATTTTTCTGGTTCAATTGACATATGTTTCATTGAAAACTAAAATTCAACTATCAAATTCATAAACAATAGCATCGCGTTGGCTATCGAATAAAACATTAATAGTTCTGTACCCTCTGCATGTTGCCGATCAAACTAAATAAAATTTGATAATATCGGATTTAGATATGTTTCAATGTCAACTCAAATTCAGCTGAAACAGCTTCGTACAATCGTTGCCGTCGAGTCAATAAAACATGATTCTAAAAATTACCTTCTGCATTTTGCCGATCAACTCGTTCGTCAGCATGCCTGCGACTCTTTTAATTCTGAGGGGATTGAAGTGATCTCCAGCTCCAGCCAGCAACTCGATGTACTGAACATTAATTAACAGTTATTTACTAATCGATTAAGGCGGTGATAATTATGAGATTAATAGCGTTTCAATCGTCAGGTAATTTTGCGCGCTGGTGAGTTTATCTTCTATATATCGCACCTTAAAAGCCTCATGAAAACAAGCAAAATTCTCTGAAAATGTGCGCCCTAGTGAGTATAGAGGCAAGGAGGTAATCCTTACACTGAACATGAACTTCTTTGCGTGTCCCTTGGCGCAGGCCTTGTAGTGATCGGGCATCTTGACTTCCTTCTGCGAGAGCTCAGCGATGATTGCATCCACGAGGGCGGGTGGCACTTTCTGTTATGGATTCTGATGACGATACCAATTGAAAATATCGTTCTGCAGTCAAATATCATCATCATCAGTCATCATCATCATTTTAAAGAACGATGGTGCCACTGGTAATATTATAGTTGGCACTTACCGAGCACTCTGGCGCATCCCACTGCGTCCTGAGCATCTTGATGAGTGCCGCGTCCTGTGAATTTGGCATTCATGAAATATTCGACCATCACTGTGACAAACAATGAAAATGGATGCTGACTCGTATCGTTCTTTAAAAACCATACTAAGCAATGATCTACGCTCTAAATTCGGGAGGTGGGCATTTGCCAAACGACCATTTGCGCAACGCAACGCTGTTAGCTTGGCAGAAGAACTAACTTGGGAGTTGTTTCACTATTACCACTATGCGCTCCTTTTGCCAAACGAACGGCGTTACGGAACGGTCGTTGTGCGTTTTGCAAGTGTTCGCCGCCTCTAAATTCAGGGCACTAGTTCGGATGATCACCGTCGAATGACCTACCGCACCACACAAATGAACCCTTCTGTAGAATTTTCACAAAATCATTTTCGCACTTGGGGAATCTACTGTGAAAGTTCTACAGAAGGGTCCATTTTTTGGTTATCCCCAGTAGGTTACAATCCGACGGTGATCCTCCGACCTGGTCCCAAATGCAGGGTCAGTTAATCAGGGTTCTCTCATTGAAAAATTTGTGTATCTTTTTCAGATATGTTTCACGTGCACTATATATATGACCTATATAGCGAACATGAAGCATATCTCAAAGTGGTACAGAAATTCTCCAATAAGAGAACCCTATCAGATAATCAAGTCACCTTGGCGTTCTCAGACGTCGAGAGATTGTGCATCTTCACGACGTCGTCCCAGCCGTCGTTGCACGTGAGGAGGGGGACGAGAAGCTGGAGTGTGTAATCAATGTCTTGATTGAATTATGCAAAAGGCAGCACGATTTGTTTAATATTTGTTTACAACTCACATAGACTCAACCAACGGAACAACGGAAAATTTGTACGAATACGCATTCATTGAAACATATCAAGTTTTGTCGTGTTTTTGCACCTCATGTTTTCGTGTGAATGGTGATTCGAAAGACAAGCAAAAGAAATGATGGTATGTAAATCTCACATTGTCGTCCTTCTCCTCGACGGTGTGGATGGGCGGGACGATCGCGTGATTGTTTGAAGTTCTAATTTGCATATTATTAGTAATATTATTGACAAAAATACGATCGAAAGTTCAAACGGTAAAGATCCGAGTTCGAAGATCAAAGATCACCTCTTGAATAGTGCGTTGCTGAAGCTGGCAGCGCGCATGAGCACGCGCGAGACGGAAGAGGAGCGAATGCGAACCTGAATTGGCAAGTAGGGTTCTCTTATTGGAAAATTTTTGTATCGTTTTCAGATATGCTTCACATGTACTATACATATGACCTATATAGCGCACATGAAACATATCTGAACATCATACGAAAATTGTCCAATAAGAATGCCTAAATAAAATTAACTGTAATTATGGCTAAACAAACTATGGGCGAAATCATAATCTTCAATATTTCAAAAAAATATTATTTTCGTTTTATAAAATTTTCGCGCATCTTCCACGCCGCCCTTTCAAATAGCACGAACCTGCTTCGGATATGTTTCATCTTTTGACTATTAGCTTAACAGCTTGCAAATTTCAATCTCGTTGCACCTTCACATTCATATGATATAATCATCCAGTTAAAAAGTAGTGCATTGGTAGGCATGGTCTTTTACCAATGCCAAAATGCATTACTGAATCGTTTACCTCACTGGGCAGGTATCGCTTGTCGATGAAGCCCGTGTCGACGTATCTCTTCTTGAAGTCACGACCTTGAGCGAAAGCGTTGTCAATGCCTTCCTGCAATATAATTGCGGTGCTGAATTTCACAACATAATTTGCTATCTCCACTCATGAAAGAAGCGTCTTTCGTAAATCTGATGCTAATCAATCTAATAAACACGCATTCATTGGTCCACAACATTTAATCTGGATAATATTTTATTTTTAAAGTTCAACAGTCGGTGAATTTTTGAGTGTGTTTCATCGAGAATTTAAATTCATCTGAAACAACTTTACACAATGACTCTGAAGGTTCCATTACACTCCATACATTTTTTAAAGACTAGTGAACTGACATCCGTGAGTTCCCCGTTGCCTCTGAAAAGGATCCGCTCCGACTTGTCCGTCGCCCAACCCTGAGTTGCGGCGCGGTCGGCGTGGCGAATTACCTGAGATTTGATATTAACTTGTTTTGTTAATATTTAATGTAGGGTTCCGGAATTGGGCGTAATTTGGCATATTTTGACTCATTTTCGGATATGTTTCATGTGCTCTCTATATGCATACTATATATTGTACATGATACATATGCGAAAATGATTCAAAAGGTGCCCAATTACGCCCAATTCCGGAACCCTAATTTAATGTCACTTGCACGTTCCTCGAAGGTCTTACAGTTTTTGTTTCCCAAAATATAATCGCAGATATAGGACAACTTTGCTTACCACTTGGACGGAGAGCAGCTTGTCCTCGGCATCGTGGCCGTGATGCTTCCCCGCTGCCAGGCTTGCGAGGAGAATGAGAGGGAAGAGAGAGCGCATATCTGGGAGAGCAAGCGATTGTTGAAAATTCGGTGCATAACAATTCTATAGCAGACGTCTAAAGTAGGAGAAAGCCAACTGTGCTCCAAGAAACGATCGGTTAGCGGCATCCTAATGAGAAATGTCGAATGTTTGAGTATTGGATTGTGCGTCTTCGCTACGCAACGGTACTGCTTGCAACTGATACTAGCGTTCAAACAAACGGCTAAATTCGATTGACCACTATCCTAAGATTGCTACCTAAGATTGTCAGTATTTGGACTTGGAAGGATGAGTCTGGGCGAATCTCAGTTTCTCGTCATTCCCCTGAGGCACATCTGGCACGCAACTCCGTGTGCGTATATCCCCTCCCATTCTCCCGTGATCCCTCCCCAGCGAGAGAGCACGTAGGGCGAATAGAGCAATTCGGAGAGTTGGGGAGCCGCATTTGTTCCGTAAGTACACAATGTGGAAGCAATCAGCCATGGGCTCGACCGGAAGATCTCCCTGGGGAGTCGTGTTTGATGTTTCCGGTAGATTTCACATAGTCGAATGCAGAAGTGTGTTTTAACTGGATAATGAGCTGCAAACAAATCAATGGAAGATTAGAATTCAAAATTAAAGTTGTAATTGCATGATTGTTTCACCCTTTTCCGATCATTTTAGCGGCACGTGAATCTTTCGAGAGATCAGCTCTTCTGCATTTTTCGAACCTTCACATCACTGGCAGAGACGAATTGCTCGATGTCTGATGGGAAAAACTGTAAATTGGGCACTCGGTTCCGCTCGGCACTCCTATTGAAAATGTGACCATTTGGAGACGCAAGAAAGCTCATTCCACTAGCAAGAAAGATCTCTTTCTCAATCTCTTTCTCTTGTATACTATCTCGATAGGCTCACTCTATGGTCGGTCAAAACACCGAAATTAAGAGTGGTCACGGTCCAATTTGATCATTCATCTCGCCAAACTCTCTTAGATGGTCTCTCATTATGTTCACGCTATATCACAAGCGAGAAGAGTAAAGAGACTATTGGAAGAAGGGGGAGTGCCATAGATGGTTCAACGATCAGCTACAGCTAGGCGGGGCGGTGTAGATCCTTTTGAATAGCGTGTGTTTGTGTATAAAAGGGGGAAAGGCGGGGAGGGCAGTAGTGGGAATGACTCGGTCGATCGTTCTCCTTCTGGCGGTAGTGACCTCGGTGGCTGGAAAGGCGGCCCCAAAGAAGGACGATGATGAATTACAGCTGGTGCAAGTGGTAGGTCATTCTTTATTCGATCTATGACCCTGTTTACTTATAGAGTCAGGCCACACTCGGAATTTTCACTTTTCCTTTCACCATTTTCGAAAATATGGGAGGCACTAAACTCACGTTTCCATAAGCTATTTATGTTTAGTCTCAGGGGCTAAACAGTGTTTTTTCCCTGAAATTTACTATCTCCAGTTGATCCGACACGGTGACCGTGCGGCTACGGACCAATTCGCTACGGAGAAATCAGGAGAGGTGCTCTTCAGAGGACTCGGAGAGCTCAGCGATGTTAGCATTTTTTTAGTGTTTTGAAGCGTTCATTCCTAAAATTAACAGACACTCGACAGATCTCACAATCGTTCAGCATTATAACTATGGGGCTGACATTTTTCTATTATCCGTACTTTTGGGTCATTAGACTATCACCATGTCGGTTAGCCTTGAGTTTACTGTATCACAGCGTGTCAGACGGGGGAGAAATGCTCATTATCACGGCGCGCTCAATTTCTCTTCGTATCTGCCCCTATGGTGTGAAACATATTTCAAAAGCTCGAATTCCGTCAGAGTTTCTTCCTGATTAAAGTTTGCGCGATGAAACATATTTAAAATGAATATATTTTGAGAAAACTAAGAGAGACAGTAGCGAAAAGAGATAGAGAGATGGCGTTTGTCTAGATATTGGCAGAAACCCTTTTCGGAGAGATTATCCAACCAGATTTCTCAATTTCGATCTCTATCGCTTTTTATGTACGCAAATGTTTGAAAAACCTTTGATTTGTGGTCAAAATCATTCATTTTGAGGTATGTTTCATATAATTTGCGCGCCGCCTTTTTCCCCCGTTTGACACGCTGTGTGTATCCCTTCCGTGAGTGTTTCGTTGACGTTTTTGCCAGGTGTATTTGCTCAAAAGAGGCGTAGATTTCCACTGGCTTGTAGCATGATCACAATTGGAGGTGAGCGGGTCGAAGGAAGTGATAGCAAGAAATAAAATCTTCATTCGGCGTGACCTCTCTCGCCAGTCTGGCAAACGAGATAGTATGCAGAAGGAAGAGAGCCAATACTTGAAAGACCTTCCCGGGTCGAACATTTATGGTGGGGTAAATTCAAAGGAATCGCAACGCCCGCATCTCGATGCCATTGAATGATGATGACTCATGGCCTTTTAACTATCAGTAAACTGAATAAACATGACTTTCTCATCTGCTCTTTGAGAGAGTACGCGAAATGCAGAACCATTTCATGCGAAATCATCCCTACTTCAGAGCGGGGGTGGGTGATGCGATAAATCCTCACCATTTCATTTCCATCTCGTATGTGCAAACAGAACGAAACCTGCAAGTTTTCATGCGAATCGTTCGTACAAAACGCTAATATTTCATAATGATTCATGTTGCCTGAATCATTTCTGTAATTAGATATTACATGAAATACAACATTTCGGTGACAAATGGGCAATATGATGATAAATAATCCTATTTTATTATTCGTCAGGATGGAATCGATCACGCGTTCGCCCAAGGCAAGCAGTTCAGAGATCGATACGTGGATGATCTGAAGTTCATCGACGGCAGGTACATTCCGAGCGAGGTGAGGGCAGATTTGATTCAAAACGTTGTACAAAAGTCTCGATGAATGGTTCTTCACCCGTTAAAGAAGGGGGTAACACGAAGGGGGGGGGGGGACTCCCACCACGAAGATATTGCGCTCGCAATGGGAAACTGTATCCAAATTACCCC
Organism: Pristionchus mayeri; assembly: GCA_036245805.1. Taxonomy (NCBI): domain Eukaryota; kingdom Metazoa; phylum Nematoda; class Chromadorea; order Rhabditida; family Neodiplogasteridae; genus Pristionchus; species Pristionchus mayeri. The sequence goes on along the minus strand of BTRK01000003.1, from coordinate 11,579,545 downwards.
AAGCACGAGGCGAGCACTATGTAGAGCAAGTGAAACATAAACGAACTAGCCACATCCCTGCGCTGTCAATGACCTTTGCGCGTATGTAAATAGCCTCAGAGCCGTCTGTGAAACTTCGGATAAAGTGATTCATTATCGGGCTGCCGGCTTCTATTACAAAAACATAGTGGCTAATTGAACTAATTTTTCGTGTTACTCCTTCTTCAACACCGTTGTAAAATTATCAGATTGGAGCACCGAATAAGCAGTTCATAGGTTTCATTATCTTGTTATATCTCTCCACTCAATCATTGTTCAATTCGCTCGTGCTATCTTCTTTGCAAAAAATTTTTATCACTGATCTTCACATGTTGCTGCGATTTCGCATTAATGATTTTTGTTTTATATTGAATGATCTTTGATCTTTGATTTCTTAGGTTCGCTTCCGCGCCTCGCCAGTCTCGCGCGTGCTCATGAGCGCCGGTGCCTTCAGCACCGGCCTCTTCGGGAAGTAAGTATTTGCCCTTTCTCTGTGATCTTTGATTTTTACAGTTTAATTGAAAATGTTTACCAAACGTATATTTTCTACAACGATTTCTTTGATGGTCTTAACTTAGCGAATTCATAATCGATTCACGAATTCCAGTACCCCGAAAGGTCACCCCGTCATTCCGCCCATCTACACCAAGGACTACGCTGACGATTCGGTGAGCTAGATCTCTGATTTTTTTCCGATTTCTGCTTCATTTTTTTCGATCTCATCGACCCAACATTTCTGATAAAACATCGTATATGTTTCAGATCACTTTCATATTTCTATTCCAATAGATCTTTCACTGACATTTTCGGTTCAGGTGGAAAAAATAAATTTAAAAATTGATCATTATATTTGATCATTATCGCGTGAGGATAGTTTATTCCGCACTATATTATTTGCCGGAATTTGCACTGACGTTCTGTTAGCAAACAAACTTGCAATTGATCCTTGATCTTTGAACTCCGCCATCTCACTAATTATCTCTTGTTAAATCTGAAATCTATGGTGCAGATTCGCTTTCACATTTATTTATTTGATCGCTGATCTTTCCAGTTGCTCGCCACCGCCTTCGACTGCACGAACGGGTGGGATGACATCGTGAAAGCGCTCAATCTGAGCTCGAGCGAGAATGTCGCCGTGAGTGAACTTTGAACTCATTTTTTTATCTCTTCAACTGATCTTTGATCTTTGTATCTTCGAACCGAACATATCTTTGAACTGATCTTTGGTGTCTGCAATATATTGTATAAACCCTCAAAATATGGTCACCATTCGCATTTATTTTATGCCTTGTGCTTCATTAGGGACGTGTACGATTTTATATTTAGTTGCGTTTCAAATCTATTTTAACATTGCTGATGAATGCATAAGACGGTACCGAACGGAATCCTCTTTCCAAATAATAAATTCATGTTTCAGTCCACTTCGCTCGCCGCGATGGAGAACGTGATGTGGCCGGACACGTGTAAGGTGTGATTTTTGATCTCATGCACTTGTCTAAGTATCAGTTCAAATGTATTCTTCAGCCTTTGAGGAGAGTTGATCATGGTTTACAGTTATACAAATAATTTTGCTTCGAAACAATTACTACTTTCGTTATGTGTGATCCATCGCATCTCTAAGCTGTTAGAGGTGACGCAGAATGAAGAGGTACATTTTTGCGAAGCCATCCTTGTAATCGCAGGGCGTTCCCTCTACCAAAGTGGACGCGATCATCGCCGAGTTGCCCAACAAGCTGATCGACATGCCGAAGGAGTACAACAAGTGCGCCAAAGACCCTGCGAAGAGGTTCATGTACGAGGTGAGGATGAGCAGTAGACGCAGATTATTCGCCGAAGCAGATTAGGAGTTTCTCCTGTTTCTTTTGTTTTTCTTTGACTATCCTCACTATGGTTATTTAAACATTTTCACTCGGAAGATAATTACGGAGTGAAGCGTATTTAACACAGAACGAAAATATCCTACCCGAAAAGGGAGATGTACGATCTTCGAAATCATTCAATCTGTAATCATTTTCTTTTAGTTTATGTATTGGGAGTTGGATGTATCAAACATAATGTTCATTGACAAAATGGTCCATTTGCACTCGACAAAAAACTCATTATCGTGATTTCCGCATACAATATTTTTCCAGCGCCGTGCGAGTGTGGAAATGTGTTTTATGGTCTGCACACTATGCAACAAGTATGGAACATTTCTCGATTACACTATTTTTTTAAAAATATTTTGCTGCTGGGGAAACGGACGCCCATTGCGATTTAACACTTCAATCAGAACATACCATTGCAGTGAAGCTTATTTCACAATGAAGCAATATATTTTTTATCTCTTTCCATTCTTTCCTACACTTCGCAATTCAAGCGCGGCATATAAGGGGCTGGTTATTGTAGCACCATCTCTAAAACTCTCATCTAATGTTTAGTTTTGTATCGTTTGCTCTTTTGACAGGTTTATTGACGAAAGTTTGCAGTACATCGCCCTGCTCGGCGGCGCGGAAATTCACTACAATGAGGAGCGACTGAACAGAACTGTGGGCATGCTGACGGACGAGTTGCTGACGAATATGGACAAGGCGAGTTGATTGATTTGCAGAAGAGTTTCGGCAGCGTTACAAGTTGAACTCTAATGAAATCTTCATTAGTTCATTCTGCCGAATTCAGCACAAACTTGTAATACTAAGCTCTTGATCAGCCAAGACTTCATTTTCTACCGAAATTCTACTGATTTGAGAATGTTCAGAAGGCAGCTTGCAGCCTGAACAGCACCTGCGACATGGGCAGCAGCGAGAAGTTCCGTGTCTATTATGCGGTAAACATTTTTTTCTCTTATCATTATCCTTATTCGTATGTAACAAACCAGGCCTCTGAATTAGTAAATCTCAGAACTCTTTGGGCTTTTCACCAGAGGTTTTGAGATGTTCATATCCACTTTGTACCAATACGGTTCAAAAGTGTGGAGAATAGAGTGATGATGACCCGCATATCGTAATATGGCATACTCAGCACGACGTTAACGTGCTTGCCCTCGCCCACGTCTTCAAGACCATCGACATGTTCGAGGCGAGTTCTTGCTCGAATTGTTGTTGTTGTTGTTATTGATGATGTTGTTGTTGGTTGGGCGGAGTAGGCGAAAATCAGCATTTGAAATCGATTGCAGGGAATGACACCGGCATTCTCCTCTGCTCTCATTTTCGAGCTGTGGAAGAAGAAGGATGGTCACCACGTTAAGGTATTCCTGATTTTAATTTACCCAACGATCAATAAATGTTTTGATGTTTTGATGTTTAGAATAATTGATTATTCAAAAATCAATATTGAAGGTCTTCCTGAAGAATGGTCAGGACGCGGAGTTCAAGGAGTCCGGTTTCAGCAAGGAGTATAGCACGCTTGAAGCTGTCAAGACGGTGAGCGAATGACAACTGATCATCTGAGAGGTCCACTATCGCCTTTTAAAGGAGGAGTAAATGCAAATGCGCGACCCGGTTGGAATATGTTTCACCTACGGACGCACTCTCTTCAAGTCGCACGCTCTCCCCCCCCCCCCTTCCCTGAGCTTTCTCGGATCTGGCTCCCAGCCAACTTGCCATAACTCTGTTCGGAATGGAGATATCAATGTGAAAATTTAGGAGCTTCAATTTAGGAGAATGGTTGTGGAGCTCTCGACATATGAGAGCTTCAAAATTGAATTTCGAGTGTACTCCTCCTTTAAAGAAGGAGTAACACGAAAAATTAGTTCAATTAGCCACTATGAGTTTGTAATAGAAACCGGAAGCGATAATGAATCACTTTATCCGAAGTTTCAGAGACGGCTCTGAGGCCATTTACATAAGCGCAAAGTTCATTGACAGCGCAGGGGTGTGGCTAGTTCGCTTATGTTTCACTTGATCTACATAATTTTCGACTCCTTCTTGGGGTAAATTCTCTACAGTTTCCCATTGCGAGCGCAATATCTTCGTGGTGGGACTCCGTAGCATCCATTCGTGTTACTCCTTCTTTAAATGCTAACGTAACCTTCCAATTTCCTATTGGAACTCATATTAAAATTTGATATTTCAGGTCGGCAGCAAGTACGCAATCAACGAGAAGATGCAATGCAATCACTAAAGGAGCAAATAAATTCAATCATTGATAAAGAGCAATTGCAACATTTTTTTCTTACTGTCGAAGCATCTATCGAGGAAAACAATGTAAATCATTTACCTAGACGGCATCGAAAGGCGATCAAAAACCGCAATCGATTATGAAAAAAAACAAATGTACGCTGTGTTCGTATACCTGGCGTACACATCACATTCATGATGAATGGTCGCTTATGGCTTCCCCGATTAGAGAGGGAAAGAGAAACGGGCTCAAATTACCTCCTCTCCCTTCTACTCACCTTCTGCTTGGATACACGTTGCACCGAGGATGCCGAAGGAGGAAGGGACTCGCAGTGTTCAGAAGATACTGAGGATGCGGAGGAGAGAAGGGCGTGGAATGATGAAGAAGCGAGGGTCAGTCCGGTGATATTTTATTGATAATAGAGCCAATGGGGTTAAGGAATTTTGGTAGTGATTCAAAACTCACTGTAAGGAAATCCCCAACAACGTGCACACAACACAGACGGTTCGAAGTCTCGCAAAAGGCCACTGGTTTCCAGGATAGGATCTCGTTGTTACACAGACGATGGGGTGGCACAGCCCGCTCTTACGTGGAAATGCCTAATACCTTTACCTTTACCTTTATCGATCGAGTGGCGATACATTGGGTGGAAGATAAGGTTGTAACGTTTATCGAACTCTAATAGAGTAAAAAAGAGTTGAAACTATCAGAAGTAGTTGTATTGTACTGTATTCGAATGATCCTGATGATCTCACAAGGTCAGCTCGAGTGCTTATCTAGTAGCCTTCCGAATATTGAACTGAAAGTACGGAAAAGATCGAGAAGAGCACTTTCTCGGAAAATCTGTGAATGTCCCAGGAAAAGAATCGTATAATTGGGTATTGAAGAGGGATCATATCAAATGTAATTTTCAGAATCTACTGCAGGAGGCCTTGGACACGCCGCTGCCCGATAGCGATGATGATTTTGACGTGAGTTTACTTTTACATGCTTAAAAGATCAAAGATCACCGAAACTGATATTTATAATTTGAAATTTGCATTCATCACACACGGTAAGGGAGGTGTGATAAGACAGGGGCGAAGTTCACATTCGAAAATGTATCGTATTTAGGAAATATGCAATAATTTATTAATTACTTAGTTGGACTTCGAAGAGGCGCCCTCTGGTAGCGCTGTAACTGCTGGAAATCATGGAGATAAGCAGAACAGAAGAGTAAGTTAACGATTTTGGTTCAAAATTTTGCTTGAACATGATAACGATTTAAAAAGGAAAACAACTTATTGCCGCCATAAGTAAGTCCATCCTTGCGGCTTCCTGTTAAGATTTCATGCACTCATATCGATGATGTTTACTTTCGGTCTGAAAATGCTATAGATTAGGGGCAAAGATGGGTTGGATTGAGTGCATTTTCTTTCAAAACCTCTGAGTTTTATATCCCGCCTATATTGCCTCCTGAATCCTTATCGTGCTCGACCTTATCATTTTTCCCATTGTCTTCGCAATGTTTCGAATTTCCTCTCTATTTGTCATTTTTCCTAGCCTCGCTCTGTGTCTTCTTATTGCGCCTTCCCATCTGAAGTAGTCACTACTGCTTCCTAGAGTACGAATTTGCTAACACATTAGCTATGGTTCAAAATCATACAATCAATGTATGGGTACAATTGCAGCCTCTGCTCCAGTTCAAGTGGAAAGTGTATTTGCGTTCGAAAATCAATAGTCTCCGATATTCTTAATTCTTTGCGAAAATTATTTTTTAAAACAATTATTATTTGTGCAATTGCAGCCGCTGATCGAGTTCGGGAAGACTGCTCCTCCCGACGCGAGCGAGTACAGGACGCATATAGCGATCGAAAAAGGAGGCAACTTTGCGCGCAAAAGGGAGTAAGTGGTGGACAAGAAAGATGGGAACTTGTTATCCAAACAAAAAACTTTAAAACCTATATTCGCAAACTATCTTGTATCCCTAAAAATGTCATTATAAAGTTATCGGGAAAATATAATAGGTGCTAAGATTGATGATAGGGATTTCCGCGAAATAGATCTACCCAGTGAGATATGAGATAGAGCTCGCAAAACGATTGGACAAATTATCACGAGAAGTCATCCACAATTTACGAAACGAAAATGTCGAGTTGATTGGACAATTTATGTTTCGAAACGAACGATTAGTACTCAAAGCACATTTCGAAATGATAAATGAGGCTCGCACTTCGGGCACGTTCTTATTCCATTTCTATTCGTCAAAAACCCTAATTTTTAAGCCCTCTAAAACTTGGAACTATCATAATTATGTAATGATTCAAAACTCGTGCACCAACAACAGAATTTACAATGAATCTTGGACATCTACGCACAACTTTTCAGCATGATGTTCATCAACAGTCAGAACATGGATCATACAATATATAACACGCCTAATTATGACTAATTGTTTTATTGAATGCTACATCGTGTTCTAGGCTCATTACTCATTATTAAGTACCTAATTACGTATAAATAATTTGGGAACTAATTACTATTGTAACATGTTCGTTAATCGCTGGGGCCTATTCATTAAAAGTGGCATCATACAGCTGATTATGACTCACTAACTATGTAACTTATCAATAATACATTGCAGCATGGTGTTCATCAACAGTCGGAACAGAGCTGAGCGAGAGGCTCGGATGCGCGCGCAAAGAGGAGAAACCGAAGCAGAAGATGAGGAGGAGCAGTTCGAGAACTTCGCTGGCTGGTGAGTACGGTATCAGGTAGGATGAGAACTGTGACGTCAGGTATCCTTTGAAGTATCAATGGCGGTATGACTTCGTAATACAATATAATCTGGGTTTCGTGTATCGAATTTTGACATAGTATCGTTATTATCTACTTTCAAAAGTTAGATATCGGACGTATTCGTTATCCGCAGGTTCTTGACTATTTCCTATTGATTATATTTTGAGAAACAATGGCGGGAAACATAAACGTTTGGGGCACTAGGTCGGATGAGAACCATGACGTAATGCCGCATCCATCAAATCCAGATCTATAAAATGCTGCCAGACGTCATAGATCTCATCCGACCTAATGCCACATCTGGTTCAGGCAGTTCACTGGTCGTGACGTTGACGAAAAACAACTGGAACAACTGGATCGCCCGAGACGACAGTACCAGCCCAAACCATATGTAAGTTAGGCATGCTGGGTTCCGTGCGGTCCGAGACTGTATCCCGCTTGTGGATTCCGAAATCATCACACTCCTTTCAGAGGCATTACCAATATCGCCCCTTCCGAGGTCGTCAGCGCAACATTCCGTAAGATTTCATTTACATTTCAAACTTGCGACGTAAGTGTTGAAAGCGTTTCGCCTTTTCTGATTTTCATTAGTGATTTATATAATTAATATTATTAGTTACTCAATAAATTTATTAAACTTCAGCTGCTACGAGCTGCTGAGCAGAGAGGAAGCGGAGGCGCTGCTGAAGGATTCCTCTCGGATCGAGTACATCGACCCCAGATTCGTCAATCAGCACCAATTCGCAATGCCGGATGTTCGTGAACAGGATTGCATACGATAGAGAATTCACAGACACCGGGAAATTACTATGCGCCATCTCTTGTGTTATTTCTTGCTCCGAGCAAAAAAAGCGTGAGATAATGTAATAATTATAATGATTGCTATCGTTACAGGAATTAGTCTGGTCGACGCTCGGCGCGAACGAGGAATACATGCCCGAGGGCTACCTATGCCCGCGTGGAGCTGAGTTGCAGCACCATCGATTCACGGTATGAGGATGGCCTCGGGTTCGAAGTTCTAGTACGACCCTTTGCAAAGATATCGTCTATGAAAATTCATTGGTTTCGGCATTTTAAGGAGTGAAACGTGTTTGAGATTACCTAGTGTAATGGTCATTCGTATTCATGATATTATCCGATAACACTACAAAACCATACATCTGATAGTGATACAAATGAGAGTGCTTCAGAAAGAGGAGCTCGATCGGGAGAGGAGCCGCAACTACATCATCTACCAGCTGATCTGCGAGAACGGCCCACTGCATGTGGAGGACCTCTGGAAGGTCCTCCTCAATAGGCAGAAGAGGGTACGTGGAATGATTCCACCGAGGGTATGTAACCACATCGTGTTCGCTTCAGGTAAGTTACATGTGGTTAGGTACTCTCCACAGCACTTGCACTAGCACTAGAACACAGAGACTTTTTTCATTCGACGCAGGTAAATTGAAAAAATAGATAGAAAAGTACTATACATTGGAAATTATTTCTACTTCGTTTAGGACCCATTCCCATTCGATGGCTTCTTCGGCTTCTATCGCTTCATTACCGACCGATCGCACATCTTCTTTGTGGATTCGCAGCGAATGGTTAGCTTATTAAAAATATTTGCATAAAGTTTTCAAAAAAGTGCAAAGTTACCTCATCGGAGATGCAGAAAGGGGGGGGGGCGGACATTTCGGCAACGGACATTTCGGCAACGGAGCGCCCTTCACTGGAGTTTCGACGTAGCTCCTTGGGAGTTGTGTCATTGTAACCAGTATGTGCTACCCTACATTTGTATATATAATTCTTGTTACCAGGCGAACTTGAGTTTCACTCCAAATCTATGTATAGGCAAATCTATGTACAATCATGGTCCAAAATGAGAATTTGAGTAGAAAATCATTGTTAGAAAAACACCGAATATCGTAACCAATCGATACCCATGTTTCCGGGTTACAGTAGTTTCTGAGGTACTAGAATATCAGTTGATTATGGCATTTGGCGTTTAACTAACCATGATTTTCCACTCAAATTCTCAATTTTGGACCATGAACCCCTATACATAGATATGGAGTGAAACTCGAGATCGCCTGGTAGCAAGACTTACATATGTATATCTAGGGTAGCACATGCTGGTTACAACGACACAGCTCCCAAAGAGCTGCGCCGAATCTCCAGCGAAGGGCGCTCCGTTGCCGAAATGTCCGTTGCCGAAATGTCCGCCCCCCCCCCCCCCCCCCCAGAAAGGCATTGTTTGACAAATCAAAGCTTTTATGTGAGAGTAAAAATATTGATTTTTCATTTGCAGGTCTACAACAAGAACATCCTGGTTACAGTGGCAGTGATGCGGTATGCGCACTCGCTCTACCACAGCACACCGGTTGAGATGACCACGAAGCTATTCAAGTGAGTCACATCGTTTTTGCGCCTTGTCATGTCATAGAAGATAAACTAACTTGACGCGGAAGCACCTTTACCTTACCTTTACTCCCTACCTTAACAGCCTAACTTTCCCTAGCACCCTAACCTATCCTTATTCGTTTTAGATCTGAGCGCGGTAGTCTCTTCTTCCGAGCCTTCCTCAGTACATCAACGAGAGATGAGCTCTCGTTCGACCGATTCTTCCCTTGTTTCCCCGCGATTTTCAAATACGGTAAGATAATTTTCCTCTTTTAATACTCAGTGTAGGATTCACACGCATTTGCAGTTTGATTGGTTGTTCATTAGAAACAAGATGTGAACGTTGCGATTTTGCAACGCAAATATAATCGAAGACTCTGCAACGCAAATATAATCGAAAGTCGTTAATGCGCACAATATAAGTAGAAAATTGTTAAAATCAGAAATATTCATAATGTTTTTAAACACATTCTTCCAGACGGCGAGTGGAAGCTGAACACGCCATTGGTCACCTCGATTCCGTCTGTCTTCGACCCCATTACTCTTCCCCGCCGCAAGCGGACTGAGGAGTATCTGGACCGCTCGATCATCTTCAATGGGACCGGAAAAGTCATATCTAACAGCCTGAACACGGTTAAGGTACGACAACTATCGATGTTAATATTTTGTGCCCAATTCAACCAATTCACTCATTGTTCGGCAATACCGAATAAGATACCGATAATAAATCAACATTTGCATCTCAACTTCCGTATCCACTATGTTCATAAACAAATAATAATTTCGAAATGGCAGATCGAGTCTGAAGAAACGCTTCGAAGAGGCATGCCCTACCTAATACTTGCCCCTTCACACGTTGTCGGCGACCAGGCGGAGCAGTTTCCGATTGGCGCGAGAGTGAGTCGGCATTCGAATAACGAATTTCAATTTCACAAGATAGCATTCAATCCAAACGATAGTTCAAATTGTGCGAAATAATTAGACTAAAGAGCAAAATCAAAATTCCCATGCAAATCTTAAATTGGCCTGCTATTGGGGTGTCCGGAAAGTTCGTATAATGCTTCGGAAAAAAGTTAGTTCGCGATCAAATGCAGTTATTGCGCAATCTGTTTGTCAACAATGTATTGCATCATTCTGACGTTGAGTAGTGAGAGGATTTAATCAGTCTCATAGTTGCTACATTGATTCTTGTGATGGACTCCCATCTCTACCTCCGAGCAGTTTTACTTCATTACTACCGTCTTGGCCGATCCGTGAAGGAGGCCCACTCTGCCCTGGCCCAGTCGGAAGGAGCTGACGCCCCCTCCATACCCTTCTGCTATAAGTGGTTCTCCCGCTTCAAGAAAGGGGAGTTTGGTCTCGATGATCAACCCCGCTCTGGACGCCCTCCCTCCCTCGATCAGCCTCTCGTTCTCCGCACACTGAAGCGCAAGCCCATGGCCAGTGTGCGTGAGTTGAAGAAGGATACTGGTACTCCCAGATCAACGGTGTCCGATATCCTCCATCGATCTGGGAAGAAGCCGAAACTCCCACAAGTGATTCCCCATGACCTCTCCCCCGAACAGCTGAAAAATCGTGTTCAAGTCTGTCGGGAATTACTCCATCGTAGATCCAATCTTCGATGGGTCAATTCCATCATCGCTACAGATGAGAAGTGGATCACGTACGATAACCCTGTGAGGAGACTGCAATGGGTGGATGCAGATGAGAAGCCCACGCCCGTATCGAAGAAGGAAGAGCACGGAAAGAAGGAACTCCTCTGCTTCTTCTTCTCAGTGCTCGGTCCCATCTACTGGGAGATCCTCGCCCCTGGCACCAGCATCAATGCCGACCTCTTCTCTGAACAACTGGAAGATGTCGCGATCAGAGTCCCTCCCAGACTCCTGAACCAGGGCAAAATTCTTCTTCTGATGGACAATGCTCGCCCACATCGAGCGAAGATGACCCAGAAGAAAATGGACGAGCTGAAGATCGAGAGGATTCCCCATCCACCGTATTCCCCGGATCTCTCCCCATGCGACTACCACTGCTTCCGCTCTCTCTCTGACTTCTGCAAAGGAAAGAAGTTCAAGAATCGAGATGAAGTTGTGAGGGCTTTCGTGAACTGGGCGGTCTCGAAGAAACCCGCATTCCCTGCCCAATCGCTGGAGGGAGGTAGTGAGAAAGAAGGGGGCATACATTGGTCACTCAGAATTGTAAAGCATTGAATAAAAAATAAAAACAAAAAAATATACGAACTTTCCGGACACCCCAATAATTTTGAATTCGCAAACAATAATGTAGGTGGACCACATAGACATACACCAAAACGTGAAAACTCAAGCAGAAGCATAAGCCTAAATAACACATTTAGGTGGACTACGCGGGCGTGCGCTGCTACAACGGATGGCGGCATACTGTGAAGGCGACCAGAATCGAGCCGCATGTTGAGGTTATTTTCTTTGTCAACTTGATTTATTATCATTAATTAAACATGGCATTTTGCTGTCAGATGACACAGACCTGTAGAAGAAATTTCTGTCAATTTCGTAACCGGCATCTTATCGGTGCTCGAAATGAACTGACTGATATATTAACTCTTCATTGATATCTGGTATACGTGTTTATATGTCTGTTATAGGAGCCACAAGACTTCGACGGTACCCTCGACGACTTCTGGAGATGTGATGCGGATGAATTGGAGAACACTGGTGTGCTCATCAAGGAGACGTGTGCGTATATTTGAACAAATTACGAGTATAATAACAGCCCCTACGTATCATCAGTTTTCTCTTTCCCTAGACAATACTATGATACATTGCAAAAATGAATAAAAATAAACGTCAATGTGAGTGTCATTAATGTGCCGGGATATGTTGAATATCTTAATGTGCCGGGATATGTTGAATATCAGCTCTCGATCACACAAACTAAGGTACAGTCATCCATTGCAGCTTCAACGGAGCTGCGAGTACTAGACGAGAGGTCGAAGATGGCCGATCGAGAAAGGGAGATCAACGAGGCACTCCTCGAGGGACAGGAGAGGTCACTCAGGGATATGTGGCTGGCTACAAGACAGTGAGTGGAACAATAATAGTTTTCTGATTTTTTTTCTGGGCAAAATGTCAATGATACTCTATAAAAACAAATAAAAATGAGCATATCGGTTTTTCTATTCGTTCAGTAACAACGAAACTATCGACCAAGTTCAATAGGTTTGCTCGGGTAATAATGCGATTCCAGCCTGTTCGACTATAACTTTGTGCAGTTCAACGACCACATCAACTTCCGGCCCTTCTACTTCAAGCCTGTGTTCGATGGAGTAAACTGTTGGTGTTTACAAAAAATATTTAAATATGTAAAGACGTGTACTGCGAACTTTTATTCTAAGTACGCAACTAATACACTGGAGATTACTTGGCAAGAAATGCTTTCATTATGAGCGCCTTCTCGCCTATCTCAGTAGTAAGAGAGGGATATCATGAGATATCTCATGCATAACGCCGCAACGACTAATTCTGCACACATTTGTAAGTAGTAAGTAATCCCTAATTCAGACATTATCCTTTGTCGCTCGCAAGCTACGAGCAAGGCGATGATCGACATTTTGATCGAGTTGGAGGGCAAGGACGGACGAGCCGTGAGGAAGGACGAGGCAAAGGAGATGTCAGTTGATCATTGATCTTTCCTGGCATTCCGTCCTATGAGGAATAGCGCATTTCATGACTAAAATATAGTGCGGGATATTCGTTGATATCTGGCTTAGTAATGGTAGCACTTTTGATTGCAAAAATACCAGAAAAAATAATGGAATTCGTGCGCTCAAATTGAATCAATTATCTAATCTAGGCACGCTGCGAAAAACGCGACACTGCAGGAGGAAGATCAATTTGAGTTCGAGGAGTTGAGTGAAGTAAGTATTTCGTATCCAAAATGTCAGAATTAACAAAAACATATTTCATCGTCGTTTGTTATCTTGATACGCATTAGTGAATGACATTTTAACCCCATCGATATAAAATTTGACAAAAATTTAATCGACAAATTAATGTTTCTCAGGTGCTCGACACGGACAAGATGCTGTTCACCGAGGCTGGAAAACCTCGGCTGGTCGTAACCGTCCGCCCTCTCATCCACTGGGACGCCGAGCACAAAGTGATGCTCAGGATCTGAGATTTACAAAGGATTTTTGCAATATTGTAGAACACTTTAGCAATAACATCTTCAATATATTAGGTTGAACAGAAAGTCTTTATAAACTGTTTTGCTAGATCACTGTTCAGTGCACGAGACCGTTGGTGTTCCCTCGCCTCTAGTGAATAACACCTGACAAAGGGACTATGTGGTCAACAACTCCCCATTCCACGCCTTTAATTCTGCCACTAGTAAGACCACGATGTTCGTTCCCACGGCCTTGCACATCCGCAACGTTCTGTTATTCGTATTCCTCTCTCACACTACAATGAAGGAATAGGAACGTCAGTTGGCTGAAGTGTACGATTCATATGCCACTCACTACCAGGCCATGCGCAATTGGTACCAACTCTTCGAGAAGGGGGACTTTTCCATGGATGATCATGACCGGTCTGGGAGGCCACCCGAGCTGGATTTGGATGCGCTACGGATCGTAGTGGAATTGGATCCTTTCCAAATACCCGCGACAGCCACACTTGGGGTATTGCAAAGCGCCATCGTAAAATGATTGGTCTCTATTGGCAAGAAGAAGAAGCTAGGCCGTTTCATACAACACAAATTGACTCAAGACCAGTTTGACCACCGTGTCGACGATTCCCTTTCTCTACTCACTCTTCACGCTGGAGATCGATGGATGGACCGTCTCATAACATGGGTCGAGAAGTGGGTCTGCTTTGAGAATCACCATAGGAGGGCACAGTGGGTAGATGCCAATGAGACCCCACAGGACGTCGCAAAGCATGACCTTCACCCTATGAAAATCTTGCTCTCTGCCTGGTGGGGAGTGGATGGCCCGATTTACTGGGAGCTCCTACCCGAGAAGCGGATAATTACTGGATATGTCTACACTAAACAACTACGGAATCTCAAGAAGAAATTCGCACAATCTGCCCTGAACGGCAAGAAAGTGTACTATCAACACGATAACGCCCGACCCCATGTTGCACGGCAGGTCAAGCAGGAGCTGTCCAAATAAGGCTGGATGGTTCTCCCTCATATACCGTATTCTCCTGACTTGGCCCCTTCGTATTATTGGTTGTTCTCGGATCTGACCCGTCATCTCGATCAGAGATCCTTCACTTCCCGTGGGGCGATCGAGGCCGCACTCAAGCAATATTTTGATTCGCGCCGAGATGGGTTCTATAAGGAGGGAATCCATAAGTTGCCTGAACGTTGGAGATTTGTCATAGATAACAAAGGTGCATACGTTTGATTTCGCTCTTGCGCTTTATTGTCAGAAGAAGGGAAATAAAAAGTTCATAAAGACTTTCTGTTCAACCTAATAATAGTAGTCTCTCCCCACTCAAAATTGTTCAATTTTAGATCAATTTTAGTTTGTTTAGTATGTACAATTTTCTGCTGCTTGATATAACCCACCTTCTGAAAGATGCAATTGTGTATGAAGGACATGTATGCTTCACAGAAGCTGAGGTGTCAAAATGAGGTGTAAAAAATTCTTCCTTTCTCACTCTTGCCGGAGAGTGTAAGTAAGTGAGCACGCGACAAATCAGTACTTCAACTATAATTGGTCTGTGCTAGTTGAAAGTTTGGACATTAGACTGGAATAAATATAAGGTAAGTTCATTTAGATTGTCTCATTGTATTTAGTTTCTTTGTTTGTCTTTATGCTTGATCAATTCTTTTTTTAAAATCATGATTAAATGCATCTTTCACATTATAAGTAACCTCTCAATTTTCACTATCAGTGTTCGTAAACTCATGTTTTCCTATGCATCATCGTTTATCGGTTAAACTGCGTCACTTGTAATATTCTCAGTATTCATAATTGAGATTATCGTTTCATAATATGCTCAAATAAACGATACCTGTGCTGCAGCATATAATTTACAAAAACATTGACTATCTTTGACTCGTAACTCATGGTGAAATGGTATTAAAGGAGGAGCAAAGTCAAAATTAAATTTTTGAAGCGTTCATATGCACGGCCTAGATCTCCCCAACGATAAGAAGCTCCAAAATTGTCACATTGATATCTCTATTCCGAATACAGCTATCGGTAGTTGGCTGAGAGACAAATCAGGGAAATCTCAGGCAACGAGCGAGAGAGCACGCGATTTGAAGAGAGTTCTCGGCTAATTGAAACATATTTCAACCGGGCGCGCGTTTGACTTGACTCCTCCTTTAACGGAAGGCGGGGGACAAATAATGGCTTATCCAATACACTGGTTTAATTTGCCATCATCTGGTCTGATTTGGAACACCGAAGTGACTTGGAAAATTATGTGCATCGAGGAGAGGAATTGTACTTCATCTTCACCTCAAAAAACCGGTTTGAGTCACAGTAAAAATGTGACTAGGCAGAGACGTCGTTGTTGTCGCCATGGCATGTAACAAGAACATTGACGATTTTTTGGGGCAAATGCCTGTATAAAGCGGCTGTTCAAGATCGAAATTCCCCGTCTGATTTCGTGGTACCGTGAATCAATACCGTCGCGGAATTGACTCACTTCCGGAAACACAGAGTATTTTTTACAAATAACTGATTACCCTTTCAGGATGTTCGTGCATTAGCTGTTCTCAGCGACTCACGTGGACATGACTTAGCTACTCGGAAGTCCCATTTCAACCAGTATGACTGCATGACTGCATCACTGCATCACACTGGTAACAACGAAACAACTTCCGAGTTGCTAGGTATATTCTCCAGCTAGAGCGGTTTATTGCGGTTTTGCACCCCCCCCCCTTCCTTGTTCTCGACTCACGCGAATTAAGGATATTTCCAAATATGCCGTCAGATGAGCAGCATAATTGCAAATTCTTATGAAGTTCCAATTCAAGGTGATCGACGTGAGGTTCGCGGTTGTCCTTCTGATACTTTTTGAGCACCATATTTTCGACAACAATGTGCAATTTGGTAGTTGATCTTCATTCATTATTGCAGCTTGGGTATGGAGGGAAGAGCGCAACGTGCAGTGTATCTGTTCTTTCATTTCACGGTTATGCTCACCAAAAGTCGACTTGAGTAGTTTATCGTAAAATAAAAATAATTGTATGCAAATTTTCGTGAATATACTACAACGTCGATTTAAAATACAGAAAGAGTTACAACGCTTGACTAAATTCAAATTACAAAAAAATGCGTATATCATCATTGATGGCATGCCGGTACACTATGAATTCAGATGGCATATAATGTGACGATAACATAAAAATACGAATATTATACTATTACAAAGCATTCCACATTTTGCATTCCTCTATCCACTCGTTCTGAAGTATAGTAGCCATTGATCAGCTGAAATTGTAATGGTTCTAACCTCATCAATTCCCTCCAGTTCCTCGCGAACATCCTCCAAATCTTGCAGGATTTTATGGAAGGTAGGTCGGCTTGGGTTGGTCTTGTTCCAGCACTTTCTCAGAAGATTTACAAGGGACTCCAGATTGGATGACGAAGGTAAGGGAGGAAGCAACCCGCTTAAATGTTGCTTTATCTCAGGCGTTTGCTAAGAACATGCGACTTCACTAGCAATGTGGCTGGCTTGGAAAATCATAAGCTAATACGCTCACTCTATTCCGATTTTTTTAGCTAGCATGTGCTGCTCAATTCCTTCGTGCGGTCGCAGTCTCGCCATCAGTTGCCATAGAACAATTCCATACGACCAAACATCGCACATCTCGAGACTGCTTGTGAATTTGGATGATGCACCCTGATGCAGTTCGGGAGCCATGTATTCCTTCGTGCCCTTAAATTCGAGTCTGAGTAATTATACCATGGTCACATCCATAAATACACTCCAACAGTTTAGACAGTGTACACGCTGAAGAAATCGGCGATATCGATGCTCACACTCTACACTGCAACTCGGTGCTTCAAAAAAAAATTTTTTTTAATAAGCTAATGTCTGCGCAGTATGCCAGGAGGGTATAATCTTTCTCACTCTTATTTGTTTCACTTCGAGCGAGCCAATTTAACACGGGTATCACGAGTCAGTGGAGGTAGCCAGGAACAATTTGCAAAAAGTTTGCATGATTTTATCCTTATATACGGTAATTGAATACTCTAGAGAACAGATTTCAAAAGGTCTAGGTTATTGGTCCCAGAGCCGGCTTTTAGGAAATTTCCGGTTTTGCACATGGCTATGCCGTATATCAGCTCCCAGATGAGCTACAGAGATGGCATTGGGCTCAAAATGAGCGGAAAATTATTTCGAACAACTTTTATGTTGAAAATTTTTTGGAATATTCATAAATTAAAATTTTATGATTGAAAGTATTGATTTTTAATCAGAAAAAAATTCTGCCGTTTTAACGAGGATACTTGTTACGGAATTTTATTTCAGAATATTGAAATTTGAGACATTACCTGTTCATGGAAAAAATATAATCGCAATCGATAAAGGTAACATTTTTATTTTTTGCCTTGAAGTTCGCAATTCACATTTTTAGACGAAAAATGCGTTTCAACGGTTGTTCGTGAGGCTGTATCTGCTTATCGAGGGTACTTCCTACGGAATTTTATTTCAGAACATTGAAGTATGGGACAATACCTATCCAATAGAAAAACATTGTCGAAATTGATTCAGGTAACTTTTATATTTTTAGATCTGAATATCGAAAATTTTCATTTTTGGAAAAAATATTTTTTTAACAATTTTTCTTTCAGCTATAGAATTTCAGGAATATACTATTGAAAATTTCGAAAAGACTAATGTTAACATACTTTCATACACTTGGACCCTTGATAATGGAGCTTTTCCATCTTTTGCATTGTCATTGCCATATGTTACATTTTAGTCTGTAATTTATATTCCGATGAAACAAATTGAACAAATTCGATGTAGAAAGTGAATGCAAAAGTTTATTATGGTCCAAAGTGTTGATAAAGGTTGATTAATTGTGGTATTGCCAGTCGCTGATGTAGCGCGGTAAGGAGTCGTCCCACTGATACCATCAGTAGCGCAGATGTGAACATAACCATCAACCCAACGAGGGAGCATTCGGGATCTATCAATTTCAATATTGAAAACCGGGATAATACATAATCTATAATAAAATAACTATGTATTTTCAGTGATTCGATGTCTCCAATTTGAATTCAACGTTCCGATCAACGGGTGTGAGCACATTCCATGGAAAAAACCTTTGCATTCACTTTCTATATCGAATTTGTTCAATTTGTTTCATCGGAATATAAATTTCAGACTAAAATGTAACATATGGCAATGGCAATGCAAAAGATGGAAAAGCTCCATTATCAAGGGTCGAAGTGTATGAAAGCATGTTAGCATTACTCTTTTCGAAATTTTCAATAATATATTCCTGAAATTCTTTAGCTGAAAGAAAAATTGTTTAAAAAATATTTTTTTTCCAAAAATGAAAATTTTCGATTTTCAGATCTAAAAATATAAAAGTTACCTAAATCAATTTCGATAATATTTTTCTATTGGATAGGTATTGTCCCATACTTCAATGTTCTTACATAAAATTCCGTAGTAAGTACCCTCGATAAACAGATACAGCCTCACGAACAACCGTTGAAACGCATTTTTCGTCTACAAATGCGAATTTCCAACTTCAAGGCAAAAAATAAAAATGTTACCTTTAACGATTTCGATTATATTTTTGTGATGAAAAGGTAATGTCTCAAATTTCAATATTCTGAAATAAAATTCATTAACAAGTATCCTCGTTAAAACGGCAGAATTTTTTTTCTGATTAAAAATCAATACTTCCAATCATAAAATTTTAATTTATGAATATTCGAAAAAGTTTTCAACATAAAAGTTGTTCGAAATAATTTTCCGCTCATTTTGAGCCCAATGCCATCTCTGTAGCTCATCTGGGAGCTGATATACGGCATAGCCATGTGCAAAACCGGAAATTTCCTAAAAGCCGGCTCTGGGACCAATAACCTAGACCTTTCGAAATCTGTTCTCTAGAGTATTCAATTACCGTATATAAGGATAAAATCATGCAAACTTTTTGCAAATTGTTCCTGAAGAGGTCAGTTTTCCTCCACTGACTCGTGATACTCGTGTTAAATTTAATAGTTGCATTTTTTTTCAGAAACACACCGACTTCCAATACATTAGGTTCCTAAAATGATTGATTATGATTATAATATTTAAATGCCTGTATCTGTAAACGTACACTCCAGGCGCGATCTCTCCGATAGCGTATCAATTCATCTGGAGTGGACGAGACGCCGAAATCAGCGAGCTTCAGCGTTCCGTTCTCGGAGATGAGAATGCTTAAAGGGATGCTACGGGGAAAGCTCCTTCACCCATAGCGATAGTTTGGATATCATAGATGCCACTCACCTGATCAGAGATCATTTTGTATGAAGTTGACGACCCGGATGCTATTTAGGCTAATAAGTTGCTATTTAGGCTAATAAGTTTGTAAGTGCAGGGTCGTTATTGATTCAGTTATTTCATTTGTACCATAGGTGTCCAGAAATGGCGGCGAGGGGGGTGCTGCGCATAGACGCACCGTGCGTCTGTGCGCAAGGCATGAACAGGGGTCATGGAAAAAATCGATGGTAGGTCATGGTAGGTCAAAACTAAGTACCGTAGCCAATCGATAGTACAGTACCAGCAGATACCGTATATCACTACCGTAACCCGCAAATATCGTGAACTAACTTTATTTTCAAAAAAATAAAGTACCGTACCCAATCGACTCTACAGTACCACCTGATACCGTATACCGATACCGTAACCCTCGAGTATCGCGAACTGACTTTATTTTTAAAAAGTCCTGGTACCGTGTCCAATCGATTCTACAGTACCCAAACAACTACAGTAACCCAGTTAGGTGGGTCAGATCCAGTTCCTTGGTCAAACATTTTTCTAAATATTTTAATTATTTTTCTAAAAATCCCAAACCGATCATAAAATGATTTTGCAGTAATGAGGCATATGGTAGGATAAATAAATATTTAATAATGATCGATTTTGGATTTTTAGAAAAATGTTTGACCCAATGAACTGGATCTGACCCAAGGAACTGGGTTACGGTAGTTACTTGGGTACTGTTGAATCGATTGGACACGGTACCAGGACTTTTTAAAAATAAAGTCAGTTCGCGATAATCGAGGGTTACGGTATCGGTATACGGTATCAGGGGGTACTGTAGAGTCGATTGGGTACGATACTTAATTTTTTTGAAAATAAAGTTAGTTCACGATACTAGCGGGTTACTGTAGTGATATACGGTATCTACTGGTACTATACTATCGATTGGCTACGGTACTTAGTTTTGACCTACCATGACCTACCATCGATTTTTTCCATGACCCCCTGTTCATGCCTTGCGCACACGCGCACGGTGCGTCTATGTCTAGCACCCCCTGTCGCCGGCGGCGTGGACACCTATGATTTGTACTGTTAAATACTCGCAGAATTTTCGTGGTGGGAGTCCCTAGCATTCATTCAGTCCCCGGAGCGCCCTCTGATTCTACTGAATCCCCAGCCAAAGCACTTGTTATATGTGTATTGTAAAAACACAGCCCATAACAAGTGATACTAACATGGAACCGACCAGAACTCACATATGCCAAAATTCACAAAATATTCACAGAAAATTCAGCGCGAAATTCTGACCAAGAAATTACTTTCAAAAGTTCCCATATTTTATTTTGAATATTTTTTCAGAGTCAAAAATATGCATTTTGTGTGTTTTTCACTGAAAATCCCATTTCCCCATAAAGTCAAATTTTCAAAACAATATTTGGGAAGTTGTGAAATCGATTTCCTTATCAAAATGTCACGCTGAATATTCTGTAAATATTTCATGAATTTTGGAATATGTGAGTTCCGGTCGATTCCATGCAAGTGTTGTCAATACTCACTTCTCTGGTTTCAGGTCACCATGATGTATCTGTCGTATCCGCATGAAATGCATGCCCGTTGACATTTCTTTGATGTACCTTATAAAACAGTATTTGGCTGTAATATTCAAATTATTTTTTGAAGGTACCAAGCACTTACGCAATCCGTTTGAATATTTTGATATTTCTTTTTCCATTGTACTGGGACAATACTCAGAGACTAAGAACATTTCGTCTCCTATCCTTCCAGCAAACCTTAATTAGTTTAACATAATCTGCTTGCATTTAACGTAATAAGCGATTGATTTAATGATTTTACAGTGCAACAATGCGCCTGTCAATCATTACAATAATTTACAGTGTGGATTCACCAAAGATGAGCCAACGAACATTTCTTTTCCGAATTTTTTTTTCAGTTTATATGAGAGGAATCGGGGGATACTCGAGAACTCTGAGGCCTGTCGGGACGTAGGAATTCATGATTTATAAATTGGCTAAAAATTTAAATAAAAGTACTTCGAAACGCGCTCTTTCAAATGGCGTTGGCCGATTTCGCGAAAAAAAAAATTTGGTCGACGTGACATGCTCCAGAAGTGGGCGGAGTCTCGATTTTTCGGAAAAAGTCGATCTTTTAACCATTTTTTCGGCATTTTCCGATAAAGATGCGAACAAATTTTCAACAGAAGAATGAAAGAGGAGTGTGAGAAAAAATATTTTTCTTTCTTTGGATGGGTCGAAAACCCAAAAAAAATCATCTAGGGTCTAACTTTGGCGAAGATTATGAAAAATTTAGAAATACCAAAAGGTAATGGTAGGCACTATGCGCGAGAGCGCGCGCTCTTCCCGTCTGCCGCTCTCGCCGTCTGACCTCCCTCTCCCTCCCCTCTATTTAGCGCTCTCCCGCGCGCCTTCGTTTTTTTCTTTTTTTCGCGCCTTTTTTTCCAAATTCTAGACTCTGTAGCGCGTGTAAATGAAGAGAGAGAATCTTACGGTCAACAGATAAAATGTTCAACTCTTCATGCTCTATATTCTGGTACAAATCATTTTGAGATATCATAATTTCCAAATGACTTGTCGCATTTCGGCATTTTTCGATTCTCAAATTGAGCAAGCTGCATTTGAATCATAATTTTCTTTCCAAACTGTTCTCAAAATTGTTCCTACATGGTATTTAGAAGATTTCCCTTTGAATTGGCGCCAATTGCCACCCGAAATCTGGTTATTTGGACCTTCCCTGAAGACAGTTCGCAATTTCTTTAAATCGAGTTTATGATCAAATGGACCTGAATATTACATGGAAATGAAGTGAAAACATGTTATTGTGATGTATTTATGCAATTACGATGCAAAAGAACCTAGGTTGCGTAGAGTAAACATGATGTCTATACCCGACCCTCATTACCGATTTTGCATAAACGAGTGGAACATTACAACGCATGACTCGATCCCAATGGTATATACATGAAATCGAAGTACACATGAGGTCTAATAAATCGCGCATAGTGCCTACCATTACTTTTTGATATTTCTAAATTTTGCAAAATCTTCGTAAAGTTAGACCCTAGATGCAATTTTTGGGTTTTCGACCCATCCAAAGAAAGAATGTGAAAGGATGTTCCTCTCACACTCCTCTTTCATTCGTATGTTGAAAATTTGTTCGTATCTTTATCGGAAAATGCCGAAAAAATGGTTCAAAGATCGAATTTTTCCGAAAAAATCGAGACTCCGCCCACTTCTGGACCATGCCACGTCGACAAACAAATTTTTTCGCGAAATCGGGCAACGCCATTCGAAAGAGCACGTTTCGAAGTACTTTTTCTTAATTTTTCAGCCAATTTTAAAATCATGAATT
Organism: Pristionchus mayeri; assembly: GCA_036245805.1. Taxonomy (NCBI): domain Eukaryota; kingdom Metazoa; phylum Nematoda; class Chromadorea; order Rhabditida; family Neodiplogasteridae; genus Pristionchus; species Pristionchus mayeri. The sequence continues at coordinate 11,556,452 of BTRK01000003.1, read as the reverse complement.
CCTACGTCCCGGCCTATGTGGAGTCTTTCCCGATTCCTCTCATATGACTTACAAATATTCTAGAATGTTCGGGTGCTTCCTTTTCAACATAGCTATCTCCGCTCTCGATCCCTTTGTATATCTTTTCGCCGCGACTTTGCGAATTATTCCATTAATTTCCTTCTTGAAGGTGTACACAGTTGCCTATGAATTATCAGAGGAATTCTGAGAGAATTTAGATACGTGCGTACCAGGAAAACCTAACCTATAGTGAAAAAAATTCCCTAGGAGTACTTTTTCACGTAGAGTTCGAAAATCGACCTTAGAGAGACGTATCGTTGACCCCTGATTTTCTATGGCGCGCCTCAAAGGCGAGGTCGGTTTTTGTAAATCATGAACAGCTGCTCCAAACCCCATACATATATAGTAACTCTTAAAGATCTCAACGAGATAAGCATTTTTACTGTTGGGGCTAGCTCATCTTAGAAAAAAGTTATGACCATTTGAATTCTAAAAATAAATTTCTAAAAAAAGTGTGATGACCTAGAATCAATTAAACGTTTTCATTGAATTCGTCGTCGAATTTCACCCCGGGGTGCTAAAAATGAAAAAAAATTTAAGATGGCGAAGACTGTTTTTTTTTTCGCTCGAAATGCGCCGGTTATGTGATCAAGCGAAAATCGGTATTGCGAAATTTTGCCATTTTCGGTCGAACTCATTTCGGATCCATTTATTAAACATTTTTATATGTATTAGGTTGGTCATAAAGTTTTGCGCGATTTCGGACCCCAAGTTTGAGTTCGTATATTTTCTTTTGCTCAAATCGCCACGTATTGTCCTGATGACGTTATATAGGGACATGTTCGACCTTTAGAAAAATATAGTTGAAATATTCCAAGTATTTCTACTAAGCGAGAAATCAAGATCTGCGTAACTTTGAATTTTTCAGAAAAAATAAGATTTTATTTAAAGTTGCTGTACTTCGCAGATAAATTTTTAGATGGAGACTCACAAAGTTTATTAAAAAGCACTAGGCGTACACTACCTAGTTTCAAAAAGAGAGACCTGCCGAATTCTAAATGGGCTTCGTAGAGGTCAATGAAACCCAGGCACTTAGAAAAATAAGATTTATATCGAGCAAATCACCTGTTTCGAGGATTGACGCAGGTGACCTCTACCTATGGGCGCTGTAATCAATACTTACATGGTTCTCTATTATATCAATATTTAAGAGCCCAGTTTTCTTTCTCATCTAAAAACGTGATATTTGTAGCTCAATTATTTTGCAAAGAAAACGTCAAAAAACTTGACATGGAGGGTCTTTAAGCACGGCTCACCCTAGAAAAAGTAGCGACCTCCACAATATTCCTAAGTAGTGAGTGATAGGGCAAGGGTTGTTCGTTAATTTTAACAGGAAACCCCTTCCCCTCTTCTTCTCCCTCTCCCCTTCTCTCACTTGCTCTTTGTTTCTCTCTGCTTCCTTTGAGGCGATCAAGCGATAAGGACGAACGATTCAATTGATGGATGAACCCATTTACGCGGTTTTCTTCGAAACAGCTAACTAAATTATTCACAACAGTTGAGATGAAAAAAAGAAATTGACATGAATCAATAGAGCAAATTGGGATGTGGAAATTTATGGATGGTTTGGCGTTATTGGATTGTCACATTTATCATCGGGATACATTACATGGGTTTGGAATGCAACAAAGCGTTATATCGAATTCCTTTATCAGTTTTCCGCAAAATACACAAAAATAGAGAAGTAAACTTGAAACTATATTTCTAAAAAATAAGGACATCACATTCTGCAATATCACTCCTAACCGATTGTATCATATGACGATAGTCATGACGATACTATGTATGTTTGTCCAGGAGTAACAATGGGGAATTAATGAGGCAAATTGAGAAGGAACTCAAAGGGTTATCCAAAATAGTTCAAAAGGTACAGCAAAAACAACTGAAACAAAAATATATGTACAGACAATAATTCTCCAAAATAATATTTATTTCCCCGTGTGAATTCCACTTTAAAGGAGTGCTCCAGGGAATAAATGTTACGGAGTCCCAACACGAAAATCCTGCGCTCTCTGTGGGAAACTGTAGCGAATCTAGCCCAAGCGAGAGGAGGTAATTATGTTGAGCAAGTGAAACATAAACGAACTAGCCGCGACCCTGCGCTTTCAAGCAACTTCGCACGCATGTAAATTGCATCAGAGGTGTCAGTGAAACTTCAAACAAAGTGCTTTCTGTTCGTGTGAGTGAGCTCGACAACATCCTCGTTATCACTATAGGCGACTGGACATTCCCCGGAGCTCCCCTTTAATGGGAAGTAACACCACTTTAGGAGGAGTGGAGCGAAGAATGTGGAACAATCTCATGATCGAATTCGGAGGCACTCTCATGTGATCAGCACGGCGAATTAATCACAAAACTATGATATTGCAATCAATAAGAGATACTTCTTCAGTTACTGAACATATCACGCCTCTCACGAGAGATTCGAACAGACTGTGGGACAGGGCCATTTTCGGCATTTGGGTTTTTAACGGTTTTGGGCTTCCCTAGGTCCAACTAAGTCCCCCATAATCGGAAAAGTCTTTGCGACCGTCCCTCATCGAGCTGCTGCACCGGTCGCAGTCTCAGCTCGGACTTTGTTGATGGCTTATCACCCTTAAAAATTAAGCTACCTCGCTCGTTTTCGTTTCCCCGGCTAACTTTTCATGCTCTCTCGGCCTATGCAGTTCATTTGGTCATATCTTGTCTAGTTAAGGCACTAGGTTCAACGCGCATTTACTCGAAATCTGTACGAGTGTGGTTATCAATTTTTCTATGGTAGATGCGTCTTCTCGAGACGTTTTCGAATAAATACGCGTTGAACCTAGTGCCTTAACTAGATAAGATATGTCCAAATGAAATACATAGGCCGATAGAGCATAACAAATTAGCCGGGGAAACGAAAAATGAGCGAGGTAGCTCAATTGTGAAGAGTGATACGGCATCAACGAAGTCGGGGGTGAGATGGCGACCGGTGCAGCAACTCGAAGACGGATGGTCGCAAAGACTTTTCCGATTGCGGGAGACTTAGTTGGACCTAGGGAAGCCCAAAACTGTTGAAAACCCTAATGCCGAAAATGCCCCTGTCCCAAGATCAGCCATTTTGAGTTGATCCTCTCGTGAGAGGCGTGATATGCTTGGTAAAGTGCGAAAAATCGAAATCGCCCTAAACGTGCCCACATGCAGTACTCGACGAGCATGGCTCGGGTGCCACATACGCCACATACATAAAAATGCATATTTCAAAAAGCTTCAAAAAGCTTCAAAAAGCATAGAAACGAAATAGCGACCAACAAACGGACAAAAGGTTGCTTAACGCAATATGGAAAATAATTTGCAACATAACTTAACATAATTTAAAGCTCTTCGAAAACCAAAACTCGGAAGCCGACAAATTTAAGCGGACGACTCGTTTTCCTAGAAACGGATAAGTCGTCTGCAACGGACCACCCTTTCGGCATTTTTCTCCACGAAACAGCATGTCTGCTCCTTCCTCCGTCGGTTGAGGAATAATGTATTCCACCGCTCAGTTTGTAATGCTTTCCTGAATAAATGTTGTGTTATCTTTTCAAAATTCGAATATTACCGTATATTTCTGTTTTGTTAGTAGTATTATTAGCGGAAATGCCATTTAGTTTAAATTCTCGAAATTGGAGAATTCCTGATGTGTCCGCAGCGGGTTCGCACATCTGAGGAACAACGAGCAAATAGCGAGGCATCTAGAATGTTTGGACAAATTTCGGCTTAGCAAATTTGTAGCTGATTCAACTGACCCTTTTAGCAACTACTTTGAATTGAATATCGTCCGCTGTTCGTTTCTGGCAGCTTGCGGGGTGAAAATATTGATTAAATTCCCTGAGTCGAGCAGCTTCAACATGCTGTTCGATCGTCCACGGAAGCTCGTCTTTCCGGGCGAATTGTAACTAAAGTAACGTTTTGTTGCAAATACTCATTGCACAGCACATATTTAATTGAACTTACAAATCGTCGAGGGTTTTTTTTTTAAATAGAAAAATAATACCGAATATCGATCACATGAAGCTCTCATCTTCTTCTTATTCGAAGCGTTTGCATTTGGCACGGTACTCAACCTCGAACTCAAAATGTTTCTGAAATGTGTTCATTTCTATAATATATGCCATATATATGAGGCCGTTTGCCTAAGAATCGAGCAGATCTGAGTGTTTCTGGCACAGGCAACAAATCTCAATTCTCTCTAACTTTTTTTTTGGGGTTATCGACGGTGCAGAAAACGATAGGCATATTCATTTTGTTCCTGGAGCCTTCGTTGGCTCCAGATGTCACGTTGAAATCTCGTTTTTACTCATATCTGTGCACTCGGTGGTGCTAATTTTACGCGACTAAGGTTCCCGGGGTAGAATTTGATGGCGATCACTCCTATATATTTCATTTTTCATGAATTATTAAAATTATTTTTAAAAATTCAACTTTTCGCGAAAAAAATTGGGAGACAAAAGTAAATTGGGAGACCTACATCAAAAGAACCGGCTTTGAAGAGAGGATTAAGAATCTGTGTTTACAGCCAATTTCGTTCACGGCTATGAAAGATTGGAGTGAAATAGTGAGCCCAGATCGGCAGGAGAGGAGAGCGAGTGTGTGTATGAGAGAGAGCGAGGAGGGGGTTGTGAACTGCCAGGGGGAGGGACTGGGGAGAGATGAGTGGACGCATCGCATTTCGTCAAACTGGGCTCACTATTTCACTCCAATCTTTCATAGCCGTGAACGAAATTGGCTGTAAAAACAGATTCTTAATCCTCTCTTCAAAGCCGGTTCTTTTGATGTAGGTCTCCCAACTTACTTTTGCCAACGCGAAAAGTTGAATCTTTAAAAATAATTTTAATAATTCATGAAATATGAAATATATAGGAGTGATCGCCATCAAATTCTACCCCGGGAACCTTTGTCGCGTAAAATTAGCACCACGGAGAGGTCAGATATGCGTAAAAACGAGTTTTCAACGTGACGCCGTCTGGAGCCAACGGAGGCTCCAAGAACAAAATGGATATGTCTATCGTTTTCAGCACCGTCGATAACCCCAAAACACAAAGTTAGAGAGAATTGACATTTTTGGCTTGTGCCGACACTTGCTCGATTCTTAGGCAAACGGCCTCATATGTAAAATATGTTGATTCGACAAATATTTCATAACTAACCTTTATATTCGTATCCATTCTGGCTATTATCGCAAGGAGGAACTCAGAAGGGTCTTGCTGTCCCACTTCGAATGCAGGGAAGAGGTGGCGCAGGCGCTGAGGCGCAAACCGGCTAGATAAAGTTCTCTGGGATGCCTCCAATAGGAGCTCCACGACATCGTTGGCGGTTCCGTGATCTTCGAACTCTTGGACCAGAGGCTTTAGCGAGAGCACCATGTTGACTGCTGCATTGGCGAAGCATTGCGTTTTAGCCTCGTTATCGAAGGCGTAGGCCTCCTGAAAAGCTTTAATCTTTAACGTTTGATCTTTGATCTTCATTAGTTGCTCATCACAAACCTCGTCATCGCCTTCGTTTTCTTCGTCGATTGCATTATGCATCTTCACGCAGGCTTCAAGTACAGTGGCGGCCTGAAATGGTGAGCTACTAAGTGTGCTGAAAGACGAAACGTTCACCGATTTTACAAATTTCTTTGAAATGTTGGTATCCAAATTTTTTTTAAATAGAAGCAACAACTACAAATTTAAATACACTCACCATTAACAATTCGTCACCAAAAATATTTTTCCTCTGTTCATATCCTTGTAATTCACTTGTTTTCCATGGAATATTGTCCGATAACTCTGTCGTGACATCTAGTTGTTTCTCTACTTGTTCAAAGGCGCTGCAAAAAAAATAAATCTTGCTAATACATACGATTAATTGTTTTGCGATTGTGAACCTACCTCGAAGAAGAATACTCCTTGTTGATGTTCTCCGACATCAGTTCAACATGTCGTTCGTCGTTCGGAATAGGCAACGGGTCGCGGACAATCGACTTGCGCAGCTCGCTGTGCGTTTGAAGTTTCGTTTTGCAGCACTTTATTTTCTCCGGATACCAGTCCATCATATGCAATCAATACCTATTTATAAAGCGCAGTGTGACTCCGTCTGACCGGATTGCGAAATAGGGAGGGGAGGGAGGGATGACGTTAGGAAGGCATCAATCCATTACCGTATACCAATCAATAATTAGCATTGGGTCAACTGCCGTATACCAATCGATAACTAGCCATGGGTCAACTGTTATTCCGTGGGTCAGATTTATGACTTTGACCTTTGATCTTTGAATTACCGTATACCAATCAATAATTAGCATTGGGTCAAATACCGTATACCAATCGATAATTAGCCATAGGTCAACTGTTATTCCGTGGGTCAGATTTATGACTTTGACCTTTGATCTTTGAATTACCGTATGCCAATCAATAATTAGCATTGGGTCAACTACCGTATACCAATCGATAATTAGCCGTGGGTCACCTCTTATTCCGTGGGTCAGATTTATGATTTTGATATTTGATGTTTGAATTACCGTATGCCAATCAATAATTGGCATTGGGTCAACTACCGTATACCAATCGATAATTAGCCGTGGGTCACCTCTTATTCCGTGGGTCAGATTTATAATTTTGATCTTTGATCTTTGAATTACCGTATGCCAATCAATAATTAGCATTGGGTCAACTACCGTATACCAATCGATAATTAGCCGTGGGTCACCTCTTATTCCGTGGGTCAGATTTATGATTTTGATCTTTGATCTTTGAATTACCGTATGCCAATCAATAATTAGCATTGGGTCAACTACCGTATACCAATCGATAATTAGCCATGGGTCAACTGTTATTCCGTGGGTCAGATTTATGACTTTGACATTTGATCTTTGAATTACCGTTTGCCAATCAATAATTTTTATTGGGGGCAACTACCGTATACCAATAGATAATTAGCCATGGGTCACCTCTTATTCCGTGGGTCAGATTTATGATTTTGATCTTTGATCTTTGAATTACCGTATGCCAATCAATAATTATTATTGGGGGCAACTACCGTATACCAATAGATAATTAGCCATGGGTCAACTGTTATTCCGTGGGTCAGATTTATGATTTTGATCTTTGATCTTTGAATTACCGTATGCCAATCAATAATTAGCATTGGGTCAACTACCGTATACCAATCGATAATTAGCCATGGGTCAACTGTTATTCCGTGGGTCAGATTTATGACTTTGACCTTTGATCTTTGAATTAACGTATGCCAATCAATAATTAGCATTGGGTCAACTACCGTATACCAATCGATAATTAGCCGTGGGTCACCTCTTATTCCGTGGGTCAGATTTATGATTTTGATCTTTGATCTTTGAATTACCGTTTGCCAATTAATAATTGGCATTGGGTCAACTACCGTATACCAATCGATAATTAGCCGTGGGTCACCTCTTATTCCGTGGGTCAGATTTATGATTTTGATCTTTGATCTTTGAATTACCGTATGCCAATCAATAATTAGCATTGGGTCAACTACCGTATACCAATCGATAATTAGCCATGGGTCACCTCTTATTCCGTGGGTCAGATTTATGATTTTGATCTTTGATCTTTGAATTACCGTATGCCAATCAATAATTAGCATTGGGTCAACTACCGTATACCAATCGATAATTAGCCATGGGTCAACTGTTATTCCGTGGGTCAGATTTATGACTTTGACCTTTGATCTTTGAATTACCGTATGCCAATCAATAATTAGCATTGGGTCAACTACCGTATACCAATCGATAATTAGCCGTGGGTCACCTCTTATTCCGTGGGTCAGATTTATGATTTTGATCTTTGATCTTTGAATTACCGTATGCCAATCAATAATTATTATTGGGGGCAACTACCGTATACCAATAGATAATTAGCCATGGGTCAACTGTTATTCCGTGGGTCAGATTTATGATTTTGATCTTTGATCTTTGAATTACCGTATGCCAATCAATAATTAGCATTGGGTCAACTACCGTATACCAATCGATAATTAGCCGTGGGTCACCTCTTATTCCGTGGGTCAGATTTATGATTTTGATCTTTGATCTTTGAATTACCGTATGCCAATCAATAATTATTATTGGGGGCAACTACCGTATACCAATCGATAATTAGCCATTTGTCAACTGTTATTCCGTGGGTCAGATTTATGACTTTGACATTTGATCTTTAAATTACCGTATGCCAATCAATAATTAGCATTGGGTCAACTACCGTATACCAATCGATAATTAGCCATGGGTCAACTGTTATTCCGTGGGTCAGATTTATGACTTTGACATTTGATCTTTGAATTACCGTATGCCAATCAATAATTTTTATTGGGGGCAACTACCGTATACCAATAGATAATTAGCCATGGGTCACCTCTTATTCCGTGGGTCAGATTTATGATTTTGATCTTTGATCTTTGAATTACCGTATGCCAATCAATAATTATTATTGGGGGCAACTACCGTATACCAATAGATAATTAGCCATGGGTCAACTGTTATTCCGTGGGTCAGATTTATGATTTTGATCTTTGATCTTTGAATTACCGTATGCCAATCAATAATTAGCATTGGGTCAACTACCGTATACCAATCGATAATTAGCCATGGGTCACCTCTTATTCCGTGGGTCAGATTTATGATTTTGATCTTTGATCTTTGAATTACCGTATGCCAATCAATAATTAGCATTGGGTCAACTACCGTATACCAATCGATAATTAGCCATGGGTCAACTGTTATTCCGTGGGTCAGATTTATGACTTTGACCTTTGATCTTTGAATTACCGTATGCCAATCAATAATTAGCATTGGGTCAACTACCGTATACCAATCGATAATTAGCCGTGGGTCACCTCTTATTCCGTGGGTCAGATTTATGATTTTGATCTTTGATCTTTGAATTACCGTATGCCAATCAATAATTATTATTGGGGGCAACTACCGTATACCAATAGATAATTAGCCATGGGTCAACTGTTATTCCGTGGGTCAGATTTATGATTTTGATCTTTGATCTTTGAATTACCGTATGCCAATCAATAATTAGCATTGGGTCAACTACCGTATACCAATCGATAATTAGCCATGGGTCACCTCTTATTCCGTGGGTCAGATTTATGATTTTGATCTTTGATCTTTGAATTACCGTATGCCAATCAATAATTAGCATTGGGTCAACTACCGTATACCAATCGATAATTAGCCATGGGTCAACTGTTATTCCGTGGGTCAGATTTATGACTTTGACCTTTGATCTTTGAATTACCGTATGCCAATCAATAATTAGCATTGGGTCAACTACCGTATACCAATCGATAATTAGCCGTGGGTCACCTCTTATTCCGTGGGTCAGATTTATGATTTTGATCTTTGATCTTTGAATTACCGTATGCCAATCAATAATTAGCATTGGGTCAACTACCGTATACCAATCGATAATTAGCCGTGGGTCACCTCTTATTCCGTGGGTCAGATTTATGATTTTGATCTTTGATCTTTGAATTACCGTATGCCAATCAATAATTATTATTGGGGGCAACTACCGTATACCAATCGATAATTAGCCATGGGTCAACTGTTATTCCGTGGGTCAGATTTATGACTTTGACCTTTGATCTTTGAATTACCGTATGCCAATCAATAATTATTATTGGGGGCAACTACCGTATACCAATCGATAATTAGCCGTGGGTCACCTCTTATTCCGTGGGTCAGATTTATGATTTTGATCTTTGATCTTTGAATTACCGTTTGCCAATTAATAATTGGCATTGGGTCAACTACCGTATACCAATCGATAATTAGCCGTGGGTCACCTCTTATTCCGTGGGTCAGATTTATGATTTTGATCTTTGATCTTTGAATTACCGTATGCCAATCAATAATTAGCATTGGGTCAACTACCGTATACCAATCGATAATTAGCCATGGGTCACCTCTTATTCCGTGGGTCAGATTTATGATTTTGATCTTTGATCTTTGAATTACCGTATGCCAATCAATAATTAGCATTGGGTCAACTACCGTATACCAATCGATAATTAGCCATGGGTCAACTGTTATTCCGTGGGTCAGATTTATGACTTTGACCTTTGATCTTTGAATTACCGTATGCCAATCAATAATTAGCATTGGGTCAACTACCGTATACCAATCGATAATTAGCCGTGGGTCACCTCTTATTCCGTGGGTCAGATTTATGATTTTGATCTTTGATCTTTGAATTACCGTATGCCAATCAATAATTAGCATTGGGTCAACTACCGTATACCAATCGATAATTAGCCGTGGGTCACCTCTTATTCCGTGGGTCAGATTTATGATTTTGATCTTTGATCTTTGAATTACCGTATGCCAATCAATAATTATTATTGGGGGCAACTACCGTATACCAATCGATAATTAGCCATGGGTCAACTGTTATTCCGTGGGTCAGATTTATGACTTTGACCTTTGATCTTTGAATTACCGTATGCCAATCAATAATTATTATTGGGGGCAACTACCGTATACCAATCGATAATTAGCCGTGGGTCACCTCTTATTCCGTGGGTCAGATTTATGATTTTGATCTTTGATCTTTGAATTACCGTTTGCCAATTAATAATTGGCATTGGGTCAACTACCGTATACCAATCGATAATTAGCCGTGGGTCACCTCTTATTCCGTGGGTCAGATTTATGATTTTGATCTTTGATCTTTGAATTACCGTATGCCAATCAATAATTAGCATTGGGTCAACTACCGTATACCAATCGATAATTAGCCATGGGTCACCTCTTATTCCGTGGGTCAGATTTATGATTTTGATCTTTGATCTTTGAATTACCGTATGCCAATCAATAATTAGCATTGGGTCAACTACCGTATACCAATCGATAATTAGCCATGGGTCAACTGTTATTCCGTGGGTCAGATTTATGACTTTGACCTTTGATCTTTGAATTACCGTATGCCAATCAATAATTAGCATTGGGTCAACTACCGTATACCAATCGATAATTAGCCGTGGGTCACCTCTTATTCCGTGGGTCAGATTTATGATTTTGATCTTTGATCTTTGAATTACCGTATGCCAATCAATAATTATTATTGGGGGCAACTACCGTATACCAATAGATAATTAGCCATGGGTCAACTGTTATTCCGTGGGTCAGATTTATGATTTTGATCTTTGATCTTTGAATTACCGTATGCCAATCAATAATTAGCATTGGGTCAACTACCGTATACCAATCGATAATTAGCCGTGGGTCACCTCTTATTCCGTGGGTCAGATTTATGATTTTGATCTTTGATCTTTGAATTACCGTATGCCAATCAATAATTATTATTGGGGGCAACTACCGTATACCAATCGATAATTAGCCATTTGTCAACTGTTATTCCGTGGGTCAGATTTATGACTTTGACATTTGATCTTTAAATTACCGTATGCCAATCAATAATTAGCATTGGGTCAACTACCGTATACCAATCGATAATTAGCCATGGGTCAACTGTTATTCCGTGGGTCAGATTTATGACTTTGACATTTGATCTTTGAATTACCGTATGCCAATCAATAATTTTTATTGGGGGCAACTACCGTATACCAATAGATAATTAGCCATGGGTCACCTCTTATTCCGTGGGTCAGATTTATGATTTTGATCTTTGATCTTTGAATTACCGTATGCCAATCAATAATTATTATTGGGGGCAACTACCGTATACCAATAGATAATTAGCCATGGGTCAACTGTTATTCCGTGGGTCAGATTTATGATTTTGATCTTTGATCTTTGAATTACCGTATGCCAATCAATAATTAGCATTGGGTCAACTACCGTATACCAATCGATAATTAGCCATGGGTCACCTCTTATTCCGTGGGTCAGATTTATGATTTTGATCTTTGATCTTTGAATTACCGTATGCCAATCAATAATTAGCATTGGGTCAACTACCGTATACCAATCGATAATTAGCCATGGGTCAACTGTTATTCCGTGGGTCAGATTTATGACTTTGACCTTTGATCTTTGAATTACCGTATGCCAATCAATAATTAGCATTGGGTCAACTACCGTATACCAATCGATAATTAGCCGTGGGTCACCTCTTATTCCGTGGGTCAGATTTATGATTTTGATCTTTGATCTTTGAATTACCGTATGCCAATCAATAATTATTATTGGGGGCAACTACCGTATACCAATAGATAATTAGCCATGGGTCAACTGTTATTCCGTGGGTCAGATTTATGATTTTGATCTTTGATCTTTGAATTACCGTATGCCAATCAATAATTAGCATTGGGTCAACTACCGTATACCAATCGATAATTAGCCATGGGTCACCTCTTATTCCGTGGGTCAGATTTATGATTTTGATCTTTGATCTTTGAATTACCGTATGCCAATCAATAATTAGCATTGGGTCAACTACCGTATACCAATCGATAATTAGCCATGGGTCAACTGTTATTCCGTGGGTCAGATTTATGACTTTGACCTTTGATCTTTGAATTACCGTATGCCAATCAATAATTAGCATTGGGTCAACTACCGTATACCAATCGATAATTAGCCGTGGGTCACCTCTTATTCCGTGGGTCAGATTTATGATTTTGATCTTTGATCTTTGAATTACCGTATGCCAATCAATAATTAGCATTGGGTCAACTACCGTATACCAATCGATAATTAGCCGTGGGTCACCTCTTATTCCGTGGGTCAGATTTATGATTTTGATCTTTGATCTTTGAATTACCGTATGCCAATCAATAATTATTATTGGGGGCAACTACCGTATACCAATCGATAATTAGCCATGGGTCAACTGTTATTCCGTGGGTCAGATTTATGACTTTGACCTTTGATCTTTGAATTACCGTATGCCAATCAATAATTATTATTGGGGGCAACTACCGTATACCAATCGATAATTAGCCATGGGTCAACTGTTATTCCGTGGGTCAGATTTATGACTTTGACCTTTGATCTTTGAATTACCGTATGCCAATCAATAATTAGCATTGGGTCAACTACCGTATACCAATCGATAATTAGCCATGGGTCAACTGTTATTCCGTGGGTCAGATTTATGACTTTGACCTTTGATCTTTGAATTACCGTATGCCAATCAATAATTAGCATTGGGTCAACTACCGTATACCAATCGATAATTAGCCGTGGGTCACCTCTTATTCCGTGGGTCAGATTTATGATTTTGATCTTTGATCTTTGAATTACCGTTTGCCAATTAATAATTGGCATTGGGTCAACTACCGTATACCAATCGATAATTAGCCGTGGGTCACCTCTTATTCCGTGGGTCAGATTTATGATTTTGATCTTTGATCTTTGAATTACCGTATGCCAATCAATAATTAGCATTGGGTCAACTACCGTATACCAATCGATAATTAGCCATGGGTCAACTGTTATTCCGTGGGTCAGATTTATGACTTTGACCTTTGATCTTTGAATTACCGTATGCCAATCAATAATTAGCATTGGGTCAACTACCGTATACCAATCGATAATTAGCCGTGGGTCACCTCTTATTCCGTGGGTCAGATTTATGATTTTGATCTTTGATCTTTGAATTACCGTTTGCCAATTAATAATTGGCATTGGGTCAACTACCGTATACCAATCGATAATTAGCCGTGGGTCACCTCTTATTCCGTGGGTCAGATTTATGATTTTGATCTTTGATCTTTGAATTACCGTATGCCAATCAATAATTAGCATTGGGTCAACTACCGTATACCAATCGATAATTAGCCATGGGTCACCTCTTATTCCGTGGGTCAGATTTATGATTTTGATCTTTGATCTTTGAATTACCGTATGCCAATCAATAATTAGCATTGGGTCAACTACCGTATACCAATCGATAATTAGCCATGGGTCAACTGTTATTCCGTGGGTCAGATTTATGACTTTGATCTTTGATCTTTGAATTACCGTATGCCAATCAATAATTAGCATTGGGTCAACTACCGTATACCAATCGATAATTAGCCGTGGGTCACCTCTTATTCCGTGGGTCAGATTTATGATTTTGATCTTTGATCTTTGAATTACCGTATGCCAATCAATAATTATTATTGGGGGCAACTACCGTATACCAATAGATAATTAGCCATGGGTCACCTCTTTTTCCGTGGGTCAGATTTATGATTTTGATCTTTGATCTTTGAATTACCGTATGCCAATCAATAATTATTATTGGGGGCAACTACCGTATACCAATAGATAATTAGCCATGGGTCAACTGTTATTCCGTGGGTCAGATTTATGATTTTGATCTTTGATCTTTGAATTACCGTATGCCAATCAATAATTAGCATTGGGTCAACTACCGTATACCAATCGATAATTAGCCATGGGTCAACTGTTATTCCGTGGGTCAGATTTATGTCTTTGACCTTTGATCTTTGAATTACCGTTTGCCAATCAATAATTGGCATTGGGTCAACTACCGTATACCAATCGATAATTAGCCGTGGGTCACCTCTTATTCCGTGGGTCAGATTTATGATTTTGATGTTTGATCTTTGAATTACCGTTTGCCAATCAATAATTGGCATTGGGTCAACTACCGTATACCAATCGATAATTAGCCGTGGGTCACCTCTTATTCCGTGGGTCAGATTTATGATTTTGATCTTTGATCTTTGAATTACCGTATGCCAATCAATAATTAGCATTGGGTCAACTACCGTATACCAATAGATAATTAGCCATGGGTCACCTCTTATTCCGTGGGTCAGATTTATGATTTTGATCTTTGATCTTTGAATTACCGTATGCCAATCAATAATTATTATTGGGGGCAACTACCGTATACCAATAGATAATTAGCCATGGGTCAACTGTTATTACGTGGGTCAGATTTATGATTTTGATCTTTGATCTTTGAATTACCGTATGCCAATCAATAATTAGCATTGGGTCAACTACCGTATACCAATCGATAATTAGCCATGGGTCAACTGTTATTCCGTGGGTCAGATTTATGACTTTGACCTTTGATCTTTGAATTACCGTTTGCCAATCAATAATTGGCATTGGGTCAACTACCGTATACCAATCGATAATTAGCCGTGGGTCACCTCTTATTCCGTGGGTCAGATTTATGATTTTGATCTTTGATCTTTGAATTACCGTATGCCAATCAATAATTAGCATTGGGTCAACTACCGTATACCAATCGATAATTAGCCGTGGGTCACCTCTTATTCCGTGGGTCAGATTTATGATTTTGATCTTTGATCTTTGAATTACCGTATGCCAATCAATAATTAGCATTGGGTCAACTACCGTATACCAATCGATAATTAGCCATGGGTCAACTGTTATTCCGTGGGTCAGATTTATGACTTTGACCTTTGATCTTTGAATTAACGTATGCCAATCAATAATTAGCATTGGGTCAACTACCGTATACCAATCGATAATTAGCCGTGGGTCACCTCTTATTCCGTGGGTCAGATTTATGATTTTGATCTTTGATCTTTGAATTACCGTTTGCCAATTAATAATTGGCATTGGGTCAACTACCGTATACCAATCGATAATTAGCCGTGGGTCACCTCTTATTCCGTGGGTCAGATTTATGATTTTGATCTTTGATCTTTGAATTACCGTATGCCAATCAATAATTAGCATTGGGTCAACTACCGTATACCAATCGATAATTAGCCATGGGTCACCTCTTATTCCGTGGGTCAGATTTATGATTTTGATCTTTGATCTTTGAATTACCGTATGCCAATCAATAATTAGCATTGGGTCAACTACCGTATACCAATCGATAATTAGCCATGGGTCAACTGTTATTCCGTGGGTCAGATTTATGACTTTGACCTTTGATCTTTGAATTACCGTATGCCAATCAATAATTAGCATTGGGTCAACTACCGTATACCAATCGATAATTAGCCGTGGGTCACCTCTTATTCCGTGGGTCAGATTTATGATTTTGATCTTTGATCTTTGAATTACCGTATGCCAATCAATAATTATTATTGGGGGCAACTACCGTATACCAATAGATAATTAGCCATGGGTCAACTGTTATTCCGTGGGTCAGATTTATGATTTTGATCTTTGATCTTTGAATTACCGTATGCCAATCAATAATTAGCATTGGGTCAACTACCGTATACCAATCGATAATTAGCCGTGGGTCACCTCTTATTCCGTGGGTCAGATTTATGATTTTGATCTTTGATCTTTGAATTACCGTATGCCAATCAATAATTATTATTGGGGGCAACTACCGTATACCAATCGATAATTAGCCATTTGTCAACTGTTATTCCGTGGGTCAGATTTATGACTTTGACATTTGATCTTTAAATTACCGTATGCCAATCAATAATTAGCATTGGGTCAACTACCGTATACCAATCGATAATTAGCCATGGGTCAACTGTTATTCCGTGGGTCAGATTTATGACTTTGACATTTGATCTTTGAATTACCGTATGCCAATCAATAATTTTTATTGGGGGCAACTACCGTATACCAATAGATAATTAGCCATGGGTCACCTCTTATTCCGTGGGTCAGATTTATGATTTTGATCTTTGATCTTTGAATTACCGTATGCCAATCAATAATTATTATTGGGGGCAACTACCGTATACCAATAGATAATTAGCCATGGGTCAACTGTTATTCCGTGGGTCAGATTTATGATTTTGATCTTTGATCTTTGAATTACCGTATGCCAATCAATAATTAGCATTGGGTCAACTACCGTATACCAATCGATAATTAGCCATGGGTCACCTCTTATTCCGTGGGTCAGATTTATGATTTTGATCTTTGATCTTTGAATTACCGTATGCCAATCAATAATTAGCATTGGGTCAACTACCGTATACCAATCGATAATTAGCCATGGGTCAACTGTTATTCCGTGGGTCAGATTTATGACTTTGACCTTTGATCTTTGAATTACCGTATGCCAATCAATAATTAGCATTGGGTCAACTACCGTATACCAATCGATAATTAGCCGTGGGTCACCTCTTATTCCGTGGGTCAGATTTATGATTTTGATCTTTGATCTTTGAATTACCGTATGCCAATCAATAATTATTATTGGGGGCAACTACCGTATACCAATAGATAATTAGCCATGGGTCAACTGTTATTCCGTGGGTCAGATTTATGATTTTGATCTTTGATCTTTGAATTACCGTATGCCAATCAATAATTAGCATTGGGTCAACTACCGTATACCAATCGATAATTAGCCATGGGTCACCTCTTATTCCGTGGGTCAGATTTATGATTTTGATCTTTGATCTTTGAATTACCGTATGCCAATCAATAATTAGCATTGGGTCAACTACCGTATACCAATCGATAATTAGCCATGGGTCAACTGTTATTCCGTGGGTCAGATTTATGACTTTGACCTTTGATCTTTGAATTACCGTATGCCAATCAATAATTAGCATTGGGTCAACTACCGTATACCAATCGATAATTAGCCGTGGGTCACCTCTTATTCCGTGGGTCAGATTTATGATTTTGATCTTTGATCTTTGAATTACCGTATGCCAATCAATAATTAGCATTGGGTCAACTACCGTATACCAATCGATAATTAGCCGTGGGTCACCTCTTATTCCGTGGGTCAGATTTATGATTTTGATCTTTGATCTTTGAATTACCGTATGCCAATCAATAATTATTATTGGGGGCAACTACCGTATACCAATCGATAATTAGCCATGGGTCAACTGTTATTCCGTGGGTCAGATTTATGACTTTGACCTTTGATCTTTGAATTACCGTATGCCAATCAATAATTATTATTGGGGGCAACTACCGTATACCAATCGATAATTAGCCATGGGTCAACTGTTATTCCGTGGGTCAGATTTATGACTTTGACCTTTGATCTTTGAATTACCGTATGCCAATCAATAATTAGCATTGGGTCAACTACCGTATACCAATCGATAATTAGCCATGGGTCAACTGTTATTCCGTGGGTCAGATTTATGACTTTGACCTTTGATCTTTGAATTACCGTATGCCAATCAATAATTAGCATTGGGTCAACTACCGTATACCAATCGATAATTAGCCGTGGGTCACCTCTTATTCCGTGGGTCAGATTTATGATTTTGATCTTTGATCTTTGAATTACCGTTTGCCAATTAATAATTGGCATTGGGTCAACTACCGTATACCAATCGATAATTAGCCGTGGGTCACCTCTTATTCCGTGGGTCAGATTTATGATTTTGATCTTTGATCTTTGAATTACCGTATGCCAATCAATAATTAGCATTGGGTCAACTACCGTATACCAATCGATAATTAGCCATGGGTCAACTGTTATTCCGTGGGTCAGATTTATGACTTTGACCTTTGATCTTTGAATTACCGTATGCCAATCAATAATTAGCATTGGGTCAACTACCGTATACCAATCGATAATTAGCCGTGGGTCACCTCTTATTCCGTGGGTCAGATTTATGATTTTGATCTTTGATCTTTGAATTACCGTTTGCCAATTAATAATTGGCATTGGGTCAACTACCGTATACCAATCGATAATTAGCCGTGGGTCACCTCTTATTCCGTGGGTCAGATTTATGATTTTGATCTTTGATCTTTGAATTACCGTATGCCAATCAATAATTAGCATTGGGTCAACTACCGTATACCAATCGATAATTAGCCATGGGTCACCTCTTATTCCGTGGGTCAGATTTATGATTTTGATCTTTGATCTTTGAATTACCGTATGCCAATCAATAATTAGCATTGGGTCAACTACCGTATACCAATCGATAATTAGCCATGGGTCAACTGTTATTCCGTGGGTCAGATTTATGACTTTGACCTTTGATCTTTGAATTACCGTATGCCAATCAATAATTAGCATTGGGTCAACTACCGTATACCAATCGATAATTAGCCGTGGGTCACCTCTTATTCCGTGGGTCAGATTTATGATTTTGATCTTTGATCTTTGAATTACCGTATGCCAATCAATAATTAGCATTGGGTCAACTACCGTATACCAATCGATAATTAGCCGTGGGTCACCTCTTATTCCGTGGGTCAGATTTATGATTTTGATCTTTGATCTTTGAATTACCGTATGCCAATCAATAATTATTATTGGGGGCAACTACCGTATACCAATAGATAATTAGCCATGGGTCACCTCTTTTTCCGTGGGTCAGATTTATGATTTTGATCTTTGATCTTTGAATTACCGTATGCCAATCAATAATTATTATTGGGGGCAACTACCGTATACCAATAGATAATTAGCCATGGGTCAACTGTTATTCCGTGGGTCAGATTTATGATTTTGATCTTTGATCTTTGAATTACCGTATGCCAATCAATAATTAGCATTGGGTCAACTACCGTATACCAATCGATAATTAGCCATGGGTCAACTGTTATTCCGTGGGTCAGATTTATGTCTTTGACCTTTGATCTTTGAATTACCGTTTGCCAATCAATAATTGGCATTGGGTCAACTACCGTATACCAATCGATAATTAGCCGTGGGTCACCTCTTATTCCGTGGGTCAGATTTATGATTTTGATGTTTGATCTTTGAATTACCGTTTGCCAATCAATAATTGGCATTGGGTCAACTACCGTATACCAATCGATAATTAGCCGTGGGTCACCTCTTATTCCGTGGGTCAGATTTATGATTTTGATCTTTGATCTTTGAATTACCGTATGCCAATCAATAATTAGCATTGGGTCAACTACCGTATACCAATAGATAATTAGCCATGGGTCACCTCTTATTCCGTGGGTCAGATTTATGATTTTGATCTTTGATCTTTGAATTACCGTATGCCAATCAATAATTATTATTGGGGGCAACTACCGTATACCAATAGATAATTAGCCATGGGTCAACTGTTATTACGTGGGTCAGATTTATGATTTTGATCTTTGATCTTTGAATTACCGTATGCCAATCAATAATTAGCATTGGGTCAACTACCGTATACCAATCGATAATTAGCCATGGGTCAACTGTTATTCCGTGGGTCAGATTTATGACTTTGACCTTTGATCTTTGAATTACCGTTTGCCAATCAATAATTGGCATTGGGTCAACTACCGTATACCAATCGATAATTAGCCGTGGGTCACCTCTTATTCCGTGGGTCAGATTTATGATTTTGATCTTTGATCTTTGAATTACCGTATGCCAATCAATAATTAGCATTGGGTCAACTACCGTATACCAATCGATAATTAGCCGTGGGTCACCTCTTATTCCGTGGGTCAGATTTATGATTTTGATCTTTGATCTTTGAATTACCGTTTGCCAATTAATAATTGGCAATGGGTCAACTACCGTATACCAATCGATAATTAGCCGTGGGTCACCTCTTATTCCGTGGGTCAGATTTATGATTTTGATCTTTGATTTTTGAATTACCGTATGCCAATCAATAATTAGCATTGGGTCAACTACCGTATACCAATCGATAATTAGCCGTGGATCACCTCTTATTCCGTGGGTCAGATTTATGATTTTGATCTTTGATCTTTGAATTACCGTATGCCAATCAATAATTAGCATTGGGTCAACTACCGTATACCAATCGATAATTAGCCATGGGTCAACTGTTATTCCGTGGGTCAGATTTATGACTTTGACCTTTGATCTTTGAATTACCGTATGCCAATCAATAATTAGCATTGGGTCAACTACCGTATACCAATCGATAATTAGCCGTGGGTCACCTCTTATTCCGTGGGTCAGATTTATGATTTTGATGTTTGATCTTTGAATTACCGTTTGCCAATCAATAATTGGCATTGGGTCAACTACCGTATACCAATCGATAATTAGCCGTGGGTAACCTCTTATTCCGTGGGTCAGATTTATGATTTTGATCTTTGATCTTTGAATTACCGTATGCCAATCAATAATTAGCATTGGGTCAACTACCGTATACCAATCGATAATTAGCCATTTGTCAACTGTTATTCCGTGGGTCAGATTTATGACTTTGACATTTGATCTTTAAATTACCGTATGCCAATCAATAATTATTATTGGGGGCAACTACCGTAAACCAATAGATAATTAGCCATGGGTCAACTGTTATTCCGTGGGTCAGATTTATGACTTTGACCTTTGATCTTTGAATTACCGTATGCCAATCAATAATTAGCATTGGGCCAACTACTGTATACCAATCGATAATTAGCCGTGGGTCACCTCTTATTCCGTGGGTCAGATTTATGATTTTGATCTTTGATCTTTGAATTGCCGTATGCCAATCAATAATTAGCATTGGGTCAACTACAGTATACCAATCGATAATTAGCCATGGGTCAAAGCTTCTAGAATGTTCCAGAACGTTCGAAAATATTCTAAAGCTTCTAGAATGTTCCAGAAAATTCGAAAATGTTCCAAAGCTTCTAGAATGTTACAGAAATTTCAAAAATGTTCCAAAGATTCTAGAATGTTCCGGAACATTCAAATCAGTGATTTAAAAGAAATGTAGGCATTTCTGCATAGATGCGGCAAAGAATATAGAACATTCTAGAAGATCTTTTGAAGCGAGCATGAATAGCAGCAATTTCACATTGGACTTTAGCGCGCGCTCCTTCCATCATAACCCGGAAGTTCCTCCTCTCCCGCTGAGCCCTCGTGGCTGAGAGGTTGATGGTTGGAGTTGAACTAATGACACTGGGGGTTCGAATCCCGCGCGATTAAGGGACCTTTTGCCGATGTTGTAAGGTGTCCTCTTAACGTCAAGAGTTTCGAAACCCTCATATAAAGTTCCAGAGCGTACTAGATCTTTCTATAATCGATTGTTCGAAACTTCCAGAAAGTTCAGGAAATTTACCATGAAAAGTGATATAAGGAAAGCACTAGACAAGGAACTCTAACAGTAGTCAATAGTCTACAATAACATGGATCCGTCCACTTCGTCCAACGACGCCCCACCAACCGATGCTCATCTCATAAACCTTCCTCCCTCTCCGTCCGTATCACAGGAGCCAATCGCCAGCAGAACTCGCTCACGGCTGAGGTGAAAGCTTATTTAATGTTGTTCACTGGAACCGAGATTGTAATTAGCATAATAGAGATAGTGAACTTAATTCGTGGTTAGTGCATTCCTAAGTTCATTAACACCACTTTTTACCATAAGTATCTATATTTAGTAATAAATAATTCAGAAACACTGCTGAAGCGGAAAGGAGCAGATCACGCCGTGCGAGCGAAAATCCGCAGCAGACGGAAACGAGACGCACCGCAGATCAGGAAAGGCAGAGGAAGAGAAGAGCATCAATGACTGAAGAGGAGAGAGAAGAGGTCAGAGGCCGGGATAGAGAACGAGACAGGAGGAGGAGAGAGGAAGAAACGAATGGAAAAGGAGGACAAAGAAGGATGGATCATAGAGAGAGGATGAAAGCACACAGGAACGAGGAGAGGGAAAGACCGGTGACAGAGCCGAATTATCTCGGCGCAATGGACACCACATGCAGCAACTGCGGGGCCCGCTTCTTCTCAGGTACGCCAAGTTTAATATTACCGTTATCCAATGTGACGGTGCATTTTGCGTGATTTTCGCCGATCATAGGAAACGAGATAGTGTGTGCTATGGAGAGAGCGCCTCAGAAATTGCTCAGAAAATCCAGGAGATTCTAGAACATTCCATGATGTTATGAAATATCTCTTTCCATTCTACGCTCTCTCCATGTTCTTTCGCTAATTGAAGGAATATTAATGCGGAGCAATTCGATATCTCATTTCTACCGTAATCCCTCTGCAGGAGAAGTGAGTGGAAGCACAGATAAAATCAATCTGTGCTGTAACTTCGGTTTGGCAACCACAATCGAGGACAAATTCTCTGATTTCCCCGACCAAATCCGCACTCTCCTCCTCGATGATTACCCTAAAGCCAAGAGCTTCCAGAAGTTCATTCAGCAGTTTAACTCTGCCTTATCAATGGCTTCCATGGGCGCTCAGCTCGATATCCCGAGGGGACGTGGCCCATCCTGCTTCCGTATTCACGGGCAGGTGTACCATCTTGCCGGTCCCCTTCATCCAGAACCTGGCCAGAGAACATCTTACGGTCAGATCTACATTCTGGATACCGCCTAAGCAGCCAGTGAGAGGCTGGGTAATCCCGCCAATGTGAACTGTGATCCTCAAGTGATGGCTGATCTCAGCGGCCTGATATCAAGGGTTAACCCCTTTGCCCAGGCCTACAAAATGCTGGCTGAGGTGGAGGAGAATGAGGAGAGAAATGCAGCCGAAGAAGGCCGAATAGCTGCCCCCGTCCGCATGATCTTTGATACCTCTACGTCTAAGGATCCCCGTAGATACAATGTGCCCCAAGCAAATGAAGTGGCCGTTGTCTACGTGGGTGAAGACGACGATGTGCCTGTCACTCGATCTCTGGCAGTACATCCTAGAGGGGGGAGGACTCATGACGATTCGGGATATCGACAAGATCTGCGATCCCCTCACCTATCCCATATTCTTCCCCACGGGAAAGGACGGGTGGCACCCTGAACTAGAGAAGAAGCCATCGGGCAGGAAGAGGACTCGAATCACCCAGAAGGAGTACTACAGCTACCTCATGATGGTGCGAGAAGGACAATTCAATCCCATCCACCATGGAAAAGCCCTCTTCCAGCAGTTTGCCGTGGACTCCTGGGTCAAGGTAAGTACATTTTCACTTAGAATTCGCTTTACTACCTCAATATATCTGACTTCCCATCCATTTTAGATCGAACAAAATAGACTCAACTATTTCCGCTCAAACCAAAATCAGCTTCGGAGCGCCTCCTACCGGGCTGTACAGGTATGCAAAATTAAAATAATTTTCAAAATAGAATTTCTCAGAGTTTGATTCCCATGCTTTGATTTTTCAGGACTATCTTGCGGGAGATTCTGATGTTCCGGGAAAGAGGACCATCCTCCCTTCGACTCATCCGGGTAGTCCTCGAGCGATGACCCAGGACTTCCAAGACGCGATGGCGATTGTCTCCAAATACGGCAAGCCCGACATCTTCTTTACTTTCACGTGCAACCCCGCGTGGAGGGAGATCACCGAGAATCTCGAGCCCGGTCAGACTGCCTCTGATCGACCTGATCTCATCTCAAGGGTCTTCAAACTAAAGGTGAGTTAAATATTAACTCTCTCTTCTCAATTGACTATCCTAATTTGCGTGTATCAGGTCGACAGGGTATTCGACGATCTTCTCCATCGCCACAAGCTCGGCCGCGTCATTGCCTATATCGCAGTGTTCGAGTGGCAGAAGAGGTCTCCCTCACGTTCACATCCTCCTCATCATGAGTGAGGACACAAAGCCGCGCACTCCCGAGGACGTCGACAGGTTAGTCCAAGCGGAGATCCCTGATCCCGAGACGGACCCGGAGCTGTATCACATCGTCACCACGAACATGCTCCACCGACCTTGCGGTGCACTTAATCCAGAGTCACCATGCATGAGAGATGGGCAATGCTCCAAACGCTTCCCCAAAGAGTTCCGGGACAGTACAAATCTCGATGTCGACGGATACCCTCAGTACCGTAGGAGGGATGACGGGAGTGTAGTCGAGTACGGAGGCCATAACCTCGACAACCGTCACATCGTGCCCTACAATGTGTACTTCCTGATGACATACAATGCGCACGCCAATGTCGAAATCTGCGCATTTATCGAGGCAGTGAAGTATCTATTCAAGTACGTCTACAAAGGGCCCGATCGCGCCTCTCTCAGCCTCTTCCGTACCGGACAGAGGGACGGGGACGGAGTCATCGTTGATGAAATCCGTGCCCATCTCAATGCCCGATATGTGTGCGCCCCAGAGGCAATCCATCACATCTTCGGCTTCAAGAACGAAAGGAAATCGGACACTGTGTACCGCTTGGCCGTTCACGAACCGAACTTCCAAGAGGTCACCTTCGACCCCAACGAGCCTCCTGAGCAGCTTCGAGCTAGGGCTGCCAAAGATACTACTCTCACAGCATGGTTCAAGTTGAACAGGGAGTCTGCGGAGACTATCGATAGTGGCACCATCCCTCCCTCCTTCGTCGATTCTCGCCAATTCTTCTACTTCGACCTCCCCACTCGCTTCACTTTCACTAAGCAGAACGGCCAATGGAGTGAGCGAAAGAGCGGAACTAGACAGATAGGACGCATGTATACGGTCCCTCCCCACGATACCGAGAGATTCAATCTCCGTATCCTCCTCCTCAACATCAAGGGACCGATTTCATTCGATGATCTCCGTACTGTCTCGGATTCCAACGGAGTGCCAGTGACCTACCCCACTTTCGGAGAAGCAGCAAAGGCTCACAGCCTTCTTAAGGACGACAGTGAGTATCTCCAGTGTCTAAAGGAATGGGCTGGCCACTCAGTCCCCGCTGCTCTCCGATCCGCCTTCACTGCCATTCTTCTTTTCAATGAGGTCCACGACCCACAGGCACTCTGGGAAGCAATGAAAAGGGATCTCAATGAGGATTACCGTCATATGGGAGCAGGAGAGGAGGAGGCTGAGGCACTCGCCTACTTCGATATTGCTGATCGATTCCGAAGGTGATTCTGCATATTGATAACTTTGCATGAACAAATATAAAATTCTCTCTTTCAGGGCAGGAAACGATTTCTTCAGATTCGTTCCTGAGCCAGCCGTCCGCCCTCCACTCAGAAACCTAAACCTTGCCAATCCCGCTTATTGTGCTGCGGAAGGCGCGAGACTCTACGCGACTCTGAACCCTCAGCAACAAGCCGCTGCTGACGCGATTCTGGGAGTGTTGGAGGATGCCTCTCTCCCCCGTCTCTTTCACCTTGACGGACCGGGTGGAAGCGGGAAGACGTACCTCTACACCACACTCTACAACATCTTCGTCGGAAATGGACTTAAGGTGAGATTTTTGCATCTACATTTTCAGTTCAATATAATCTTCATGTCTAGGTTGTCTGCACTGCCTGGACAGGAATCGCAGCCAATCTTCTCCCAGGCGGTCGAACATCCGCTTCTCTCTTCAAGCTCAATATCAGCAATCGGTGCGAGTCCTCCAACCATAGAAGACAAGAACAGGACGCCAAGGAACTTGCCGAAAATGACGTCATCATCTGGGACGAATCGTCGATGATTCCAAAGGTAAGATTCCCTCTATTTACTCATCACTTAAAGTATACAATCCCCATTCTTCCAGGCGGCGCTGAACACAGCCGATGCTGTTCTCAGGGACATCACCCAGATCGATCGACCATTTGGAGGGAAACTAATCATTCTCGGTGGAGACTTCCGCCAGATTCTCCCGGTGGTGGAGAAGGGAACGAGAGCCGATCAAGTCGATGCGTGCATCAAGAGATCTCCTCTCTGGAGTCAGTTCCGATCCCTCACTCTCATCTCAAACATGAGAGTCACTTCGGGAGATACCGAATGGATTGAATTCCTCCTCAAGGTGGGCGACGGATCTGCGAATGATGCTGAGTCAAAGGTGACTCTTCCCCTCTCGAACATGTGCGATGGAAACATCGTCGAAAAAGTGTTCGGGGAAGTAGTCGACCCTTCTACTGACCCTTGCGAGAAGGTCATTCTGACCCCTAAGAATGTGGATGTGACCCGTCTGAATGACGATGTACATGGGCGGATGCTTGGGGAAGAGAGGATCTATCTCTCGCGAGATGAGGTCGTATCTGATGAACCATCCGATCACACCACATACCCCACTGAGTTCCTCAATAAGATGTCTCCCTCTACTCTCCCTCCCCACACTCTCAAGCTGAAGAAGGGCTCTATTGTCATGCTGCAGAGGAATCTAGATGTTTCTGCCGGCCTGTGCAATGGTACCCGACTTATCGTAGAGGACCCCGCTCCCTCGGTTATCGATTCGCATGTGGCGACCGAAAGGGAGAATTCGCTGTCATTCCCCGTTTCGATTGTTATCATGATAAGAACCTTTCCTTCAAAGTTAGACGTACTCAATTCCCCGTTCGCCATTCGTATGCCCTCTCCATTAACAAGGGTCAGTCCTTCTCTAACATTGGCCTCTGGATCCCTTCGGAAGTATTCTCTCACGGTCAATTATACGTTGCTCTTTCCCGAGTTCGTTCAAAGGAAGGTTTAATTGTTCAAGCTGATTCTAATCGACAGACAAACATTGTATTCGAAGAAGTTCTCTGAATAAATTGCGAAAGAATAAATCGATGAGTTGAGAAACCTATGGGGACACTTGAAAGCTAGCCAACTAAGAAAACGACCCGGCGCACGCCAGTCGATTGCGCGCGCCGTGGCGCGCAATCGGCTGGTCCTTAATGAAAATCTACTGAAAAAAATCTGGTGAAAACCCAACATAAATGCCAACTAATGTAAAATGTTAAATGTAACCCCCCTTAGTGCAAAAATAGATTATTGTCGTGTACGGTAATTCCATGGAGCTTAGTTGTCGCCCACCTTTTCTCGTCGTCACTCTGCTCAGCGCTACAAATCCTAGTCCGGGTACATTGAAGTTTTTCGTGGAAATAATGGCGTTCTTCAGAGTCATTCCTTGGCACTTATGCACAGTAGCAGCGAAGGCCATTTTGACTGGGAATTGGCGACTTCCTTCGCAGTTAATCTGCAATTTTCGCTCCAATCACTGTTAATATTTAAGAACATCTTTGGAAATATCGGAAATGGAAATATGGAAACATGATAAAGATATGAAATATACTTTTCATTATTATCATGAACTATGAGGATATGCTCAACAATTGAGCTTACTCTTTCAAATTTTTCAGTTCTCGCATGTCCATCGAACATGATTTCGAGTGAGGTGACGTTGCCAGCGTTGTTCTTGTTGATTCGCTCGAGTTTCCCGGTAGCTCCATTTACAAGCCCTTTCTCCAGGTTCATGTTTCTGCGAAGCATAATTCGTCCTGGGGCGTTTAAGCGTTCGTTTGTTCGACTAATAATCGTTTGTTCGATGAAGCGTTCGTTTGTTCGACGCATCTTGAACTCGACACTGTAACTTCTCCCCATCCCCATCTGGTAAGTAAATCTCAGGTTTTGAAGAAACATACATTTTGAGTTCTTATCAGGAATTTAATGATTTATAATGCAATTAAATATATTATTTAAATAATTGTATTACCACCAATGGCAACTTTCAGCATTGTATCCAGTGATTTGTCGTCGGCGAACTCTTCCTCTAGCAAAATATTTGGACACTTCGACTTTGAGCAAGTTTCTTCAGGGATGTCCTCCGAAGTCATGTTCTCCATTATTAGATTGTTGAAGGTGTCGTTCGTGTGTTCTTCGTGTTCTTCGTTCGTGTAGAATAGCGCGATCACGGTGGGATCCGATGCCTGCTTGTGTAGGAAAAAAGCAGCAGCTCGCTCCATCGTGACTTCAGTCTCTCCGCTTGCAGGCTTGATTAGCCTTAAATTGTATATTTTTATCAAAATTAGTCTTCTTGTAAAATGTATGCGGGGAATGAATGCGAGGGAGTCGCACCACAAAAATTCAGATCTCTCAGTGGTAAACTGTAGCGAAATTGCTCAAATATGCGGTAGCTAAGTAGAGCAAGTGAGCATAAATCAACCATGCGCTATCATCCGCTTACAATCAACTTCGCGCGTATGTGAATAGCATGAGATTAGTCTGTGCAACTTCGCGCAAAGTACTTTATGGTTGGGTGAGTGAGCTGTACTTCGCGTTCACTATGGGTGTCTGAACATTCGCCGGAGTACCTGTAGAGAAGAGAGATTGTATCACATCTTCTTATAATCGATGTCAATACCCTAATCAAATATTGAATTACATGCAAACATGATTCGTTAATCATATAATTATTGTGTAACAGTTGTTTACCTCGATTCGATGGACTCGATATGTTGTTCAGTTAGTGCTCCGATGCGGGCTCTTTGCATCATGTCACTGAATGAGCCTTGCTTTTGCCGCATATTTGTCTTCAGTTCATTGTATTCGAATTGGTCAAATTTATTTAATGATTCGGACCAGGTTTCCTACAATATAATAATCAACAATTAACAAATTAAGTTTTCCCAATACCTCAACTTTCTCATAAATCATCTTCCCCTTAACCGGCGAAAGTTGCAACAAATCGCCCAATGTCATAATATGTTTCCCTCCAAATAGTTCTCTGGATGCACAAATTTGCTGAAATAAAATTATCTTTTCAGTGCAACAAACCTATCAGGTTGGTCATAAAGTTTTGTCCGATTTTAACCAATATGCATTTTGGCATCTCCCTTCGTTCGTTTTTGCCCAATCAACTTAGGTCTTTTAGTGGTATATAGGGGCGTCTAAACTCTCTTCAGCGCACACTATCATAAATCTGTCCGCCAAAGGAAACGAATACAGCCATGCCCCAAAATTCATGTGAGCGACCTACACCCTTACTTTTTGAAGGCTCAGAATTTCATTTACAACAGAGATATGACCCAATCTTTGCCACAGTAGTAAAGCACGATGGTCACATGTCGCATCGGTAATATTGATACTGGTCAGCCTCGAAGGGCCCATTAGAGATAGACGCGTAATCCGAGTTTGGGGTTTCATGACACTTGCCAAGATAAATTTTGGAGTACTATATCTATACCGACAGTTATTAAGATTCCAATTATTTATGATTGTTTACTACCTTTCCAGTACAAGTCACAATTCCCTTTGGGAGAATATGGGGCTCTTCATTCATGAACAGGGTACTTCTGATTTTAGGTGTCCAAATTTGAACATAAAAATACATACTTTTGGCGTTTTTGTGCTAGCCCGGTGGTTTGAGGAGCGGTAATTTCGTGCTCAAATTATTGAACAACCCATACCCTATCCCTCATAAATTTGGAATATTATGGGGGTCGCTACTTTTTCTAGGGTGATCCGTGTCCGAAGACCCCCCCCATGTTAGGTATATCGGCATTTATATCGAAAAATAATTGGCGGACAAATATCACTTTTTTAGACGAGAAAGCCAAGTGGGAAATATGTATGTAATATAGAACCCCTAAAGTATTGATGATAGCGCCCATAGGTAGGTGTCCGTCTCGTCAATCCTCGAAACAGGTCATTTATTCGAAAGAACTCTGATTTTTCTAAATGTCCATGATTCATTGACGTGCACGAAGCAGATAACGAATTCAGCAGCTCTCTCTTTTTGCTACTAGGTAGTGCACGACTAGTCCTTTTTGATCAACTTTGTGAGCCTCCATCGAAAAATTTCTCTGCGAAGTACAGCAACTTTAAGGAAAATCTTATTTTTTGTGAAAAATTCAAAGTTACGCAGGCCTATATTTCTCGCACAGTAGAGATACATGCACCATTTCAACGATAATATTCAAAAGGCCGAACATGTCCCTATATGAGGGCGTTTGCGTAAGAATCGAGCAAAGGTAAGAATCTCCATTTTCGTCCATTTTGGCGCCGGGAAACCGAAAATTGAAAGCTTTTTGTGCACGAACTCTGGGGAAAACGACGAGAAAATGGCGAGACAAGGGATACGCGAGAGATGGGAAGGGGGTCATAAACTGCCAGAGGGGAAATCGAGGAGGGAGAGGGGAGAGGAAGTGTCGTTTCTCCAGTTTTTTCCAGATTTCGGCTCACTAAAAGCTTTCAAATTTCAATTTCCCGGCTCCAAAATGGACGAAAATAGAGATTCTGAATCCTCCCGCCACGGCGAATCCAACCATGTAACTCGCTAAGCACGCTTTGGACTTAGAAAAAAGTTGAATTTCTAAAATTTATTTCAATAATTCATGAAAAATGAAGTAGATATCCGTAATCAGCATCGAATTCTACCCCAGACACCTCACTCGCGTAATTTTAGCACTTTCCGGAGAGGCGATATACGCGAAAACTGTTTTCGACGTGACGCCGTCTGGAGACGACGAAGGCTCTGGGGGCAAAAGGAGTGTGCCCATCGTCTTCAGCACATTCGATTACCCCAAAACACGAAATTTTAGAGAATCGACATTTTTTGGCTGTGCCGAATCCATTCGGATCTGCCCGATTCTTAGGCAAACAGGCTCATATATCGACATCATGACTATATGTGGCGATTTGAGCCAAACAAATGATACGAACTCAAAGTTGGTGTCGGAAATCGGACAAAACTTTATGACCAACCTAATACTATAACACATGTATCACGAGTCGATGAAGCAAAAACATCACCGGAAAATTATTTCCTGAAATTTTTATGTTGAAAGGGAAGATTGAAAAGCTGCCGTTAAGAAATTAGAGCTGGAAAAGCGGAATCGTTACATAAAAATAAATATTTTCACCATGACAGAATTCGAGGCCATGGAATTTTATTGTATATTTATTGTATTTTTGAACTTGATGACTCCTTATACATAATAAAAATATAAAAGTTCGATTGATACATGTTTTTTGATATTTCACATTCAATGTTGATCAGTGGCTATTTCGCGAAATTGCTAGTTCTCTTTTCCCGCTTATTCAAAGCACATGAATGCAACAAAAATTAGAGTTGCTAGGGCAGATAAGTTATATTGTACTCCAAGATCCAAGTTTTATTGATATCTAAAAAATTGTATTTCAGCTCCTCAAAAAATCCCAAGTTTGCGTATCAATAGTTCAAGAATCTAAAAAGGATGCTGATTCAATATACATGTTGTAATACGTATCACGATAAGTAAAAATTTGTACAAATTGGCCACGTAGGGCGAATAGAGCAATTCGGAGAGTTGGGGAGCCGCATTTGTTCCGTAAGTACACAATGTGGAAGCAATCAGCCATGGGCTCGACCGGAAGATCTCCCTGGGGAGTCGTGTTTGATGTTTCCGGTAGATTTCACATAGTCGAATGCAGAAGTGTGTTTTAACTGGATAATGAGCTGCAAACAAATCATTGGAAGATTAGAATTCAAAATTAAAGTTGTAATTGCATGATTGTTTCACCCTTTTCCGATCATTTTAGCGGCACGTGAATCTTTCGAGAGATCAGCTCTTCTGCATTTTTCGAACCTTCACATCACTGGCAGAGACGAATTGCTCGATGTCTGATGGGAAAAACTGTAAATTGGGCACTCGGTTCCGCTCGGCACTCCTATTGAAAATGTGACCATTTGGAGACGCAAGAAAGCTCATTCCACTAGCAAGAAAGATCTCTATCTCAATCTCTTTCTCTTGTATACTATCTCGATAGGCTCACTCTATGGTCGGTCAAAACACCGAAATTAAGAGTGGTCACGGTCCAATTTGATCATTCATCTCGCCAAACTCTCTTAGATGGTCTCTCATTATGTTCACGCTATATCACAAGCGAGAAGAGTAAAGAGACTATTGGAAGAAGGGGGAGTGCCATAGATGGTTCAACGATCAGCTACAGCTAGGCGGGGCGGTGTAGTCGTGTTCAGTTCGTCATGATCAAAATGTGTTTCATTTACTGCGCATCCGCACACATTTGCCGATGGAAACCAAATTGATTTCATTATAAAGCTTCCTACATGAGGAGCTTATATTTGCTTTATGTCGTCTTTCATCATTACAATCACAAGCTGCAGTCATCAACACTAATATGATGAAATTTACACATCGAAATCAATGTATTTCAAAGCTTCCTGATTAGATGATAGATGATGGTCCCACATTTTTGTGTTTATCAGCATCAGCTACCCTCGAACTACCCCTCATTAGCGTCACATAGTCATTGGATTCCTGAGAATTCAGAAATGGTACTCCAAAAATATCCACTAAAAGTCAAAATTTTGTTCGGCGAGGTCAATATTCGGATTTTTCGATGACTCTCATTTTTGAAAAGGAGATGACCCGAGGTCTCAAATTTCACGAATGATAAAGTTACCCCATAAAGTAAGATTAAAGCGCCCCTATACAAAAGTTAGTCACTGTAACATGAAAGGCAGGAGAAGTGCCAACAAAAGTGTGATTTCTTTTCTACGTGGCTCATTTGCTATTATGTAATCCTGGGATTGAGTAAGCTAGCACCGCTTTCAACCACTTTTTTTAAAAGTGCATTCAAGGGGCTTCTCAATAATGTATGTGAAGATGTCCAGTCTATTTTCCCTGCAAACAAACAGCAAGCCCAACTTTTTCAAAATTTTATTGAACAATTCGATCGTGCATAGCGATAGATTTCTTCAATAATTTAAAAGCACGGCATAATTCGAACATATGATTATAAGTGTGAACTATACCCCTACATAATGCTACGGATTAGTACTGATCGGATTTGAAGGACGCTTTTTAGGAGACCTTGAATTAAGCCTCCGAAATTGGAAAAAACTTATGCATCAGCCTAATACTTACGATCAATCAATCGATTACCGCAGGAACTATGTTTACTGGCAACTACCAGTGGCGAGTTTACGCTAACTGCTGCGACCGGCCACTACCAATCCAGAGTTACTTAGAACGATGTATAATGTGATCGGCGACTACCGACACAAAGCAGAGATATATCGGGCTGCTACCATAGTTGCCCACGCCGACGGCGACCCCCATGACCCCCTATTCATGCTGGGGCGCTTCCCCCTCGATATGAGGGGGGAAGCGCCCCAGCATATATAGGGGGTCATGGTCAAAAATCAATTGGTAGGTTAATAGTAGGTAAAGACTAGGTACCGTACCCAATCGATAGTACAGTACCCCCAGATACCGTATACCACTACCGTAACCCACGATTATCACAAACTAACTTTATTTTTAAAAAGTCCTGGCACCGTGTCCAATCGATTGTACAGTACCCAAGTAACTACCGTAAACCAGTTCCGTGGGTCAGATCCAGTTCCTTGGGTCAAACATTTTTCTAAAAAAATCGGAAATTTTTCAATAAATTCCAAATCGATCATAAAATTATTCAACAGTAATTAGAGATACGGAAGGATAATTAAAAATATTATTTAGATCGATTTAGGATTTTTAGAAAAATGTTTGACCCAAGGAACTGGATCTGACCCAAGGAACTGGGTTACGGTAGTCAGTTGGGTACTGAATAATCGATTGGGCACGGTACCAGGACTTTTTAAAAATAAAGTTAGTTTGTGATAATCGTGGGTTACGGTAGTGGTATACGGTATCTGGTTGTAATGTACTATCGGTTGGGTACGGTACCTAGTCTTTACCTACTATTGACCTACCAATTGATTTTTGACCATGACCCCCTCTATATGCTGGGGCGCTTCCCCCCTCATATCGAGGGGGAAGCGCCCCAGCATGAATAGGGGGTCATGGGGGTCGCCGCCGGCGTGGGCAACTATGGTAGCAGCCCGATATATCTCTGCTTTGTGTCGGTAGTCGCCGATCACATTATACATCGTTCTAAGTAACTCTGGATTGGTAGTGGCCGGTCGCAGCAGTTAGCGTTAACTCGCCACTGGTAGTTGCCAGTAAACATAGTTCCTGCGGTAATCGATTGATTGATCGTAAGTATTAGGCTGATGCATAAGTTTTTTCCAATTTCGGAGGCTTAATTCAAGGTCTCCTAAAAAGCGTCCTTCAAATCCGATCAGTACTAATCCGTAGCATTATGTAGGGGTATAGTTCACACTTATAATCATATGTTCGAATTATGCCGTGCTTTTAAATTATTGAAGAAATCTATCGCTATGCACGATCGAATTGTTCAATAAAATTTTGAAAAAGTTGGGCTTGCTGTTTGTTTGCAGGGAAAATAGACTGGACATCTTCACATACATTATTGAGAAGCCCCTTGAATGCACTTTTAAAAAAAGTGGTTGAAAGCGGTGCTAGCTTACTCAATCCCAGGATTACATAATAGCAAATGAGCCACGTAGAAAAGAAATCACACTTTTGTTGGCACTTCTCTTGCCTTTCATGTTACAGTGACTAACTTTTGTATAGGGGCGCTTTAATCTTACTTTATGAGGTAACTTTATCATTCGTGAAATTTGAGACCTCGGGTCATCTCCTTTTCAAAAATGAGAGTCATCGAAAAATCCGAATATTGACCTCGCCGAACAAAATTTTGACTTTTAGTGGATATTTTTGGAGTACCATTTCTGAATTCTCAGGAATCCAATGACTATGTGAAGCTAATGAGGGGTAGTTCGAGGGTAGCTGATGCTGATAAACACAAAAATGTGGGACCATCATCTATCATCTAATCAGGAAGCTTTGAAATACATTGATTTCGATGTGTAAATTTCATCATATTAGTGTTGATGACTGCAGCATGTGATTGTAATGATGAAAGCCCGACATAAAGCAAATATAAGCTCCTCATGTAGGAAGCTTTATAATGAAATCAGTTTGGTTTCCATCGGCAAATGTGTGCGGATGCGCAGTAAATGAAACACATTTTGATTATGACGAACTGAACACGACTCTGAAATTTGCAGCTTATGTGAACAGGTTTTTTGTGTCCAATCCGAATCACATGTATTATCGTGATGCACGTTCATCACACTTCACGATAGTGTTGATTATTTTGCCCAAACACGAATCACTGGAAAGAATCTGAGAAAGTCGCAGCTACATTCGTAGCCACGGCTACTTTGACTTCATACTATGACCACTAGGCGCTCTCAAGAGGTCTGCACTAAAGTGCGCTAAAGAGAGCATCCATGCACTAATAATATGTAATTATCAAAATAATAATCAATTAGAACCGAAGACCAGAATAAGTGAAACAATTAAAAGCAAAAATTGGAAAAAAACTTATGCCTGATACACGTGCCATAGGGATGGTCGAGCCGAGCGAGAGCGAGTGGACTGGTGACGATGCAATTAAGAGGAAGTGAGTTAGATGCGAAGTTGCATGCGATGAAACACGAAGAGATAACGAATGAGCGAGGGACGAGATCAAAGATCAAACGAACGACACTCGAGCGTTGAGCTCAGAGAAGAGAAGAGTTCATAAGGACTGCATGCAAGTACGCATAAAGTTCACGAGATTCCGAAAGAGGGCTCCGAGAATGGACGGGAAGACGTGACATTTCCTCTTCTTAGCAGTCGCCCTGAAGTGAAAGTAAGATGAATCTGAAAGAAGGTAAGGGGACTGGGAGAAGGGACGGGCAGATGTATATTCCCTTCTTTGCTCTGAGGTGCAAGTAGGATGATGCGAGGTGGACAAATACAGGTCCAAATGGAAAGGAGAGACCAGTGAGGCTAGAGGTCCCTAAGAGGAAGGAACTACTCCAGATAGATCGTGTGAATGTTAGTGATGAGTACCAATAGCTCCGATAGATTGTTGGACGATCTTCGGGAGACACAAGAGCCATATGCCAGATCGATCGTGATGAATGTGAATGAAATTTCATACGATGTTGGGGTCTGAGACTATTGTGAATGGTATACGGTAGAAACAGGAGCAGCCTGTAGTTGCGACTGACCTTTTTGGGGTCGCTAGAGAGAACGGAGTTGAAGGTTCATTAGGTAGAGGAACTACTCCAGATTGAGGGTACGAATGAAGTGAAGGTTACTACTAGCTCCGATTGAGTGTTTGAATGATCTTCGAGGAGATGCCAAGAGAGCTAAAAGAGTGCCAAAGAGCTGAACTTCGGAAATACTCCCGGGAGTTGGATCGATTGTACGGAATGGAATTTCATACTAATTGATTAACGCTAGTGCGACTTGTAATTAATGCACTGGATGATCCGGTAACGGCGACTGACCTGATTAGGTTTGCCAGAAAGAAAGTAGTGGTTGACCTCTAGAAGGGATCACTAGCAGTTGACCGAGATTGGGACTGCCGAGGGAACTTGCAACTGACCTGAATAAGGGGTCGTATGTGAACCTTCCGACGAGGATGTCGGACGCGAAACTAGTAGTGATTGACCTAGCAGAGGGATAACTAGAGGAATCAGCAGTTTACCTACTTTTGGGAGAACGGTGATTGGAAGGAAAGAAACGGTGATGATTGCATGGAAGGAATCTGAACACGCGCTGGTGTTGTTCGAGAAGTGTGAAGTGTAATAAGGGTGGTTGACAAGGTCGACTCTGTGATTAAGGAAATATCCTGAAAGAGTATTATGGAGGACAGTGCGATCCTTTCGAGGAGGATATCAATGATGTGTCATTTACACTTGCAACGGAATCGACATCGCGTCCATGTGCAACGGCATCTGCATCGAGTTCGAGTGTACATCTACGAGGGCGTCTACACGAGTTTCGTCGAGTCTCGCAGTGCAACGTCGAAGAAATAACGAGCCCACAGATGTAGTGGAGAACTACAGAAAGATACTCAGAGTCCCACGGACAAGGGAACCGCATAACTACGCGGAACTCAACCATATTTTAGTGTACGGTAGTCGAATACTATCCCCAAGGGGAGTCCATGGAAAAACTAACATTATTGGATAATTGTTTCCTAAGGACCGACAATCGATAATCATTTTTCACATGAAATTTGCTCTCTCAGAACACAGAGTAATGCTCGAGGATTGAAGGCTCTCCCACGTCTTATCTTAATTGCCCCTTCCAATAAGGTCAGGCAGAATGATATGGGACCAGTTTGTTGTGTCCATATTATTATTGTTGTTTTTTTTGCCTCGCGAATACACCGATTACTGACTGAAACGAAACTTTAGGGGAATAAACATTCTCTGAAACCTATGTTTTTTATTGTTTTTAGATCTGTGGTCATCGTCCGATGATGATTTGAAAGAGTGAAATATAAATGGTAATCTTTCGGTTATGTTTCACCTTTTGACTATTAGCTTAAAAACTTTCACAAAACTTTTTCAATCTCGCGCCACCTTCACATGCATATAATATAATCACTCAGTTAAAAAGTAGTGCATTTGCAGGCCTGCTGTTATAAAAACTCAAATTGTCGATTGTCTTTCTCACCTCACTGTGCAGGTATCCCTTGTCGATGAAGCCCGTGTCCACGTATCTCTTCTTGAAGTCGCTTCCCTGCGCGAACACGTTGTCGATCCCTTCCTGCAATGCCATTGTTTCCTGATTGTATCCATTTCACAAAGAAACTCGCTATATATCAGGCCTCTCACCAGAAAATCGGGACAACGAATTGACATGAAAAATATATCAGGTTGTTGCATAAGTCTTGATCGTTTTTGAGCACTAAGTTTCAAGCCATCGATTTCGCTTCGGCCAAACGACTATGCTTCGATTTAGTAATATATTTTAGGAGTATACTTGCTTATTATTATCATGATGTTGAACGCAAGCGTTCAAAGCTATAAATAGAAACTTTAACATCGCAAATTTCTGATTATAAATTTGATGTTCCTTCGAGATGGAACAACTTCATTGGGAATAGTCATAACATAGTTCCAAAACTCGTGATTAGGAGTGTACTTAGTGTTGTTCACAATACTATGTTGAACATGGCTCTAGCTTCATCCAACCTAGATAAAACTGATTTCGAATTGGACCGATTATTCTGACCCATGCTCAATTCAAACAGTTGTCCTCCCTATAGAACCAAAGCATCTCATGTCGATTCACGTGCGCTTGATCAATCATTCATTGAACTGTGCAATGACAAAAAAAAATTGGATACTGATATTCCCGTAAAATAGCAAATTAAAAAATCAAAGATTGAAAGTTATCAGATTTCTACCAATATTTCAGTTTTAGGTTGATATTGTTTACAACGTTTATGGCAAATCTGATTTATTTCCCACGAATGTACTATTAAGAAAAACTACATGCCGCTCATTGAAATAAGAACTCTTACAGTGACAATTTGCAAATGAAATTTCAATTTTTGTCCACATGAATTTGAAGTTGGTGAAATTTTTGTAAAAATAAAATCTTGTTTTTCGTTACCATTTTTTCACAATTTAATGTATTTTTTTAAAATTATCATTTAGTACTTAAATCCAATCGTTATTAATTCATATCGATTAACGCGCGCCAGTGGGGCATGCTTCTCCTAGCCTTAAAAGGTCGGAAGGCCAGGGACCATAAACACTCGGACCGAAAGATAATTGTTTTGAGATAGGGTCAGTTGCTATCATCATTACTGCATACTGATATATGATTTACAATAAATAGTACGTCAAGCGATATCGAATTTGCTTTGTAAAAGACAAGCTATGAAAAATAACGCATCGAAAATTGTGGTAATTTCACAATTAGAAATAAAAGGGAACTTGGAATTTATAAGAATATTAGTCAATGTCATTTCGTATATTCATTATTTTGACTCAATAATAATTAAAACATAAATAAGAATAAGTAAAGAAATATTTCGAAAGGTAAAACAACTATGTTATGATCTTCAAAGCGTTGATTTAGACGTTGAACACAATTCAGTATTCGCGTACTCAAAAAATGGGTATACGGTATCATGCAAATTTGCTCTCGCTCACTTTAAAAATTAATTAGTCCTCGAATTTAGCATTAATTAATGCATTCTTTTTTTAGAAAGCAAATGGTTCATGGGAAATGTCTGTATACCACACCGCCGACACAAAAATGCAAAATAAACGAATGTGATGTGCCTAAAGTTGAACAAAAAATTTGAACTCGCCAAAACTCTCGCTTTCTGTTTGCTCTTCGTTCTCATAAACTAAGCCACCGCGTGGGTTAATATTTCGGTTATAAACTCTTCCAGTCATGGCATTAATGATATTAGAAGGCTGACCCACGCGCCGATCTCGAAATGCGATTATTTCAGCGTCGAAAAGTTAATTTTTAGCAAAATTGTTTGATGTCGTTCTCAGCAACTAGGTCACCGCATGGGCCATTATTTTGCCTAAAACTTCTTTACCATGCGTAATATTTATTCTAAAAAGACTGACCCACGCGGTGACCTATAAATTGGATAATACCGTCAGAACGCGCGCCTAATTGAAATGCTCAGTGAATATTGCAGGGCGTCACTCCTGCCTTCTCCTCCGCCGTCGTCTTCGAGACGCGCATGAACGCGACCGGACCATACGTCAAGGTAATTTTACGCATTATTGATCATGGATTTAGCGTATCTTATTGTCATTAGAATATGATTGAAATATAAATGCGAATAATTAATTGTACAGAGATCATCTCAGATATTCCTCAAGAACGGCCACAAGGCGGACTTCCTCGACACGGGAATGTGCTACGGGAACTGCTCCCTCGCTGATGTTGTCAATGTGAATATTTCTCGAGAATCACTTATAACTTTGCAGATTAATCAAATATACTAGAAAGCCGATGTTCGGCATTTTTTACAGCGGTAGCTTCATCAAAGTGCAATTTGAGAGTATTCATGGTTGACCTCACCTATCTCAATTTTTTGTTTTCTATTGAGACAATTCAATAAGGAGTTACTGATGTGCTCTACATATCTAGTGTTGATATGCGGGGGGGGGGGGGGTGAAACATAATATTCAAATGAAAATCCGATCATCAATATAGGAAAACAGTGTTTTTCAAAACAATTTTTCTATAATATCTATAATACAACTGTTACCTCACTGAAGTGAATAATTTGAGAGCATACATGACAAATTTTGCAGCTCGTCAAACATTTCTCCCTCACATACCCGATTCTTTTCAGTTGTCTATTATGCCCTACAAAGTTACATCTCATTGTTGTGATCTGCATATCAAGTGTTGATATGCGGGGGGTGAAACATAATATTTATAAGGAAAGCCAACTATCAATAGACGAACCAACAACTTTTTCCAGAAAAAATATACCATTTCAGCAGCAGTAATTTAACTAAAATATAATTTCAGAAATTCAGTTCACTATTTTCTTTGCAGCTCGTCAAGCCGCTCGCACTCACTGAGCCCATT
Organism: Pristionchus mayeri; assembly: GCA_036245805.1. Lineage (NCBI taxonomy): Eukaryota > Metazoa > Nematoda > Chromadorea > Rhabditida > Neodiplogasteridae > Pristionchus > Pristionchus mayeri. The sequence goes on along the minus strand of BTRK01000003.1, from coordinate 11,515,696 downwards.
CCCTGCCCACTCGTCTGATCATGGATATTAACAATGAAGATCCTAATTTCTAAACAACAACTATTCAATTAATCAAAAGATCTCGAATCCAACTCTATTTTCTCTACCACTCTTTTGATGTATTTAAAAATAAAAAAATGATCGTTTGATCCATATTGAAAAAGAGGAATGATTTATTGAAACTTGCATTTTTATGAAGAACTGGGATTAAATGTGAGGACTCGAAGATTCGATTGCTTTAGTTTTTACCTATGATAGATGGAAAATGAGTAAATAAATAAAATATAGAAATATATCAGAGCAGTTGTACATCCCAGAAGACGAGTGGTTTGACGGTGTTGACCAGATGATACTTGGTATCGTTTTTGAAGATAAGCGTCTCAGTTCGGAGCACATTAGAAATATTACATTATTACAATTTACGATTTCACTGCTTGTCCATAAGTTATCCACACAATTTTACTCGTTTTCAATGCAGGTTGAATGCATGTTTTTGTATTCATAGACGCCAGAGACTAGAATGAATGCTAACACATTCGGATATGTGATGTGAATGTTTGTAGGAAGGCATCGACAAAGTATTCGCACAGGGTCGCGAGTTCAAGAAGCGCTATGTGGACACAGGGTTCATCAATAAGCGATGCCTGCCCAGTAGGTACTCAGTCGGATGTGAACTATGAAGTCATGCATTCTTTGATATACCAAGGGCGTTATGACATCATAGTTCTCACACGAACCTGAGCCATTCAATCAATATTCTTCAATTTTTTTTTGTATTTTTAAACGCTCAATCTGGGACCCCATTACACCAAGTGCTGATGTGCGAGTGGTGAAACATAGCAGTCAGTATTAGACTTGCAAATTGTTATTTATCAATGGTATGGGGAGATATTAGATTACGAACACACTGCGCGATCATAAAATCGAGTGAGAAAAGGTATCTCCCAAGTGTGAGGGTACATATTGTATAAAATAAGTATTTTTGTATTTTATCACAAACCGGAGGGCTTCGTAGAGATAAGCTGATTGATGTGATATGGTGAAACTTAGCAGTTCCGGTGTGTGCCACTCCTGAAGCGTGTTGGAGTAGAAAGAGCCGTCAAATGGTGCGATTGTAAAGAAACTGGGAAAGAAGAGACAATTCACACTATTATTCGTATGCATGTGTAATTTCGATTAAGAAGCCGGATCTGAGGAGAGTCACCACTGAGCGGACATTCCGCCAAGATTTTCGATTCAGGCCATGACGCTTATAGGGCCTAGAGTACTTGGTGTCGTAATTTGAAATTTCACAGTGATATCCTCTTTATCGCGCAAAGGCGCGCGCCAGGTGCGGGTATAGTGAAAAATGATGAAAATTCATATTTTCTCAGCCGAACAAGGTGGGCTCAAAATTCCTTCTGCATTATGCTAGTACAGCCCAAGGCATTCTGGAACACTTTTTAAATCGAATATATGTCGATTCTGAAAATAATATTTTCATTTCATTTTTCACTTTTCCCAAGTTTATACTATCGTGTTTACATTTGGGACGCTAATTTCAAGTGCCGTTTTACAACACGTTCTCCCAAGCATCCAAGGAAACTATCACATTGGAAATCCGAATAACAATAAGACGTGAAAAATCGTTCAGAACATCGGAAAGTCATCAACGACAGACGCATTTTTCAAATTTGCAGCTCTCTTGTGCCAAGTAGGCACACAAATTGATCATCATATGACATTTCATCAACGTATATGTACGCCTACGATCAAAAAACTAAAGGCCGTTTCTGAGGGAATGAGATATGCCTGACCACGAGTGAAGATGAATGGAAACTGCCATAAGAATCGATCGACCGAGAACTCATCCGTGGGCAAGAAACAGGCAAATGCACGATAAAATAGTTTCGAGCTCTCCTTCCTCAAAATTAATTAATGTCTTTATAGTAATCTTTAATCCCTGCGGAATTGCTACTGAATTCATGTCTTGATTGAACTTGATTAAACCCTTACGCGATTCGCAGTTTTCGCTATTCAATGCCTTCATTTGTTTGCATAACAATTGGTTCTTTTTCAACAATAAGCCACATACTTGAACAAATTCTGAGTCATCTCCGCTGGGGTGACATGATAGAGGGAGTGTGCATATCGCAGCACAGCCACAGTCACCAGCAGATTCTGGTTGAATACCTGCAAAAAATAGTACTCACAATTTTAAAAGTTGAATATGCAAATTCAATTGAGTACGATGGTATTACCAGGACTGCTGTTTAATTTGGATTAAGATACATTTTAATTTGTAACCGAATAATGGTTCACTCACTGTGTTCTGAGGATCAACGTGGAAAATGTGGGGTCGGTTGCTAATGTAGCGATGGAAGTCCGAGAATCCATCGAAGATGTGATCGCTCTGAAGAGCAGTTTGAGATCCCGTGGATTTGAGTTTAACTTTTATTTATTCAAAATTGACCCTGACGCTCAGGCGGCCTATGAGAGAGCGCCTTGTTTACTGCAAGCGATGACCATTCGAAGAAATCTAGCGATTATACTACGCCTGTCCTTCTTCGAATTACGATATCAGGAACGGACCACATCGAAAAGCCCGTTCTATTTTGCGCGAGTCGGGGTGTGCGGTTTCACAGCCATTTTTCAACTTACCGGCTTCCGCAGTGTTTTGAGGTAAGCTATCCAGAGTCTTCAATGTGCAGTGGCCCGTTCTCGCAGATAACATTGTAGACGACGCTGTTGCGGGTTCGCTCCTTGGCCAGTTGGTCGGCCTAATAAGTTATTGATATTTAAGTTGTAATAGACTATTTTCAAGTCATATTTTTTTCATCTTGACTGATATTGAAATATCTTTAAAAATCCTTTGTTTTCATAGAGAATACGTTCGCGAGCGAATCGTGCAACACATGCACAAGTTCTGAATGTATTGGGGATTTCATTCGTCCTTCATAATGAACAACATTTTTTTTTGGTTGTGATTAATGTCTCGAACGTGTTGGAAATACTCACTGTGAACTCCACATGTTTCAACTCGTGGCCGCGTGGGCAAACGAATCCAATCGGAAGGAACTCAGCTCGCTGACCAAGGCATGACCAGACTTGATCCTCAAAAATATTAATTATTACAACCGCGGGAAGGTGCATCATTGCAGAACTTCTTATTTTTGAAGTCATTTTTTAGAATTTTCCAAATACTCCTGAATACGACGGATGAGAACTACGATGTTTCTCAATACCGGCTCACTGTCAGTCTTTGTTTTTTTTTGTTTTTTACACCATGACCTCTCCTCCAATGAAAATAACTCTCAAATCACACCTCAGGGAGGGCGAGATAATTTTGATTGGTGAACTCCTTTTTGACTCCTTCGAATTCGAGTGCCTTCTCCAACCTGAGAATATTTCAATTATTCACAAAAGTTTTTTTTTTAAGTTCTGAGTAACGGGTTTGCCAACTGGTATGATTGTAAATGGGAGTGCTGCCATCAATTTATCATTCAAAAACCACTTTAGGTGAGTGGGCGTTTGAAGAAAATATGTCCTTGCCTCGCTGTTGGGACGAATCTGAAAGGTGAGAATTGAAACTCGTAATTCGGACTTTGTTTCGGGCGAAAGAGTGCGTAGAACGACGAGATTTTCGTATCATTGACGTAATCGCAGCATATCAGCAGTCGTTTTTCATGTATTCACCATGATTACGGGTGCGGGATTCTGGCTGGCATACGGACTGGTGGAGAAAACATTCTCCCTAGGTTTAGCGTTCCATGCTTGATAGTTATTGGCTTGGTTATTGCATCTCATCGGATTGTCCCTGTAGGCTTTCTGAAGATGTTTTAGTATTATCTTACACATTGAACCTTACCAGAGATATTTCATCTAATACAATACTTACCAAAAGGGCATTATCGTTACTGACACACTGTAGTGCGGACATAATCTTCATCTTTGTTTCAGCAGTCTGTGCTTGTTTGTTGTTCGCTGTGTTGTAATCTCTGCTGGGCTGTTCGTTGGCAAGTTTTTAAAAATGTGAATATTATCGAAGTTGTCCCAATGTTGTCGAAATTCTCACCCAATTTTCGGGAGCCTGGCTTTCAGGTTGTCTGGTGAAGGGAATCGCGATTTGGGGCTCAACTTTCCCCTTCGTGCAGACCTTCTTCTCCCTGGGTTCAGCTTTCTGTCTGTTCACGTATTTTCCTCGTTGATTCTTCTTTTTCTTGCATTCGACGAGGACAAATCCAGCCTCCGAAAGGCTCAGATCCGTTTCGTCGAACGTCGTATCGTTAGAATGCCTGAGTAAGTTAGATTTTTTCCCATTAAAATGTGATAATAGCAGGGATTTAATTCAATCAGTATGTATTGAGATTTGCCAGAAATCAACTCACATTTTGAGAGCACTCGCTTCTTCATGCATTTCTTCTTCATTCACGCAATGGAAACGGTTTCGGTTCACATAAGTGAGGCTAAAAGTTGGGATCAATATTCATTTCAAAATTCGCGTTTTTGAAAATTGAAATTCGTTGATTCATCAAACGCATCATCGGACCGCAAAACTAATTAGCATACGTTGGTCTCGAAAATTGTTCCTTCTTCGTATCCTTGGTCAGTCCGTCCTTCTTCACAGCTGAAGGAAACAGTGCGGCAAATATCGATTACTGGAATGTAGAGTGCAATGATTTTGTTTTATTTTTTTAGAATTAAAGATAATGTTGTGATCTGTACCATATTTCCGGGTGAGGCTGAACAGTCCTGGGACGAAGAAGACGTGGATGAGATTCGTGTAGATATCTGTATTCAAAAGAATATTTACGATAGCCACAGGGTGGGATGAATCAATTAGAGATCAATGAATTCATTTTTTTCTAATAATTATTGGAAAAAACAAATCAACTTCTTAATAAATAAGAAATATACCTAAATCTCACGAAGAATTCCTCTGATACCCGGTCTGAATTGCAATTACGAATATAGGAACTATCATTCACTGCAAACCAGAACAAGACGAGGCTGAAGAGAGAATACTGTCACAAATGGTTGAAACAAGCATAGGGGCTTGAGCAGTAAACTAAGAGGAGGAAATTTCGAAAACTACTGATTCGATGCTTTGAGTGTGTTTTTCAACACTAGCAACGATTCTTATAATCCTACTCTGTACTATTTTGGTTTCCATAAGGCGTGATCGAGGTTCACAAATTGCACGAAGATTTATCAAGATAAATTTGGAAAATAATTTCATTAAACAATTGCTAAATTCAAGAAAATTCAGAGTCGAATCATCATTTTGTGCTCGCGATTCCAGTAAACGAGGGGCTTGACGGTATAGACCAGACGAGGCTTCCCTCCCTCGGTGAAGAGAAGCTTATCAGTGCGGATTACATGAAGGAACATATTATTTCAATCATGTTTTGAAAACGTATATATGAAAACGCTACCTCGGAGAGATCCTTGAGAGTGAACTGGTGCTCGACCTTGAGTGTTTCGTTGATTTTCGCGAGCCTGAAAATGCATAGTAATGATAAGTTTCACGATAAAATTGTTTGTCTCGGGGTAGGTCATTCACACTGACTCACTTCTCGAGTGCTTCATTCTTGTGCATCATTTGTCCATCCTTTCCCTGTAGTTGATTGAGTAGACTGATCATCGCTTTGACAACTTCTGCGGGACGACTAGTAACAATGTCTGAAATATTTTGGATATTTCTATGATCAAGGTACATCTGCATCGTATCTACACTCGATTCCGTCTAATCCACCACTGAATCAGATATTTGAAAAATATCAAGTTTAAATAATTGAAATAAAAATCACTCACATGCTTTGTTGTATTTCGCAACTTCGAAGAGGTAGGGGCGATCCGTGAGATGCTTGAGGAAGTCGTTACAGACGCAATTGAAGAACCTCAAATGAGTAATTTGGCATAAAGAATTATATGAAAACACGAGCACTAGTCCGATTACAGTAGGAGCGAGAAGAGACTAATTACAATTAAGAAGGAGTTTTCAGAGGCCATATAGGCTGAATTAATGAATAGGATTTTCGTAAAGATAGGCGAAGATGTGAGTCGTAAAAGGATATAACATCTCAATACTAACCTTCAGATGCAGGAAGTTGAGAATTGGAACTCTGAAGCGCGTAATGAATGAAACTCTGATTGCTTGTAAAGTGAGAGATTGGATAGAATAAACGAGTTAATGAATGACCGAAGAGAACTGAAGAGAGAGTGAAAGGGCAATTACGAAAATAAAGTTAACAAAGAGGGCTATTATAAGCAGTCATCTGATTATACTAAAGATAGAGCGAATGTCCAATGACGAGTGGCCCATTGTGCAGAAGACACCTATTTTGAGGGATTGAGAATGTAAGTGAGCAAAAATGAAAATGGGAGTACTATTTTAGCAGTCAGTATGGTAATAGTAGAGCGAGTGAATGACTAGTGATAGAGGTTGATCAGTAGGTCAGTAACCGTATAGTGCGGAGGCTTCCACCTCCCGAGGGCGGAAGGCGCCAATGATGATCGAGGGTGGAAGCGCACGTCGTAAAGTGTTCGAAGACGTGGTAAGAGGTAAGCCAGAGGGAGCGAGAGTTGAAATGGTCCGACTCTTTCCGCTCCCGTGTACATCCATCGCTAACATTAGCGCTCCCCCCAACCGCCGCGTGCCCTTCCAGGGGGATACGGCGTAGTGCTTGAGAGGGAATGATAGAATGAGGATGTTGTTCTATCGGAAGTACTGGATCAGAAATACTTTATTGAATCAAAAAGTCAATGCACAACAATGTTGGATGTACATCAAATGAGATCCAACGTATGAAACAATCACATAACAGAAAGAGGAAAACTCAACAATACGACATAATTATGAATTAAATCGATTTTGTTCATTGTTTTAAAACTTTTTCACCGAAATCCATTTCTAAATGCATTAGCCTAATAACGTAAACCTAAAAAAAATCAGATCATAATCCGAAAATATAACAACTACGGATGGTTTCAAATTATCTCTCCATGCGGGGTCTCACGCGAGCCCAACAGGTGAGAAATTAACCAGGTTGACGCGACCCATTCCTTGCCAAGTCTTCCTAGTTCTGACCAGCGATCGCTTCGTGTGGCTTCGTTGACAGGAGATTCTGAAAAGTGTTTTTTTATGTTAAGATTTCAAAAGTAGAGCGGTCGATTCGGACGGTTTCTCAAAATGTGGATCTCCTCATGCGGAATTACCGTCGATGGTGTACGCAAAATCAGATGGATTAATTCAAACAACGAACCGCCTGCTGAGCAAAGGCCGTATTCTGCTCTCGCTGACTGATCGCGGCGAGGTACACATCCATCATATCATCGTCCTCGTCCTGTGAAGGAAGATTCTGCAATTGACTCGTTAAAAATTTCTAAAATAATCATTTTTTTCTTGCTCGTTAATGAAAATAGTTTGTGAACGAGCTTACCGCTTGATCAGCCAATGCTTCAGAATCTCTATTGCCAATCGCATTCAGGTATAGAGACAGTGTGAATTCGTCCTCTTCCTCTGCGGGATCGAAGAGGTCGGAAGGTCCTTGCTTAAGGAAACGCGCCAGATATGATACCTGAACAATTTTGGAATGCACTTCAAGTCGATTTTAAAAACTTAAACGAACCGTATGATAATTCGAAGTTGCAGAGCTATCGTCATCACTAGTAGCGAGGCCGTTCGGGCTGCGCGCCATCCAGAATTCACGCAGGAACTGAATGTGGCGAGGATTACACAAAAATCCCCATTCGAATTTTCAAGTATTAAAAAAACAGTGCGATAAAATTGGCCCGTTATTGGAATCGAGTCTCCAAAAATCGAAAAATCGAGTACCCAAAAAACTCACCATTTCCTCCTCCGACGTTCCACTCTTCGTCTCACAGATGGCCTCGAGAAAAAGTGCGAGTGCCTCATCATCTCCGTCATCTGAATGGTAGGACTCGGAGGCACTTCCTTCCTTTCGGAACCGAGTTAGATACGAGGTCTGAAAAGAGTGATGCTGTAACATCGACGAATTTAGTCGTAATTGGACTCAATCTCCCAAAGGATCACTGAAATATTCAAATAGGTCACTTTTTTATAAATTATTACGGTACCGTTTTCTCGATGTTTTCAGATCCATTTTCTTCCTTGCAATTCTCGGTCGATGATGCCACGCGACTGGAAGGTGTGTCCGAATGGCTGAGACATGACATCGATCGATACACTGCAAGTTTTTGTATTCATAATTGCAATCTTTGTGCTGCAAACATTTCAGATACCATGGTATACTTAGGATATTTGAAATTTTAATCATAATTTTCGTAATATATAACTATGCACTGATAAGTAAGCCGATCATAAATTCGAATAGGAATTTCATGTTGCCGTCTATATTTCACGCAGTCTCTCGATCGGTCGATTGATGAGCGAATGCAGGAAATTAATAGACTGCGGAATCGTTTCTCGAGCTATGTTATGAATCTCGGATCTTGTAATCATCAGATAAATTTAAATTATTCCCGCCGTCATCATTGCTGGAGAGTGACTCGGAAGAACAATGGGCGGTATTTTGAGACACGTTGAGCGAGGCGAGTAGACTATATGCTGAAATGTGGAATATAACAATTTATTCTGCAAGGTATAACATCATGTTTGCATGTACCGTAAAGTAATATGTTACTTGTATTTTATTGCAAAAATGCATGATAAATTACTGATTGTTTAATTAGAATTAGCCTACCATTTTCATCGAACCAGGAGTCGCACTGTTGCTGCGGTGAGTCGAGCAAAGCGAAGATGCTGTTGGAGATCAGTTCGTAGTCTAAAATATAGTTTGTTTTATTATGTTCCTGTAGGTTTCAGGTCATTTTCGTTATAGAGCTCATGAAGCATATCCGAAAAATATTGAATAATGTTTTTAAAAAAAGTTCAATATTTTTTGAAAAAAATAAAATTTTTACAAAATGAAGGAAGTAAGCCTAAGTGACTGACCGTCCTCATCTGATGTGGGCGGCTCGTCGACTTGTTCTGGAGCTGTCGGAATGACAGTATCGTCGCAGTACATCATCTGCAATCGAGGAATAGCATTAACATTCAGTAATGCGAATAATCTAGCCTCATGAACTATCCTCCCAATGGTTGTAGGAGATGTGGAATTCGGCGCCAAATCAGGCAAATTTAGAGTAGTATTCAGGCCCAGGGCAGCTGTTTCAGAATCCGGAGGAGGGCGAGAAAGAGGAGATTGAGTGTCCTCCTCATCGGACAGTTCCATGAGACGGTTTCTAAGCGGTCGAACTGCGAAGTTCCGCTGTCTGAGTGATGATTGACGCGAGAATCGGGCGGGCGTCGGCCCGATCGGATTAGAGGTCGGTGGACCAGACTGATTCAGAGTTTCCGTTGGGGGAATCAGACGTGATTCCTGAAAATGGGACAATATGCATATGGAATTAATTGTCAATAAAAGTTACGCTAAAAGGAAGTCTCGTCCTGCCAACCTCTTGTGTAGCACTGCGCGGCAAAGGGACGTGATTGAGTGGAGCCATCACTGATGGTTCGACGACCAGAGGCTGATTAGGCTGCTTCCCCTTGCAGTTGAGCAGTTGCTGCTGTGAATGAGATCGTTTAATGGAAATAACCTTTTTAAGTTTTGTTTATATTATTATTATTGTATTTATGTAATTCTAACCAACATACCAATTGATTGGGCGTGAGTGGCGCATTGGCATACGACAACTGCGGGGAAGGCCAGTAGTTTGAAGGAGACCAGTTGGAAGCAGAGAGGTGGTACATCGCGAGGAAGCAAATGGAGAATGAATGGAGGAGAGCAAGTGGTTGAATGCTCGGCACGGTTCCAGTCACAAACATCGGATGCCTTTTGTTGAGGAATGATCGATGCCTGAGGGCATTATGTAGCCGGACAGACTGGTGAGGAGATAGAAAGGAGCATATTCGACCGCGGGTATGCTTGAGAGAACGAAGACTGGAAGTGACGCTTGGAACTTGTAGACTCGTTCTGTTCGCCCACTCCAGAGTAGTCATCCAGTCATCTATTCTACTCCTCACACAGGCTGTGGTATCACCATGAACAACTACCCTTTCCTTCACGTCCGCCGATCTAACTTTGTCCTCCCGAATCATTTCATAAGTGGATTCCCGAATCCTTTCGTTCCTCCGCAACCTAACACGGCGACTTCCAATCAGAACGTAAGTGTAGATTTATCGATTGCTGGGCCTGAAATTCCGTTGTATTCGTATACATCTATGACACACATAGTATAGATTTACTGTTTCAGAACGCCCATGTGAACCCCAACTTTGCTTGTCCTGTTTCACAGCAGCCACTGAGCTTCCCTATGGTGGGAAAAAAGTAGCATGTGTTAATGCGTTCAGTCAATTTTTTAAATGAATTTTTTTCAGGCGCCAGCTCGAACCAACCATCAGCACACAAATGTGTTGCATCTTCAGAACCAACACTCTCCGCGTGATCCGATGAATATGCAGCCCGACCCCGAACCCTTTCCGGTCTCTCCTCTTCCTCTTCCTCCAGGATACGAGCGCAACCAAGCGCGTCGAGCGTCCCGTGTTTCCGTTAACAACGGTGCGCCTAATCAAGTAGAAACGGACGATTCTCCTTTCCCTGACGCCCGTTTATGGGATCCCTACAACCTCTTCGACGAAGGCTACCTGGATGGTGTCATAAATAGACGCACACATTCTTCCCTAAGTAGCTTTTCGAATCCTTCCATTGATCCACAACCGGAGAGGAAATCGCTCTCAGTTCTGAAATCGGAATTAGATAAATTGGAAGGAGAGCAACGCGACATGGAGAGGAGAAGAGAGGAAATGGAGACACGAATGGAAGAGATGAATTGGGAGAAAGAATATCGTTCATTCACGAGGTAAATGTCGAAAACGATCTTAATGTGCCCACTAAGAAAAAAATACATATCATAACAATTTATCCAATTGCTAACCGGAGAGGTTCTTTCTTAACGAATAGTTCTTTCTTAACGAATTTAAAATCGCTTGCCCTTACACGTTTATCTTTACATTTTTTTCACAGGTTCTACAAAAACGATATGGAATTTAAGAAACAAGTGATTGTTGTTGAAACAAATTTACACCTTGCTGAGAAACAAGTAGCTGAAAAGCGTGAGGAGTGCAGAAAAATCGCCAGGGAGATAAACGATCATCCGTAAGTTTTACTGAATTCGTGATATTATTTCAATTTTGAATAAGCCACCTACTCGAAACAAGTGTATTACTACGCCTCTAAATATTCTTCTCAATAATAGTTAATCTTCAGGGAATCAGCATCCCGTCGTTTCTCCCGTTCCTGCTCCATTTGTCTCGCGGCGAATCCCCGTAGGAGAGCTGTGATGATCGTCTGTGGCCACTCCCTTTGTGTTCTCTGTGCTGAGGAAATGGCGAAGGATGGAGAGACTTTCCCATGTCCCTTATGTAGAAAGAACACTGGATTTGTGCGAATGTTCGAGGAAATGGAGCAGTAAATGAATTATATGAATTGTATTAGGGTGTCCAATAAGTCTTGTCGTTTTTTTCTTTTTACTTTCCCAAGCAAGTTAAAACGCGATTTTCTTAATGATATATGTCATATAAAACATCAATCTCTGATTAATTCATTGAAGGAATAAGTTGCGTAGTGATGACGAAATGTGTCAAAAAGTTCATTTTCCGACCCCATTTTCGGAATTTTCTCCTCCTTTTCAAAATAAAGTTTGGAATCCCTAATTTATTATGCCTGAGAAGGACTCAATGTACTTTACTAAGATGCATCAAAAGTAAATGAATCTTGCAAGGGTCAAGAAGAATTAAAAAAAGCAAAATATTCAATTTTGCATATATTCGATTTTGTCATTTTTTTGTTTTTTACGAATATTAACCAATTTCTGAAACTCAATTGGCTTTGATAATTAGTTTTAAATTAATTAGAATAGGTTGCAACATTCGGAAGAGTCAAAATCTGTAAAAAAATTTCAAAACACGTTGAAAAATTCGAGTTTCGTAGCACAGCCACGCAGCGTGTTAGACGGCCGTTGCTGAGTAAACTTCTCGTCAACTACGAAGTCACAGGACATCATTAAATCATTTTTATCTCTTTATAGGATAGGGAATTTTTATAGGCAATTTGTATAGCATGCATTGAAAATGATGCGATCAACCCAAATTTCCTCCAATTCCCCCATCTCTAGCGCCGAAATCGAAGAACACTGGTTGGTCAGTATAACGCAGCGTATAAATAATAAATTTGAAATTAGGCTTCGGAGAAACATATTTTAAAAAAATGGCGACAAGACTTATTGGACACCCTATTATATCTTTGACGTTAATCCGTTCACAATTCTACGCTTAGTGTAATCTTTATTCTACGCCTGTAGTTTAAAGAAAACATTAAATATCAACTGTTATCGTTTTTCACCGTTTCATTTTATTTTTGCACCATTTGTAAAACCTTTCATCCTCACGGATAAGGGCAATAAACGATTGTAGAAGCTCAGATGTGGTTTGTGGATATCATTGTTTTACCAATTTTCATGTGCATGAATATACCGATAAAACCATTAGCAAGAAAATATCCACAAATCCATAGAATTACCTAACTTTTGGCAAATATTACACGCGACAGTCTGATTAGCCCCGGCGTTACAATTATATTATTCCATTCATAAATGTACTTTAGATACGAGAACTTTAGATTCTTTGAAGATGCTGATGGAAGGTTAGTGGACCGGTAATTCGACCATGGAAGGTAAGACGCGACAACCTAATTAGCCCAGGAGTTGTGTCAGACTGGTGGGAGAGTGTGTGGAATGGAGAGGCCATGCCAGAGGGTTAGCCTGAGAGCGGAGACTGGAAGTGACGCGGGAATCCATCCGAGTCGCTCAGACCAGTTTGCTCACTTTATCCAGAGTAGTATTCTCGCAGTCAGTCATCTATTCAACACCTCGATCAGCATTTAGCGACAAGATGAGCGGCCTGCCTCCTTTCCTTTTCCCATCTACCTTCAATCCCTACTTTCAATCATTCCCCGACCCTTCGATGGGTCCTCTTCATATTCCTAGCATGATGCCCGCCAATCAACCTGTAAGTTTAGATTTATCGGTTACTTTGCTCCCTCTAGATCTAGAGAGCAATATTAGATACAAACCTAATTTCAGAATACTCACATTCATAATCCTCCTTACCCATATTGGCCATTTCTTCAACATCATCAGTTATATCCCATGGTAAATTCATTTGTAGATTGTTTCTTTATTTTAGGAATGATTGACATTTTTCAGGCGCCTGGCCCAATCAACCAGCTTGATGTACCCAATACGCATCTGCCCAACCACCCCATTCATTGCCCTGATATTCTTCCGATGGCCTTTCCAGATCCCTGTCTCTTTCCTGCCACACCTCCTCCGGTTTTGGAGACAGAGACGAAACCATACGCTCTTCTGGAATTTGAACTGAGCAATTTTGAAATAGAGGAACGTGAGATGGGCAAGGAAGTGAGGGAAATGAGTAAGCAAGTGGCGGAGATGGACCGGACCCTAACATGTTTGAAATTGGACCAATTGTGTGAATATGGGGATCTAAGGTAAATTTCGATAAAATGCCCGGAAATTATCATGTACACGTCAAAAAAATTAATAGCATCCATTATTATCACAGGATGAATGAACATGCTGTGGAGTTTGAGAGAAAAGTCGAAACAGCAAAGAAGGAACTGGATCGCAGGAAGCAACGTTTTGCTGCAAAACGTGAGCAACGAATGAATGTCGCTAGAGAGATAAATGACCATCCGTAAGTTCGATTAATTCGTTCTTGTATTTCAACGAAATGATTCGGTTTTCCTAACTGCGATTGCCCCAAATATTCCAAAATTTAAACATTTGATTTTCAGTGCCTCAGCATCCCGTCGTTTCTCCCGTTCCTGCTCCATCTGTCTCGTTTTGAATCCCCGTAGAAGGGCCGTACTGATCGTCTGTGGCCATTCGTTGTGCGCTCTCTGCGCTGAGGAATTGGCTAAAGATGGAGAGACTTTCCCATGCCCTTTCTGCAGGAAAAACACTGGATTTGTCAGAATGTTCGAGGAAATGGATCAATAGATCTATATCCTGGCCTCTCCTATAATTTATTTCATTTCATTCTCAATCAATAAATAATCAATTGTTATGCCCCTATTTCATTTGATTGTGTAATAATGATTTTCGGAAACTATTTCTTTACGAATAAATTTATTTGTATGAGTCATTATCGTGCAACACCTTGAAGGGGGGGGGGGTTGGAAAAAAAACCTTCTTTTAACCCCCGAAACGAGAAATTCACACAGTCGGAAAGGTTCCGGAGAGTTTATTGAACCTATTGGTTTGTGCAATGAGACCTCACTCCTTTCATTGAATTCAGATTTTGCCAAAATTCACTCAACTGTTGCCTTTGCCTTCCCACTGAAGGTGGATTCAGTTCTTCTTTAATGGTGGAAAGATTCTGGCGTCTACAAAAGTGAGAGCGATTCCTGTAAATGTCGATAGGACCAGTTTATTCGCAGTCGATAGGACCAGTTTATTCGCTTTATTCAGAGTAGTCATCCCGCATTCAGTCGTATATTCAACTCTTCAACCAGTGTTTAGAGACAAAAAAATGCGTCCTTCCCTTCCCTACATCTCCAGCCCCTCAAACCAAATATTCGTGGATACTGACATGGCTCTTCATCAACCGCCACCTAACTCTGGTCCTGACATTCAAAACGTAAGTTTACATGAAAGATCATAATTTATGACGTTTATGTCGTCTAATTTTATTATACACATTGTAGAATATGTCTTTTTCAGAACGCCGCTCTGAACTTCAGTTCGCCGCCCGTTTTTTCTTGGTCCGTTCTTCAGCAGCCGCAGTACATTCCCATGGTAAATTCAAGTAAATTTGTTTTTATTTACAAACGAAACTGTCTTATAATGTTTTAAGGCGCCTGTCCGAGTCAGTCAGCAAATGCCTAAGGCGCGCCTGTCCAACCAACCTCGCCCTTATATTCCGCCGATGCGACATCCCAACCCCGAACCCTTTCCTGATATTCCTCCTGGCTTTGAACGCATCCGCCCTGTCCAAACCCCGCGTGAGTTGTCTGCAATCAATGAATCTGGCCTTCATCGTGCACAGCAAGAGAGGAAATCTCTCGCACTTTTGGAATCGGAACTGGAAAGATTGAAGAATGAACAACTTGAGAAAGTGTGGGAAATGAAGGAAATGGAGAAGCGAGTTGCAGATATAAATTGGAGGTTAAGAATGACGGAAATGTTTTTCACGTAAGTAACAAAGTAACAATTGGATGGCTTTGATGCCGTGGAAAAAAGTCAAGGAGAAGAGGAAATATTTGAATTCCCGCAATTTCATATCTCGGCTCCCAGTAGAGTTAGGGACTTGAAAATTGGAATATATGGTGGAAAATCCATTTACACCCCATATTCCAATTTTCAAGTTTCGAGCACTACACAAATTCTTGTCGCAGGTACGATGAAAGTACGTTGGAGTTTGAGAGAAAACTGAAAGTCGGAAAAGAAGATCTGGATTGCATAAAGGCAGTTGTTGATGCAAACAGTGTAACGCAAAAGAATCTCGCCAGAGAGATCAATGACCATCCGTAAGTTCGATTGATTATATTAAATCAACTACCTTGTTAGTTTAGTACCAGATTCCCCTAATAAGTTTCACATTTTTGGGCAAAATGACGTTTACACATATCTAATCTTTGACCTTCAGTGCCTCGGCTTCCCGTCATTACTCCCGTTCATGTTCCATCTGTCTCGCTGTGAATCCCTGCAGAAGAGCCGTCCTGATCGTCTGTGGCCACTCTCTGTGTGTTCTATGTGCTGAGGAAATGGCGAAGGATGGACAGACCTTCCCCTGTCCATTCTGCAGAAAGGACACTGTATTTGTGAGAATGTTCGAAGAAATGGAGCAGTAGATCCTTGATTCCACTGCATTCGCAATTCGTTTCAATGATTGTTCCTTATTTCATTTGATTTTCTGATGTTAACGTTTGCGAAAATAATTATTTCTGTACATATCGCAGTACTCGAATAAATATAGTTTATGCAACAACTTCGCAAAATTTTGGCGGGTCAAATAAGCTTTCATTTAATGTTCGAGTGGCCGAAATAGTATGGAGTCTCTTGGGCAGTACCCAAGGGTACTCTCTCGAATAAGCACGCACAGCGAAGCGAGTCTATTCTTGCACGGTCAGACATGCCAGGGGGTCTGCCTCAGAGCGCATCCTGGTAGGGACGCGGAAAAACGCTTACGCGTTCAGTCAGTCAACTCCAGAGTAGTCAGCCCGCAGTGGTCTACTCTACTAGTCACTCAGTGGCAAGATGGACGCATTTCCTCCATTCCCCTACTTCTACCACTTCAACACCTTCGAACAACCATTCCCGAACCTCTTGACTCCTTTCAATACGCTGCATGACACGATGCCTCAGCATGTAAGTTAACATTTATCGATTGCATTATCTCAGAAATGAATTGGTCTCTCTATGATTCACAATCTGTGATACCGTATATTCTGCTTGTTTCAGTTCGCCCTTATGAACCATAACTTGGAGTGGCCCGTCTTTCACCAGCGCCCGCTTAGTTTCGTATACCCCCACGGTAAATTCAATTAAATACTGGGTGGCTGATAAATATTGCGCCACTTTTCTTGTTTCTCAATCTCCATTCTCTGTAGGCACCATTGCATCAGATTTGGTAACTATGTTGGTAAGGGACAAAAGTTATTAGCCTATAAATATTATCTGGATTGTTCAAGTATTTCAAGTGTTATCACTTCTGAAATATTTTGTTTTGGAGTTGGGACTTTTCTGGGCGCATAAACGTATCTGATAGTTTATGCCGCCTTACATCAAAGAATTAGATACAGGACTCATCCATTTATTCCTAATAAGAACAACCATTTACACGTATAAATATGTGATCAATTATATAATGAGCCTCGGAACTTTCTCAGAAATGCTTTAAAATTATTTCATTATGAACGGCGCTCTATAAAAAATAATAATATTTCGAAGCCGCATTCTTCGAACACATTAGCTATTGGAATTGTTCTATTTTATGCATGATACTCCATCATTCTTTATTGTGAAAATGCATTCCATTTGCTTGGGCATATTGATTCGGAACCAGAATAAGTTGCGAAATGCTGCGAAGCGCCGCTTTTAGCGATATTTTGAGGTGCCTACTTCTACCATTAATTCAACGTTAACATTCAATTTGATGCAACAATATTTCATAACTCGACTCTGTTAATAGCTATGCAACATTATACGGCGGTATCAACATTCAGAATAAGAAATTCCGAAAAGTGAGTTTTTTGCATATGCGTGACTGAAAGTCATCAAATTTATCTCTCTCTGTTTTCAGAGACCCTATATCGCATTTGACAAGATTACCACTTAGTGGAAGGGTTACTCTTCATATTCACCTCGGTTGCAATTTCGATGGACATTGAGATCATTTTATATATCGAAAAATGTGAACGGCGCATTGAGTAAAAATGAAGACTACTTTTTGCCTCCATGCTAAGAGGCCAGTCGATACCATAAAGCCTGCGTCTAGTAATTGTTTTGCACGGTATTGATATATATTTAAACGCAATATGATAATTATCCTTTTATTTGTTTGCGAGATATTATTCAAAAGGTGGACGCAATATTTATCAGCCACCCTGTATATTTGTTAATATGTTCTATTTTTTTTTTCAGGTGCCTGTCCCAGCCAACCAGTGTTGCGCGCACGAAACGCATATACCCAAACAGTTGCTTGTTCATTCTGATTTTCCTGCGCTGCCCTCTGACCTCTGGCCTTTTCATGTCCCTACACAACAGGAATACGATCTCCAATGGTCAAATTCATTTGACACCAACGGAAATTCTGGTCATATTGATGCGAGAACAGAGAGGAAATCACTCGCTCTTTTGGAGTCGGAACTGGCAAGACTGAAGGAGGAGGAGGCAGCGTTGGTCAGAGTAGTGGAAGACAAAGAAAATCAGTCGGAAGAGGGGAGCAATTGGATGCGATGGCTTGGGATGATCGTATGAGACAACTAGACAATGCTGAAGTGGAGCTGGATCGCGCAAGAGAACTCGCGGCGAAAAAGCGCGAGGAGCGAATCAAAGTCGCCAGAGAGATCAATGGTCACCCGAATGATTTATCGTATTTTTTTACAATTTTGAATCAAGTACACACTCAGTTTACTGCCAGATTTATCCAAAACGATGACAAATATCAACGATTTGTTTTTCAGTGACTCCAATTCCCATAGCTTCTCCCGTTCCTGCTCCATCTGTCTCGCTTCGAATCCCCGCAGAAGAGCCGTACTGATCGTCTGTTGCCACTCGCTGTGTGCTCTCTGCGCTGAGGAATTGGCGAAAGATGGAGAGACTTTCCCATGCCCTTTCTGCAGGAAAAACAATGGATTTGTCAGAATGTTCGAGGAAATGGATCAATAGATCTATATCCTGGCCTCTCCTATAATTTATTTCATTTCATTGTCAATCAATTAATCATCAATTGTTATGCCCCTATTTCATTTGATGGTCTAATGATGATTTTTCGAAAAAATTATTTCTTTCCGTGCAAAACGTAGCAAACAAATATAGTTATTGTTATGCATCATTATCGTGCAACACCTTGAAAGCGGGTGGGGGGGGGGGGGTTGGAAAAAAACTTTCTTTTAAAGAAGGAGTAACACGAAAAAGTAGTTAGATGAGCCACGATTGTGGGTGGTATAAGCCATTAGCCCGATCATGGATCACTTTATCCGAAGTTAGTCAGATACCTGCCAGGTCATTTATATACCCGCAAAGTTAATTGACAGCGCAGGGTCGTGGCTAGTTTGTTTATGTTTCACTCGTTATATTTATTTACTGCCTATTTCTGGGGGAAATTTGGCTGCAGTTTCCCATTGTGAGCGCAATATCTTCGTGGTGGGGCTCCCTAACATTCATCGTGTTACCCCTTCTTTAACCCCCAAAACGAGAAATTCACACAGTAAGAAAGGTTCCTGAGAGGGTATTGAACTTATTGGTTTGTGCAATGGGACCTCACTCCTTTCATTGAATTCATATTTTGCCAAAATTCACTCAACTGTTGCCTTAGCCTTCCCACTGAAGGTGGATTCAGTTCTTCTTTAATGGTGGAAAGATTACGGTGTCTACATAAAGCAAAAGTGAGAGCGATGCCTGTAGCTGTTCTATACGGTCAAAAACAAGTGAAACATTACGCAGAAGAAATCATTCCGTTCAAAGTGAGGCATGCCAGAGGGTTTGCCGGAGAGCGAAGACTGGACGGCACGCGGGAAGCTATCCGAGTCGATAGGACCAGTTTATTCGCTTTATCCGGAGTAGTCATTCCGCAGTCAGTCGTATATTCAACTCTTCAACCAGTATTTAGAGACAAAAAATGCGTCCTTCCCTTCCCTACATCTCCAGCCCCTCAAACCAAATATTCGTGGATACTGACATGACTCTTCATCAACCGCCACCTAACTCTGGTCCTGCCATTTAAAACGTAAGTTTACATGAACGATCATAGTTAATGACGTTTATGTCGTCTAAGTTTATTATACACATTGTATAATATGTCTTTTTCAGCACGCCTCTCTGAACTTCAGTTTGCCGCCCGTTTTTTCTTGGTCCGTTCTTCAGCAGCCGCAGTACATTCCCATGGTAACTACAAATATATTTGTTTTTATTTACAAACGAAATTTTCTTATAATGTTTTTAAGGCGCCTGCCCGAGTCAGTCAGCAATTGCTTGAGGCGCGCCTGCCCAACCAACCCTTTACTCGCGCTGATAATCAGCCGATGCGATATCCCAACCCCGAACCCGTCCCCGCTATTCCTCCGGGGTTCGAGCACATCCGCCCTCTCCAAACCCCGCGTGCGTCTGGTGTTCATCGTGCACATCAAGAGAGGAAATCTCTCGCACTTTTGGAATCGGAACTGGAAAGATTGAAGAAAGAACAACTTGGGAACGTGTGGGAAATGAAGGCAATGGAGAAGCGACTTGCACATATAAATTGGAAGCTAAGAGTGAAGGAAATGTTTTTCACGTAAGTAACAATTGGATGGCTTTCAATTGAAACCAAAAATTAGGAACAAAGAGAAAACTTCGCAATACCATACATAAACTTACTCGTCAATGCAATGAACATCTCATAAATTCTTATCGCAGGTACGCTGAAAATACGTTGGAGTTTGACAGAGAACTGAAAGACGCACAAGAAGATCTGGATCGCATAAAGGCAGTTGTTGATGCAAACAGTGAAACGCAAAAGAATCTCGCCAGAGAGATCAATGACCATCCGTAAGTTCGATTGATTATATTAAATCAACTACCTTGTTAGTTTAGTACCAGATTCCTCGAAAAATGTCTACGTTTTTGGGCGAAATGACCACATATCTAATCTTTGACCTTCAGTGCCTGTGCTTCACATCGTTTCTACCGTTCCTGCTCCATCTGTCTCGCTCCGAATCCCCGTAGAAGAGCCGTCCTGGTCGTCTGTGGCCACTCGACGTGTGTCCTCTGTGCTGAAGACATGGTGAAAGACGTAGAGACATTCCCCTGACCTTTCTGCCGAAAGAACACGGGTTTTGTGAGAATGTTCGAGGAAATGGAGCAATAGATCCTTGATTCCATTGCATTCGCAATTCGTCGTCAATGATTGTTCCCTATTTCATTTGATTTTCTGATGTTAACGTTTGCGAAAATATTTTTTTCTGTACATATCGCAGTACTCGAATAAATATAGTTTATGCAACTTCGTCCTAAACATCGCAAAATTGTTTAGGGCCAAGTTGTTGAGTGGCCGAAATGAATGGCTTCTATTGCACACTTAAAGGAGTACTCCAAGGAATATTCAGCTGACAGCGTGTGTTCTGTAGACGACACTCACTCGATCAGAGATCACTTTGTCCGAAGTTCGTCAGACGTCTCTGATGCTATTTACATACTCGCAAAGTTCATTAAATACGCCGTATATTGGTTGATTTAGTTACGTTTCACTTTTTCAACTTGGCAATCGTCACTTTTTCGGTCTACATTCGACACACTATCACATTGAGAGCGCAGAATTTTCGTGGTGGGAAGCCCAGCATTCATTCCCTGGAGCACCGCTTTAAGAGCCGTACCCAAGGGCGCTTTCTCACCAGTGGAATATGTAAGAGCATGCGCAACGAAGAGAGTCTATTCTTGCACGTTCAGACATGCCAGAATTTCTGCCTTAGAGCGGAGACTGGAAGGGACGCGGAAAAACACGCGTTCAGTCAGTCAACTCCAGAGTAGTCTACTCTACTCGTCGCTCAGTTTCCATGGACGCCTTTGCTCCTTTCCCCTACTTCTACCCCTTTAATGCCTTCGATAAACCATTCCCGAACCACTTGATGGCTCCTCTCAATGCGCTGCCTAATACACCGCTTGCAAATCATCATGTAAGTGCACATTTATCGATTCTCTTGCCTAACAGTTGTTGCCTCATCTAACTGTGAAACACGCAGTATATTATGCTTGTTTCAGCTTGCCCTTATGAATAACTTCGAGTGGTTCGACTTTCAGCTGCCCCCGATTAACTTCTTTTACCCCACGGTAAATTCAAGAGTCCATATTTTAAGAACAAATGTTGTATGATATTATTTTTCAGGTGCATGGACCCGTCGACCAGTATCACATGCCCAACACGCATCTACCCAATCATATGTTTGCTCATTCCGAAATTCCGGTTGTGCCCTATGCCGACCTTGGGACTTTTCCTGTCCCTCCACCTCGGGGATACGGGCTTCAAGGAATCGAAGCGCCAAATTTGCACACCAACGGTAATTCTAGTCAGATTGAAGCGAGACCGGACAGGAAATCACTTGCTGATCTGGAGTCGGAACTGGAAAGACTGAAGGAGGAGGAACTTGCGTTGGAACGAGAAGTGGAAGAAAAAGAAAAACAGATTGAAGAGGCCTGGGAGCAATTGGATGCGATGACTTGGAATGATCGTATGAGACAAGAGGAAAATGATGAAGTGGAGCTACGTCGTATAAAGGAACTCGCAGCAAAAAAGCGTGGAGAACGAATCACTATCGCCAGAGAGATCAATGATGACCCGTAAGATTTGTCGAATTCGTTTATGTTTTCAATTTTGAATCACTGACATACTCAGTTTACTGCCAGATTTCTCCGAAGATAATAGCAAATATCAATGATTTGTTCTTCAGTGACTCTACTTCCCAAAGCTTCTCCCGTTCCTGCTCCATTTGTCTCACTGCGAATCCCCGTAGAAGAGCCGTCTTGATAGTCTGTGGTCACTCGACGTGTGTCCTCTGTGCTGAAGACATGGTGAAAGACGTAGAGACATTCCCCTGACCTTTCTGCCGAAAGAACACGGGTTTTGTGAGAATGTTCGAGGAAATGGAGCAATAGATCCTTGATTCCATTGCATTCGCAATTCGTCGTCAATGATTGTTCCCTATTTCATTTGATTTTCTGATGTTAACGTTTGCGAAAATATTTTTTTCTGTACATATCGCAGTACTCGAATAAATATAGTTTATGCAACTTCGTCCTAAACATCGCAAAAATTGTGGAGGGCCAAGTTGTTGAGTGGCCGAAATGAATGGCTTCTATTGCACACTTAAAGGAGTACTCCAAGGAATATTCAGTTGTCCATACTGACAGCGTGTGTTCTGTAGACGACACTCACTCGATCAGAGATCACTTTGTCCGAAGTTCGTCAGACGTCTCTGATGCTATTTACATACACGCAAAGTTCATTAAATACGCCGTATATTGGTTGATTTAGTTACGTTTCACTTTTTCAACTTGGCAATCGTCACTTTTTCGGTCTACATTCGATACACTATCATATTGAGAGCGCAGAATTTTCGTAGTGGGAAGCCCAGCATTCATTCCCTGGAGCACCGCTTTAAGAGCCGTACCCAAGGGCGCTTTCTCACCAGTGGAATATGTGAGAGCATGCGCAACGAAGAGAGTCTATTCTTGCACGTTCAGACATGCCAGAATTTCTGCCTTAGAGCTGAGACTAGAAGGGACGCGGAAAAACACGCGTTCAGTCAGTCAACTCCAGAGTAGTCTACTCTACTCGTCGCTCAGTTTCCATGGACGCCTTTGCTCCTTTCCCCTGCTTCTACCCCTTCAATGCCTTCGATCAACCATTCCCGAACCACTTGATGGCTCCTCTCAATGCGCTGCCTAATACACCGCTTGCAAAATCATCATGTAAGTGCACATTTATCGATTATCTTGCCGTAACAGTTGTTGCTTCATCTAACTCTGTGAAACACGCAGTATATTATGCTTGTTTCAGGAAACGCATCTAAATCGTAATAGACACATTCGTCCAATGTCTTCTTGAAGTTGCCGCAGCGTGAATATGTTAATGAATGCTGATGTGTTAATGAATGCGAAGCCACTCACGGATGCGCGTCAATCATGATAGCTTGTCTGGCCCGCCGTATCTTGATTTGATTGGCTCGTCTGCTGAGTTCCCTTATCTCCATCTTCTTATTTTTCGCGAGATTCTCGAATTCATCCAACTCCTTCATTACGTTTCTGAATGGTACATATGTAACTATGAATATACGGTTCTGTAGCCGTTTGGGGGGGACACATTTTCATTCCGTATTTGCGGTTTCCAGACTTAATTGTTTCTTCATTACACTAGATTATAAAATAAAGAAAGTGCAGTAACGCCAATATATACTGCTATTATTACCTGATGTTTCCGTCCTTGGCGATATCATTCCTCATCCCCATCCTCATCTTCGATCTCAAAGCCAGCAACTCTTCCTTCATTTTCCCTACTTCGGTCAGCAACTCGCGCTCCTTAGAGAGTAGTTCCTCCAATCGTTGTATCTGCTCCTCAATTCTCCATTGTCCATTCCATATGGATTTCGGCTGAAGCTTTTTCTTAGACGTCACATTACGTTTAGCCTCAGGTTTAGGTTTAGACTTAGGCTTGATAGCCGATGTTGTCTGCGCTTCACGTATCCTTAATTGTTGTTTGGGACGCACATCCTCGCTTTCAGCAGCAAGCGTTGGAGTTTGTGACGTGAGCGATTCATCCGGGGGTACCGAGTCTAGGTTAGGTTGGGGAACGGAAGAGGGGATGTTCCCTACAGGCACTCTGTGTGTTTGAGTGCCAGGAGGAAAGTCGAGATGATTATTGGGCGGAAAAGATGGTGCAGACGGCGGTGAAGGTCGTGAACTGCGTGAGGTATCCGGGGGAGATGCAGCGGAATTGGAGTGGGGATCGGAAGAGAGGCTCTCATCTATGGGAATAGTGTGAGTTGGCAAGTCAGAAGGAACGTCGGCCGTGTTGGGTGTTGGGTATTGTAGAGTGTTTGGTCCCAATGAGGGAAAGGATACCGGAACCATGGTCACGGGAGGCGCAAGCGTGATGCTTGAGTGGGACAGAGTATATTGCTGGATGGGGATCTGCAATTCATGTAGTGTAATTTGAGCCTTAAAGATAAGATAAGAAAGATGAAAGTAAGGTTTCGTGAAAAAATCAGCAGATCAGTTGTTTATGTAAATGTTAAAAAAACTATTACATATTACTGAATTACGAGACTACTCACCATTGTCATAGGCATCGGCATAGGCTGCATTGTATGGAGCAAGGGAGAAACAACCGCAGGTTGGAACTAGAACAGAAAATGTAGAGTTCTCTAGTGTAGAGTCGGATGTAGAGTTCTCTTATTGGAATCTTATTGTAATGAATTGCATCATTTCCATATATGTTTCACGTGCACTATATGTATGATCTACATAGAGAGAGATGAGATAAAGAGATAAAGTCTTAGAAAGGAATACCGGAACCCGCAGCTTGGAGGTGGAATGGAGGCGAGGGGAATGAGGAGGCGAAGAGGGTTCGGGGCAGAGCCCCTCCCCCTGAGGCGGAGCGGATAGCAGACTGATTTCTCTGTCCAGTATCACTCTTTTATAAACAGTGATAAGGAGGCGGAGTTTGAGAGGACTTGAACTCTTATCTCTCTTTCTCTGTGGCTCTTCTTTTCATACGCTCTCTAGTTCGCTCTATCGGTTCCTCTCCCTTTGCCATTGTCTCTTACTGATTAACTCGAGTGTTCATCAGTTGGTGTGTCTCGAGAGCGGATAGTCGACGTTTGAATAATTGCTCTTCATAGTTCCGGCATTATCTTTCAATGCAGTACTTCTCTACTCATGACATCCCTTACGTTTATTATGCTGGCGTCCCGGCAGCATAGATGATTCTTGATTTTCTTCTCTTGGTTTCTTGTAATAGCATTTCTCTTTTTTTATCTTCATACGTTGAATTGTACAATGGTGGTGATGCAAATAAATGTCTGAAAAGGTTAGTATGACAATTGCTGAAGCTATTTTTCTAAACAGTTCATTTCAATTTCTATTGATGTAGACTACAGGGTGTCCAAAAAGTATTGTTACACGGATAAAACCATGTATCTTTCTTTAAAAGCAACATAGACAACTCAAACGGGGCACAGTATTTATCAGTGACCATATGAACATAACAATGCACGATCACTCGATCTGGCCTCCATTGGCCGCGATGACCTCTGTGAGACGACGAGGGACCGAGTCGATGACGGCCCGCAGGTAAGGGACGTCGATCTTCTCCCATGCCTTGAGAAGGGCTGCCTTGAGGGAATCGCGGTTCTTGTGGCGAGTAGAGCAGGCCTCCTTCTCCAACACTGACCAAATGCTGAAGTCCAGAGGGTTGAGATCGGGGGAGTTCGAGGGCCATTCCTCACTCGAGATGAAGTCGGGCAGATGGGCGCGACACCATGCCTGCGTCACTTTTGCCGAGTGAGCAGGCGCTGAATCCTGTTGGAAGGTCCAGCGAGCCCCTTTGAAGTGGGAGCGGGACCAGGGGAGAAGGGCCTTCTGGAGAATTGCCCTGGTGTAGTACTCCTTGTTGATCTTGACCCCGGGATCCACGAACACGAGAGGAGTCTTGCCCGTCGAGCACACACCAGCCCAAACCATCAGTGCCTGGGGGTGGGCAATGCGAGAGATGGTTCTACCTCTGGCGTCAGCTTGCTGAGGAGACTTGGCGATGATCCTGGTGTTCTGACTGTTGTAGACCTCCTCGACTGAGAACAGCTTCTCGTCAGAGTAAACGGTAGTCAAGTGCTCCCCACGATCGGCCCGCTGAAGGAGCAGCTTGCATCTCTCCAGGCGCTTCTGCTTGTGGACATCAGTGAGGCCATGGCCCTTTCTCATCTTGTAGGGGTAGGACTTGAGAAGAGAATGAACGATGGCACACACGGATCCTTTGGAGATCTTGAGATCCTTAGCCATCTTCCTGATGGATCGTTTGGCATTGCGATTCACTCTCTTCTCCACGATTCTCCTGTTCTTCTGATTGAGAGCGGTCTTGGGTCTTCCTGATCTTGGACGGTCCTTCGCAGTGCCCAACTGCTTGAAACGGGAGATGGTGCGATAGACTGTCATTCGGGAAATACGAAGCTTCCTCCTGATGGAATCTGGGGGGTCGCCGAGGGTCCAAAGGTTGATAATAGTTTGACGATAGCGATTTGGACGAACCATGACTATGGGAAACTAATTAGTAGGTTCCTTCAACGCACCGAAGGGTGGGCTCAAACGTGTTATTACAGGTTTTGACAACTCGACCTACATGTTAAAAAAATTCGCGTTTCAAAAGTGTAACAATACTTTTTGGACACCCTGTATACAATAGCTATTGGTATCACAATTCAAATTATCCTATCCGTGATACAATTGTGGTGTAGTTGTTAGTATGATTAGATTATGATACAATATGAGATTTATACATAGATTTAAGCGATTACAAAAAGATAGTGAATCATATAATTACTTCTTACTTCTGATCTTCTTCGGCTTCTCCTGTCTGTCTTTGTTGACGTCCTCTTTGGAATGATGACTCCAGGTCTCATTGTCATCATCAGAGGCCGTTTTGTACTTTTTAATTCTGTCCATGTGAATGATTTCATATCCCTTTTGAAGACGTATGGTTACATGTGGTCTCTGGATCATGGCTATATCAAAAGGTCCTTCGAATTGATTTTCTAGCTTCCCCGCAGTTTCATTTCTTACAAGGACCTTATCTCCAATTTTGAAATCTCTTACCTGAACATTGTTCCTTTCGTCGTATCTTCTCTTCCTTTCTTCTGTCTTCTCGTTGATCTTCTGCTTGACAAGATTTCTTGCTGTGTGGAGATCCACTGTCAGCATATGGTTGTAGGTGATTTCTTCTGCATAGGTCGGCTTCGGAAAAGTTGCGTCGATGGGTGTTCGTGCCTCTCGACCATGGACTATGAAGAATGGAGTGTATCCAGTGGTTGAGTTCTTTGAGTTGTTGAAGCAGAAGGAAACGAAGCACAGATGTGTATCCCAGTCATCCTGCTTCTTGTTGACGTACTGTGAGATCATTTGTTCCAGAGTCAAGTTCATTCTCTCAACCTGACCGTTACCTGAGTGGTGATATGCTGCTGTCCTGAAATGGTCGACGCCCAGAACCCTGCAAGTTGCTTCGTAGATCTCTGAGACAAAGTTGGTTCCTCGATCTGAAACGATCATTCTAGGAGTTCCGTGCTTGGTGATGACATCCTGAACCAGTGCTTTTGCTATGGTTTCTGCTCTTTGGTCTGGGATTGGAGTGGTGATAGCATACTTTGAGAATGCACAGACGGTGACGAGGATGTATCGATTTCCATCAAGCGTTTGCTTCAGTGGTCCCATGATATCCACGTGAATTCTTTCGAATGGCCCTGTTGGAGTCTCGTATTTGACCAATTCTTCCTTCTTGACTTCCATTGAAATGATCTTACGACGTTGAAATTTGTCACATGTGGAAATACATTTCTTGATGTCGTTTCTCATCTCGTGCCAAAAGAACCTCTTCTCAATCTTGGCGTGGGTCTTTTCTATTCCAAGATGAGCTCCTACCAATCGATCTTCGTGAAAGTACTTCATAATCGTGTGTTTCAGTTCTCCTCTTTCACTAAGTACGATTGCGTCATCATTGAATCTCATGTGCTTGTAGAGCATTCCGTTGTTCAATCCGTATTTCAGAGCTCTTCGTCTTGTGGAGTTGTCATTTGGGAATCGGATGAGGTCTCGAATCCGTGTCGGATGAGGTCTCGAATCCAGGGTGTATCCTTCTGTTCCTTCTTGATCATCTCAATCGTTGGAAGTTCAGTTCTGGTGACAGTTTCGTTATTGATGCTGTTCACGGTTGTTCCGTTTCCTTCGTTCTCATCTGGTGGAGCATCTGCTGTTGCTGGTGGGTGTCTGCTGAGGAAATCAGCGAGTCTGTTTCCTGCTCCTGGTCTGTAGACCACGTCGATGTCCATTTCCTGGACTGCGCATTGGTATTTCAGCATGATTCCACTCGCATTGTTCTTGTCCTTGAAGATGGAAGTGAGGGGTGAGTGATCAGTGACGATAGTGGTCTTTGCCCCAGTAATGTAATGACGGTACTTGTTTATCGCGAATGTTATTGCAAGGGCCTCACTTTCCAGTGCTACATATCGTGATTCAGTCTTGTTGAGGAGTCTGCTTTCGTATGCAACAGGGTGCCATTCTCCATCGTCTCCTTTCTGTAGTAACACCGCAGCAATGGCTGTCCCTGAGGCATCCGTTTCGATCTTGAAAGGATACCCAATCCTTGGAGTTGCAAGTACGGGAGCTGTTATCATTCTGTTCTTGAGTTCTTTGAATGCGACGTCCATTTCCTTGGTCCATTTGACTGAATTTGTGAGAGTTGTTGCTTTGTGCAGCGGGGCTGCGATCTTGGCGTAGTTCTTAATGAATCTCACATAGCTCGTGGCTCCAAGGAATCCTTTCAGTTCAGTTATCGTTTGCGGCTGTGGGTAGTCCTTGATGCTCTTGATCTTGTCTGGGTCAATTCTAAGCCCTTGTCCTGATATTATGTAGCCCAAGTACTTGACTTCCGAATTCGCACTTGCCCATTCGGACCTTGAGCCCTGTATCCACAATACGTTCGAGAATCTCGTCTAGGTCTTTCAAATGCGTCTCCTCATCGTATGATGTCAAAACCAGATCATCTACATAACAGAATACTGAGCATTTGAGTGATCTTCTGAGCTCTTCTATCACGTTTTGGAACGTCTGGGGCGCGGAACAGAGTCCCATCGCCATTCTGACGAAGGAAAACTGTCCGACATGGGTTGAGAAGGCACTGCGGTCCACATGCTCTTCGAGCATTGGAATTTGGAAGAAACCACTAATAAAATCCATCACGGTATAGTAGTGCTTGCCTCCAGACTGGTCTAAAATCTCCCCGATGGATGGAAGGATGTAGGTAGCCTTCTGAGTCACGGAATTCAATCGGCGATAGTCTACGCAGAATCTGTATGACCTCTTATCAGCCTTTCTGACGAGTAAGATCGGTGCTGAGAACAATGAGGATGATGGTCGAATGATTCCTTCCTTGAGAAGTTTCGAAATTTGGGCTTCCACTTCTGCCTTCATTTCGAGTGGCAGTCGTCTTGGGCGTTGGGATGGAATCGGTGCACCTGGGATCAGATCAATCCGGTGTCGAATTTTTCCGCCATAGAGACCGATAGCACCTGTTTCGTCAACGAATGCATCCTTGTGCTTCCTGATGATCTCCTTCAGTTTGGTTTTTCCTTCCTCTGAGAGGGCGCACTTTTTCAGGTCAAGTTTCTTCAGTTGTTCCTCGATTGTTTCTCCTGAGTTCTTAGGTAGTCGTTCTTCCCATCTAGCTTCTGGTGGGCAGTATGGTTGTTTCCCAGTTTCTTGTGTTACCGAATAGATCGTGGTATGTTCTAGATCAGGTACGATTTCTGCAGTGGCGATAGTCTGACCTTTCCAGATTCTGAATTTCTCATTGGATGGATTGAATACCCTTACTGGTACCCTCATTTATTTTCCAATGTTTACCAGTGTTCTTCCGACTTGAAGGTCTCCAGCGAGTTTTTGCATGATGGATCCTGCTCAATCATGAGATCCGAGTTGGGCATGACTGCTCCCTGAACAGTAGCGAAGATGACGTTGTCGGAGTTGGGATCCAGGTCATCCGTTTCTGTTACAACGACCTGCATCGGTTCCATCAAAGCGTTGACCTCGAACTGCGCGACATCCATTCGTTCTTGGTTGATGAAGACGCCGTTCTTCTTGAAACTTACCTCTATATTTCTCTCGTTCAGTGCTGCGATGAAGTCTCGTCCTAGTAGGGCTGGCGCTGGAGTAAGGTGATCTTCGGCAACGTACAGCTTGTGCAGACTTGATGTTTTCCCAGTGCGTATTCTCAGAATCACAGTAGCAATGAATGTAATCTTGCCACCTGATGCTGATTTCGCACTGAATTTAGGCGGGTCGAAGACATCCTTGATTCCAAGTTGATCGAGAGTGCTTCTTCTCGTCGTTCTTCTTTGTTGGTTCTCTTTTTTCTTCTTCTTCTTCTTCTTCTTCGATTGGTGGTGCTGAAGGGAATTTCACAGAGTTGACTCGACGTATTCCATTCCTTCTCTGCAGTTTCGGAGAAATCCTTGAAGCTGCTTCGAGAAAGTGATTTGCTACGGTTGTGATGGCTCTCTTTTTGTAGTAGACATACACTCCTCCAATTGTGAAGGGGACGAGGATCAAGATAATGAATGTAGAGATGAGAATCCACATTATCATTTTCTTGACTGTGTTCTTCATTTCCTCGAATTTTCCGGTTAGCTGGTCCTTCCCATCCGTGGCTATCTTTACAGTCTTATCCTTGACATTCTCGAATCTCTCCTTTGTTACGTTGGCTGTCCGATAAAAGAGTCCTTCCATTTTTCCGACTTGCTTGGATATTTCTTTCTTGGCGGTGTTGATGGTTGCCACGAATGATTTAGGGAAAGTTCCATTGAAGTTGATGTCTCTTTTCATTTTCAGCTTTTCAAGTCTTGGGAGTTCGAGGGTCATCTTGACTTTCTCGTTTGGTTCGGTTTCATAATGGTAGTCTAGTTCAGGAGGCAGTGTTTTGTCGAAGTTTCCACAGTCTACTGAAACGTCATTCTGCATTACTTCTCCAGTGTTGATGTTGACGAAGACGATTCTGTCCTCTGTCCGGATGGAAAGATTGTTGTAGCATTTGTCTCCAGAACTATACTCGATTCTCTTGTCCCAGTAGATCTTTTCTGGTTTGATTCGTGTGCATTGGGACACGGAAATGATGGTCATGATGTTACTCTTGATCAGGGAAGCGGTGATGTCCTTTCTCTGAAGAAATAATACCATTGCAGATGTTGGGTCGATGCTGATCATTTCCTTGATTGATTGAAGTCGACCTTTTCTGTTGTTACAAATTCGTTCGTATTCCTGTTTGAACTCTTCTGCAGCGATCTGCTGGTATTGAGAGTTGGTTTGGTATTGCTGGTATTGCGGACTGTAAAATTCGTCCGTCTGATGTTGGTGTTCTTGGTTGTGGACCTCGTCAGTCTGCTGATGGTATTGGACTGGCAAATATGGTACTGTGGGAACCGTGGGATGACTGTGGTACATTTCCTCTGGCGGATCGTAGACATACGCATTGTCTTCGTATTCGGGAGGAGGTTGCTCGGTCGTTGTTGTAGTCTGATGAAATCTTGGTGATGTTTCACGATTCATCGTCCTTCCGAGTAGTAGTCCACCTCCGATTGCTTGAGGAGTTGGTAGTGGAGGAGGCTGCATTGTTGTGGTCGTTGTTGTTGGCATCTGGGTGGTTGTTGTTGTCGTGGTTGTCGGAATTTGTGTTGTTGTTGTTGATGTAGTTGTGGCTGGCTCCGGGTTAGTGGTTGTAGTTGTGGGTCTCGGAGTCGTAGTTGTTGTTGTTGTAGAGGTCGTTGTTGTCGTTGTCGAGGTTGGTTTCGGAGTTGTGGTTGTCGTGGTTCTTAGTCTCGGAGCATTCGTAGGAATTGGGACATGCAGTTTGTTCAGTCCACCGTATGCTTGTCGAAGGCGGATTTTCCTCGGTAGTGGTCTCATTACATTTCCCATCTTCTCTTCGTAATCTGGGATGACCTTGTTTCGTTTGTCCAAATCCCAGTTGTTCATTTCCAGTGATTTCAGATCTTTTGCGAAAATTTTGTAGTCCGTTTTCTGCAGATATCCTGATTGACTCGAGTTCAATGGGATCTTCTCTCCGAACTCCTTCTGAAGTGCTTCGTTCCAGATGTGAGTGTTGTCGTCTATCATATCCTCGGCTAGTCCTTCGTATCCTCGTAGTGCTTTGAAGTATGATTTCGTCGAGTTGTCTCCAAAATACAACTGTCTGGAGTATGCGTTCTCGTCAGTCATGTTTGCTTCCTTCCTCATGATATCAGCGATATCTTCTTGATTGTACTCCAGCAGTTCTACGCTTTTCTGTTTTCTCGTTTCTGCTATTCGAATTGCCCTTGCCACAGCTTCTCCGATTCCCATATCCTTGTAGTTACACATGAACCAGAGAATGTCGCTCCATCGTGTCCCTGATGAGTTCAGTCTCTGTTGGATTTCTTTTCTTCCGAATGGGTCCTCGAGGGGTAGGATTCGCAGTTCGTCCAACAGAGGGCGCGAGAATTTGTAGGAGAAAAATTTCTCGCCATTCGGGTTTCTTATTGATCTTCTGAATTCTGGTATAGTTCTTGGTCTGATGACTTCACTCAAATCTCTCGCAGTTTTGTATCTCGGAAAATGAATAACAATATTGTTGCCATATCGCATTACAGTTCGAAATATGCACTCTTCATGTTTTGCCTCTGGATTTCGGTTTGAAGGAAAAAGAATTGAGTCTAACTCGGGAATAATAATCGCTCTCTCAGTCACCGTTGCCTCTAAACTTCCCAGATTTGTAAACTTACATTCGCTTCTCCTTGTTGCGTTCCACACGATGATTCCCATGTTTGAACTGCATGATCCTCTTTCGCCGTTCTTGTGACAGTTTTCGACTGGCTCGAATGAGGTGATGACTCCTTCCATTCGTTCGTTGATGGTACCCTTATCCAATGTAACTACATCTTGCATCATGCAATTCTCTCCCCAGTGTGGAATATTGGGAAGTGAATCATTCTGGGTTCTCCATGATCCAGCCGAAATTTGTTTAAGATCTTCTCCGTCGAATTTCTTTGTGCTGACAATGCTTCGGCATTCACTTGAAGTGAGATTCTTGATCGATATTGTTTCTACTCCCAGTTTCTGATTGAAGAGTTTAAGAAACCCATTCGTGCAAGTTTTCAGTGAGTATCGATTGCACAAATATGCATCTTCTTCGTAGTCAGCCCTGTCAATGAAAATTTCGACTTCCGTATGGATCACTGCTTGTTTGTTTGGAATTTGCTGACATTCCTGTTCCTGTGGGAAGACGATGAGTGCTCCTGGATTCGATTCTTTGCAGTATTTGTATGTGGGTGACGATGAGGTGAATCCGATGAATGTGGTTAGGAGGAGAATGAGAAAGGAGTGATTGAGAATCGATCTATTTACCTTGCTTCCTTGGTTGCGGTTCCCCACTTCCTGGATGCAGTTAATGAGATTATCGTTTCCTGGATCGTTTGTGGTGTTCTCGTTCTCATTGATAGGGCCGATGAAGTTGAGTCGTTGCCCTCCTTGGTATCCCTGTGAAGATGGTTGCCATCCTCTTGATGGTTGGTCTCGTCCTCCGTAACCGGACCCATTTCTTGCTGGATTGTAGAAACGAGAGTTATTGTCTCTTGTCCTTGGACCATTCTGAGATGTCGTTCGCCCATTTCCCCTTGATCTGAAATTACCAAAACCCCGATTGTTTCCCCTTCCGTAATTGTCCCGTTGATTTTCCCTAAAATCTCGATTATCGTAGTAGTTTCTCTGACTCCGTTGCTGAAACCCTTGTTGTCCCCCTCTGCTTTGATAATTTCCCCGATTCATATAATAGTTACCCTGAGAATTTGAATAGTTACCCTTAAAATTACTCCTATTCCCCGGATATGGTTGGTTCCAATTGTTGCCTTTTTCTTCCTGAATGTTACTTCGGTCATCGATCTTCATTGCAGATACAGCTTCGACGATTTTATCAGCTTTATCTTCGAGTGCATTCATCTTCTGTTCAATTGGGTGTTTTTTCTTTGAAAGGGTCTCTTCTCGTTGCGCAGCTCGAACTACCGATTCGAATGACTCTCCACTGTCTAATCGCACCACATTCTCCCATATATGGTGAGGTAGAGATTTGATGAAAATGTCTCGCATGATTTTATCGAGAGCTTTCTCATCGATTCCCCTGTAGAGTACTTCTTGATCTTCTTGATCCGTTCTGAATATGAGGCTACTGTATCTGAGTCCATCCACTTTTCTTCTGATCCAGCAAGTGTCAAATCACGATTCAACTTGCTGTCCAGTTGTTCAGCCATTTTCGTGCAGAATTGTTGCCATTGCTTTTTGTCCTTTTCTGGAATATTCTGACATACCGTTCGACTACGGCCTTGGAGCCGGAGGGGTAAAATTCTCTGCATGTCCGTAGTATCGAGGCCGTATGCCAGACAAACATTTGCATATTTATCCAGCCATTCAGTGATAGTTTCTTGAGTGTCCGGGATGAAAGGTCGAATGTTAGTTAGTGCGTCTGTTTTCCCGTGACTCATTTTCGTGGTCAACCTGTCCAATGCAGAAACGATGGATTCCAATTTTTCGACCGTTTTATCAGGTGCCCCTGCTCCTCCTGATCCTCCTGATCCTCCTGCTCCTGTATCCCCCATTTTGGTATCTTTATTTTCCGTTTGCTTTGTCCTAATTTGCCTATTTCCCTTATTGCTATTCTTTAAATTACTGAAGAAATCGTCTAAACTTTCCTTATCGTAGAGTGGTTCGATCTGCTGCTCCTGTGCCTTTGATCGTGTAAGTCGCGGTGTCCACGGTGGTGAAGTATGAGAATCCTGTTGAGGGGTCTCGTCTTTTTCTGAGTCGTCGATGATGAATGTCTGCAATTTTATATGGTTCGAAAATTAACTTGCTTCAATTAATCGCGACGATGTAATGCGAAACGCGAAATGACGAGGAATATTCTGACTCTCTCCGAACCACACGCTCCCTCGTTGATCAGAGTGAGCGAGAGATTGCATGATATAAAGAGATAGTCCGACTCTTTCCAAACTGCATGCTTTCTCGTCGACCAGAGTGAGTGAGAGAGTGCATGACATAAAGAGAGGGAGAAGATTGCTCAAAATGAGTGAAATAATTGGTATGGACATGAAGCGTAGATGTGTATGCTTGTAGATGTGCTATGCTCAGTAGTGTGCGGCGTGTGAGCTTCGTGTGAGATTTCGGATGCAGTGCGCCGTAGTTAGGTGGTGTGCAGGATGATGAGGAGTGGTGGAATACTCGAAACCTGGAAGGGCGCAATGAGATGTAAGGCAGTGGGATGAGAGAGGGAAGTGTCGAAAAGGCGAGAAGTGAGAGGAAGGTAAGTGACAAAAATAGTAGCGAAAACGAATTATCAATTGTCAGTTGGTTAATCAGGAGTGGATGGAGATAGCATAATACAAAGAGAATCCATTCTTCGTGAGTTGTCTATTCCTTATGTGTGCATTCTTTCTCTATTAGGGTTGACAAATCGGGTCACTGTCTTACTTCTCACTTTCTCTTGACCAGTTGATTAGCGAGATCGTGTATAAAATGCAGTCTGACTTCAAGTGATAGTCTGTCTCTGTGATTGTGTCAGAAACTTATCATTGATATTGCATTCAGAATACATTACACTTTATACCTTTTCAGAAAAGGAACAGCCTGTCTGACAGTGTGCGACCGTGAACTACGAAAGCAACGTGACCTAAGAAAGCATGAGTGATTAATTGAATCATAGCTATTGGTACCGTGAAATTGTGATCGGTATTTCTCTACTTGGTTGGAAAACGACAGTTACAGATGGTATCTTACAAGCGGATCTACTTGTAAGTTCACTGTTTACTGGTGAGAAGGAGGGTTGGCGGAGGACGTGGAAGGATCTGGCGGTGGGGTCGTTCTGGTGGTTGGGTTTGGGGGAGCCGAGAAGTGCGGTGCGAGTGTTTTCTTTCGAGTTGCTTCACACTTCTTCACCGTTTTCGTAACGATGCAGCCGTCTTGTTTCTTGGTGCGTGTCGTCGATCGGTGAAGATGACGAGTGCGTTGGTGTTCCGTGCTGACTTCCGTCTACAAAGTTGTCTTCATTAAAAATTCCACTGCACATTTTCACATTTCAGATGATTTTTGATGTTCTATACGCGCTGCCTGATTGCTATGCCTTTTTGAGAACCGACTACTTACCGACTGTTTGGTAACGGTGTCACGTTGCTCGTGATCGCATTTCGTCGTGAAGAGACTCTTGATATAGTAAGCTTCTCTTGGTGTCGTATGCGGAAAAGGTGTTGTCGTGCTGGAGGGATGTTCCCAGCTGGCGGCCATCCTAAGTTAGCGTGATATATTGGGGTGGTTTGGTGGGTTGTGCATAATTGTAATTTGGTTGAGTAGTGGTTCCGGAGAGACAGTACGAGTATAGAATATTGTTTCTTGGTTAACATAATTTTTTTTTTCACTTTCTCCAGAGTTCCCGTCAGAGTCGTGGATTTACGTTCCTCGAACAAGGGATCCGAAAAATCCGGGATGGGCGAAATCTCTCTGCTGATGCCATGCGGCTCCATCTGGAATTTGCTTTTAATAATTACTTAATTTGCATCAGTTGTCAGTTTGTTTGCGTAGAAGCAAAATTATTGAATCGGAATCGTGAAATAGCGGAAAAACAATGTTGGCATGTTTCAGTTGCGGCGGTACACTTAGTATTAATTAATTAGGTACACACTTTACCTGATTTCATTCACTCGTTAGAGAATTTACAGGCCGGTGGCTGCAGGATGATGATACAATGTAGCGCTTCACTATCTACTAGGCGAAAAAAAATTAGAACGATGTGAAATGAAATTCCCAACACTTGATGCTAAGTTGTTATTGCATGCGTCCACACAATTAAACTTACCTCCGGTTGGGGCTGCGCAATATTCGGCCGATCGTTTGTCCCTGTGTCCGCGAATGTGTCCATTTGTGTCCCTCTTGAG
This sequence comes from Pristionchus mayeri, assembly GCA_036245805.1. Taxonomy (NCBI): domain Eukaryota; kingdom Metazoa; phylum Nematoda; class Chromadorea; order Rhabditida; family Neodiplogasteridae; genus Pristionchus; species Pristionchus mayeri. The sequence continues at coordinate 11,478,656 of BTRK01000003.1, read as the reverse complement.
GTGTAGCCAATCCTATGCCCTGAAATGTTACAGACGTGTCCGGCCGGACGAGAATCCATAGAAGGCGCAGCTAGCGGGGCGAGAGGTTAGGAATGCTACGAGATTATGAGGGACAAGCATGCTTCAAAACTACAGTTAGAAAATTCACCCAAGGGGACGGACAATGCATAAGAGACTAAGGATTGAAAACAGCTCTGAGAACCGACTTTCTCGCTTCCGTGCACTCTCGCCGGTCTGACTGATGCGAGAAAGAGCAAAACGAGGATGCCGTTTCCTTCAAGCGTTCCTTAACCAAAAGTGTGGTCTCTCATACATTCTTCGCTATTTGATGTTTCATCACGATTCATGATTCCTATTGAAACTGATCTACTTTTATTGATACCCCCGTGAAGTGGGATGCCCTCCCTTTATCTCAGTTATTCCCCACAAATCTTGACAAGTGATTGATGATAGGGCCCGCGGACTCAGAGTTCGGGTGCCATGTCGCATTTGCTCTCTCCAGTTCGCGTTCTCTCTCGTCTCTCGTTATCTCTAACTGATATGCCTCTCTCGGGACTCCGTTTTCTCTTGACGATTGATAAGTTCGCTTGCAATGCTACGCTTCATGGCGGGAAGGAGCTTAGTTACCTACGCGCTTTGTTTGTTCTGAAAGTTCGAAGAAGGAAAAAAGGAGCAATGGTCTGACTCTCCTCGATTTGCACGCTCTCTCGTCTCTCAACCTGACGAGAGAGTGTGCGGTTTGAAGAGAGCGAGACAATTGCGCAAAGGAGATCACAATGGACTGGATTATGAGCAAATCATGCATGAAAGAATGCCAATAATTAATTCCGGTAATTTCAAAAATAAATGAGGAAGAAATGGGTGAATTGGAATGAACAATTGTGAGTGTGGAGTGAATAATGAATGACGGGAATGCAGTGAATTAAATGAATGGATTGATGATGATAATGGCATTAAATGAAATGGAATGGGATGGGAATGAAATGACAAGATACCAGCGCGGGTTCCGGTATTGCAAGAGTTGGATTAATGCGATATAATACGTTATGAGGACCGTGACCTACTCCTGGCTTAACAAGACAGCCAGAAGAATTAATTGAAAGTGATGTTAGTGTGAATATGGAAAATGGATTGCGATTGGTTAGTCGGCCCGTAACCTACTTCCAGCTTAATAAGACAGCCGGAAGAATTGATTGCAAGTAGTATTAGTGAGGAAATGGAAGTGGTTAGTGATGTGGGATGAATTTTAGTAAAATTTTAAAACCTGGCTATTCTCGGGGCACATTTCGAAAGGGAGAACCTCCATTTCATACTAAAGAGCATGAACTAGGGATCATCCATACAATATCTAATTCCCAATCAGTTACCCGTTCCCTGGGGAGGTCTCGTGCAACCCCTCATCCAGTTATGGTGGTCGGGCGCAAGCCATGGGCCAAGAGGCCAGGTCGATCACGACACCAGTTACCATCCCTGGATATAACCCTAGTAATCCTAGCAACCCCAGTGTACCGAGAGAATGCACAGGCTATAGAACAAGTGTGCTAGATACAAGTTTTATCAGAGTGTTAGATTAGAGAGGATGAGGAAGCAAGAGTAAAAGAGATAAAGTCTTAGAAAGGAATACCGGAACCCGCAGCTTGGAGGTGGAATGGAGGCGAGGGGAATGAGGAGGCGAAGAGGGTTCGGGGCAGAGCCCCTCCCCCTGAGCCGGAGCGGATAGCAGACTGATTTCTCTGTCCAGTATCACTCTTTTATACACAGTGATAAGGAGGCGGAGTTTGAGAGGACTTGAACTCTTATCTCTCTTTCTCTGTGGCTCTTCTTTTCATACGCTCTCTAGTTCGCTCTATCGGTTCCTCTCCCTTTGCCATTGTCTCTTACTGATTAACTCGAGTGTTCATCAGTTAGTGTGTCTCGAGAGCGGATAGTCGACGTTTGAATAGTTGCTCTTCATAGTTCCTGCATTATCTTTCAATGCAGTACTTCTCTACTCATGACAGCATCATAGTGATTCAAAACATTGCCAATACGCCTAATTGGAGGGATTATGTTCCATACTCACGGGTGTTCGTTGATCGCTCTGGCGACCTTGACTCGTTCTTCGCGCTTCTGATCAGCAATTCGCTTAACCTCGTCAAATTCCGTGCTAACGCCACCGCTACGAGATTTCACTCATCGAATGCTGCTATCCACACTGAAATACTCATCGAACATGCTTAATAATCAAGCGATAGTTCGAAATCTTGTCGAAATAGGTGCTGATCATAGTGGTCTGTTTCATGTTTTTTTCACCATCAGTATCTTGTTCAAAATGAATCTACAGTTGGTATCACAACTTGCAAGGATCGGGCTCAGGATCAAGATTTCAATTATGATGTAGCTATTTCCGAATATATTAATTTCTCGATCCCGCATAGCCATACCTTGTCTCTCCATTTTCCTCGATTGCAATCAGGAATTATAGTAACTGGCAATTGACAATGTCCAGATCCTGCTTCTTTCCGTCCACTTTCTTCTCCATCACCTTGCCCTCTTCATCCAATCGCTTCAGATTTGACTCCAGAAGAGCAGGTTATTCGCTCGCCAAACTCGCATTAGCATGATCAAGGTCTTCCTTGGAAGTGGTAATGGTAAGAATGGCATCAGGATTGGTAGCAGAGTCCGAATGACTCATAGCAAGAGCAACCCGAGGTGTTCGTCGTGAGTATCGATGAAATCGCGATGAACGCTCGGTTTGAATAATCGGCGTGGCGCCTCCAACCAGCGGCTAGTTGAGGCGGCGCCGTGGGCCATAAGTAGGGATGTCATCGCATGGGGGCACTAGGTCGGATGTGAGCACACCAGATGCGAACGAAAAAGTACCCTCCTCCAGTATGTTCACATTAGGTTACCCCACTTTTAAAACGAATTGCTATGGAAGGGTATAATTTTTGGATCTCATCTGGGGGGTTCTCATCCGACCTAAAACCTGCAAGAGATGCTCATTTTGCGTGATCTCTCATCACACTGACTGGCGAAATATCACACATAATGGAGGAAGTAATTTATTGGGAATCCATCGCTAGGTACAAGGGCGTATTATAGATAGGCAAGTATGATGTTCGTGTTGTTACTAAATTATATGTATTCAACAACAAGTGATTATATGATATATGAACGAATCAGGTATGCAACTATTTGCAAACACGTCCACCATGATTATGCATATTACGCGTTCGATTTTACAACAAACTTTACAAACCGTGTTCACTTTATGATTGCGAATGAACATTATCAGTGAATTGTTCTACCATCCTTAAAAAAGTGTATCGATCAATATGAACATTATGTACACAAGATCGTCTCCTAACATCACAATGTAGGGAGATTTATTGTCATGACGTGTGCCGATTGGTGCTAATTTTGCGCTCATACAAATATTAAGGATGATGGAAGGGAGGAAGAGAAATGGAGAAAGGAGTGAAATTGTGGAAGGGAGGAAGGAAGAGAGGAAGGTGGGAGAAAGTGCGAATATTATCGAAATATGCGTGATTGTACAGGTTCTGAGTCCTTGTAAAAATGTGCTCCCGTTTGATCCAGAGGAGGAGATATGCAGTTAGTATAAATCGACATTACATCCACTAATTCATCGCCATTATCTGCCTTACGTGTTACTATTGGTTATTTTTTCTATCAGGGGCTGTGCGGACGAGGCTACATGAGTTAAGATCAAATTTCAAACGAAAACAAGTTCGCCAAGTATCGAGGACTGTATCCGCTTTGAAATATGTTATGCAATCGCATAAAGTAATAAGTAATACAAATTGCTACAAAAGTAATACAATTTGTTCAGTGACAAATTGTCAGCACACCATCAATTATTATAGTTATTAGGTGCTGATAACTATGATGCAACAAAATGATTGTATTCGACCAAAAAAAATGATTGTGCTTAACCATTCTCAACATAGGGTCGTTTCAATCATGCTAGATGCCATCGTTGTTGACGAAGGTTTCAAAAATCTTCTCAACGCTAAGCGATATTCGGAACTGAATACAACTTTAATTCAAAATTTGAATAATGAAAGGCCACCTCGTTGAATAATAGATAAACAGCTTCGCAGAAAGTGCGATATTGATAAATATCTTACTGAAGAATCACCATGCAAACATTTCGTGTTCTGGAATGATAATCTATTTCGAATTTTCCCATTGTATGTGACCATTTAATCGGAGATTCTGGAAGAACTGAAATAGTCCGGGAGTAATTAGCCATCCACTAACATCTACCGCCACTATGATGAAGAGCGATTTCGCTATCCGCTTCATCAGTGTAGAATCTGAATATTTGTTTGTTCGACAATTCTTAGTATTATGCTGTCAATTTCTAGGAAATTAATTATTCTATAATAAAAAAATCGTGGGAGAACTCATATGAGAAGAATGATTTTGAAATATATTATTATTTTCATATACATGGAGACACTTGTGAGAATATTCCAATAACTAAACATTAAAATGGAAAATCTGATAATCAAACCTCTACGCAGTTTGAGCCATGTTATGAAGTAGACAACCGAGCTGGCAAAGTTGATCCCCAGAGTGGCATAAGTGAATAATTCAATTCCCTCCTTCCCGAATGGAGTGAGAATCTCACAGAAAACTTTGCTCAATTCGTTCCATATTTTATCTTAATTTACAACTCGAACCGTTCTATGTAAGATGATAGCATTAAAATGGCCACCAATGCGCAAGATCCGAAAATTGAAGAACCAATTAGCTGAATTTGGACGGAAATTCGAGAAAAACGGATGTACAACTGACAAAATAGTAGGCGTAGTTATTGGTTTGTTTGTAGCGAATTGGGAACATGACGGAAATCATTCGATCAAGTCCGATGCATAAAATGCAGCTACACCCGATTGCGATGCCCATTTCGGGAAAGAACTGGAAAAAATAATTGTGATTTTTTGTTTTAAATTGAACGATTTCTAACCATGATGTACGAACAGATATCGCTGTCAATCTCGATATAAAAACCGAAGAGGAATGGTAGAGGAAATAAAGTGCCACACTAAAGCGAATATTTGTTGATTATTAAAAAAATATATTGCTGAATGCAAAACAATCCTAAGTGAAAATAGTTCACTTCATGCAAGATATCTCCGACTGCGCATATTGCTATCAGACTATTGCACGTAGTGCGTAGATTTCTACAAAAATGTGAACAGATACACTATCTTCCGAAAAGTAAAAATGTTTTGAGAATCATACCTAGTTCTTATCGTGGTGATCAACAAAATGCAATTGCAAGTAATTCCAATTAGTGTCCATGCCGCGGTAATTCCGAAAAAGAGTCGCGCAAGATTCCAATTAAAACTGTCGATTTCGGGCATCTGAAATGCATCCGTTGTATTCACAGCATAAATTCTGTGTCAGGGAAACACCATGAAAAGCGGGATACGACACGGTAAACATAAGGTAGCAATGGATCAGCAGGCAAGTATTTACATTTAGTAACGATAAATCTACAAGCGACATAGTTCTGCATTCGTAGTCAACTGATAAAAGTTCTGAGCAAAGCGATAGTAGAAAGCAAAAGTGCGAATATTTGTCTTTTCCGACTCTGTGAACAACTTAATGGGAATCCGTCCAGCATAAGCAACTGTGAGAATATGAAAGACTTTCTGAGAGACACGCCTTATAAGAAAATATCGATTTTAAAGCAAAACTTCCGTCTTGCCATTTTTTAAGCAATACTTCCTTCTTAGTTCTCATTTCTAAGTTCTAAAAAAAGTTTTATAATCATGTGAACAATATTGTTCAAAGTACTCCCGTTCAAAGTGTTCAAAGCACCTCCGTACATTGTAGTCAACACGTGTTCATTATTTAGTTTTGATTTTTTAAGCCAAAACTTCCGCTTAGGGGTAAGTTCACATTTCAAAGTTCTAAAAAAAGTATTTTGTTCATGCTAAAAATAGTGTTCAAAGTACATTGTAGTCAACACATAACACAATTTGTTACGCAATTTTCCCGAGACACTTTTGTTTTTCGCCCTTATTGTTAATATTATTCACAAAAAAAGTGTGAACGACGAATGTCACGTGACAGTCGAACTCTTTTTTACGCTCAGCATGTTATCCAGTCAACGTGATTTATTTATATGCAATAGTTGTATTTTGTGACAAATCACATTTTCGAGATCATTAAGTTTTTGTTGCAAGTGGTAAACAAAAATTGTATTTCCAGTAGTATGAAGTATTAGAGGTAAGTATAAGTGCATGCCAAATTTGAAAGGTTACATTTATAATGGACACGATTAAATTATGCTCAGTGAATGTGATAAAGTATTCATTATGAAATAAATATGAACACAATTGATTCCTTACAAACAGCTACACACGACATCGGTATATCACGGCTCTCCTGTAAAAGTGTAGGAAAAATCGCAGCTTTTGCTACTAGAAAATATTTTATGTCATCGATTTTTACTAAACTTGGTTTATGGACATCAGTGGAGGTTAGAATAAGACCTATCTACCTGGTTTGCTCAAATTTGCACATTATCGAATTTCTAGTGGTAGATCAAAAAAATCGATAATGTGCAAATTTGAGCAAACCAGGTGGATAGGCCTTATTCTAACCTCCACTGATGTCCATAAACCAAGTTTAGTAAAAATCGATGACATAAAATATTTCTAGTGTCTACGTTTTTACAGGAGACCGGTGATATATAAATCCAGAAATATTGGAATGTGCTAAATTACATATTTACCCGACATATTTCAATTGAAAACAATAATGTACGATGAAGAAGGCTTCCTGGGAAGCCGAAAACGCCTATCTTTAAAGCAAGATGAACTTTGATCTATGTGTATAACATTAAACTCTAGACACTTGAACATACGTGATCTTGGTCCAGCACCGGGCGAAGATGATTATCGATAGGATATGATAGTCAACGGCGAGCCATCGATCATTGTAGGCAGCGATGAGCACTCGCAACACCTAGAGAGTGAAAATATAGGCAACGGTGTTGGAAATTTCAGCTGTGCCACCCCATCTCCTGTGTACCAACTAGAGCCTATCCTGGAAAATTGTTGCGATATTTCGGACCGCCCTATTGTGTGAATGCGGGTGGTGATTTTCATCACAGTGTATTTAGTGAAAATATAAATATAAATTTATACGAAAAAATATAATTTAAATATAATTCATTCGCGAACTATTTTTATTTCCAAAAAAGGCTGAAAAGTTACCACAACAAACAACTTACGTGACAGCCGATCTTTCCAAGAAGAAGGTTTGGAAATGTGTGCACCATTCCCGGAAAAGCCCAGAAGTCAGCGAATAGGTAGTAGAAAGCCTGCAATGCGTAATCCGTAACAAGTTGACAAGCGCCGAATAATGACATTTCTTTCATTAGAAAGCCAAAAAATCATTAAAATGTGATATTTAGTTTGACATATTTTTCAAAAGAAATTAGTTGAGGTCGAATATAATGAATAACTTACAGGAATCGTCAGCGGGTTACCACATTTGTCCAAGATGATGAAATTATCATGGAAAGTGTTGAAAATGAGAAGCCCAGAGCGAAAAGGGCGATGTACTGAAATTATGTACCCCTTCTGAAGACTGAAGGGGGCGATGATACCACATGCACGTTCACATGCCAAACGTTCATAAACCTTTTGTAGCGCTAGCTTTCAAGATAGCTGGTAGTGAAAAAATTAAGAAAATCGCAAAAACATTAAATCCCACATGAATCGCCGTCCAGCCAAATTTTCCGGCCAAGTTCCGCTTGAATTCGAGCACATTCTGAAAATATTCACTAAATTGTCATCAGTTTTTTATAGAAAATGTACGAATATCGCTCTACCTGCTCTCTTTCCATGATCTCTTCATCGTTTAGATAACGCATAAAACTTTCTTCCGTCTCATGCTCCTCCTCATCATCATCATCAACTGCGTCTCCCTAAACCTTGTAATATGTAATACATCACAACAGTTACCGTCACTATTTAATATCAAATTGGGACCCAAAATCCCTAAAACATAGTATTAGCTAGCTTTTCAATTGACGGTAGTATTAGTACCTGAGTCTCATCCTTCCCTGCTTCAATATCTTTCGCGAAGTGAACAATTTTAGAGGACAATTCGATGTCCACGTTATCCTTATCATCAGTCTCCTTCAGCTCATCTTCATCTTCTTTATCGGAAGAATCTTCCTGCTCGCAATTATCCTTCTGAGATTCGAGTGTCTAAAGAGCAACTGATGCTAAAGACTTTGTCACATTTTCGATTTCTAACATCATAAATCTTCATGCTCGACAAATTCTGCCGTAGCCCCGCTTCCTTCGCAACATAGCATCACTCACCTCCTCCTGCAATCTTTCCACCCTCTGGAATTCCCGATCCAGCATCCTTGTCATGTCGTAATACATCGTCTCGAAGAGTTAATCTTCCCTTTGTAATCCTCCATTTGTTTCACTTCCCCCTCAAGTCTGCTGATTTCTTCATCCTTCTTCTTCAGTAGTTCATTTTGGTAACTGTTGTGCTCGGCCATCTCACTGATAAGCTGCTCGCGCTCCTCAACATGTCGATTGTAAATTGGGTTAGTGACACACAAAACGGCCTATCAGAAGCTGAACCACGGCCCCCACGGCATTTTTTAACAGTCAAAAACCTCAACGGTTAACGCACCCACCCTGAGAGTTCTCGAAGTAATCGATTCGAATTTGTTGAGTGTTTTGAGTTTTCGGTCCCTCTTCCATTGAGTGCGATCCTGATCAGATTTGTCTGAAATGATTTGCAATTCATTTGGAAATCAGAAGGCTTTAATCGAGCTCAGCTTCGGATCAGTCTCCCAAATTTGGCTCCAATTTGTTCACAATGATTGCAGTTTGTGCATGTCATGGGGGCAAAGACAAATGAAAATAAACTCACGGATGAGCTCGTAATCGTCTTCCGACGAGTCGAGCTGGTCCATACTGAAAGAATATATTGCTCAAAATTCGATATGATAACAATGAGATTCAAACTTTAGAAATGGATGACTCGGTGTGAATGTGGAAAGGCGAATTCAAAGGTGAAAGCAGGTTATGACGAGCCAACTGCCAGTGCCACTCCGCGTAACCTATCATCTATGCGGCTTCACCCCTTTCGGCCATCTAACCAGTAGCCTCAATTCCCTCTCACCACGACTCAATACTAACACAACTTCACATGACTATAGTCGTATCACTCTCTCCTGAAATGTGATTAAGAGAAGGCAGAATTTCGAGGATTAACTGCTACCAGATAATCGAGAATTGAGGAAGGGGAAAAACGAGAGGAAAACGTGATATTGTCGATGCCTCGTATGATGAAAATGCGCCAACAAGATGCACAAAGAGGCACACATCTCACTACATGATCAGTTACTACATGTTGAATGTATGACTTCAGATAAAAAAAAACAATCGGCAAGATAGGACTAAGCTATGTGGTGCAGTAAGGTAAGGCTGACTGCTGCTTGCACTACGTATATCTATTGCCCAAATTGTTTCTAGAAATTCCAAAGTGCCAATGGAGCTAAAATACAAATAGAGCAGAATGGGGAAGCGGAAGGCAAAGTCATGTGAGGACTCATTAAAGCATGCAAATATCAATGCCGCACATGATGCAAACCCAACTACGAAGTGGGACACATACGATCATATCATTAAGCAATTAGGGCGAAAACATCATTGACCGTTGTAATAATTTCAAATGAAGGCTCTTCGCGACAGAAAAGTACTAGTTAAGAAATAACAGTTTTCAGTTGTAGGTGAGATGACGCAAATTTATTTCTACAGCAAACAACGGAAGTAAAAAGTAAGGATGCGTGAGGTCTGAAGGAAACGTGATATTGTGTATAAGCTAACTCATCAAGACAACAACATGCGTGGTTTGAAGACTCTTACTCATCAGGCAGAGGGAACAGACGCAGGTTTTACTGTAAGTATACAACCTGTCTCTCTGACAATTGGTCGCTTCCAGTTTCGTTCCTCGCACCCCCTGGCGCAGCTGGCAAATCAAGTCTTGTTGGAAAGATGCCATAACGACGTATTACTTCGAAGATATATGACACATACAAACTTAAAACAAATGTTAAATCGAACACACGATGTCAGCCTTTTCAAGGGAGACTCATAAACATGCATCCAATTAAGGAGAACAACTCTTGATGCACTGTGATTATGCAACGTATGCATGCCTTTCTCGCTGTCTCTCAGGCCCATTCCTGTTTCCTCGAACACTCTGGCACAGCAGATATACCGATTACTATACTACAGTGTTCACAGTATGTACAGCGATTGTGACGGTAAAGTGAAGTGAAATGGGATGTTTCTGAATTCTGCTTCTCACAGTCTGCACATTTTCAAAAATTGTATCTTATCGTTGTGGCTGATCGAAGTGCAACGACACCCTCTAACGTAAGATAAGACTCCCATTTTTCTTCCTGGCCCCTTGGGAACGACGATAATCTCACGAAAGATGATATAGTAGACGTATTTATTGAAGATTACCGATTGAGATAGCATTCACATCTCACTTTCAAACGCTGAAATAGGAGATGAGCTTTGACTCGCTACTGGCATACCACACATTTTCACTGGAGAAATTGAACGCTTGTGAGGTTTTGCTTCTTCAGCTTCAAAATATTTTCGAAAAGAGTGTAGTTTGAGTCTTACAAGGCCTAAAAAGAGAAAATAATGAATTATATGCTCATTCAACTTCGAGATGGACGTACATCCTTGTTCTGCCTTGGCATATTCATTTCAGTACTGGGATTCTCACTCAATGCTCTTCTGCTGTACCTCATACGGCGATTTTCCAACGAATACGTTGGGAACTACAAATATTTACTCGCAATTTTCGCCCTTTTCGACATATACTTGAGTGTATCGCATGGACTTCTAAATCCCGTAAACAGTTTGAATATGTTTGTGATAGACCCGAAAAGAGGAGTAATTGGGGTGATCGGGAGGAAGCTATAGTTAGTAAACGACCTCACGTAATCCGTTTTTCGAAAAAAAAATATGGCATGATCTACAGGTTGTCATCATCGTAGCCAACACATTCGCATGCGCCCTGTATGTGCCATGGCAGAGCCACGTAAAAATGAATCACATTTCTAAATTTGTGAGCACGCCTTAAGGAACTGAAATCGATATTCTTCTCTGCTTACACAGTTCCTTTTGCGTTGATGAACATCCACTTTCTCTATCGTTATTGGAGTGCTGCTCAGTAAGATAATTAATTATTTAGCATAATTAATGTAGTTTTTTGATGCAGTCCGTATCGCCTCGTTCGGTTCTCCCAACCTCTATTCGTTGTGACAGTCAGTCTCTACCCGATCGCGCAAGTGGTTATTTGGTATACAATTCAAGGATTCTGTCAGGAAGTCACATTTATTTTAGGATTGCCATGGCGATGTCGATGACCAAGGAGTCAGGGGACGCATGCCTAACAGATGTGAAAGCCATTCTTCTCTCATCGAGGAACGTTTCCATCGACGATGGATGGGTGGTGATGGACAATTGGGTATGTAAAGGGTCACAAGGTCTAGAATATGGGCATGGCTTCATCAATCGATAACTGAGAAGGGCGGAGTTTAGAATTGGGACGTTCGCATAACGCATTCGCGGTCAGATGATTACCGCCGGATTCTACCCCTCCGTATGATAATCAAAAAAGTGTCGTTCCCCGATATTTTCACTGCTCCTAGTGGTTGAATAATAGGTGAAAACACCCTGGATGGAAAAGTTCATTTCTTGAAATCTGTCTCTACTGGTTCATTGTAGCGCGATGGCAAGTTCAACATACACGGTCTGTACATCATCATCATATGCATGGTCATAATGGTCTCCAGCGGCTCCTCAGCTATCACACTCGCTACATTGACATACATAGATATTCGCAGTGCTACGAATATGTCGCCAAAGCACAGAACGATACAAAACACATTGCTAGCGGCTGTGTGCGCTCAGGTTTGTAGTAGAGTTGGCTATTCGGTGTTCATTTCGAACTCACAACCTCCCTGAATTCGTGAATACGTGAGCTAGATGAGATTGCGACGCTGCAATGAACAGTTAACCCTAATTTATAGCGTTTCTCTTCTCATTCATTTTATAGACTTTTAAACGCATAAATGTAACTAAACAAGTTTTTCAGACGCTAGTCCCTATCCTGTTTGTCTACATCCCTTATTTCCTTGCTATATTCTGCCCTTTCTGGAGCATTCCGGGTGAGCGTTTTTTGCATGCTGTTTTCGCCTCCAAAAGAACGTTTGTCTCCATTTTACGCCCTTTCTGTGCAGTCAGAGCTGTAATTGGCGAGCCTCTCTCAGCCCCTGATCCCCACATTTTGCAGTATTCGGCGTGCCTGATCACTTGATGGATTTGCTTGCATTCTTTCCTGGTTGGGATGCCATTGTGATCATCGTGATGATCAAAGACTACCGACTCGGACTCATGGTATTTATCGATTCGCAAGAAACTATTCTCTCTCTTCATTCTATGATACATGCTCTAACGCCAATCTGACCGATGATAGAACATTTGGAATGCAAAATAGTTATGAAATGCCCAGTCATATCTAGGTCATGCTGAGAATAAGAAAAACGACGACGACAACCATTAGCATCCACTCCTCGATGTCTACAATAGCGCCGAATGTTTAAAAGGTAAAGGAATGGGTTTTCAGTCGTCAAGAGACGGCAATACAAGTTGATGCAGTCCGCTGCTGCTATGACTGAGTATTCATAATGTCCAAATGGGACGGCCACATCAAATTTACCAACAGCAGGAGATTTTTGATCGCCTATTCGTTGTTTATTGTGAAAAAATCACTACAAAACAAAACCCACCCACTCTTGTATGTGGCGCCGCGATTTTTCTTGATTGACCTAACACTACCGTGTCCCCAGAGAAATTAGATACGTAAAGCTATTATCCCTGAAATCATATCATCTTCGTGTATTGTTTGATAGTCTTCGATGAAAACACCATAAAGAAAATATGTGTGCTGAAAATATGACATTCTCACAATGTCTCAGTTACGAAAAATGTTCGTGGAATTGAGTATCACGCTACTTTATCATGTCCAACATCACTAATACATACAGCAATTGAATTAACAATACTCCGTTATTAGATACAGTTTGTGATAATCATAACAAAACATTAATTACAAATGTTGGCTGCCTCATATAATATCAACTCCTGCGGGAATTCTCTGAATGTAGATAGCAGAGCACGTTGCCTGCAGGGTCGCTCGACGAGTCCTGTCCCTGAAATGCATGTAATAGGTGGTGCTAAGATTACGAAGATTACCCTCTGCTACCCGGTCTTATATAGTGGATAAATAAATATAATTGAAAGTAATATTCCTAATTGTGTAAGGCTTAAGAGCGATGACACAATAAGGTGCATGCGTGATAAAATGAGTAGGAAGGTGAGATTATCTCTAATTGATCATTGGGAGAAGATGTGAGAGAATTCGGGAGGTAACACTATCTCGCTTTTTGAATGACAATGGAATAAATCTTGCAGAGCGCAGCCATGACTACTTGAAAAAATTCCAACACAAAATGATTCAACAGCCCAATTTGAGGACTGCACCTGTACATCCGCAGCACACCACGCAGCGGGACTCTCTCGTAGATCTCGTTGAGCCGGTTGGCACGGGCGAACAACTCGTCGATCAGCGCTTTCTCAACGAGGATTTGCACGTACTTGTCCTCATTTGACGAGTTGCAAACGACCTGATATTTTATAATTTTCTACAGTCCGTTTTTTTTCGATTCTTCGTGTACACTGTATCACAATTATGTTTGTCGATTTCACATACATTTTCAATAGACGTTATTCAGCGACTGCTTTATTTACTGAATAAAAAAGGTACGATCAGGACTTATTAGGATTGTCTATTCGAGGTTGCGAAGCAACGTTTCCACGTTAACTCAATTGTTAAACTTGCATTTTGAAGTGTTTGATAGGTCATATTTAAAAAAAAAAGTAAATAAAAACACACTTCAAAGGCAGCGATTATTCCCTGAACGGTGTAGGTTCCCCTGGCAACTAAATGACAGTCGATCGTGTGAGAGGCTACGTGGAGGAGAGTTGCATCGTCGAGGATGGGCGCGTCAGCCTAGATAGATATTTCTGGTAATCATCTGTTTACTTCTCTTATGCTATCGTCAATGATCAAGTGGTTTCTCGAACTCCAACAACAAAAACGGTACATTCATATCAAAATCTCGCAATCGCTATTTCTTGACTGTTCTTAGTAATTACTCATTACAAATATGGCAAAGCTCACCGGTGAATCGTTGATGCCTCGAAGTTGCCATTCGACCTTGAATTTCTTGATCTTTGGAATTTGCTCGAGAATCCTGAAAGCAAAGAAAAAATATGTTAGACCTTATTTCCTCCTTATTTAAGGTACATTACCGATTGAACTTATGTTGGCTTCGTGAGAAATAGTCTTATCACTATACGCATGCTCGTAGAATGAAGAAAGCGTTTCCCGCGAAGTCAACCCTAGGGCACTAGGTTGGATGATTACCGTCTTCTGTAGATCGTTAACAGTAGGTTTCCAAAGTCTCAAACGTGGTTCTATGAAAGTTGTACAGAACAGTCCAATTTTTGGTTATAATCCAGTAGGTTACCATCCGACAGTGTTCATCCGACATAGTGCGAGCCCTAGTCTGAGGGTCCAAAGATAAAAGGACCTGCGAGCGAGAATGGTACTGTGAAGAGGAGTGCAATCCCAAGCGAGAATCACTTCTGATTCAGCCAAATTTATACCCGAGAGGAAGCTGAAAGATTTCTGGAATTTTTTTTAAATATTACTCATTCAATGATAATCGTATTTGAATGAATTAGTTTCGACATGTACAACGAATGGTAAGCCTACGTTAAAAGGATCTCAATAGTTTTGCTTATAGAGTATGCATATATTGGCTAGAAATATTGGTGAGTAGATATGATAAAGGTAAAGGTAAATTGTGGTGTAGTACTGCTAGGATTACATGACCACTAGATATTGTATATTCGACTTCTCGGTGCAACGTTGGCCGCCGACGAAGTCAACTCGGACGTGCTTGCACTGCGTCGATCGAAAAAGTGCTGAGATCAGGTCTCGAGCTGCGGCGTCTCCTCTCGGTAATGGATTGCGGTACTGGAAAAGGGAATTCGACAAATAATACTGGGCACTACGTCATAGTTCTAATTGACCTAGTTCCATAATACTGTCATATTTTCCTTCTTTATTATTTCTGTAACGACGCCCGGGCTCTTCATTATATCGAGTGAACGTGTTGAATGTAATGGGCGGTTTATAGTATTTCGAGCTACAATATTTACATACACTCTCTCGCAGCAGGGTCGAAGTCGAATACTATTATACGCCTCATATGCTCACTATTTTCAAAAAGCAAATCCACATATAAACAAACGATGTATCCGTCGAAAAAAATAAAGAACAACTATATTTTTATCCCAAATATTACCAACCTTGAATGTTAACAGATCCGTGGTGGCCTTGTAAAACATTCGTACTTGATCTTGCGTGATCGACGCAATCGTCTTGTCAAATGTCCCGATCATTCTGTAGCCAGTACTGGCAGTTGCTTCTGGCTTGGCGATGATGTCGATTTTGTCCGAAGGCTGCAATGTATGGCCATCATAGTTGCCCAGCACTGTCGGCGATAATTTTCTGTCGGTTTTCATATTCTATATATCAGGATCTATAAATTCCCACTTGGATGCGCGCACTGATTCGGAAATGAAAACCAGAGATGTGGGCGCCATGAGGACAATTCACGCCATGTGGATGTTTACTAAATGGTTATTCGAATGCCATCATTTCCACGAAATCCATGTAACTTTGAATTATAAAATGGCATAAGTGTCAGATACCTGTCCTGGGAAGTTGGAATCTCTAGTCCAATACACAGATATCTCTTCGAAGTGTTGCTTGCCAAGTATAAGATCGATTTGTCTCAGTGTTCTGCAAGTGACGCCGAGAGGTAGCCGGTCCATCGTATTCAATTTGCTGACGATCAGCAACAGTATCTCATCCGGAAGATCGAGAATCTTGAAACAACACTTTTTGAAAAATTACAGTTTTTATTGAAAGATTTGACGGTGTATAGAAGGCTAGCACTCGTAATATGTAGAAAATTTCTACGTTTGCGTGAGTCTTACTTTAGCTATTCAACTAACATTGTTCGAAGAATTGTACGCAACAACGGATGAACTGCTGTTGATACATTTGTAAGATCTCTTCATTTCTGAAAAAGTTCATATAAAACCCGATAAAAGCGATAGAAATAATAGTTCGATACAACGCCTACTATTGTAAACTTCAAAGGCCTCATCACAAAATCATTATTTATCAAATTTGTGAATAAACACAGCGACCAAATAACGAGATTAGCGGTAGGCAGTGATCTGAAGACTATTCTGTATACCCCTGATTCTTACATTCAAAATATGCTATTTCAAACGCAATAAAGTATTTCTGAAATCTGGAAACCGGGCTCTAAGCCAAATGAAATACATGCAAACATGGAGCACTGGAATCACACGTAAACTATACAACTATACAACAAATGTACAAGCTTAGTAATGCACGACTCTTGTCGTAGATTTTCTTAGAAGGGGAAAATTAAAGCAGGTTAAAGATATGCTGAAAATACAAAAATTTGCATGGATTCTACGGTTTATATCAAATATAAAGTAAAGTGCAAATTAAGTCACTTCTTCTTGATCCATATCTTGTTGAAGCTGGCTGCCAGTTCAGTCTTCCGACTCTTATCGTAGATATACTTGCAGAAGCAGAACTTCGTTTGCTTTTCATACTCGTAAAAACTCAAATCCATCTCGAATAACTCTTCGATGACGTCCTTCTTCACGTAGAGCGTCAGACACTTGTCGCTACTCTTCGATTCGGAAATCGTCTGAAAATTATTGTAAATTTCGGTGAAAGTGCAATTAGTTCTTGACTTTTACTTTTTTTAACTCACTGATATTGGCAATCAATGTAAATGATCGTGGTATAACAAGAGTTGTGTTTCTCTTGCGCTTACCTCGAACGCTTTTAGTATTCCCGCAGCTGTGTAGTCACCGTAGGTCATCAGATTTGCTTTAATCGATCGAAACACCAGTCGATTGAGCCAGTAATCGTTCAGGATTGTTTGTTCATCGGTTTTGAAAGGTGGCTGAAATGTTCTTTACTGTCTGATCATCCGTATCATTGTTATGTTGCTTTTCCGTAGGGCCAATTTTGCTGCATCGAAAATAATTGGATAGCAATTGAGTAAAACTAACCATTCTGTCGCCACATAGTTTCCATTTGATCTCAAGCGAATTCACAGACCGAATTTTACCGATCAGCTTCAAGGCTAAAAAAATGAAAATTTCATATTTAACAGATCGAGCGTAATCATAGATGTTTTGGCTGCTACCCAGATACATTTGATAGCCTCACGGCAGACTGTGCACACCTTACTGCGCAAATGAATTGAGGTCGAACCTTCCTCTGTGTCGTGATTGCACTCCCTACTCCACGCGAGAGATAGCGCAGATTCTTTGAGTTCACGATCCTCGATGAACGTCTGGAAGAACCTGAAAATCGCGGAAAAAATATGGGATGTGTCTTGATTCCCCCGTGAATTGTGAATGTTCAACTTCTTTTCCGGCGTTCCGACGTAATCTAATGAGAAAAACTTGGGAACTTCTCATTATCAAGTCTTTTTTTCAATAATATACTTACAACGCGGTATAATCCCTGTTGCTGCAGAAGTCTGCACTCAGATGACTGTAGGTGATGCCCCTGAAAAGGGTTGGTGCGAGCGACGCCAGTCCTCTCTTCGACCCCCTGTCCACTAGGTGCACCTGAAAAATGTTATTATTATTTTTAAAAATTAGGGTGTTGTTTCCCAAAAAGTGGTTACCACGATGGACAAAGTGTAGATAACTGTGTCACAGAATCATAACGTACCTTGTCAAAGTACATGTCCTTGATCAGCTTGAAGGCCACGGGATTCGGTGGTCGATTCCAATTGATGCGCGGACGGTCGGGAGACGATGGACACTCTGTCGAGGAGTTGGGTGAGTCTTAAAATGGGAGTTATTGTTTGAGAAGTTTTTCCACAACGTAAATAACGACCCCTACTCACTCAAGATTTGGCTGTCACATATGGAGTGTACGGCAGCAATCATGATTAGTGATTTCAGAATTTCAAATAAATTGCGAGAAGTATTTTCAATAGTAATCATAACGTAAACGTTAAGCATTATGTAAATTGCAACAATTTATAAATAGTAACCGTCAGAACTGCTCGAGGGCGAAGGAGATCTGATGGGAGATGAAGCGGATGAATTGTTTCTCTCGGCCGAGTCGTTGAACTGAAATTTCGTGAATTTTGGACCAACTTTACAAATTCCGAGAGCTAGATGTTTCGCGTGAGCCTTCTTGAACGATTACATTTGCAAATCTCGTACGCGTCTTCAGTGTCAAGATCGGAATCGTATTTCGTAATCGTAAGATATTACCATGATATCGAGTTGCTTCGAGTGGGCCCTCTTGAACATTCTGATGTCCCGGGAGGTTTCCATGCTTCGATTCGATGTATCAACGACGAACGAGTAGCTTACACTTCCGGTCATCATGCCTTCCACTCGCTGGACTTCGGAGGCCTTAAAGTAATGTATTCATGGTTATGTGATTGATCTCTGTAGGTCAAAGTTCCCCAAAAGTCGATTTGGTTTGATTCAGATCGAAAGATTCCTCACCATCGAATTAGATCTTGAGGGAATAACAAAATATCAGTTGTGAAACGCATTCGTAAAGTTTCGTCACTTTCTACATTACTTTAGTAATTAATTATTTCGTATTCAATAAC
Source organism: Pristionchus mayeri (assembly GCA_036245805.1). Taxonomy (NCBI): domain Eukaryota; kingdom Metazoa; phylum Nematoda; class Chromadorea; order Rhabditida; family Neodiplogasteridae; genus Pristionchus; species Pristionchus mayeri. The sequence continues at coordinate 11,459,740 of BTRK01000003.1, read as the reverse complement.
TCACCCAATCCACGTCGATCATTTCGAAATTGTGCTCTCCACACTCCAGTACCAACTGCTGGAATCGACTGCACACGAGAGAGAGCGGCGCCCTTTCTTTCCTAGGCAGAGACGAGAAGACTGCCTTGATCAACTCGTCGGGAAGGTCGAGGATCTGAGAAAATAGCCCCGTTTATTTTTTTAAATACAAAAAAATATGTAAACGAACCCCTTCGCAATTCTCATCTTTCCATTCGAATGGTTTGAGTACGCAACCAACCTGAAAATGGATATTTTATACTTTGCATAAAATATTTGCATCAGTCGTCAATCTCGCTCACGTGTTAACATACCAGTTATGTACACTTTTGAATACACGAATTATCTATTGGACACCTTTCTCGTCGGTTTCATCAGATTCTGCTCCTCCTCGGCTTCGTCCATCGCCTCGTCCATCCAGCTCCAGCTCAAGCACGGGCCTTGCGTCTCCAGCGGTAGATCGTCATCACTCTGAATTATGGATATCGTATTTTTTGTGTAGAAAATTCGCATTTAGTAATTCCTGCGCTGTGCGAGAATTTGGATCTCTGCTTTTAAGGGTCTCTCACAACCGGTTGAGCTGTGATACATGAGAAAAGACGAAAAATACTCAATAGATTTTTCTAATATAAAATACACAAGACGAAAGTGCAAGAAATAAAGAGGCTGTGACCTACTTCGACATCGGCATCGATTTCGGACTTGAGCTTCTTAGAAGGAGGCGCCGAGTCATGAACAGCAGTGTCTCCCGTCTCTTCCTCTTCCGATACGTTTTGATTGAGCGTGTCCTGAAGCCATATAATGTCGCTGAATTCAATAGGAAAATTATCTGAACTATGAAGCCATCGATGCCACCATTTTGATAGGACATGTGCCACCATTTTGATAGGACATGTGGATAGTTACGAAAAATGTTCACCTCCCTCCATTGTGGGATGTAAAAGTTACCGTAGTTCCCCAGGATGGATGAGAACTATGACGTCATGCCGGCCCTTTGATAAGGGATGACGTCATAGCTCTCATCCTACCTAGTGTCTTACCGGTCTCTCATCACAACACGGCGACGGCGAGCGGCGTCGAGTGCGCCAGGTGTTGAAAGTCGGCAGATTCCGTTTCAGGCGTCGCGTATCTTCACTGTCCTGCGGTTTCACTTCAAAGAGTCGTCCTCCCCTCTCCTCCAGATTGTATAGCCGCCGCAGAATGTTCTGCAAGATAATAAATTCAGTTCATATTATAACTTGTGTTTTGGTAATTCACAATGAATCTCAACTAGATTGTGCAATTATGATCAATTTTATTTTTTTCGCAATTATACAGCCGGCGCAAAATGTTTTGCAAGTTTCAAAATGCCCTATCTCTAATTTGCACGCACTATCTCGACCGGCTAACATCGAAAGCATGCTAAGATTTATGAGTGCTATCGTTAACCAAACTATAATCCGAATCCCGAGAACAACACGTTTTCTACTCGACACACCACGTGTTATCTCATTAGATGTGAATCAACAACTGGTCTCCTCTCAACTCACAGCTGGTGCTAAAACAAAGGATAAACATGATGAAAAACAGATATATTCACCTGATCGCGGAATTGCGTGAACGCTAGCTCGCAGCATTTGCTCGATGGTTGAGTGCTCCCTTCCTCTATAGTTGTCGGAGGAGTGACTGGATGAGGAATGGGCCGTCTTTCTTCCATTGATTGAGATTCAGTGTTTCGCAGTCGATCAACCTTACGTGTTGTCTGAACGCAACATATTAGAATGGCGCGTGAAGTTGCTTTGAAATTACGTAAGTGGCTAATGATTTTCGTTTTGATTCGAGGCAACAACTAGAGGAAGAAAGAAAATGCGACAAAGTCAATGTTCTCCCTTTTTATCGTCCCTTTTCTCCCGCTATCAAGAAATACCTCGTCCCTCGAGCAATCTGAACACATAGCAATTGATTTGTGTACATACCAACTCGAAGAGTCGTCTCCACATTGCCCCTAGTCGAATATATAGGTTTAGTGAGGGAAATACAAAGATATGTAAGGATGAGTTGTAACGAGAGGCATGTCAAATGGAAAGAGCCATCATATCGCGTGTGTGGTTGCCAAGCCAACTAGATACTACATTTTTTTACGGCAAATGCTAAAGATAAACTAACGGTGAAGGGTAGCCGTCTCCAGCTACTCGTTGATGGTGAATCGTCTTTGAATTCCGTTTCGGGGACAGGAAGTTCGGCCGGAAGATGCACGGATGAGGGCCGGTTCTCTTCCCGCAAGAACTCCTTATTCCGCAAGCGGGAAGACTTGCTAGTTGCCTGGAAGAAACACTTGAAAAATAAAGCATCTTTGCGTATTTTCCCCTTTTTTCTATTCCAGTATGATCTACACTGGGAGGAGGCAGAGGAAGTGGCATGGTGTTGTCATGTGTCATGCATCTAATGGGGTACGTTTCCACTCGAGGGAAGAGGTAGAGAAAGAAAGGGAGGGGACGGCTGGCTGTTATTGGCGTCTCTCTATTCTGCTTCCCTATTTCTTGCAAACAAACGACATAAAGGCGAGCATCTCTGCCCATCTTGCATGGATTTCACACTAGTTATCTAGAGAAGGGAAATCAGTGGAGGAAGGTAGGAATGGAGGGAGGGAGGGAGAGGTTGCTTGTCATGTATTGTCATTCGAATGGGGGTACATTTCAACCCGTGGTATGTGAGGAAGAGAGAGAAGAATCGGCTGACTGATATTGGCGTCTCTCTTTGCATCTCTCTTTCTTGCAAAAAAACGACAAAAAGGCGAGCGCCTCTGCCCCTCTTGCAAGGGTTTCCGCCTTTGTTCACTAGATAATTCAAATCGGAGGAGAGAAGGAGGAAGGAAGGAAGCGAGGGAGGGATGGAGGGAGTTAGAGGTTCGCATCATATTGTCATTTATTGTGTATCTAATGAGTTTCCATCGGTGGTTTTAATTGGGAGAAGGAGAGAAAATGGTCGGCTGACAGTGGCATTTACTACCCTTCTTGCTCACTCTTTTCTTGCTAATGCACGCATCAAACGGACAAGTGTCTCTCTCACACACTCTTGCATTGATTTGCACATTCTGTCTACTAGGGATGCAAATCGAGGTGAGAAAGAGAAGATAGAAAAAAGAGAGCCGGAAACGCAATCCTACCTCAGTAATCGATAGGTCGCTTCTGATTCGTTTTGGTGGACTGGCCATTACTGTGATTATTGACGGAAGGAGGGAGGCAGCATCGAAACAGTGCTCATACCAGCGTCGAATGGAGCAGAAATGGAGTAAACTTGCAAGGTTAGCAGAGAAAGGGAGAGGAGAAAAAGGCGAAGAAGAGAAACTCCCGTGCCCACGCGAGAGTTAGAGCGGGTGTTGTGTTGGGGCAGACTTATTGCTCAGGGAGGTATCGCGAACTGCGTTTTTCCTTTACTCTTTACACGTTGCATATTGAAAACATTTATTAAGTACAATTACAAATTATTTATTTCCGAAATAATATATTTCGTGGTCTAGCAATGAGACAATAGTAATTCCAGCGCTGCCAGCCACTCACAGTTACTCTGAAATATTATGAAATATTGCGTCAAAAACATTTTATAATTTATGCTTAAAACATGCCAAAACACGGCAAACTTACCGAAAGGCGCGAATCCAGCTTCACGCTTTCCCTGGTGCCGGTCACTGCTCCGCCACTGTCTTTTGGCTCTCACTGCAGTTGGGTAATATGAAATTACAATCAATGATTCTGTCTCGCCATAAGAACAGGAAAAGTACCGAGAGGCGCGAATCCAACTTCCCGCTTTCCCTGATGCCGGTCGCTACTCCACCACTGTCTTTTGGCTCTCACTGCAGTTGGGTAATATGAAATTACAATCAATGATTCTGTCTCGCCATAAGAACAGGAAAAGTACCGAGAGGCGCGAATCCAGCTTCACGTTTTCCCTGATGCCTGTCGCTGCTCCATTGAGATACAACAACACCAAGTAGAGCGACAAGGAGTAGTAGATGGCAGTTCATAGTCGATGGCCCGACTGTCAACTGATGATTGGAGCCAACAGCGACTGGTGAATGATACCATAGCGACCTGCTTCACCCTAATGTAGTGACAACGGTGCTTCACATTCAGGACGGAACCAGCTTTTCCTTTCCCAATGTCCAGCTGACTCTCTATTTCTGGCCAATAACATCCGCTTGTATAGCACCCTGAAAGCTTCCCCTTGCTATTCGGTCAATATGTGCCCTTTCACAACTGATCAAGTGCACTCAAAGGAATGATCCTGCTCGTTCGTGGAAGATCAAATTCCTTCCACGTCACGCGAGCAGCTATTCGGTATTCGGCGAATTGAAGGGGGAGAATTGTGGACAATGGAACAATGTTATCACTAGCGGGAGAAAAACATCTTCTTCCGTTGGTGAATCATCGCCTTCTACGTTTTTAGAAACCTTGTGTTGTAGCAGACGTATTTTTTGATAGGGTCAGGAAAATAATTGTCGATATCTCTCGTAGAATCGGTAGAAATTGAGCTTCTTGGCATGGAATGTTAACTATTATGATTTATCCATCATTTGAACGATTGTCAACCGGTCGCTTAGAGGTATCAAAAAACAGTAAGCCTTATGAACTATTATGAATGTTCTGCCTACTGTGAAGGGGAGGAGTGTTAAATCGATTTGGTATTCTCTGAAATCATTCTTGTTTACTCTCCAATGCATCCTTCAAACTTTTGATAACATAAACAGATTACGTGCATGGTCCGCCATGTGGTTGTACCACAATTTTTCCGAAAATGTATGGTCACTTTGCGCCATCTCCTTGGAAGGCTTCAATGAGCACACACCGTTACCTCCGAAATTTCCAGAAATCAAGAATAACCTTGCACTCATCCACAACATTGCCGAAGTACTGTTACCACACGTACAAATTCGCGTACCTCATAGTTGCCCAGCACCGGCGACAACATTATCAGGCCCGTAACTCGAGTCGACGACTGCAACTATGGCGAAAACTGTAAGGATTTAGAAACGATACCTCGGTCCCTCCACTCAATGAATTCTCTCGCAACTCGACCGGCTGTAAGAGTGCGAGAAACGAAGGGATGGTGATAAGAGTTCCCTACTTTGGTCTTAATTGGATATATTTCATGAGCACTGTGTGCATGATCTATCAGGTTGAGTAGAAAGTTTTGTCGTATTTTTGATATTTAAACGTTTGGTTACTACTATGGTTCTAAAGGGTGAATCATTTAGATATTCTAAGGTATAATATGGATAGTCCCGTGCTATAAATTAATGATGTTACGGACGTCTCACTGGCAAGATGTTGGGAGCTATTATTCGAAGAATTTGATCATTTGCATTTCAATGACTCTTTGACTTGCCGTCCATCTTAGAAGTTAGACAGGGCTGCGAGCAAGTGATGATTGAAATGTGCAATGACTGAGGCATACAATAAGTGTAGTAAAAGGTATCATCAACAACAGGCCTTCCCAGGAAGCGAAGCTTTTATAGGAACCGCGAAAACCATATGGAGTAAGAGTTACAAAATGTCACCTCCCGGATGGGTCCTTTCGAGTTGAACCTTGAAATTATGTCAGTAGTGAACAAAGACAATAACCATTATATACATGCACAAAGTTTTGGGCTAGTTTGAATAAATGGATTTTTTGACTTATTTGGTAAAATAATGGAATTTTTAGACAGCGAAAATGGCCTTTGGAATGTTATCCTGCCTACCATACTGCAAGATCACATGATTAATTGTGCTCATTTTTTGCGCAATCCACTTAACAATCATTCAATGTTGTAACATTGCCTAGGCAAATGAAACTGCCTCGAAGAAGAGACAAAGTCAGAGACACATTCATCATTGTGATATGGTGAGAATCAATGTTTCAGCCGTGAAAATATTTTTCATATTTTCACATGCTTCGGAACAATTAAAGCCCATGGTTGATGATGGAATAGTTACCCCCAATAGTGATGTTGAGATTGCGCATAGTGCGGTTGAGGCTGATTCTAAAAGAGGGCGCTTAACGACTGACGAGACTGAATCTAATCAATTAGATTGAACCACTTATTGAAGTCTTTATCTAACCAACTTCGCACAGCGGTAGCGAAGGGACAAGTCCGGATGCCCTATTTGATGTTTACCTACCTTCGTTGTCAAAGTAGAAATAAATAAGAACATCATTATATCATGCAAACATGAACCCTCGTTGACGAACTTTTAGATTTAACTCGTTTAGACAGGCAGTGATTACCAAATCTAAATCATATCTAAAATGTCCCCTTGCGTACCTCATTAACTTGAAAAATAGGGCTTCAGCTTTTGACAAAGAAATGAGAACGAAAGTATTGAAATGGGCCCTCAAAATGCGACAGAACTTTCTACTCAACCTAATATATAATCACATGAAACACACTAGAAAATTATACGAAAAAAGGAGAACTCATTATTACTTTCTATCAATTCTTCGCCGATTTCCTTTTCGTTTGCAGATCGTCGCAATAGGTCGGATGATCATCGTCGGATGACCCTTTCCGGATGATAAACCAAAAAAATGTACTCTTCTGTAGAACTTTCACAAAAGCACTTTTGGCACTTGGGAGCCTACTATGAAAGTTCTGCGGAAGGATCCAATTATTGAATCTCAGAATACCGGGAATTCAAGTATTCCATCTCCTTGATTTTGTCCACGCCATCAATCTTGAGAGGACTGCACATGGAAGACCGGAAATATGTCCACCAATGCACATCCCATTTGCGTAGTTTATTCTTATCATGACAAAATGCTGGAAACAAGTTCAAATAAAGATTTCATGCAATTTAAAAGGAATGATTGTTCATGGTTTCACATTCATGGTTTTTGACCTTTGTTTTGTTTGACCTACCGATTCTCGAGAATGTACCGAAAGTACGAAAACTAGTTTTTGGAACAAAGTTTCAGCCTCCTGGCACAACTTGTAATTCTGCGATGTTTCGTCAAACAATTCTTGAATAGATTCATAACTAGGGTTCTCTTATTGGAATAGTTTTGTATCATTTTAAGATATGTTTCATATACACTATATGACGACGGTCGCGTAAGAATCGAGCAATGTCTGGCATATCGATTTTTCGAAAATTTGTGGAAAGGGGTTCTCGAGGGTGCTGATCATCGTGGTCAACTTCATTTTGCCCCAACTCGATCGATAAAACCAGGTTTCATGTGGGCTGCATCTACCTTTCCCTACATAACTCAACAACCGATTAAGGAATCAACTTGAAATGTTCACAGTAGGAAAATAAGATACCTACGACTCTGTTGACACTAAATTAACATGTTGTCTTATGGTAACATTTGGAAAAAGCGGTTCTCGAATATAAGTCAGAAACCAAAAACGTGAACTATACAGAGAAATGCGCCTTGTGTAGAGGATCATTTTTCGTATACAGGGTAAGAGGTTTCAGTTCCGCGTTTTTATGTTACATGTCTTTTTCTACGTCATTTATGGACATTTCACCGCGTTCTCTGCGCAAATAGTGACGAATGAGGATATGTTTAACTCTCAAATGCATTATCCATGTCCCTTGCCTGACAATAATTGGATCTGAGGTATAGATCAGAGTGAAACATATCCTCATTCGTAACTCTTTGTGCAGAGAACACTGTGAAATGTCCATACACGACGTAGAAAAAGGCATACAACATAAAAACGCGGAACTCAAACCTATTACCCTGTATAAGAAAAATGATCCTCTACACAAGGCGCATCTCTATGTATAGTTCACGTTTTTGGTTTCTGACTCATATTCGAGATCCGATTTTTCCAAATGTTACCGTAATACAACATATGCTAATCTCGGGCCTTTATACCTTCGATAGCAACATTATAGTGTAGCGTAGTCTGAAAGGAACGCTGGTGAAACGAGATACGAAACATGATCGGCGAGCAATGATGGAGCATTGTGAAGCTTATGAAAGTGAAGATGAAATATAATATTCTGATGAAATTTGAAAGAAATTCTGAAGCCAACTGATTGAGATTGGAGGTCGTAGATACAATATACTGAAAAATGTTAAAACAAACTTGTTCGGCTTATGAAGATGAGTATTAAATGTTTACATGCAGAACGATTATGTCCCACTCATATACTTCTGAAATCCTACCGAATGATATTGGCGCGGATTGTTAAAAACCGTTTCCTAAAAATTCAAAATTCGATTTGTGATTCGTAAACGAATTGTTAGAAAATACAAAGTCCACTAATGATTCGCCTTGTGCGGCCATGATGTCTGAAGCAGGTGACGATAGCTCCAATGAACGATCTTATCAATGGATGTAGTCTTGCAAGGGTGCCATCTGGGTACAAAATGGTGGAAAATGTTTGCCACTTCTCATATCCATCATGTCTTCAGCAGTCTACAATCTGTGACTTTGAATCATATTTTCAGTAACTGTTAATTTTAATTATATTTTTCAGATTCTAAATGTCAATGAGGTTCATTCTCACTGTTGTCGCAGCAGCCGCAGTTGCTGCAGCTGGACCCACAACGTCGAGGTCTTCAGAAATCCGATGTGGTTAGACGAGAATACTTCATTTCCCACACTCTCTTCGCAAGTCGAGTGGCGATAGAGTGGACAGCGTGAAGAGACAGTGGAATTGTTACAATACTATCCTTTCTAACGCATCGTAACTAATAAAATATATATCGTCGTTTCTCGAATTCTAGGTCAGACGCCCATCCCGCCAAACCTGCACCCGGCCAACACGTTCATCGTCGGCGGAGACGTAGCCGTGCCCTACTCCTGGCCTTGGCAGGCTGACTTGTGCGTCAAAAGTGAGGATTGGTAGACAACACTAGGTCGATCTCAGTAGAATGATAATTTTTAATTTGTTTTTCTGCTGAAATTTCACTGAGAACATACTCGGGAATGGTACTATTCTAAGTTAACATCTGACGGTGCTCATCAGGCCTAGAGCCTAGAAGTCTATTGACGGTTGAAATATTCTGTCCAATCGACTTGCAGACTGGTTCTCCGACCAACTCTGCCCCCTCGAGTGCGCAGGCTCCGTTATCGCACCAGGATGGGTCATGACAGCTGGTGAGTTCGGGCAAATGTCGTCCGCTTGGGCGTACTCCATGCACCACCCAGTACACCACTCGTTCAGGACACTGCGCCTACGGTAATCCCAACAGCGCCAACTGGAAGGTAAAGGTCGGAGTGTTCGACGAGTCCAAAAGGTGCGTCCCCTCTTCCCTTTGTAATGGAAGAACAATCTATTTTAGGTCAAAAATGTGCAATTAGTCGTTGCGGCGCACTACAAGTTGGATCGTTGCCGTGTGGAAACAGTGTATCGGGCAATGACATATTTCACGGTTCGTTAGGACAATGTAGGCACAGACTTGAAAGACACGCGTCGCATGGCTGTTTCCCGCGCTCTTGATTTATTCGAACCACCAACATTTATCCTATTTTTCAGTGAGAGAGTTACTTGGGCATCGCGTTGTTAAAGAGGGGGGAGCCCTCGTTTCGCGGGAGGAGGGCGCGCTCGCATAAATAGGCAGGCGAGCGGGTGCGCTATAACTGCGCCGGGTTCGAGTGAGGGCAGAGGGGGCGCGATGCGTGCGTTCAAGGGCTGCCTTAACGAGCCGTGATTTACGTAGTTATTTGGATGACACGCAGATCCTGACACTGACCGCGGATCCTGACCCTAGCAGTTTCATCCCGCGAGCCCAGTCTTGAAGATTTTATGTACCATTGTTTCAGTGACGAAGACGCGGAGCAGGTCGTAGCAGTGAAGGCTATTCATCTCAATCCCCACTTCAGCAACAAAAAGAAGACCTACGATGTCGCGCTCTTTGAGGTATTGTACAAATTAAAGTACAAGTTCCCCCCTTGCCAATTCACAGTAAAGTATTTTCTGAAGATAATAATTTATGTATTTATGATCGAAATCTCTCTTTACTTGAATTCCAATAACTTTTGGAATTACGGAATCACTTCAAATAAGATAACTCTAATTATAAGCGACCTACATGTAAGGGAGGGAAAGCCGATCTCGGCAGAAGGGAAATGGTGTTTTCTTCGCCGCATCTTCTATTATGAGCCCTAGTTAGGCCATAACATCATATCTTGACTGTCATTAGGTAGCTATTGGGGTGTCCGGAAAGTTCGTATAATGCTTCGGAAAAAAGTCAGTTCGAGATCAAATGCAGTGATTGCGCAATCTGTTTGTCAACAATGTATTGCGTCACTCTGACGTTAAGTGGGATGTGGGTTGGATCAGTCTCGTAGTTTCTACACTTGTTGAAGTGGTGAAGTATAGCCGATATTTTGATACAGTTGTGTTGAATTACTGTCGGAAATCGCTCCATCGTAGATCGGATCTTCGATGGACAGATTCCATAATAGACATGTGCGAGGAGTGAATCATGTATAATAACCCAGCGAAGAGACAACAGTGTTTCGACACCGATGCGAAGCACAAACCCGTTCCCTTGAAGAAAATGAGGAAATTCACTGATTCTTTCTATCATTACTTGTTCCGATCTAATAAGAGATCCTTCCTACTGGAACCGCCATCAATGCCGACCTCTTCTCTGAACAACTGGAAGAAGTCGCGATCAGAGTCCCTCCCAGACTCCTGAACCAGCTCAAAATTCTTCTTCTGATGGACAATGCCCGCCCACATCGAGCGAAGATGACCCAGAAGAAAATGGACGAGCTGAAGATCGAGAGGATTCCCCATCCACCGTATTCCCCGGATCTCTCCCCATGCGACTACCACTGCTTCCGCTCTCTCTCTGACTTCTGCAAAGGAAAGAAGTTCAAGAATCGAGATGAAGTTGTGAGGGCTTTCGTGAACTGGGCGGTCTCGAAGAAACCCGCATTTTGGAAGAGAGGAATCGAGACCCTGCCCAATCGCTGGAGGGAGGTAGTGAGAAAGAAGGGGGCATACATTGGTCACTGAGAATTGTAAAGCATTGACTAAAAAATAAAAACAAAAAATTATACGAACTTTCCGGACACCCCAATAAAATACCTAATGAGTTATCATCTGAATTGCAGCTGGAAACCCCTCTGACGTTAGGCGATCACGTCCAGTCTGTCCAGTCCAGCCCAGCCCAGTCCAGTCCAGTCCAGCCAGTACGTCCAGTCCAGCCAGTCTGTCTGCCCAGCACCGACGACCAAGCCCTCGCGAACTCCGGAGACGTCTGGATGACTGGATGGGGAACCGAGAAGGGTGCGTTTTAGGAAGAAATCGCTCACCTCATTTGTATGTTTGT